>CM059798.1:8580000-9252500 GCA_030435695.1 Brachymystax lenok tsinlingensis | reverse complement strand
CCTAACCTTCATGTTCTCTCCTCCCTCACACCCTAACCTTCATGTTCTCTCCTCCCTCACACCCTAACCTTCATGTTCTCTCCTCCCCTCAGACCCTAACCTTCATGTTCTCTCCTCCCCTCACACCCTAACCTTCATGTTCTCTCCTCCCCTCACACCCTAACCTTCATGTCCTCTCCTCCCCTCACACCCTAACCTTCATGTTCTCTCCTCCCCTCACACCCTAACCTTCATGTTCTCTCCTCCCCTCACACCCTAACCTTCATGTTCTCTCCTCCCTCACACCCTAACCTTCATGTCCTCTCCTCCCCTCACACCCTAACCTTCATGTTCTCTCCTCCCCTCACACCCTAACCTTCATGTTCTCTCCTCCCCTCAGACCCTAACCTTCATGTTCTCTCCTCCCCTCACACCCTAACCTTCATGTTCTCTCCTCCCCTCACACCCTAACCTTCATGTCCTCTCCTCCCCTCACACCCTAACCTTCATGTTCTCTCCTCCCCTCACACCTTAACCTTCATGTTCTCTCCTCCCCTCACACCCTAACCTTCATGTTCTCTCCTCCCCTCACACCCTAACCTTCATGTTCTCTCCTCCCCTCACACCTTAACCTTCATGTTCTCTCCTCCCCTCAGACCCTAACCTTCATGTTCTCTCCTCCCCTCACACCCTAACCTTCATGTTCTCTCCTCCCCTCACACCCTAACCTTCATGTTCTCTCCTCCCCTCACACCTTAACCTTCATGTTCTCTCCTCCCCTCACACCCTAACCTTCATGTCCTCTCCTCCCCTCACACCTTAACCTTCATGTCCTCTGTCATCTCTCGTCTTGCCATTGACTCGTCTCCTCTGCTGCCACTCACCAATACATTGCAACCTGACCTCTCTGCTGTCAAACTCATCTTCATCATCATCGTCATCTAACCCCAGCCCTCCAGACTACTCTTCCACCTGTCACTCAAAGCCCCCGGGCCGCCAGGTAAGGAACATTCCCGCTCCCCTCGAAGAACGCCAGTCATGTCATCCCACCAGTCAACAAATGAACTGTGCCATGATATACATTAGTTTAAGGAGGAGAGGTGAATGGGAGAGGAGGGGAGGGGAAGGGGGGATACAGATTGTTATGATGAGAGAGGCGGAGGGGGGAGTGAGGATAGGTAGAGGAAGGGAAAATGAGAGAGGGATAGAATAAAGAAATCAATTGATTGTTATGATTTAGGATTAAATATATACAGTGCCTTCGGGAAAGTATTCAGACCCCTTGACTTTTTCCACATTTTGTTGTGTTACAGCCTTATTCTAAAATTGATTAAATAAAACAATTTCCTCAGCAATCTACACACAATACCCCATTATGACAATTAAAAATTAATACAAAATTAAAAACAGAAATACCTTATTTACATAAGTATTCAGACCCTTTTCTATGAGACTCAAAATTGAGCTCAGGTGCATCTTGTTTCCATTGAACATCCTTGAGATGTTTCTACAACTTTTTTGGAGTCCACCTGTGGTAAATTCAATTGATTGGACATGACTAGGAAAGGCACATAACTGTCTATACAAGGTCCCACAGTTGACAATGCATGTCAGAACAAACACCAAACCATGAGGTCGAAGGAATTGTCCGTAGAGCTCCGAGACAGGATTGTGTCGAGGCACAGATCTGGGGAAGCGTACCGAAAAATGTCTGCAGCATTCAAGGTCCCCAAGAACACAGTGATCTCCGTCATTCTGAAATGGAAGAAGTTCGGAACCACCAAGACTCTTCCTAGAGCTGGCCGCCCGGCCAAACTGAGCAATCGGGGGAGAAGAGTCTTGGTCAGGGAGGTGACCAAGAACCCTATGGTCACTCTGACAGAGCTCTAGAGTTCTTCTGTGGAGATGGGAGAACCTTCCAGAAGGACATCCATCTCTGCTGCACTCCACCAATCAGTCCTTTATGGTAGAGTGGCCAGACGAAAGCCACTCTTCAGTAAAAGGCACATGACAGCCCGCTTGGAGTTTGCCAAAATGCACCTAAAGACTCTCAGACCATGAGAAACAAGATTCTCTGGGATGATGAAACCAAGATTGAACTCTTTGGCCTGAATGCCAAGTGTAGCGTTTGGAGGAAACCTGGCACCATCCCTACGGTGTAGCATCGTGGTGGCAGCATCATGCTGTGGGGATGTTTTTCAGAGGCAGGGACTGTGATACTAGTCAGGATTGAGGCAAAGATGAACGGAGCAAAGTACAGAGAGATTCTTGATGAAAACCTGCTCCAGAGCGCTCAGGACCTCAGACTGGGGCAAAGGTTCACCTTCCAACAGGACAACGACCCTAAGCACACAGCCAAGACAACACAGGAGTGTCTCTGAATGTCCTTGAGTGGCCCAGCCAGAGCCCGGACTTGAACCCGATCGAACATCTCTGGAGAGACCTGAAAATAGCTGTGCAGCAACGCTCCCCATCCAGCCTGACAGAGCTTGAGATGATCTACAGAGAATAAAGGGAGAAACTCCCCAAATACAGGTGTGCCAAGCTTGTAGGGTCATATCCAAGAAGACTCAAGGCTGTAACCGCTGCCAAAGGTGCTTCAACGAAGTACTGAGTAAAGGTTCTGAATACTTATGTGAATGTGATATTTCATTTTTTTTTATTTATAAATTAGCCAACATTTCTAAAAACCTGTTTTTGCTTTGTCATTATGAGGTATTGTGTTAAGATTGATGAGGGGGGGACGACTATTTAATCAATTTTAGAATAAGGCTGTAACCTAAACTGTGGAAAAAGTCAAGAGGGTTTGGAAATACTTTCCGAAGGCAATGTATGAACCCTTTTGTCACTTATATATCTCACCCTTTTATCTCCCTCATTCTTTTTCTTACTCTATCACTTCTTACAAACTTTCTCATCCCACTCTTCAACTCCCTCTCCTTCTCTCCCCCCGCCCACCCTTTCTCTCTCGCTTCCTCTCTCTCTCTCTCTCTGTGTCTCTCTCTCTCTCTTGTCTCTCTCTCTTCTATGAGGAGTAATGCTGAGGTAGCAGGTGGGGTTAGCTCGTGTCTGAGTCATAGTCTTCCTAATAAACTCCCTGGGAAATAGAGGCTCTGCTCTGCGTCACTGCTTAATAATTCACCAGGAATCTACAGGAGAGGAAAGGAGTGCGGAGGAAGAGAGCGAGACGAAGGAGGAACAGTATGGAGGGATGAGAGCCACCTCCTGTTACGAGGCACAGGACAGACGGAGAGAAATAGAAAAGAGCGAGCGAGAGAGAGAGAGAGAGAGAGAGAGAGAGAGAGAGAGAGAGAGAGAGAGAGAGAGAGAGAGAGAGAGAGAGAGAGAGAGAGAGAGAGAGAGAGAGAGAGAGAGAGAGAGAGAGAGAGAGAGAGAGAGAAATGTGTGGAAAAGAGGAAGGAAAAGTTTCTTTTAGAAGCAGACTGTGTAGTCCCCCATCGATATCCCAGTCTGGGCTGTATCATATCATTTCAAGTCTGACTGTTGGAGTTAGAAGCACATGACTTTGTCTCTGATTTGTTACAGTGAGTAAGATATAGGGAAAAACAAAGACAAATCTGTGGAGGGTAAAAGGAACAAACTTTCACAACCTAAGTATTCTCAATCCCTTCCCCAAGTCTGAACTTTTCAGATTGTTCAAAGTAAAGTATTAACTTCTCTCTTCCCGGAAAGAAAGGAGGCCATGAGAGGATTCCACGTTAGACTATTGAGATGCACCCACGGCTGCTACTCTAGTAACCTAACATGTATACCGCACTTTGACGGAAAAAAGTGACTGTCCGCTCACCTTTTCCTCACGTATAGTATATTGTTTTTGTCCAGCTCCTGATATTACGTTGGATGTTCATGAAACCGCCACCTTTCAGATTCAGCTGTATAACTTCTTCTTCCACTCTCTCTCTCCTCCAGGGTTGTTCCAGAGGGCCATAGCCCAGAGTGGCTCAGCCATCTCCAGCTGGTCGGTCAACTACCAGCCCCTGAAGTACACTAAGATCCTGGCCCGGAAGGTAGGCTGCAGCCACTCAGAGACGGCAGAATTGGTGGACTGCCTGAGGAAGAAAAACTTCAGGGAGCTGGTGGATCAGGACATCCAGCCGGCCCGTTACCACATCGCCTTTGGACCCGTAGTGGACGGAGACGTGGTGCCGGACGACCCTGAGATACTCATGCAGCAGGTGTGTGTGGGTGTGTGTGGGTGTGTGTGTGGGTGTGTGGGTATGGGTGTGCGTGCACGTGTGTGTGCACGTGCGCCCGTGCGTGTAAATTAGTCACAGCTCTCTGACTGCAGAGACCGAGGTACTTTATTGGTTGTGATGAAATCCCAAGCCGAGATTTACCAAGGGTAAAATGTAAAAAGATAAAGGTTATGATAAGACATTACTGTAATGGTTCAGTGTAATTGAAGACAGTTTCATATTTGAGGCTTTTTGGTGTTTAATGCTCTTTTTAAGGTGCCCAAAGTGCTTAAAATTTATGGGGCATCACAATTCATCTCATCCACGTCTAATGCATTTATGGACCTAACGTGTCCTTCTCTTTTCTGCCACTAGGGTGAGTTCCTGAACTATGACATCCTGATAGGAGTGAACCAGGGAGAGGGGCTGAAGTTTGTAGACGACAGTGAAGACAGCGATGGGATCTCAGCTGCAGCGTTCGACTACACCATCTCTAACTTTGTGGACAATCTCTACGGCTATCCTGAGGGTAAGGGTCTCTATGTACCTATTAATGTACTGCTTTTCATAAAGTATTGTGTAACAATATATTGAGTCAATACATGTTAGAAACACCTTTGGCAGCGATTAAAGATGTGCGTCTCCTTGGGTAAGTCTCATAAGAGCTTTCCACATGTGTATTGTGCAATAGTTACCCATCATCCTTTTCAGAGTTAGGTGCTCTATTAGGTGCTGGGGTTCATGGCTAGATAGCAATTTTCAAGTCTTGCCACAAATGTAAGTCAAAACTGTAGCTCAGGAACATTCACTGTCTTCTTGGTAAGCAACTCCAGTGTAGATTTGACTTTTTGCTGTAGGTTGTTGTCCCGCTGAAAGGTGAATTCCTCTCCCCAGTCTCTGGTGTAAAGCAGACTTAAGAGGGTTTTCCTCTAGAATTTTGCCTGTTCTTAGCTTCATCCTGTTTATTTTCATCCTGAAAAACTCCCCAGTCTTTGCCGATGTCAGGCATACCCATAAAAATGATGCTGCACCACCGTGCTTGAAAGTAAGGAGGCAGTTAGTCAGTGGTGTTGTGTTGGATTTGCACCAAAGTTCAAGGGCGTGTAGACTTTCTATAGGCACTGTATATAACCACTAGAGAGGAACAGTGTTTCCCAAAGCCAAGTTATGTGGTTGACTGTTTGGTAAAATCTTCTATTCAAACTTCAATTCACTAACATTTGCCTTTTTCTCTGACTCCTCCCTTACTTTTCCCTCTCTTCCCTCTCTTCCCTCTCTTTCCTCTCTTATTCCTCTCTTTCCTCTCTTTCCCCTCTTTCCTCTCTTCCCTCTCTTTCCCCTCTTTCCCCTCTTTCCCCTCTTTCCTCTCTTTCCTCTCTTTCCTCTCTTCCCTCTCTTTCCTCTCTTTCCTCTCTTTCCCCTCTTTCCCCTCTTTCCCCGCTCTTCTTTCCCTCTTTCCTCTCTTTCCTCTCTTTCCCCTCTTTCCTCTCTTTCCTCTCTTTCCTCTCTTTCCTCTCTTTCCTCTCTTCCCTCTCTTTCCTCTCTTTCCTCTCTTTCCCCTCTTTCCCCTCTTTCCTCTCTTTCCTCTCTTTCCCCTCTTTCCCCTCTTTCCCCTCTTTCCTCTCTTCCCTCTCTTTCCTCTCTTTCCTCTCTTTCCCCTCTTTCCTCTCTTTCCTCTCTTTCCCCTCTTTCCCCTCTTTCCTCTCTTTCCTCTCTTCCCTCTCTTTCCTCTCTTTCCTCTCTTTCCTCTCTTTCCTCTCTTCCCTCTCTTTCCCCTCTTTCCTCTCTTTCCTCTCTTTCCCCTCTTTCCTCTCTTTCCTCTCTTCCCTCTCTTTCCTCTCTTCCCTCTCTTTCCTCTCTTTCCAACTTTCCCCTCTTTCCTCTCTTTCCCCTCTTTCCTCTCTTTCCCCTCTTAACCCTCTCTCTCAATTTATCTTTCCCTCTCTCTCTTCCTTTTTCTTATTATCTACCTACGTCTCTTTCTGTCTCTCTTCAACTCTCACTCTGTCCATGTCTAATATCTCTCTCTCATCTCACACCAACCACCCGCTCTTCCTCCCATCCTCCCTCTCCTCCCATCTAGGTAAGGACATCCTAAGGGAGACCATTAAGTTCATGTACACCGACTGGGCCGATCGTGACAACGGAGACATGAGGAGAAAAACCCTCCTCGCCTTATTCACGGACCACCAGTGGGTGGCGCCGGCGGTGGCCACGGCCAAACTGCACGCCGAGTTCCAGTCTCCCGTTTACTTCTACACCTTCTACCACCACTGTCAGACGGAGACACGGCCGGAGTGGGCGGACGCGGCCCACGGGGATGAGATCCCCTACGTGTTCGGGGTGCCCATGATCGGAGCCACCGACCTCTTCCCCTGCAACTTCTCTAAGAATGATGTCATGCTCAGTGCTGTAGTCATGACATATTGGACTAACTTCGCTAAGACGGGGTAGGTGCCTGATGGGTATGGGGTAGGTGGGTAAATGGTTGGTGGGTAGGTGGTAGGTGGTTGATAGGTAGGTGGGTAGGTGGTAGGCGGTTGGTGGTAGGTGGGTAGGTGGTTGGTGGTAGGTGGTTTATGGGTAGGAGGTTGGTGGTAGGTGTGTAGGTGGTTGAGTGGGTAGGTGGTTGATTGGTAGGTGGGTAAGTGGTAGGTGGTTGGTGGGACAGTGGAAGGTGGGTAGGTGGTTGGTTGGTAAGTGGTTTCTGGGACGGTGGATGGTGGAAAGGTGGGTAGGTGTTTGGTGGAAAGGTGGGTAGGTGGTTGGTGGGAAGGTGGTTGGTGGGAAGGTAGGTATCAAATTCATCAGGTTGTTTAACAGTGAAGTATACCCTGAGTATACCAAACATTAAGAGCACCCCCTGAGTGTACAAAACATTAAGAGCACCCCCCCCTTCAGAACAGCCTCAATGCGTCGGGGCATGGATTCTACAAGGTGTTGAAAGGGTTCCACAGGGATGCTGGTCCATGTTGACTCCAATGCTTCCCACAGTTGTGTCAAGTTGGCTGGATGTCCTTTGGGTGGTGGACCATTCTTGATACACACGGGAAACTGTTGAGCGTGAAAAAGCCAGCAGCGTTGCTTTAACCTGTGTCCTCCCCTTCATCTACGCTGATTGAAGTGGATTTAAGTGACATCAATAAGGGGTCATAGCTTTCACCTGGATTCACCTGGTCAGTCTATGTCATGGAAAGAGCAGGTATCTTTAATGTTTTGTACACTCAGTGTATGTATGTAATAACTTTGGAATATCTAAAGTGAGATTCGTCCTCTTTCTCCTCCAGGGACCCCAATCTGCCAGTGCCTCAGGACACCAAGTTCATCCACACCAAGCCCAACCGCTTCGAGGAGGTCATCTGGACCAAGTTCAATTCCAAGGACAAGCAGTACCTCCACATCGGCCTGAAGCCCCGCGTCAGGGACAACTACCGGGCCAACAAGGTGGCCTTCTGGCTGGAGCTGGTCCCTCATCTACACTCCCTCCATGAAGTCCTGAACCCCACCACCACCAGGCTACCTCCAGGCAGCACTCGCCCCCCTGGGGGCCCATGGAAGCCCAAACCCCGCACCACGGGCCACCCCTACCCCACCTTCCCTGACCCCGTGGAGCCCTACGGATCAGAGCGGCCCAGACTGGACCTCTTCCCCGGTGACACGCGGGATTATTCCACAGAGCTGTCGGTGACCGTGGCAGTGGGGGCGTCGCTGCTCTTCCTCAACATCCTGGCGTTCGCCGCGCTCTACTACAAGCGGGACAAGCGGCAGGAGATGCGGCGCCACCGGCTGTCTCCGCAGCGCCACGGCGGGCCCGCCAACGACCTGGCGCACAGCCAGGAGGAAGAGATCATGTCCCTGCAGATGAAGCACTCGGAGCACGACCCGCACCACGACATGGAGCCCCTCCGGCCCCACGACATCCTGCGGCCCTCCTGCCCGCCCGACTACACCCTGGCCCTGCGGAGGGCCCCCGGACGACGTGCCCCTCATGACCCCTAACACCATCACCATGATCCCCAGCACCATCACCGGCATGCAGCCCCTCCACCCCTTCAACACCTACCCCAGCACCGGCCACAACAACACCCTGCCCCACCCCCACTCCACCACACGCGTATAGTAGAGCTACAGCTCCCCATGGGGGACCGGAGGACCAACTACACACTCTGGTTTACCTCGATTGGATCGCTATGGATATCTCTCTCTCTCTTACTCTCTGTTTCTCCAACCGTCAGCCTGCTGCCCTGATGCTGTGTTCTTCCTACAGCGCTACCTGCTGGGGTTAAGTGGAAGTGCAGCTGAACTGCAGGGGCAGCAGGTGTTATTGAGGGCGTTGAGATATTTTGAGGGGGGGTCTCGTATTCTCTTATCTTGACAGCCCCCAAACCTGCCCACAGGATGATCCTCTGCCTCTTACTGTGCATTTCATTTAGTCGTTTTTTCATCCCACGCTCGGTTTCTGTGCTGTAATCAGTTTGGGGACTGAGGAGGCTGGTGGGTGGAGCTATAGGAGGACGGGGTCATTGTAATGGCTGGAATGGAATGAGTGGAACAGAGTCAAATATGTGGTTTCCATATGCTTGATGTGTTTGACACCGTTCCATTTAATTCCATTCCAGCCTTTACAATGAGCCCGTCCTCCTATAGCTCCTCCCACCAGCCTCCACTGGCTGGGGATAGTTTTTTGGAGTGTGGGGTAAAGGGTTTGGTTCCCTTTCCTTCTGATATATTGGAAAACCTCTATCTCTCTATTCATCTCATCTGCTTACTTGATAAGAGTGTCTTCTCTTTTCTACATCCCTCTCTTTCCCTCCTCTGTTGTTCTAAAGCAACCTTTTTTTATACAAGGCATACAGTACATACAGTAAGTATATATCATGAAAATATTGGTATTCTGATATCGTCTTTCTACCAGCATTCTTGGTGCCAAGTACTGTGTTGTTTTCCCATAGGAGGGGAACTGAGATAGAATCAAGAGTGTTGAGCTGTATCAAGATAGCCTACTTACTGTGTGTTCATGAAAAGTGCCAAACTGGCCTATCTTGTGCTTTTTTCGTTATCTTTTTTCAACGTTTGTTTGTTTGATTGATTGTTGCTTTCGGTTCTTATTTTTTGTGGAAAGATTTTTAAATATATAGATATATAGACATATATATATATAGTTATATATAAATGTGTACAAAGAAGAAAATATCTAAATGGTTTTCTCAGTGGGGATCTATGCATGAATTCTTTTTAAAAACGATGATGGGGAAAGGACACTGGATAGTCAATATTCACACACACACATCTCCTGTTTTAAACTATTTCTATCTCAATTTCAAATGCTTTTTCTTCATATGTTCTTTTCTGCAAGGAAAAGAAAACTGGAGGCACGTCACAAAACCACTGCAGCGGTGCTTCCTTCATTTTGAACATTATCCTTTACAACAACGAAAAACCTGACTGGACCAAACATGAATAAAAACAATTATTATGCACATTGATTATACAACACATGGCTTATGTTGATCATCTCCCATCCATATTGCTTACTGTCTACTATTGCACTACAGACTACATGCTACCCAAACAAATCAACTACCCCAGTAAATCAATTCAATCTTTATTTATACAACACATTTCATAAAAGTGAGTGCAATCCAATGTGCTTTACTTTTAGAACAAACAGAAAAAAACAGAAACAGAAAAAAAACAAGACTACATTTCAATCACATAAAGACCCCTTTCTCTGCCTCACATCCTCCTCCTGCTCTGCTATCATTCAGCCAGGGCCCCTGAGGGCCCCTCTTATGTAATGTGAGTTATTGGTGCCACTGTAGCAGCTCTGTATTTTTCTCGTAATAACCAGGCCATCCACTGAGCCTTGGGCCCCTGTCTCTCTGTGACTCATTATGGCAGGCATAGAAGCCATAGACTGCCACTGAAATGGCATCCTATTCCCTATATAGTGCACTACTGTGGCCAGTCAGGCCAAAAGTAGTGCACTATGTAGGGAATAGGATGCCATTTTGGACACAACCTAGAGGTATTGGTGTCCATTATGCTCTGGCCAAAAGAAGTGCACTATGTAGGGAATAGGGTGCCCTAGCGGCATTGATGCTGCAAGTAGACCTATTGTTTATCAAGTGAAACCTGCCAGGGTTCTCAGAGGTCCTGGGTTGGAAGGTACATACAGTCAAGTCTTGCATCCTCATTTAACATTACTTTCCTAATTATGTTACAATGAAGGAGAGAAAAGGGACAGTTCTCTATCTCCCTCTTTTACACACTAACTCCTTCTCTCCTCCCGTCTTCGCCTCGATTTCTAGCCCGCACAAATGCTGTTTGATGAACGTCTGTGTGCGTGCGCCTGAGTACGTCAGCTCAGCTTCACAGGGCCAGGGGTAATTAGCGTGCAGAGAGAATGATGGAGGAAGATGGAATGTGTGTGAGGAAAGAGACAGACAGACATCTCATATCAGAAGCGCCTCCCCATGGTGCGAAACCCCGAAATAACTGCTTACACACACACTCCTCCATTCTTCCTCTCAATCTATTTTCCCCATCCCTTTCTGCTTTCCTCCACCAGTAAACACCCTTCTGATTCAAGACTGCTGTACATGCAATTTCACTAACTATCTTGGTGAAAAGTTGAGAGTAGAAATCGCTGACTTTTCAACTCGTAACTTCACTGTGTACCGTTGAACCCTGCATCTCCTGACCCTTCACCCCTGACCCCTCACCCTGTTGACTCTGTTGCTCTCACGTCCCCTTAGCTCCACTGCTGTACATTGAACTCTGAGCACACGGAGGAAAGACTGGGGGTCTATCAGACAGGCCAGGGTCTGGGATAACAGAGCTGGGAAGAGGACGGGGAGTAAGAGGTCCTTAGACCAAGGGACAGCAAAGTGATCAGCTGTTTTTTCTCTTTCCTTTTTTTGAACAGGGAGGTGCACGTAAAAGTCAAGGGAAAGCCTGTTGATAACGCCTCCGCCCGTAATGCTGTGACATGGCCAGCAGAGGGGGCTGATGGGCGGATAGTATTAATCCAACTGAACTGAACTAGAGCTGTGTGTGAACCCACAGTGCGCTGTAGTATCCTCGATGAGAACCCGTTAGCGACAGTGTTGTCTCTGCTTGTCTTTATCTTTAGACGTTTCTTTGGTTACTATTTCATTACTGCTTGAAGGTGGGGGTGTGTGAGAGAACACAGATTGGTATTGTCAGATACACTGCGTTGGCCTACTGAGAGAGACAGTGTGTGATGGGGAAATACGGGAGGTGATCCGCTGCACAATATACTGTAACAAGGACTAGACTGAGGTTGTGTATGTGGAATCAGAGTCAGTGGACTTACATGCTGGAACTTTTCTCTCAGCTACAGAGATGGACTTACTATAAAATGTGCTATTGTACTAGAATATGAAACCTGGGAGAGAGCCCCAAAGCCTCCAAGTCATCATCACAGCCTTAAACAAAGGGGAAAGGGTGTGAGATGTGACTGGGACAGTGGACAGACTAGGGCACCGACATCTTATTTCAGCTGCGGGAACGAGCAGATACATCTGTCCTATCAAGTCTTTGTGCCATTAGATCCTAGTGAACTTTTTTATCCTGTGAATAATAGGGTAATGGAAGGTCGCAGAGGAAACTAGTACTACACAAATACAACACAACACAACTTCAACCAATAGTGACAGATGCTATTTCCTTTTTTTCTGTTCTTTTCCTTGTCTATTTTATACGCGTACACACTAGAGGGCGCCATGGTGACACAATCGCCATAACAACCTACCTTTCCTCTGAACATTCTGAATGTGGAGGAATACAGCCCGTTTCGCGACAGAGAGAGACACGTCAAAAAAAAGAGGAGCAAAACTGTACATTTTTAAGTGTAAGAACAAACAGTCAAAAATATTTGTAAATATTACGTTTCTTGTTTGTTTTTTCGAGTGAATGAATGAAATGACTTTGTGACAACAATAGAGACAACAGGTGCAAGTTGAAGAGGGGCCTCCAGCTAGTATTGTATGTTAACCGTACGCCATTTAAATGTATTTCGCTACCGAACTTTTTCGAAAGATTCAGGAAAGTGGGATTCTAGTTCTTTCAGTGCATGTAACTTTATCAAAGTTGTTCAGAAGTGGATACACAATGGGCATTCTGAACAAAGTCATAAAAGTGTTGTCTACGTAGCATCTTGACTACTCAACCTGTGTAAGCACTAAGCGAAAACCGTAGCAGGGATACTGACCCATTCTCATTCTATGCTGTTGGTTATAGGGTCTCTCCCACATTCAAATGGGCCGTGCATAACTGCAGGCCTGTATTAGCTGTGTACCACACCAGCCAGTCTGGATGATGATACAGCACACCTTAAAGGTGGAATCTGTAACTTCCACCAAAAACATGGCCAAGAAGCAAAAAAAAAAGTAATCTCTACCCCTGTGTACAAACAAGTGCAGGGGTATAAAGTTACAGAATGCACCTTTAAAACATCCTTGTGGCTTTTGGAATTGGTCTATTCCCTCCCTGTTGACTCTCCTACTGTTGTATAGCCCCAGAACCACAGGGAGACAGAGAAACGATGGCTTTTTGTAACCTAAGTTGCCTCTGATCTAGCCTGTTCCCAGATCTGTTTGTGCCGTCTTGCCAACTCCTACGGTCATTGTCGCGACTAGGAGTTGACATGACAGCACAAACAGATCTGGGACCAGGCTACATCTTATCCTTATCGGAAATCACGTACTGCAGGTGGGACACATGTCCCCCTGAATACACTGTGTTACGTACAATATGTGTCCTGTTCATGTAGGTTGTGCTATCTGTACTACAGTGACCTCATCATAAGCTATTGGTTCCGCTAAGCTTGCCTTCCAGGTGGAAAGGTGCGGTGGGAATTGAGCTGCTTAGTGGGCAGATGGTTGAACTGCATGACAAGGCATGTACATAGGTATAGACCAGGATGTGTGAGTGTGTATATGTGAGAGTATGTGTTAGGATAGCTCATTTGGTGTGTATGCATAGGTGTGCACTGCCATTTTGTTGTAGCCTTAGTTAGGACTAATGCAGAGGGAGTTGATATCTATAGTGTTAGTTTAATAGGACTTTGAAACAATTGACCCGACCCCAAATAAATCCATATTGGATTTGAATGTGTTATCTCCCGCACAAGAAGAAAGTGATACTTTTTGGTGCAAAACCAATTTTGTTAAGTGTTCAATAAAAACACCATCAGTTGTTATGAAGCAGCTATCACCGTTTTATAGATTTGCCAGAGTGATGCTCTGTTAAACACCTGTTCTGAACTGAAAGAGGTAGACCGGAACAATGTTTCATGTAGGGGAATTTCCTGCCTTGCTCGTGACCACATGTCATGGTTGACCTTCAAAACAGAGAAAGGTTCGTCTTATGTTGTGGTCTAAGTACCTGAGAGTCCAGTTGTACTGAAGCACATGACAAATAACCCTGGGTAACATTCGGAGCTGGGTGTCAGTTAGGCCTGCATAGTCAAATTTGCACCTGTTGTCTTGTTTTTACTTTCTTTCTTGAATTCAGAAACCCAAGACTTGAGATGATGAAAACATGTTAATAATGGATTTTAAAAACATATTATAATAAAAAAAAAGTAAAGTAAAACTATATAAATAAGGTGATGATATTTGTTTACTTTAGAAGTTATGATACACTGTATGCTGGGATTCTGATGTGGGGAACATTAAAGACATTCATAGCCAGACTGTCGACTATGCCTCTTCATTGGCCTACTGCATCCGTTCAACTTCATTTAGATCACAGCTTTTTCCATTACAAACAATGTGATTATTGGAATACATCAGTGGAATACCAATACCTTGCCAATATGTTACATCAAGAAACTGTTTTTATACTGCTTTGAGGTAATACGACTAGTAAATATTCAGCTAATATTAATAAGTACGGTTTTCTTACAGAGAAGCAAACAGACAAGCAAACTTGAATAAGTTTATTTTCATTTCTAACTTTTGTTTTGTTTATGTGTTTATGTATATTACAATGAGAGGGAACATTGCCGTTTTGAAAAATGATGCTTTTCAACACTTGACTGAATAACATCAGTATCAGTTATTGGGTAATAACAATGCGTGGTTTGATCCAACGTAACAAAATGACATTCAAATGAAATGTTAACCCTACTCACCACATGAGAACCAAAACAAAATAAAAACAAATGTGTCAAGAAAACGTTTATTTTCAAAATATGACCATTTGGATTCTCAAAAGGTATGAATAAAATGCAGTAACTTTTAAACTTTGTTTACTTACAGAATTTTTATTATTTAACATTGAAAGCATATTTTTTTTAATTTAGCAACAGACCCTAGTACCCCAGGTAGACTGATTCACGCTCAGTTCAAGGAATAAGTCTTCTGTAAATTGCTTTTAAGCAATGTAAATAGCACCCACAATGTTGTTTGGCCAGTAGCTAAGGTCAAGTACAATTCCATGGAGTGCCTATACTGCTTAAAGTCTTGGGGCAGATTTCAAGGGCCCATATCTTGACTGTGAGGTCGCAGTGGAAACTAGTTGTTGTCAAAGTTGAATGCTGACCGCAGTTGCTTCAGGATGTCTGAGAGCTGAATTGAAAGGCATTCTGTCCCGTCAGCATTACATCAACAATTTCTAGACCCAGGAAGTTGGTGACACAGGCTTTTACTGCAGGTCTGAGACACAGGTTAGTGAACTCTGCAGCTTTCTTCTGACACTGATCTTGTCCATTGAGTCTGCCAAGTACAGTATGTGTGTGCATTTTTGATACTCACTCCCATTAATAAAGTCAAACCTTTATTATGATTCTAGTATTACCATACTAATTGGATTGTACAACCCAGAATGAAGGGTTTGAAATGATGAAGTGTCTGTTTTTTTTCTGTGTTGATTTCCATTACTTTAATAGGAGTATAGGATATGTTGATATAAGAAGCTAAAATCTAAATGCTTACATTAAAAATGTAATGATTATTATCACACAAGTGATAAGAGGATGGAATGTAATGGAATTTTAATGTTAGTGCTTTTCTTATAACTAATTTTTGTGTTCTATTCATGTGCTGTTCTATAAACTAATTTCTGTGTTCATGCAAGTGGCTGACTGTACAAATCCTCACTATCAGTAGCTGCAATTTGACAGTACGCCCAGACCTTGTTTTGAGAACGAACAAAAGATCTCAGTTTCAAGGTCTCAGCTTAGAGAGAAGAGGCCTCGTGAGGTATTGGTCGGTCGCATGTTATGAAACAAAACGGTAATGATTAATTAATGATGCTAAATCATGCAAATATAACTTGTCTGTGCATAGTCATATATAAGACAACTGCTGGGACTTCTGACAGATGTTCACTATGGTGCATTAAGTTTGTTATACCCTCTCCAGCAGAATTTCCACGACAGCCTTTCAAATCATATCCAATCAACTGAATTTACCACAGGTGGACTCCAATAAAGTTGTAGAAACATCTCAAGGATGATCAATGGAAACACAAGTCTCGAGTCTCATAGCAAAGGGTCTGAATACTTATGTAAATAAGGTATTTCTGTTTTTTATTTAATAAAATGTAAACCTGTTTTTGCTTTGTCATTATGGGGTATTGTGTGTAGATTGATGAGGAAAAACAATTTTATACATTTTAAAACTAGGCTGTAACGTAACAACATGTGGTCAAGGGGCCTGAATATATTCCGAATGCACTGTAGCTGTCATCCAGATGTGCCAGCCCTGACGATTTCAGCCCTTCTGTGTCGATGATTACTACGAAGTTGCAGTTCAGTTTCTTTTTGAAGACGTCTTTGACACCTGCCACTACTGACTGCAAACTGCCCTCCAAACATTGTGTTCAGTAGAGTGGACTTTCCTGTGCCCTGAACACCTATAACGGTTACCACCAGGATCTTGCTCTTTGGCTGCACCAAAACATTATTCTGATGCAGCACATCGCTCAGCCATCTCAGAGGTATTGTCACGACTTCCGTCGAAGTCGGTTCCTCTCCTTGTTCGGGCGGCGTTCCGCGGTCGACATCACCGGTCTTCTAGCCATCGCCGATCCACTTTTCATTTTCCATTTGTTTTGTCTTGTTTTCACACACACCTGGTTTTCATTTTCATTCATTACTGTTGTCCATTTAACCCTTTGTTCCCCCCATGTCTGTGTGGGGAATTGTTTGTTTTGGCATGTTGGTACGCCGGGTTGTATGGTTTCACCCGTGCTTTGTGCAGCCTGTATTGTGCGGATACTTTGTACTTTGTGCTGCCTTACTTGGGTTTTTGGGCATTTGTTTTATGACGCGGTTGCGTTCTGTATTTTGACATTGCCTAGTAAAGTGCTTAGTCCACTTATCTCTGCTCTCCTGCGCCTGACTCTTTACAGCAGCTACACCCACCTTATAACAGGTATGTTAGACACGTGGCCGTCCACCAGCTTCTGAAGAAAACCATCCAGAAACAACTCGGCACATACAGAAAATCTAAAGTATTCAATACATGTTAGAATCACCTTTGGCAGCGTATGCAGCTGTGAGTTTTTCTGGGTTAGTCTCTAAGAGCTTTGCAAACCTGGAATGTACAATATTTGCACATTATTCTTTCAAAAATGATTCATGCTCTGTCAAGTTTGGTTGTTGATCATTGCTAGAAAGCAAGTCAAAACTGTAAAAAAAACTGTAAAACCAACTAGGCCACACGAATTTTGTCTTGGTAAGCAACACCAGTGTATATTTGGCCTTGTGTTTTAGGTTATTGTCATGCTGAAAGGTGTTGGAAAGCAGACAACCAGGTTTTCCTCTAGGATTTTGCCTGTGCTTAGCTCTATTCAGTTCATTTTTATCATAAAAAAAACTCCATAGTTCTTGCCAATGACAAGCATAGCCATAACATGATGCAGCCACCACCATGCTTGAAAATATGAAGTGGTGCTCAGTGATGTCTTGTTGGATTTGCCCCAAACATAATGCTTTTTGTATTCAGGACATAAAGTTCCTTTCTTTGCCACATTTTTTGCAGTTCTACTTTAGTGCCTTATTGCAAACATGATGCATGTTTTGGAATATTTTTATTCTGTACAGGCTTCTGTCTTTTCACTCTGTCCTTTGGGGTAGTATTGTGGAGTAACTACAATGTTGATCCTGCCTCAGTTTTATCCTATCACAGCCATTAAACTCTGTAACTGTTTTAAGATCACCATTGGGCACATGGTGAAATCCCTGAGCGGTTTCCTTCCTCTCCAGCAACTGAGTTAGGAAGGACGCCTGTATCTTTGTAGTGACTGGGTGTACTGATACCCCATCCATAGTGTAATTAATAACTTCGCCATGCTCAAAGGGTTATTCAATGTCTGCTTTTTTATTTTTACCCATCTACCAATAGGTGCCCTTCTTTGCGAGGCATTGGAAAACCTCCCTGGTCTTTGTGGTTGAATCTGTGTTTGAAATTCACTGTTCGACTGAGGGGCCTTACAGATAATTGTATATGTGGGGTACAGAGATGAGGTGGTTATTAAAAAATCATGTTAAACACTATTATTGAACACAGAGTGAGTCCAGGCAACTTATTGTGTCTTGATAAGAAAATATTTAATTGTGAACTTATTTAAGCTTGCCATAACAAAGGGGTTGAATACTTATTGACTCAAGACATTTCAGCTTTTCATTTTCAATAAATTGTTGTAAAAAATTCTGAAAACATAATTCCACTTTGACATTATGGGGTATTGTGTGTAGGGCAGTGACAAAACATCTAGAAAAAGTTAAAGGGTGTGAATACTTCCTGAATGCACTATAGTCTGGGCAGGTGCTGCAGTTGTTGCAGTGAGTATTCAGTTTCTCTGACTAAGACCGCAGACTCGCACAGTTGACCCATTTCATGTAGAAAATGTTCAGTTCCCAAGGAACTGTTAGAAATGTGTCTGTCAAGGTCTACAATTTCCTCTTTGTTTTCAGAGGAGTTCTGGCACTTCTTTCTCTACTGCCCTCTGAGGCCAGACAATCCATTGGATATTCTCCTTGGACAGTCACCACATTCTATATTGTGGTGGACAAACATGTCATGATACTGTCGGGGATTACTCAGAAGCTTGTTAAGAATCTGCGATTTGGACAGAGAGCACCCACCCAATCTGACAAAAGAGACCATGGGGAGGTCAGAGAGAACAATTCTGTCTTCAACAAATCCTCTGGAATCTGGCAACAAATTAGGTCTGAACTTCTTGACAATGTCTTGCATTGTCCAGACCATTAATGTGCACTGTTCTGTTCACAATTGGGGAGAAGCAGGGGCACAGAATCCTGACACATTGACATTTTGTAATCTCTTGCTGGAGAAACCATTAGAGCACAGAAAGAGAGCAGTCTCAATGTCTAAGGGGTTTACAATAGTATTATTATTTGAGCAGTCACATTCACCATCATCAACCTCTTTAGGAAAATCCATGGCAGGACTGAGAGAGTCTGAGCAGGTTCATCGGTGACAGTCTTCTCATCAATCTGCAGCACGGTGCTAAGGTCGAGCTTCCCTGTGTAGTGTTGCTCCAACCCCAGGTCCAGCAGCAAGCTTACAGGCGGGGGAAAAGAGAACAGTTTGAAATATCTTTAAATATGAACAGGTGAATTTAGTAAAACCTTTGCTATTAAATATGTGAAGCACTGCCCATATTTCATAGATGACATATTAGAAGGTTGGTAAATGCCCTCCTGCTAGACTGAAATGTTCAGTATCGTTGAAAAGCAGATGGTGTACTTGACACCTGGACTCAGACTGGAGAATGTCACGTCGGTCGAACTCTTGTCACCTTATGGGCTTCCTCTCCGTCACAGGAACAGGTCATGCGACATGCAGCAATAACACCAGTGACAACGGTTTATCCCAATTTAGAGACAATGATTGACTGCTGGATTGATCAATCTTAACCTTGTTGGGTGGTACAGGCACTGAAAAGGACAGTAAATAAAGTTTGAGTGCTCAATTCAACAAATAACGAAAACACAAGTCAAAAGCATTATTCTCCTTTTAAGAATACATTTGAGTGTTCTTTGTTCAACAATAAACCTTATTGTGTACACAAGTATTGCCAGCAGACAACGCCTTCATCTGATTACATGTGAAAACTAAAATCCCTTTACTGTGTAAATACTGCAACGCAATACTTATTTAAGAACTGATTAGCAAACGTGAATGCGTCTTGATTAATACTGAATGGATTCAAAGGTAAAGTTCCCAATAACCTTTTAAAAGCACTTACTTGTATACGTAGACATGCTGACCGCCACACTCCCATTCCCATCTTTAGTGACCGTTGTGATGCTGAAAGTGTACTCTGTCCCTGGAAACAGGCTTTCCACATCAGTGCTGTTGGAACCTTGGATGGACAGGATCTCTCTCTGGGTGTAGCAGGAGTAGGTCAACTCGTACCTCCGTGCCGGGTCAGAAGGGTGCTAGCTCAGAGAAACAGAGTCACTGCCAACATAATGAACTGTTATCTCTCCAGGGGAGGAGAGCTCTGTGGAAGAAAACACAGAATCTATCTTTAATTCCTGAATAGAAATTCACACAAATGGTTATGACTGCTATGTTTAATCTATGGCCTAGGAAGATCAAGACTGTTATCAGGCATGGCAAAGTTCATGTTATAGCCTAATCCATGTTATACTGCAAGATTGTGAGATAAAATCCTAGGTCTAGACAATCAAAATTATTGACAGTTACAATACAATGACATATAAAAATTAAAATACATACATGCAGGGTTTTCAACTGCCTGTACGTATCTGAGTGATTGATAATGATGTTATGATTTTTTTTTAAGACATACCTTTAATCTGTTGCCAATAAATCAAGAGATGTACACTATATATACACAAAAGTATCTGGACACCCCTTCAAATGAGTGGATTCGGCTATTTCAGCCAGACCCAGGTGTATAAAGTTGAGCACACAGCCATGCAATCTCCATAAACAAACATTGGCAGTAGAATGGCCTTACTGAAGAGCTCAGTGACCTTCAACGTGGCACCGTCATAGGATGCCACCTTTCCAACAAGTCAGTTCGTCAAATTTCTGCCCTACTAGAGCTGCCACGGTCAACTGTAAGTGCTGTTATTGTGAAATGGAAACGTCTAGGAGCAACAACGGCTCAGCTGCAAAGTGGTAGGCCACACAAGGTCACAGAAGGATAGCGCAGAGTGCTGAAGCGTGTAGAAGGTAGAAATTGTCAGTCCTCGATTGCAACAGTCACTACCGAGTTCCAAACTGCCTCTGGAAGCAACGTCAGCACAATAACTGTTTGTTGAGAGCTTCATGAAATGGGTTTCCATGGCCGAGCAGCCGCACACAAGCCTAAGGGCAGACCAACTCTATTTTAATGCCCATGATTTTGGAATGAGATGTTCGACTAGCAGGTGTCCACATACTTTTGGTCATGTAGTGTATGTACTGTATATAATCGAGTTTGATCAAATGTTTTATATAATCTTTTTTACAAGTGTACTGACAAGTGACTAAATTATTCCAGCTGCATCAGAAACCAATAAAGTGCTGACTTCAACTTCTGGATCAATTCCTTGTGATATTCATGAAATGTATTTGGAAGTAACTAGCTACAATCTTACTGCAAAAACAAATGATGCAGGGAGTTGTTGTATCATTTCAACTTTCATTTGTTGTCAAGTAAACATGTTAGAATAGAATGTAATAGAATAAAATGTTATTGTCCATCCAGAATGGACATTTTTCTTTAGCATCACCTTCCATTAAAATGATCACATACACATACATTCTCACATCATACACATTTAAACCAGTCAGTCCATCATGTTGCATACACTAAAAACATAAAGAACATTAATACATTCACTCACAACCGACCACTGTCCCAACTGCACTGGATAGATAAATACATATACTGATAAAATTGACTTTGCATTTAGTAGTCCAACGGCACAAGGAACAAATGAATGTTTGAACACGTTCTTCTTGGCCATGGGCATTCTGAAGCGCCGGCCAGAGGGAAGACCCTCGAACTGAGGGTGTAGAGGGGTCGCCAATGACAGCCAGTTTATTCTGTTTGGTTGCCTTGTGGAACAGACTGCTCGAATGGGCCTGTGGTACGAATTACTTTGCTGGCTGTGTTTACTATTTCTCCACACGCTCAGATGACCATACCAGACTGTCATATTGAACATGAGGATGCTCTACACCAAGCTGCTGTATACCCTCTCCAGAACCTCCTGGCTGACCCCAAACCCCCCATTGACTTGCTTTAAAAAAATACAGTCTGCATTCTCTGTAAAACTCAGCTTGTTATCAATTTGTGTCCCTAGGTACCCTTACTGGTTGGTCGTTCAGAGCGAGTGGTCGGGGCAAGTTGTTGCCATTGATGATCAGCCCCATTTGTCTTTTCCACAATGATGTGGAGGGCACTTTACTGGCACCCTTCTTGAAGGTTGTTGGTCTGTTTAAAATAGCTGTCCCCATCTGACGTAGCGTCTTTAAATAGAGTCTTATCAGAGCCATCCCAGCTAGCACAGTGGATCTGGACAGATTCCGGTTGAGAGTCGGGGCACTCGGCCGACGTCATGTGGCCCGAGTCTGGCCCGCTTTCGGCAGTATTACTCATAGCTAGGATGCGGTGATTGAGCTTGGGCCGATTTGATGTGAGTTATCTGGCCCAAATGTATTACTTGGGGCTCAATTGCCTCAACCAACCTGTGCCCCCGCACATTGACTCTGTACCAGTACCCCTCTATATAGCCTCGTTACTGTTATTTTATTGTTGCTCTTTAATTATTTGTTATTTTTCTATTTACTTATTTTTATTTATTTTTTACTTCAGTTTCTTTTAATAAATACTTTCTGAACACTTATTTTTCTTTGTAGCTCCCTCCAGTAACCACGAGCACAACTGTTCCTTGATTTTAACTGGCGGTTTTATTCTGTAGTTTTAGTCAGAATTATCACCTTCCGTGAGAACTATAAAGTAAATGAAAATACAGTTAAGCACACTCTTACAACTTTGTCTTACGAGTGACTTATTAGCTTGATATAACTCTGAAGTGCTTACATACATAAACAGTATAGCCGGAGCTATAACACATTTAAAGGAAAAATACCTCATTGGCTGCTTATTACAGAAGGGAGGAAATCAAACTTCACATGTATTATTCCTGGAATGAATTCACGCTTCATCTTTAATTATTATAGCGTTACCATCCTAACATACACACTTCACCATCACGAACTACACGCGAAGACATGAAAACTTTTTTAAGGAGCGGCAGCCGAGGTGTCGGTTTTGGAGAGTCTGGCGTGCCCAAAGTAAAATACCTGCACTCAGGCCCAGAAACTAGGATATGCACATAATTAGTACTATTGGATAGGAAACACTCTGAAGTTTCTAAAACCGTTAAAATAATGTCTGTGAGTATAACAGAACTGATATAGCAGGTGAAAACCCGAGGAAAATCCATCCGGATTTGCAGTTTTTTTTTTTAGATGACCTTTTTCTCCTGGCTGCCTATGGGATTTGCTGTTATCTAGGACTTAGACTGCAGTACCTATGGCTTCCACTGGATGTCAACAGTCTTTAGACAGGGTTTCATGACGTTAGGTTGAATTAGAAGCGAATAGAAGAAGAATTTAGAAGTGGACCCCGGAACTCAATAGAATGACTTGCGCGTTCACGGTCTCGCGCGCTCTTTGGTTTTTTCCTTTCCTATCGTTCAGGTTATCGTCCGGTTTAAATATTATAGTAAATATACATAAAAGGATACCTAAGGATACATTAAAAATGATGTTTTATTTGTTTGGACAAAGTTGATAGGTATAATTTGAAAGTGTTCTCTTCACGGTTCAATGGGCGACTCGACGGTGGATTTTCTGAACATAACGCGCCAACCAAACGGAGATTTATGGATATAATAAATGACCTTTTCTAACAAAAGAACCATTGGATGTCTTCCTTGGACACTTGAGATGCCCTCAGCAGAAGTGCTTTGAAAGGTAAGCGATTTATTTTAGCTCTTATATGGGTTTTATGTGACCCGCTGGATATTAATTTATGCTAATGCATAAATATTAGAGGTGCTATCCTCAAACAATCAAATGTTGTGCTTTCGCAATAAAGCCTTTTTGACAACGCTGTGATATTGCCAAGAATCAGAGCTTTTGATGACTATGCAACACTTGTATATTGATGAATGTTTAATTATTAAACTTTTGGATTTTGAATTTGGCGCCTTACATTTCACCGGGTAGTGTTGGGAACGGCTAGCGCGCGGTTTATCCCTATTAATAATTAACACCGCGCGGGATTGCCTTCCCTACAAAAGGTGTGTTGCCTTATCATTTCCCCCGCATAGCGAACACGTAAACAATTTAAACAAACAACATAAACTTACAGGTTAATTGTCAGTTACATTCCTAAAGCTGCATTGTTGGTTAAGGGCTTGTAAGTAAGCATTTCACGGTAAGGTCTGTATTCGGCGCATATAACATATATTTTTTATTTGATTTGATTTTGAATCTGTGCCATTGAAAACTTTCTACAGTCTCCTCCTAGGCTGCTTCGCCCTATCTAGGCTATTATTCCCTTACTTTCCCATTTAAAAGAAATGAAACTGAAAGATAATGCACATGGTTGATCCCACTGGAACGTTTGATTATCCGTCATTGAGCTGCGGAGTGATCAGGAGGTGAGTCGTGTATCTTCAAACTTTGCTTTTCAAACTCTTTAATGGTTTAAATCACATGGTAACGTTTTTTAAAAATCTTTATTACTAAAAGGGAATGTAGGCCTACGAAATTGTACATGTAATATCACAGTAACGGTAGCGGATTATATACTAAGCTAACTGTAGGCTAATATACTTTTTGTGAATGCAAACGTTTGATGTATTTTTTTGTTTTCTCATGATCCGATTATGCGGAATTCATAATTTTTTTATTAATTATATGGGGTGCCTAAATCACTACAACATGTCACTTTACTGCTACGCACATTATTGACGTCCATTGTGTTGCAGACATTTTCGGGAAAATGAAGTGTGTTCGATGTCACACGCTTTGTGAGGAGGGACAGCAGTTTTGCTTGAGATGCAAAGCAATCGTCGAGGAAGAGGCTGGTAGGTAGCCTCGGGACTTTTTTAAAAGTCATAAAGTCATATTTCAATTATTCACAAAAATACACTACAAAATATAAAACGCTATAAAAAAAGTTTTTAAACTATCTATTCACATGTAGATTGAATAAAGTCAAAGTCACCATTATTCGTCAGTTGTACAACCGAATGCCTTCAACCGAAATGTGTCTTCAGCATTTAACCCAACCCCTCTGAATCAGAGCGGTGCGGGGGGGCTGCCTTAAACGACATCCACGTTTTCGGCGCCCGGGGAACAGTGGATTAACTGCCTTGTTCAGGGGCAGAACGACAGATTTCTTTTTCCTTGTCAGTTTGGGGATTCGAACTTGCAACTCTCCTGTTACAAGTCCAACGCTCTAACCACTAGGCTACCTGCCATTTGGTGAACCCTGCATGACTGACGAGGGGCACTGTATTGAAGCCACTGCACAGCTATCGTGGTACTCCTCCCCTTATTTAAAAAAAGATTTTGGAAGCTAGAGAAATGCATTTGTTAATGTATACATTCGTTTTGTATATTCTATTTCAGACACCTTAATTAATTATTTTAAATTATGTGAACTAAACATCAAACCATACCTTAAAGTATAGATGTTTTGGAGTACTTAATGTTAAGTCCCCACTTCAACAAAGAAATACTAAAATACCATTAATTCTTATGGAAGACTGTTCCTTCTGGGGAGTACCAATATGGCAACTGGTAGTTTCAAAGCCGCTAATTGACCAATACATACCATTAGCAATCCTGGGTTTCTATGTACATCATTGCCAAAAATCGTTGCCTTGCAAAGTGTATAGGCCCTGTCCACAGTTGCCCAGGGATTTTCATGTTCGGTAACTGACTACACTGAGTGTACAAAACATTAGGAGCACCTTATAGGAGCACCAAGTAGCCTAGTGGTTAGAGCTTTGGTCCAGTAACCAAAAGGTTGCTGTTTTGATTCACTGAGCTGACGAGGTAAAAATCTGTCGTTCTGCCCCTGAACAAGGCAGTTAACTACTTAGGGAGAAGCGGCGCGCCGCTCCCGACACTACCCAGTGAAATGTAAGGCGCCAAATTCAAAATCCAAAAGTTGAATTATTAAAGGATTTTGCAAGTTTATAGCTTATTTTCCTGTAATTATACACATGTTGTCATGGATTGCAGACATTCTTTTGCCGTATTAAAGGTAATTCCTACAATTCTACACATTTTACCATTTGTTATGTGTGTTCATGTGATATGAGTGACTCAAACATTAGAACAAAATCTAAGGGCTAAACCCCTGCAGCCAGGACCACTGTAAGTCGCTTTGGATAAATGGCATAATTATCAATATTGCAGTTAGTGTTTTTTCTCTTTGGTGAGATATAATGGAAAATAATGCATCTGATAATGCTTCACCATCTTTTTGATGTGCTGCAACATGTATTTGATTGGCATTGTAACAATCTATTACCCCAATTGTATTTCAGAGCCATGCAGTCTAAAAGATGTGACCTTTGACCGGGGTAGGAGTGAGGCGACTGAAGACACCCTGCCAATGGATAGCTCCTCAGATGAAGAGGTAGGGTGTGCTGTTGCTCTTTCACACTGAGGTTTTTGCAGATAGAAATGTGTTGCTGGCTTGCCTCTGAAGCTAAGCAGGGTTGGTCCTGGTTGGTCCCTGGATAGGAGACCAGCTGCTGCTGGAAGTGTTTTTGGTCAGTAGGAGGCACTCTTTCCTCTGGTCTAAGTAATATCCCAATACCCCAGGGAAGTGATTGGGGACATTGCCAAAATAATGGGCAACTGGGCATTTTTATACATGAATACCCAAAGCATGATGGGATGTTATTTGCATAATTAACTCAGGAAACACACCTGCTTTTAATACACTTTGGCCGCGTTTAAACAAACAGGCAACCCCCCAAAAAATCTAAATATTTGTCTTTTGATCAATCAGATCTTTTCACATCAGATCTTCTTCAGAGCTGATCTGATTGGTCAAAAGACCAATTAGTGAAAAAAATATCATGTGTTTTTTGATATTTTTACAAATTCATTAAAAATGAAAAGCTGAAATGTCTTGAGTCAATAAGTATTCTACCCCTTTGTTATGGCAAGCCTAGATAAGTTCAGGAGTAAAAATGTGCTTAACAATTTTTTTAGGACTACATCATCTCTGTACCCCACACATACAATTATCTGTAATGTCCCTGAATTTCAAACACAGATTCAACCACAAAGACCAGGTAGGTTTTCCAATGCCTCGCAAAGAAGAGCACCTACTGATAGATGGGTAAAAATAAAAACAATAGAATATCCTTTTGAGCATGGAAAAGTTATTAATTACATATTGGATGGTGTATCAATACACTACAAAGATACAAGTGTCCTTCCTAACTCAGTTGCCGGAGAGGAAGGAATCCGCTCAGTGATTTCACCATGAGGCCAATGGTAACAGTAACAAAGTTTAATTGCTGTGATAGGAGAAAACTGAGGATGGATCAACAACATTGTAGTTACTCCACAATACTAAGCTAAATGACAGAGGGGGAAAAAATGAAGCCTGTACAGAATAAAATATTCCAAAACATGCATCTTGTTTGCAATAAGGCACTGAAGTAAAACTGCAAAAAGTTTGGCAAAGAAATAAACTTTATGTCCTGAATACAAAGCATTATGTTTAGGGAATGCCCAACACAACCCATCACTGAGTACCACCCATCATATTTTCAAGCATGGTGGTGGCTGCATGTTATGGGTGTGCTTGTCATCTGCAAGGACTAGGGAGTTTTTTTTTGTTGATTAAAAATAAACAGAATAGAGCTAAGCACAGGCAAAATACTAGAGAAAAATCTAGTTTAGTCTGCTTTACACCAGAGACAGGGAGAGAAATTCACCTTTCAACAGGATAATAACCTACAACACAAGGCCAAATCTACACTGGAGTTGCCAAGAAAAGTACACTAGTAAAAAGCCCTGTATAACTTTATAATCAGTTGTTTGGACTAAAATAACTGATTGTTGAGCCAACCAGGGTGTGTATTGACAGTAAATCAGCTTTAGGCAGGTAGCCTAGTGGTTAGAGCATTGGGCCAGTAACCGAAAGGTTGGTGGATCGAATCCCTGAGCTGGCAAGGTCAAAATCTGTCATTTTGCCCCTGAACAAGGCAGTTAACTCACTGTTCCTAGGCCGTCATTGTAAGTAAGAATTTGTTCTTAACTGATTTGCCTAGTTAAATAAAACAAATTATCAGATCAAGAGAACGTAGGGAGTCTTAAATATTGGTTTTAGTGATCATATGGTAACCTACTGTACCGGTAAGAAATCCAAAATGCTACTAGAGTCAGGTAATAAATACATGAAGGTACGGTCTATGAATCAATACTCAAAATAACATTTTGTAGAGGTCCTTGGAATTTTGGATTGGTCTCATGTACTAAACTGTGATGATGTTGATCAAGCTTTTTAAAAATCTGTTTCTGTCTGCACTCGACTCTGGCTCCGATGAAACCAATTCAAATCATACAGCGGTCAGGGAAACGGATCACTTCTGAGATCTTAGACCTCATAAGGAAAAGGGATGGCTACGTGGCCAGATTCAGAAGGACAAATCTACAACAAGATTATGATGGTTATATAAACTGTAAAAACCAGGCAAGATACAAAATGGATAAGGCCAAATTCCAACATTTATATAGACGCTGTTAATGACAACTTACATCAGCCTTGTAAACTGTGGAACATTTTAAAGGACATTGGCTCAAATTCCCCTTAAGGTAATCAAAAAGAAAGGAGGACCAAGGCACTCTTCATATAATTAATTAAAATGCCTTTATTTGTATGGCATGTTCAATAGAAACAACGTTTCAAAAATCTGACGCGTTTCGGCTGCATGGCCTTCGTCAGGGAGTACAAAGAAATGATAATACAATGTCCTCTTTTGAGCAGCTTTTTCCAATCAGCCCTAATTAGAAGAGTGAGTGGTTACAAAATTTATTGGACAACACCTAGTACGCAATACTATACACATTAAAAAGTGAAATACTTTTTCTGTGCATTACTTCTGCAATGGTTGCCCTGGTTACTTTAAAGAGCCCTTGGGTTTGTGGTCTAGCCAAGTTTTTTGAGAGTCACCAGGAAGATAGCTGTGGACTAATTTGTCAGTTAGGGTAGGACATCTCTTAAAGCTTATGACTGGTGGTTCTGGGAAGACTTGGCGTAGTAGCTTATCGCTTTGGATGATTCCCCAATAATTGTTATGATTATTTTAATGTTCCTGTAGTATTGGCCTGGATATTGATGATGTTTAATGTTATGACCAGGCAAAGGTTGCAAATTATTTGAACACATTTTTTACCACTATAGCCTCATCTCTGGTTAAGATGTTACGGACCTGCTCTGGACACTATGGCCAGTCTTTCATTAACAACTTTTACCATAGCAAAGTTATCACAAATTATTTGTTTGAGCTGTGCAAGGTAACCGAGGACAAAGTTTCCAATCTACTATGCTTAATGAGCACAAACAAAGCAACTGGGCTGGATAACTTTCCTGCAAGATTCATAAAGGATAGTGCATGTGTCACTGCAAAAAATGATAACGCATATTGTAAACCTTTCTATTAGTAGTGGTACATTTCCCAAGGATCTCAAAACAGCCCGGGTGGTTCCGCTCCACAAGAGCAGTTAAACAAATGTAGGAAACTACAGGCCTGTGTTGATCCTCAGCACTTTATCCAAAGTTGTTGAGAGATTAGTTTTTAATCAACTTGAGGGATACCTTCTTGAGCACAAACTTCTTTATGAACTCCAATCTGGCTTTAGAATAGCTCAATCCTCTGATGCTTGCCTTATTCACCTTTTTGACCACATTAAGCAGGAAAGTGAGAAGGGGAACTATACAGATATGGTCATGTTAGACTTGCAGAACGCTTTTGACACTGTGGACCATGATATTCTCCTGATGAAACTGAAGTGCATGGGTCTAAATGATGTAGCAGTGAATTGGTTTAGGTATTATCTGACCAACAGAACACAAGTATGTAATGTTGGTGATGTTCTGTCAGAGGCCAAAGAAATATCCTGTGGAGTACCGCAGGGATAAATTTTAGGGCCTCTCTTATTTCTTATATACGTTAATGATATGCCAGATACAGTAAAGTGCAAACTCTTACTTTATGCTGATGATTTTTTTCCAAACAGGCATTTGTCTATGGAATAGCCTTCCCTTGGAGATCAATCAAATAAAAAGTAAAAATAGCTTTAAAAAGTAGGTAAAGTTTTTCATTTGGACAAGGTTGTCTAAGTAAGGTAAACTACTCCACTGACCCTTGTGCCCCCTACTGCTGGTCAGGTGTATTTATTTGAAGGATTGGTATGATGTGCAATGAATAGATTGTTTTAATGTGAAATGAATATGGTTGATTTTAAGGTTAGGGAGAAGGGCAGTGAATAATGCCACTTTTTAGGATGTCAATATAAATGTATGTATTTATGGTTGTTTGTAATTTTGTCTTGTCTTTTAATCAATGTGTATTATTGTTTTTACCATCGATAGACCTATTTGGAAATCAGCATTTTTAATGAATACTTTCAAGTGATATCCTCTTGATCCACATTGTGCATTTTGTTGTATATGTCTGTTGCCTAAATTAAATTAAAAGTTACAGTTTTTGACTTAAATCTGCTTGAAAATCTATGGCACGTTTAGAAAATTGCTCTACAGCTATGTTCCCCAAAATCTTGAAGAATAAAAAAATAAAAAAAGGCAAATATTGCAGATTCCAGGTGTGCAAAGCTATTAGAGACTTACCCAAGAAGACTCACTGCTGTAATTGATGCCAAAGGTGTTTCTAACATGTATTGACTCAGGGATCTGAATACTTATGCAACAACTATATTTGATTTATACAATTTTTATTAATAATAATAAAAAAAAACTTCCACTTTGGCATTAGAGTAATTTGTGTAGATTGTTGACAAAAAATTACAATTAAATCTATTTTAATCCCACTTTGTTTTGAAGAAATCCAAGAGGTCTGAATACTTTTGCAAGGCACATATATTTAGAAAATAAACTATTCATATACATTGTATACAGTGCCTAGTGAAAGTCTACACACCCCTTGCACAGTCTTCAAATTGTTCTGCCTTAAAATTAAATCTAAAAAGTGAATACATTCAATTTTTTTCTTACCTACAGTTGAAGTCGGAAGTTTACCTACACCTTAGCCAAATACATTTAAACTCTGTTTTTCACTGTTCCTGACATTTAATCCCAGTTAAAAATCCCTGTTTTAGGTCAGTTAGGATCACCACTTTATTTTAAGAATGTGAAATGTTAGAATAATAATAGGAGAATGATTTATTTCAGCTTTTATTTCTTTCATTACATTCCCAGTGGGTCAGACGTTTACATACACTCAATTAGTATTTAGTAGCATTGCCTTTAAATTGTTTAACTTGGGTCAAACGTTTCGGGTACCCTTCCACAAGCTTCCCACAATAGGTTGGGGGAATTTTGGCCCATTCCTCCTGAGAGCGCTGGTGTAACTGAGTCAGGTTTGTAGGCCTCCTTGCTCGCACATGTTTTTTCAGTTCTGCCCACAAATTTCTATAGGATTGAGGTCAGGGCTTTGTGATGGCCACTCCAATACCTTGACTTTGTTGTCCTTAAACCATTTTGCCACAACTTTGGAAGTATGCTTGGGGTCATTTGGAAGACCCATTTGCGACCAAGCTTTAACTTCCTGAATGATGTCTTGAGATGTTGCTTCAATATATCCACAGAATTTCCCCCCCTCATGATGCCATCTATTTTGTGAAGTGCACCAGTCTCTCCTGCAGCAAAACACCCCCACAACATGATGCTGCCACCCCGTGCTTCACGGTTGGGATGGTGTTCTTTGGCTTGCAAGCCTCCCCGGTTTTCCTCCAAACATAATGATGGTCATTATGGCCAAACAGTTCTATTTTTGTTTCATCAGACCAGAGGACATTTCTCCAAAAAGTACGATCTTTGTCCCCATGTGCAGTTGCAAACCGTAGTCTGGCTTTTTATGGTGGTTTTGGAGCAGTGGCTTCTTCCTTGCTGAGCGGCCTTTCAGGTTATGTCGATATAGGACTCGATTTACAGTGGATATAGATACTTTTGTACCGGATTCCTACTGCATCTTCACAAGGTCTTTTGCTGTTGTTCTGGGATTGATTTGCACTTTTTGCACCAAAAAGTCATTACATAATTTTCAGGAATTTTCCAAGCTAATTTTCCAAGCTTTAAAGGCACAGACAACTTAGTGTATGTAAACTTCTGACCCACTGGAATTGTGATTAAGTGAAATAATCTGTCTGTAAACAATTGTTGGAAAAATGACTTGTGTCATGCACAATGTGTCCTAACCGAATTGCCAAAACTATAGTTTGTTAACAAGAAATTTGTGGAGTGGTTGAAAAACGAGTTTTAATGACTCCAACCTAAGTGTATGTAAACTTCTGACTTCAACTGTATTGTCAGAACCTACTCCACATTTTCAAAGTGTATTTTTTTGGGGGGGGAAATGTTCCAAATTAATAAAACAATTGATTGCGTATGTCTTCACACCCCAGAGTTCATTCTTGGTGGAAGCCCTTTTGGCAGCCATTATAGCTGAGAATAATTTTGAATAAAATTCTACCAACTTTGTTAATCTCTTAGAGCAACATACTGTATATCCATTGATTTTGTCAAAATTGCTCATGCTTAGTAAATTTGGTTGGGAATCTTTGATGGAGAGCAATATTCAAGCGTTTTCTCTGATTTTCAAGCAGATTTGAGACAGGACTGAAACTGTACTGCACAACAAAAAAAACTATGCTGGGTCTTCCTATAACTTTTTACCTGTGCTTTGCTCCTTTCATATTTACTTTGATCCTGACAAACTCCCCAGTCCCTGCCAGTGACATTCATACCAGTATCATGATGCTGCCACCACAATAATTTGACTGTTCCTACGTGCAGACTCTGTCCTGACTGACACTACCGTTCAAAAGTTTGGAGTCACAGAAATGTCCTTGTTTTTGAAAGAAAAGCTATTTTTTTTGTCCATTAAAATAACATCTAATTCATCAGAAATACAGTGTAGACATTGGTAATGACTATTGTAGCTGGAAATGGCAGATTTTTTATGGAATATCTAAATAGGTGTAGCGAAATGCTTGTGCTTCTAGTTCCGACCATGCAGTAGTAATCTAAGTAATCTAACAAATTCACAACAACTACCTTATACACACAAGAGTAAAGGAATGAATACGAGTATGTACATATAAATATATGGATGAGCGATGGCTGACCGGCATAGGCAAGATGCAGTAGATGGTATGGAGTACAGTATATACACATATACAGTGGGGCAAAAAAGTATTTAGTCAGCCACCAATTGTGCAAGTTCTCCAACTTAAAAAGATGAGAGAGGCCTGTAATTTTCATCATAGGTACACTTCAACTATGACAGACGAAATGAGAAAAAGAAATCCAGAAAATCACATTGTAGGATTTTTTATTTATTTATTTGCAAATTATGGTGGAAAATAAGTATTTGGTCAATAACAAAAGTTTATCTCAATACTTTGTTATATACCCTTTGTTGGCAATGACAGAGGTCAAACGTTTTCTGTAAGTCTTCACAAGGTTTTCACACACTGTTGCTGGTATTTTGGCCCATTCCTCCATGCAGATCTTCTCTAGAGCAGTGATGTTTTGGGGCTGTCGCTGGGCAACACGGACTTTCAACTCCCTCCAAAGATTTTCTATGGGGTTGAGATCTGGAGACTGGCTAGGCCACTCCAGGACCTTGAAATGCATCTTACGAAGCCACTCCTTCGTTGCCCGGGCGGTGTGTTTGGGATCATTGTCATGCTGAAAGACCCAGCCACCTTCATCTTCAATGCCCTTGCTGATGGAAGGAGGTTTTCACTCAAAATCTCACGATACATGGCCCCATTCATTCTTTCCTTTACACGGATCAGTCGTCCTGGTCCCTTTGCAGAAAAACAGCCCCAAAGCATGATGTTTCCACCCCCATGCTTCACAGTAGGTATGGTGTTCTTTGGATGCAACTCAGCATTCTTTGTCCTCCAAACACGACGAGTTGAGTTTTTACCAAAAAGTTCTATTTTGGTTTCTTTGACCATATGACATTCTCCCAATCCTCATCTGGATCATCCAAATGCTCTCTAGCAAACTTCAGACATGCCTGAACATGTACTGGCTTAAGCAGGGGGACACGTCTGGCACTGCAGGATTTGAGTCCCTGGCGGCGTAGTGTGTTACTGATGGTAGGCTTTGTTACTTTGGTCCCAGCTCTCTGCAGGTCATTCACTAGGTCCCCCCCCGTGTGGTTCTGGGATTTTTGCTCACCGTTCTTGTGATCATTTTGACCCCACGGGGTGAGATCTTGCGTGGAGCCCCAGACCAAGGAAGATTATCAGTGGTCTTGTATGTCTTCCATTTCCTAATAATTGCTCCCACAGTTGATTTCTTCAAACCAAGCTACTTACCTATTGCAGATTCAGTCTTCCCAACCTGGTGCAGGTCTACAATTTTGTTTCTGGTGTCCTTTGACAGCTCTTTGGTCTTGGCCATAGTGGAGTTTGGAGTGTGACTGTTTGAGGTTGTGGACAGGTGTCTTTTATACTGATAACAAGTTCAAACAGGTGCCATTAATACAGGTAACGAGTGGAGGACAGAGGAGCCTCTTAAAGAAGAAGTTACAGGTCTGTGAGAGCCAGAAATCTTGCTTGTTTGTATGTGACCAAATACTTATTTTCCACCATAATTTGCAAATAAATTCATAAAAAATCCTACAATGTGATTTTCTGGATTTCTTTTCCTCATTTTGTCTGTCATAGTTGAAGTGTACCTATGATGAAAATTACAGGCCTCTCTCATCTTTTTAAGTGAGAGAACTTGCACAATTGGTGGCTGACTAAATACTTTTTTGCCCCACTGTATATATGAGATGAGTAATGTAGGATATGTAAACATATCTAAATGGCATTGTTTAAAGTGGCTAGTGATTCATTATTTCATCCAATTATAATTATTAAAGTGGCTAGAGATTTGGGTCGATAGGCATAGGCAAGATTCAGTAGATGGTTTAGAGTACAGTGTATACATTTGATATGAGTATGTCGGATACGTAAACATTATATACAAAATAGTTTAAAGTGGCTAGTGATACATTGTTACATCCAATTCCTATGTTTAAAGTGGCTAGAGATTTAAGTCAGTATGTTGGCAGCAGCCACTCAATGTTAGTGATGGCTGTTTAACAGTCTGATGGCCTTGAGGTAGAAGCTGTTTTTCAGTCTCTCGGTCCCAGCTTTGATGCACCTGTACTGACCTCGCCTTCTGGATGATAGCGGGGTGAACAGGCAGTGGCTCGGGTGGTTGTTGTCCTTGATGATCTGTTTGGCCTTCCTGTGACATCGGGTGGTGTAGGTGTCCTGAAGGGCAGGTAGTTTACCCCCGGTGATGCGTTGTGCAGTCCTCACTACCTTCTGGAGTGGGCGGAGCAATTGTGAGCGGAGCAGTTGCTGTACCAGGCGGTGATCCAGCCCGACAGGATGCTCTCGATTGTGCATCTGTAGAAGTTTGTGAGTGATTTTGGTGACAAGCCAAATTTCTTCAGCCTCCACCTTCTCCACTGCGGTCCCGTCTATGTTGATAGGGGGGTGCTCCCTCTCCTGTTTCCTGAAGTCCACGATCATCTCCTTTGTTTTGTTGACATTGAGTGAGAGGTTATTTTCCTGACACCACACTCCGAGGGCCCTCACCTCCTCCCTGTAGGCCGTCTCGTCGTTGTTGGTAATCAAGCCTACCACTGTAGTGTCATCAGCAAACTTGATGATTGAGTTGGATGCGTGCTTGGCCACGCAGTCATGGGTAAACAGGGAGTACAGGAGAGAGCTGAGAACGCACCCTTGTGGGGCCCCAGTGTTGAGGATCAGCGGGGTGGAGATGTTGTTTCCTACCCTCACCACCTGGGGCCGGCCCGTCAGGAAGTCCAGGACCCAGTTGCACAGGGCTGAGTCGAGACCCAGGATCTCGAGCTTAATGACGAGCTTGGAGGGAACTATGGTGTTAAATGCTGAGCTGTAGTCGATGAACAGCATTCTTACATAAGTATTCCTCTTGTCCAGATGGGTTAGAGCAGTATGCAGTGTGATTGCGATTGCGTCGTCTGTGGACCTATTGGGACGGTAAGCAAATTGGAGTGGGTCCAGGGTGTCTGGCAGGATGGAGGTGATATGATCCTTGACAAATCTCTCAAAGCACTTCATGATGACGGAAGTGAGTGCTACGGGGCGATAGTCATTCCACGTGCTCGAAGCAATCTTGCAGCATGGAATCGGATTGGTCGGACCAGCGTTGAACAGACCTGAGAACGGGCGTTTCCTGTTTTAGTTTCTGTTTGTAGGCTGGGAGCAACAAAATGGAGTCATGGTCAGACTTGCCGAAAGGAGGGCGGAGAATAGCCTTGTATGCATCACGGAAGTTGGAATAACAATGATCCAGGATTTTACCAGCCCCGGTGGCACATTCGATATGCTGGTCAAATTTCGGGAGCCTTGTTTTCAAATTAGCCTTATTAAAATCCCCAGCCACAATAAATGCAGCCTCAGGATATGTGGTTTCCAATTTACCTAGAGTGAAATTAATTTCTTTCAGTGCCGTCGATGTGTCAGCTTGAGGGGGGGATGTACACGGCTGTGATTATAATCGAGGAGAATTCTCTTGGTAGATAATGCGGTCTGCATTTGATTGTAAGGAATTCTATGTCAGGTGAACAAAAGGACTTGAGTTCCTGTATGTTGTTATGATCACACCATGTCTCGTTAATCATAAGACACACACCCTCACCCTTCTTCTTACCAGATAGACGTTTGTTTCTGTCGGCGCGATGCGTGGAGAAACCAGGTGGCTGTACCGACTCAGATAACGTGTCCTGAGTGAGCCATGTTTCCGTGAAGCAAAGATTGTTGCAGTCTCGGATGTCTCTCTGAAAGGCAACCCTCGATCTGATTTCGTCTACTTTGTTGGCGATTACAATACTCGAGAGAGGTGCACGATGCGCCCGTCAACGTAGCTTGACCAAAAGACCGGCGCGTTTCCCTCTTCTCCGGCGCCGCCGTTGTTTTGAGTCGCCGGATGCTATCCAGTCTATTGTCCTAGTTGGGGTAACAAACAGAGAATCCTCTTCGGGAAAGTCGTATTCCTGGTAAGTTGACGTTGCTCTTATATCCAACAGTTCCTCCCGGTTGTATGTAATAAAACTTTATATTTCCTGGGGTAACAATGTAAGAAGTAATACATAAAAAAACAAAATACTGCATGGTTTCCAGAGAACGTGAAGCGAGGCTGCCATCTCTGTCGGCGCCGGAAGTATCAGCATTTGTGGGTTTGATTACAGGCTCAAAATGGCCAGAAACAAATAACTCTTCTGAAACTCATCAGTCTATTCTTGTTCTGAGAAATAAAGGCTATTCCATGCGAGAAATTGCGAAGAAACTGAAGATCTCGTACAACGCTGTGTGCTACTCCCTTCACAGAACAGCACAAACTGGCTCTAACCAGAATAGAAAGAGGAGTGGGAGGCCCCGTTGCACAACTGAGCAAGAGGACAAGTACATTAGAGTGTCTAGTTTGTGAAACGGACGCCTCACAAGTCCTCATCTGGCAGCTTCTTTAAATAGTACCCGTAAACACCAGTCTCAACAGTGAAGAGGCGACTTTTGGGATGCTGGCCTTCTAGGCAGAGTTGCAAAGAAAAAGCCATATCTCAGACTGGCCAATAAAAATAAAAGATTAAGATGGGCAAAAGAACACAGACACTGGACAGAGGAACTCTGCCTAGAAGGCCAGCATCCCGGAGTATGTGAACTTTCGCCCCAGTCTGAGGTCCTGAGCGCTCTGGAGCAGGTTTTCATTAAGGATCTCTCTGTACTTTGCTCCGTTCATCTTTCCCTCGATCCTGACTAGTCTCCAAAAAACACCCCCACAGCGTAATGCTGCCACCACCATGCTTCACTGTAGGGATGGTGCCAAGTTTTCTCCAAACGTGATGCTTGGCCAAAGAGCTCAATCTTGGTCACATCAGACCAAAGAACCTTGTTTCTCATGGTCTGAGAGTATCTAGGTACCTTTTGGCAAACTCTAAGCAGGCTGTCATGTGCCTTTTACTGAAGAGTAGCTTCTGTCTGGACACTCTAACATAAAGGCCTGATTAGTGGAGTGCTGAAGAGATGGTTGTCCTTCTGGAAGGTTCTCCCATCTCCACAGAGGAACTAGAGCTCTGTCAGAGTGACCATCGGGTTCTTGGTCACTTCTCTGACCAAGGCCATTCTCCCCGACTGCTCAGTTTGGCAGGGCAGCCAGCTCTAGGAAGAGACTTGGTGGTTCCAAACTTCTTCCATTTAAGAATGATGGAGGCCACTGTGTTCTTGGGGACATTCAATGCTGCAGACATTTTTTGGTACCCTTCCCCACATCTGTGCCTTGACACAATCCTGTCTCGGAGCTCTACAAACAATTCCTTTGACCTAATGGCTTGGTTTTTGCTCTCACATGCATTGTCAACTGTGGGAGCTTATATGTGTCTCTCCAAATCATGTCCAATCAATTGAATTTACCACAGGTGGGCTCCATTCAAGTTATAGAAACATCTTAAGGATGATCAATGGAAACAGAAAGCACCTGAGCTCAATTTCGAGTCTCATATCAAAGGGTTTGAATACTTATGTAAATAAGGTATTTCTGTTAAAAAATGTATATACATTTGCAAACATTAAAAAAACTGTTTTAGCTTTGTCATTAAGGGTATTGTGTGTAGATTGCTGAGGATTTATTTTAATTTAATACTTTTATGGAGGATGTCTAGAAAAAAAACTAAAAAACATGTCATGTTAATTTAGTCAACATTATAAAAATATGAATATCTCAAAAGTACCCTTTTTGATTTTGCATATTTTTTTACATATTGTTTGGAGCAATATACTCTTGAAACACGTCAAATTTCCAAAATGAGTGCTTTGCTACTTTTTCAGTTAATTTTATTTTATTTAACCTTTATTTAACTAGGCAAGTTGGCAATTAGGGTACATTTTTGGACAAAATTCAAACGTATTTAAAAAAATATACATGTTGATTAAATGCATGTGACAAATTGTATTTCAGAATCTAGACATCCTCCATATTTTACAGCACACTATAAGGAGTATAATCACACCAGGATGTTTTCTGTATTATGTACAGTTAGTTCATGGGTCATAGGGTCTTACAGGAGGCATGTATAGGTCTGAAAAGGGCCTAAAGGGCCACTTTCATCATGATTTTCAAAACGTTTAAAAGGTATATCAAACATCCAAGTTTCTATGTGATAATTGCCAGAACAATCTGAGATACCAAAAGTATTGTCGGGCTTTCTTGGCATGGAATCGCCCTTGTTGTTTTCATTCAATTTACTGTAGATGTTTTACTTTTAATTTGAAGGACTTTCATGATGCAAGAGATCTATTCCTTGACTTATACCTTGGGAAAGATGTGGACACATCTCAGAGAGTACAAGCTGACAGTCTGAAGACAGAGCCATCTCAACAGATCAATGCTGCTGTAGCAGGTACTTCAATAATATTAGAGGAATTATACTGTATCTCTGAATTTTTGACAACCGTAGAGTATACTTTATCATTTAATAAAATCATTACCAGTTGCTTTCCATTCACAAACACTGCATGTATGCTTATTTGCATTGAACATATAGGGAACGGCAGCACTGGTTCTAACTGTTTAAAAAAAGTATTTCACTACTGTTATTATTTTACTATTATCATTATAATAGCATAACAACAATAGGGATGATGCAGTATAATAGCATGTATTTATAAACGTTTCATGCCTGAAAAGAGTTGTGTTGAAGACTCATTATGTATAGTCGAAAGATCTTTTCAGGTTTGTGATTGGCTGCTATATCTAATTTCCTAGCCCAGAGATTAAACATTTTATATATTTCTGGGGTATATATGTGCAAGTTATTCAAACATTTTTTGCTCTCTTCCACAGAGCTCTCCTCCACTGGAGAGATAACAATTCATTATGTTGGCAGTGACTCTGTTTCACTGAGCTGGTGCCCTTCTGACCCGGCACGGAGGTACGAGTTGACCTACTCCTGCAACACCCAGAGAGAGATCCGTTCCATCCAAGGTTCCAACAGCGCTGATGTGGAAGGCCTGTTTCCAGGGACGGAGTACACTTTCAGCGTCACATCTGTCACAGAAGATGGGAATCTGAGCGCGGTGATCACAATGTCCATGTATACAAGTAAGTGCTATGATTCAAACATTTCCTCTTGCATTACAGGGAGAATTATGTTTGACTTGTGTATTCATTTGTTCAAGTTGTAATTGAATTGGGCCCTTTTTTGTCGTTTTTGTAGAACCTGTGCCACCTGAAAAGGTAAAGATTGACCAAGTCAGCAGTGAATCAGTGTCTCTGAGTTGGGACAAACCGATTGGTGTCCCTGAGGCATATCTTGTGACCTGTTCTTGTGATGGGGAGGAAGTCCAGAAGATAACAACAGAGTCCAACACCCTGACCTTCTCCAGTCTGAGTCCAGGTGCCAAGTACTCCTTCCACGTCTCTACGGTGCTGAAGAACGGGACCCAAAGCAAGTCGGCTGTGACATATGGTCGCACAAGTGAGTGTGTTAAAACGTTTCACTGTGTTAGTGTGACAGGAGGATGTTTTACAATCGATTGATTGACAACCAAGGAGGTCAGATCTGAAACCGTAATTTTTTCCGCCACAGAAACCCACCTGGAGAGTTTGCTGCTGGACCTGGGGTTGGAGCAACACTACACAGGGAAGCTCGACCTTAGCACCGTGCTTCAGATTGATGAGAAGACTGTCACCGATGAACCTGCTCAGACTCTCTCAGCCCTGCCATGGATTTTCCTAAAGAGGTTAATGATGGTGAATGTGACTGCTAGGAGTGTGAAATGTACCTCATCAGGAGGCGAGGCAAGTTGTGATGCTTCATTTTGCAACATAGATCTAGATCTGGAGAGTCTGGTTGATAACCTGGACTCTAGTAATGTTGTAAACCCCTTAGACATTGTGACTGCTCTCTTTCTGTGTTCCAATGGTTTTCTCCAGCAAGAGATGGTTTTGAAAATGTCAATGTGTCAGTTTTCAGTGCCCCTGCTTCTCCACAATTCTGACACAGATGAGTGTACACTAATGCTCTGGGCCATAAGAGACATTGTCAAGAAGTACAGACCACATTCATTGGCAGATTCCAGAGGATTTGTTGAAGACAGGATTGTTCTCTCTGACCTCCCTATGGTTTCTTTTGTCAGATTGGGCGAGTGCTCTCTGTCCAAGTCTCAGATTCTAAACAAGCTGCTGAGTAATCCTCAACAGTATCACGACACGTTTGTTCACCACAACATGGAATGCGGTGATAGCCCAAGGAGAATATCCAATGGATTGGTTGAGATAAGCTGGTACCTCCCAAGTGGGAAAAAAAACATTGATATTTTTGGTGAAGCTATTGCTGTATCCAATCTTAGAGGGGACATCAGTTCTTTTGAAACACAATATTCCTTTCTTTGCCAGACCTCCGCAGCAGTCTTTGTGTTCTTTGACAACCTGGACACCAAGTACAAGCTACTGACCAGCCAACACACCAAGGCTCAGCTGTTTCTAGTGGGTAACACACAGAGCAAGAGCTTCAGCATTGATACTTTGAAGAAAACCGCAGCAGAGTTGAACTTGAAAAAAAGCAGCATCATCCTAAAGACCAAACAGATGAATGATGCAGACTTTGTGAAGAACCTGCAAAACACAGTTGGTGAGTTGATTAAAAATTCAAAGTCCAAAATGCCATTGGAGCAGATGGCTGAAGTGGCACATGAGCTTGGAATACTGGTTGATGAGGACTGCAAAGAATGTCAGAGTGCCAAGCTAAATGCTGACACAATCACGTCAAAGATTTATGACACACCACAGTATAAGGAGAGTCAGCTTCCCTTGCAAGGACAGATTTGGAAGGAGCTGGCATGTCTTGAGAAGGAGGAATGCAGACTGCGGAAAGCTGGGAACAAGAACCTAGAGATGTACAAAAGTGAACTCCAAACAGACAAGAGACAACTTAGGGAACAGCAAAGGAGATATGACATGTCAGAGGCAATGGCCTGCTTCATAAATGCAATATCAAGCACAGGGCTAGAAAGGACCTATTTCTTGAAATGGATGAGAATGAACCTGGACAATATGGCTCGTAAAAACCTTTCTGGCCTTAGAGAGCTGTACAAAGAAAAGTCTCAGAATTCATCTGAAAACAAAGATGAAATTGCAGACCTTGACAGACAGATTTCAAACAGTTCTTTGGGAACTGAGCATTTCCTACGTGAAATGGGTCAACTGTATGAATCTGCAGTCTTACTGGAAGAAACTGAAGCGTCAAGGCAACAACTGAAGCACCTGCCCAGACTATGTGCTGAGTTGCTTCTGGATGGGTTTCCTCTGGAGCTGGTGGACGGAGATGCGTCTAACATACCTCTGAGATGGATGAGTGATGTGCTGCATCAGCTCAATGTCTTGGTGCAACCGAAGAGCAAGATCCTGGTGGTAACCGTTCTAGGTGTTCAGAGCACGGGAAAGTCCACTCTATTGAACACAATGTTTGGAGTGCAGTTCGCAGTCAGTAGCGGCAGATGCACAAGAGGGGCCTTCATGCTGCTCATCAAAGTCAAAGACGACTTCAAAAAAGAGCTGAACTGCGACTTCTTGGTGATTATCGACACAGAAGGGCTGAAGTCGCCAGAGCTGGCACAGCTTGATGACCACTACGAGCATGACAATGAGCTAGCCACACTTGTTGTCGGGCTGAGTGATGTCACAATAATCAATATTGCCATGGAGAACTCGACCGAGATGAAGGACATCCTGCAGATCGTGGTCCACGCTTTTCTCCGGATGAAAGAGGTGGGAAAGAAACCCAAGTGTCAGTTTGTCCACCAGAACGTGGCAGATGTCTCGGCACATGATAAGAACATGAGAGACCGGAAAATGCTGCTGGAGCAATTAAACGAGATGACCCAGGCAGCAGCCAGAATGGAAAACAAGGAGGAGAACAAGAGCTTCACTGATGTGATGGAGTACAACCCAGAAACAGGTAACTGGTACATCCCTGGACTTTGGCACGGAAACCCCCCAATGGCACCCGTCAACGCCGGTTACAGCGAGTCCGTATACGAGTTCAAAAAGAACATGATCGAGGTCTTCCAGAATTGTGAAGCCTCTGGGAACAACATCATGGACTTTCTGGAGTGGACCAAAAGCCTGTGGAATGCTGTGAAGTATGAAAACTTCATCTTCAGCTTCAGAAACAGCCTGGTGGCTGATGCCTACATGAAGCTGTGCGTTGAGTTCAGTAAGTGGGAATGGTCATTCAGAAAGCACATGCACACATGGATGACGAATGCTGAAACAAGGATTTCCAACTTCGGAACAATAGCAATGAAATATCAAACAGAAGACGTGAGGGATTTTCTCCGTCATTTGAAAAGTGAAGCCTCAATAGAACTTGTCCAATGGGAGAAGACCCTTCTTGACAACCTGACCAAGTACTATGAACAGGCAGATGGACATGTCTACTTGGTGGAGAGATACAGAGAGGATTTTGCAAACAGCACCAAAAGTCTTAAAAGGGAGATTGAAAACTCTGTTTTCAGTAAACTAGCTGCTGATGTTGAGATTCAACAAGGAATGAACAAGCTTGCCACAATCAAGAAGAACTACACAGCGGTGATGGAGGAAAAGGTGCTGAAGTTGGTTGAGGACTGCAGAAAGACCAAATGTCAGAGGTCAGATTCGGAGCTTGACAGAGAATTTGAAAAGGTGTGGGAGGAAACTGTGCAGGAGCTCTCTTTTCCAGGATTGAAGAAAAGAGACATTGTGAGCCATGTTTTCAACCAGCTCCGGTCTAACATGATGCAGAAGGCAGTGACTGAAAAGTTGAACAATGTCAAACTTGAAGATCACGGAACAAAACCCTTCATAGTCTCTCCAGAGGGGTTCTTAAAGAAGTTAGTGAAGAGCATTTACATGGATGAGAACACAAGAAAAACCCAGGCCATGTCAGACAACCTCATAGACAAATGCAAAGAATTTGTGGGAGAGACTGTTAAAAATAAAACAAACTACCATGACACATACATTCAAGAGATCCTGCACATGATTGAAGAGAAGTTGGAAGCCAACAAAAATCTTGGGACAAGCAATAAATTTGAACTCTCCATTAAATTGTACATTTGTGGGTTTGCTTCCAGGGCTTTCCAAGCAATGCATGAACAGTTCATATGTGACAACAATCCTCATTGGTGCCTTGAACAGTTCAAAGGTAAATACTTGGCAGACTTCAAAGACCTGTTCAGTGGACAAGATCAGTGTCAGAAGAAAGCTGCAGAGTTCACCAACCTGTGTCTCAGACCTGCAGTAGAAGCCTGTGTCACCAATTCTCTGGGTCTAGAAATTGTTGATGTAATGCTGACGGGACAGAATGCCTTTCAATTCAGCTCTCGGGCATTTTTCCAGTACTCTATCCTAAAGCAACTGCTGTCAGCATTCAACTTTGACAACTATGTGAGCTACATTTGTCACTATGAAGCTTTTGTCAAGAATTGGATTTTGAATGAAATCTTGAAACGCTTTTCACAAGGGAACAAAATGTTTGATTTGGAGAAGTATCAACTCAATGGGATTATCAAAACTATCAATGAGGCAATCTCAAAGGCACAGACTAATGACAACGGCAACATAAAGGAATTCATTCAGGACATATGCAGGGAACTTGGAGAGAAGCTGGTCATTCCCCAAGATGCGTTGGAAGCCACTATGATCCTCAACAATTCCAAACAGGAACAGTTTTCCCACTGGCTCAAAACATCTGTGGTGGAGATGGAACAGTCTCTGACAGAAGAATTCCAAAAAGCAGGGGATGTGAAAAATAAATTGAAAAGACAGAAAATCAAGCCGCAGAACGAACTGTTCACAAGAGTGTTTGGCTGCGGGAAGCAGTGTCCATTCTGCGGGGCACCATGTGAGGCAGGAGGGGAGGCCCACAATGAGCACTGTGCCTCAATACACAGACCACAGGGACTTGGTCAGTTCAGGTTTACTGTCTCAAGGAAACTTTGCACTGACATCTGCTCCTCTGCAGTGTTTAGTGAGGGTTATTTCAAATGCTACGAGACAAATGAAGAAAGTCAGCCTTTTAAAAAGTACAGAGAAATTTTTCCCAACTGGCATATCCCGGCAGATCCCAGCATACAGGCCTCAGACTACTGGAAATATGTGATAGCAAAATTCAACAATGAATTTGCCGTACAGTATGTCGCAAACCCTGGAGATATCCCCCCTGCCTGGAAACAGATCACAAAGGAACAGGCAGAAAACAGCCTTAGAGAGTCTTTTAGCATTAATTGAGAGCCTCTTCATCATCTTGAAGAAGAGTAGCAAGTGTCAGGCCATAGTCAAACAAAATGGTCAGATTTTAATACTAAACAAAGATCATAAATTAATAATAACACAAGACATCTGCTTCATCACTAAGCAGAAGAGTCTGGTGGCTGGAATGATAAACTGTCATACACCTTTACCTCAGTTACTTTTCTGTCCCAGCAATAATCATTTATTGTTTTTGCATATAATCAAAGTTTAGCAACCATTGATACTTAAATGATGTGTTGATAGGTTTTTAATGTATGTATATTTTGAGAATCCGCATTGGAATAATGGTAATAATTCAAGAGATGTTTTCTTGTCACATTTAGTTTTTATTTGTGCTAGCATTCACTACATGTTTTGGTTCTTATGTGGTGAATGGGGGTTCATTTTGCTGTAACACTAGGTAAAGTCAAGCATTGTTCTGACATTCTTTACTTACACTTATTCAGGAAAGTGTTGAAACCATTGAATTTTAAAATTACGTTGTTCTGAGACTAATACTTCTGAACTTTTCACTTTCCAAAGACACTTTGATATGAAATATTCTATTGTGTTTTTTTCTCCCCTGTGAAATATCAGTAGCTATTTGTATTAGCTGAATATTTTTATTAGACTGTGTATAATACTTATAACCAGAAGACGTACACACACAAGCATCCTGATGCTTCTTACTGTATAAGTATTTCCCACCAATTATATTCCGTAATAATTCATCACTTTCTTGTATATTATATCAATGAAAAATGTTCATAACAGTGAGTCTTTGAGGTGCAGTCAACACTCTGGCTATGAATGTCTTTAAACAAAGTAGGCTACACCAACTGAGGTAAATGCTATGCTATGTAAACTTTTGTATTAAGGGAAAATGGAACTAAGCGTCCTAGCCCGAACCATTAAAAACAGTCTCATACCATTATTCCTCCTCCACCAAACTTTACGGTTGGCACTATGCATTGCAGCTTTACACCACTCCAGCCGACGCTTTGACAGGTGATTTTAGGCTTGTGTGCACTCGGCGGTCCCATTTGGCGACGAATATGTAGCGAGGGCCAGCCAACGAGAGCATACGGGTCGCAGTGGTGGGTAGTATATGGGGCTTTGGTGACAAAACGGATGGCACCGTGATAGACTACATCCAATTTGATAAGTAGAGTGTTGGAGGCTATTTTGTAAATGACATCGCCGGAAGTAAAGGATCGGTAGGATAGTCAGTTTTACGAGGGTATGTTTGGCAGCATGAGTGAAGAAGGCTTTGTTGCGAAATAGGAAGCTGATTCTAGATTTAATGTTGGATTGGAGTCTGGAAGGAGAGTTTACAGTCTAACCAGACACCTAGGTATTTGTAGTTGCCCACATATTCTAAGTCAGAACCGTCCAGAGTAGTGATGCTAGTCGGGCGGGTGCGGGCAGCAATCGGTTGAAGAGCATGCATTTAGTTTTACTAGCATTTAGTTGGAGGCCACGGAAGGAGTGTTGTATGGAATTGAAGCTCATTTGGAGGTTTGTTAACACACGTGTCCAAAGAAGGGCCAGATGCATACAGAATGGTGTCGTCTGCGTCGTCTGCGTCGTAGAGGTGGATCAGAGAGTCACCAGTGGCAAGAGCATTGATATATACAGAGAAAAGAGTCGGCCCAATAATTGAACCCTGTGGCACCCCCATAGACTGCCAGAGGTCCAGACAACAGGACCTTGCACGTGGCTGAGGTGCACCCATGACCAGCTCGGAAACCAGATTGCATAGTGGAGAAGGTACGGTGGGATTTGAAATCGTCGGTGATCTGTTTGTTAACTTGGCTTTTGAATATTTTAGAAAGGCAGGGCAGGATGGTGTAGTATCTTTGCTATGGATTAAGTGATACAACATGCTATTTTATAAAATAATTTCTCTGTAATTAATATTACCTGATTAAACTAATCATGTAAATGTAATTAACTAGGAAGTTGGGGCACCACGGAATAATATTTATAGAGCTGTTGTTTTACAAATAAATTCTTAAAGACCTGGTAATCTTTTATATCAACAACAGTCAATTATTAATCGTCACCTTATTCAGTCTCACCTGAACGTTGTAAAATTCTTGGTTATCTTCACAAACCCTGGCTAACAAGTTGAATCGGCAATACAAAATGTGGTTTAATTATTTACTAAATACCTAAATAATCACACAGAATTACATATACACAGGATGGATCATTCATTAATTACTAATTATGTCATACAAGAAAACGTCCCTAGCGGACGGAACCGATATGACGGCTGGTTACACAAAGAAAGGGGGTTGGGTTTGAATGAAAGGGTGGGAAGACTGAGGAACAAAAGGAGTGGGTCTCTATCGGACCTTATGAAGCTATGCTATCGTAAATACAGAATCGTATGCATTCTAAATAACTGCCCATTTGGAAAAGGAAAATGCAAAAATATTTACTCTGAGCTGCGCTTCGATAGATTGGTCGAAGATGGAAGGCTGGGTTGTCCAGCAGAGATATCCCTTGTCCTTTGAAGAATATGTCTTGTGGTAGAACGGCTACGTTGTAGTACCGCTGTCGTGTGGTAGAACGGATGCGTTGTAGTACCCTGTCTTTCTGAAGAGATTGTCCGTCCTTTTCTAGGCCACGTTTACAGCTGCTGCTGCTAACTCGACGTCTAGGAGGTATCACTTCTTTAGTGAATAAGAGTTCAAAGTTCATACCAAGTTGCCATACTATAAGCTCATGCTATATTCTGGCTGGTATAGTCACATTCATCCTTCCAGCGCGGCGATCGTCACCTCCACGTTGAAATTCGCCCCTTTAAACGTATGGACAGCAGTCCTCACGTCATCGGGAACACAATGTTAATTTCTTTAGGTTGTAGTCGTTCAACCATTCGCAACCAGAGTTCACGCTGAGGTTGGCTTAGTTCTGTAGTTGATATTAGCCCTTTTAAGCGTATGGACAGCAGTCCTCACGTCATCGGGATCACAAGGTTGACTTTGGTCAATGGGCTTTTGTAGTGGGGGAGAGAAGGGCGTGTTCCATAGTTCACAACCAATGCCTGTTCACTTGGGCGGGGCCACTGAGTGAGCATAGAAGCTAAAATTACATTTAATCTTTTCACAAATAGTTTCATATTTAAACATTTAAATTGCACAACAATTCCAGGTGAATCTGATAACTAGAATGTGCAGACTTTCCAAGATAGTTTATGTCGTCCTATCATCAGTAATAATATCTCAGACAACAACTGATCTGACATCATATTCTTTAAGTACCAACGGATATGGTTGGATTACTGAAATATGGTTCCGTTCCCAACCTTTTGATGTTACCAGACTCTCTCTATGTTAACAAAGGGCTTTCCAAGAGTCCAATCTGTAGAATAGAGAGAGAAAAGGGGGAAAGGTATTTATGGGGCTCATAAACCTCACCAACAGGGCAACGTCATGACAATGGATATAGGTCTATAACAGTTTGGGTCTAGAGTGTCTCCCCCTTTGAAGAGGGGGATGACCGCGGCATCTTTCCAATCTTTGGGGATCTCAGACGATACGAAAGAGAGGTTGAACAGGCTAGTAATAGGGGTTGCAACAATTTCAGCTGATAATTTTAGAAAGAGAGGGTCCAGATTTTCTAGCCCAGCTGATTTGTAGGGATCCAGATTTTGCAGATCTTTCAGAACATCAGCTGTCTAGATTTGGGTGAAGGAGAAGCGGGGGGTACTTGGGAAAGTTTCTGCGGGGGGTACAGAGCTGTTGGTAGGGGTAGCCTGGTGGAAACCATGACGGCCGGGGTGTTAAGCATATCCCAGTTTAGGTCACTTAACAGTACGAACTCTGAAGATAGATTGGGGGCAATCAATTTACACATGGTGTCCAGGGCACAGCTGGGGGCTGAGGGAGGTCTATAACAGGCGGCCAAAGTGAGAGACTTATTTCTGGAAAGGTGGATTTTTTTAAAAGTAGAATTGTTTGGGCACGGACCTGGGTAGTATGACAGAACTCTGAAGGCTATCTCTGCAGTAGATTGCAACTCCGCCCCCTTTGGCAGTTCTATCTTGTCTGGAAAATGTTGTAGTTGGGGATGGAAATTTCAGAATTTTTGGTGGCCTTCCTAAGCCAGGATTCAGACATGGCTTGGACATCAGGGTTGGCGAAGTGTGCTAAATCAGTGAATAAAACAAACTTAGGGAGGAGGCTTCTGATGTTAACATGCATGAAACCAAGGCTTTTACGGTTACAGAAGTCAACAAATGACAGCGCCTGGGGAATAGGTGTGGTGCTGGAGGCTACAGGGCCTGGGTTGACCTCTACATCACCAGAGGAACAGAGGAGGAGTAGGATAAGGGTATGACTAAAGGCTATAAGAACTGGTCGTCTAGTGCGTTCGGAACAGAGAGTAAAAGAAGCAAATTTCTGGGAGTGGTAGAATAGATTCAGGGCATAATGTGCAGACAAGGGTATGGTAGGATGTGAGAATGGTGGAGGTAAACCTAGGCATTGAGTGACGATGAGAGCGGTTGTGTCTCTGGGGGCACCAGTTAAGCCAGGTGAGGTCTCCGCATGTGTGGGGGGTGGGACAAAATAGCTATCTAAGGCATGTTGGGCGGGGCTGGGGGCTCTACAGTGAAATTAAACAATAATAACTGACCTAAACAGTGGTAGACAAGGCATATTAACACTGTTTGCTAGCTCCGGTCAGTTGGTTGCTAGCTTAACAACAGAATGCAGCACGGAACTGAAAAGAGAAGAGAAGACCAACTTGAAAGTTACAGCATCAGCGCACGCTCTGGAAAGAGAGTGGAAAGGCAGTTCACCCGTTATAGCAGTGCGTCAGCTGAACGATAACAAAGAGGTAGGTGAGAAGCCTGATGATGGAGACGGGGGTGAAAAGGTGATGAAGCGTACTTCATGAGCTGTAACCGAAAAACAACTGGCATTTGGAAAGTTTGAGGTGAGGGAGAAAGTGTTGTGGAACAAGTATTGTTAGCATTGTATCTTGCTAGCTGGATTGAATTCTCCATTAGCTAGCCAGAGAAATGTTGAGCCACATTAGCCAACTTAAATGATCAAATAATGTAGTTTATGGTGTGAAAATTAGCTGGCTAATAAAGTCAGACAGCTAATGTTAGTTGTTAACATTAAAAACAGAAGGTGTCATTGTAAGTTGATGATTCATGTTTTCTTTTAAATCCACAATTAGAATCCCTCCACAAACTCATAGAGGATCTAGACACTTTTTCTAACCTCTGTATTTAAACCAAATTATGATAAGTGTACTGTATAAATGCTTTTACATTACCGTGTAGTTTACCAATAAAATGGTCTGACGGGGATGTGAACATACTCAGTATACGTATCCCGAAAGAAAGAAATTCTCACTCCAATAAATTTTATCGAAAGTTAGCAAAAATAGATAACATCTTGCTACCATGGAAAGGAAAATACCTGTCTATTTGTGGAAAAGAATCACCCTGATACTCATATCACAGTTTATCTATTTGCTTATGGTTTTGCCTAAACCTAGAGACCTGCTTTTTAAATTATATGAGCAAAAAATATTGAATTTTATTTGGAATGGCAAGCCAGGAAAAATTAAAAGGGCCTATTTATATAATGAATATGAATTTGGAAGGCAGAAATGATTAAATATTAAAGCATTAGACCTCTCACTACAGGCATCAGTCATACAAAAGTTATACTGAAATCCGAAATGGTTCTCTAGTAAATTAGTAAGAATGTCTCACGCCATGTTCAAGAATTGCCTTTTTCAATTTATTCAGATTACAACCACTCACTTTCAGTTATTTGAAAACGAAATAATCCGCAAAATATCGTTACTTTTTAAACAATCCATAGAAAGTTGGTTGCAATTTCAGTTTAATCCACCTGAAAAGACAAATAATACAACAAATATTGTGGTTAAACTTAAATATACTAATTGATAAAAAAAACTTCTTTTTTGATAAATTCGTTAAAAAAAAGGTATCTTTGTAAATTATATCATAAATAGGACTGGTGGAGTTGTCACACATGCAGCTAACACAGGCATATGGAAATGTCTGCTCTACCCAAAATTACAACCAACTAATTGCAGCATTACCACAAAAAAAGTGGAAGGGGGAAAAATTAAGGAACTTGTCTGTCGGCCCTACATTAAAGACCAACATTGGTTACAGAAAATTGTGATAAATAAAAATCTATACCAGTTTCATGTAAGGACCAAAAAAATTACAGCTGTGCCATATAAATTGCAAAATAGTTGGGAAGAGATTTTTGATGTACCGATTCAATGGCACATGTTTTATGAATTGACACGCAAGACGACGCCGGATTCAAAACTTCGAATTTTTCTATTTAAATTATTATACAAAATTCTTGCAACCAATAGAATGTTATATATATGGGGGATACAATCTTCCCAGCTCTGCAGATTTTGCTGTGAGGAGGCAGAGTCATTAGATCATTTATTTTAGTATTGTCCATATGTAGCTCGTTTTTAGTCACAGGTCCAGGAATGGCTGAAGAACTGCAACATTTACCTAGAGCTAACGCTGCAGATAGCAACACTGGGTGATTTTGAAAAGTCATAGTCAATCGATCAATAATATAATTATTATTTTAGCAAAATGTTTAATTTACAATCTGTTGAAACTATGAGAATAGAAAGGTTCAGTACTTTTGTGAAGCATCACAGCACAGTTGAAAAATATATGGCAAATAGAAATCCAATAAGAGAGGGGTTGAATGGAGCTAAAAGGTGGGACTAATAACAACAAGATAACAAATGTAAAACATATGGGGTCTGTAAAATGTATATAGGTTCAGAACTTTTGTGAAATACCACAGTTACAAATATATGGCAAATAGAAATCAAACTGGGTGGACATCATATATAGAGGAAGGACAGGACTAAAAACAAACAAAATATAACTATTGTAAAACTGATTGTGTCTGTAAAATGTGTATAGTATGTTTAAGCTGGAAGTAGAAGCCTAAGTGTTTTTGTTTATTAGTTTACTCCAATTGGGAGAGGGGTGATAGGGTTTGCGGGGAATAATAAAGGAAGGTATATTCTAAAAAGAAAATGGTATGTCTGTGTATATACAGTTGAAGTCAGAAGTTTACATACACAGGTTGGATTCATTAAAACTCGTTTTTCAACCACTCCACAAATGTATTGTTAACAAACCATAGTTTTGGCAAGTCGGCTAGGAAATCTACTTTGTGCATGACACAAGTAATTTTTCCAACAATTGTTTACAGACAGATTATTTCACTTATAATTCACTGTATCACAATTCCAGTGGGTCAGAAGTTGACTGTGCCTTTAAACAGCTTAGAAAATTCCAGAAAATGTCATGGCTTTAGAAGCTTCTGTTAGGCTAATTTACATAATTTGAGTAAATTGGAGGTGTACCTGTGGATGTATTTCAAGGCCTACTTTCAAACTCTGCCTCTTTGCTTGACATCATGGGCAAATCAAAAGAAATCAGCCAAGACCTCAGAAAAAAAATTGTAGACCTCCACAAATCTGTTTCATCCTTGGGAGCAATTTCCAAACACCGGAAGGTACCACGTTCATCTGTACAAATAATAATATGCAAGTATAAACACCATGGGACAGCGCAGCCGTCATACCGCTCAGGAAGGAGACGAGTTCTGTCTCCTAGAGATAAACGTACTTTGGTGCAAAAAGTGCAAATCAATCCCAGAACAACAGCAAAGGACCTTGTGAAGATGCTGGAGGAAACCGGTACAAAAGTATCTATATCCACAGTAAAACGAGTCCTATATCGACATAACCTTTAAGGCTCTTAGCAAGGAAAAAGCCAGTGCTCCAATACCGCCATAAAAACTGGTGCACTCCACAAAATAGATGGCATCATGAGGCAGGAAAATTATGTGGATATATTGAAGCAACATCTCAGACATCAGTCAGGAAGTTAAAGCTTGGTTGCAAATGGGTCTTCCAAATGGACAATGACCACAAGCATACTTCCAAAGTTGTGGCAAAATGGCTTAAGGACAACTAAGTCAAGGTACAACTAAGTCAATCTTATAGAAAATTTGAGGGCAGAACTGAAAAAGCGTGTGCGAGCAAGGAGGCCTACAAACCTGACTCAGTTACACCAGCTCTGTCAGGAGGAATGGGCCAAAATTCACCCAACTTATTGTGGGAAGCTTGTGGAAGGCTACCCAAAACGTTTGACCCAAGTTAAACAATTTAAAGGCTACCAAATACTAATTGAGTGTATGTAAACTTCTGACCCACTGGGAATGTGATGAAAGAAATAAAAGCTGAAATAAATCATTCTCTCTACTATTTTTCGGACATTTCACATTCTTAAAATAAAGTGGTGATCCTAACTGACCTAAAACAGGGAATTGTTACTAGGATTAAATGTCAGGAATTGTGAAAAACTGAGTTTAAATGTATTTGGCTAAGGTGGATGTAAACTTCTGACTTCAACTGTATGTGTGTGTATGTATATATATATATATATGTATGTATATATACATATATAGATACATATATATAGATACATATATATATAGATACATACATATACATATATATATGTATGTATCTATATATGTATCTATATGTATCTATATATGTATGTATATATATATATATTGTGGCGTACAGCAGGTCAGCCACCAGGGGGGAGACTCGTCAAGGCCTGGTGACAGATGGAATATACATCACGTGGCGATGGCTCCATCTGCTGGACGTGCCAGGTCTCGACGGGCTCTCCAGCCAGGACTAATTGGGGTTGATTGAGAGTTGGTGAGTATCAAGGGCTGGTTGCTCACCACCTCTGCAAGTCCTATAAAGCTGCCAGAAGGGCAGGACACAGGGAGACTGGGGGGAAGAAAGGACTCCTGTATAGCTGGAGGGACGGTGACAGAAGTAAGAGGAGTGAGTTCAGTTTTTGATCCCCACAGGATACAGCAAGACCCGGAGCCCAGAAGACGGTAACCCGGAGAGGGTCTCATCGGGGAGACCTATTCTTTTCTTTTTGAAATTTATTATTTTTAATAAACACTTGTGAAACTGAGCTAATCTTACTTTGTCCGTGTGTGATCTGTGTAAACATCTTGACCCAACCCCCCCCTGGTCTGCAACAATATATATATATATATATATATACCCCCAAAATATATGGGGGGATTAGAAATGATGCAGACAATTACATTGATAGAAGTGACAATTTATCTGCAATTTAAAGCTGATCCACCCCCTAGGATTTTTTAGATTCGATTTAATAAAAATAAAATAACAGATGAGTTAACGTTAGTAACCTAACCAATTTGCTATAGTATTAACTGGTATACGACTCCTTGCCGTTCCTCAAGTTATAACGCGTTAGTTGCTTACTGGACCCTGGCAATCTGTGAAATGTTAACTAGTTATTAAAACGTCTTCAGGATCGATGGGTCCCCCACGGGGACGGTTGAGCTAACGTAGGCTAATGCGATTAGCATGAGGATGTAAGTAACAAGAAAGTTTCCCAGGACATAGACATATCTGATATTGGCAGAAAGCTTAAATTCTTGTTAATCTAACTGCACTGTCCAATTTACAGTAGCTATTACAGTGAAATAATACCATGCTATTGTTTGAGGAGCGTGCACAGTTATGAACTTGAAAAGTTATTAATAAACCAATAAACCAATTAGGCACATTGGGGCAGTCTTGATACAACATTTTGAACAGATACAAAGGAACTCTGGAGCTCTGTCAGAATGATCATCGGGTTCTTGGTCATCTCTCTAACCAAGGCCCTTCTCCGCTGACTGCTCAGTTTGGTCGGGCGGCCAGCTCTAGGAAGAGTCTTGGTGGTTACAAACTTCTTCCATTTAAGAATCATGGAGGCCACTGTGTTCTTGGGGACCTTCATTGCTGCAGAACGTTTTTGGTACCCTTCCCCAGATCTGTGCTGCGACACAATCCTGTCTCTGAGCTATATGGACATTTCCTTCGACCTCATGGCTTGGTTTTTGCTCTGACATGCACTGTCAGCTGTGGGACCTTATATAGATAGGTGTGTGCCTTTTCAAATCATATCCAATAAACTGAATTTACCACAGGTGGACTCCAATCAAGTTGTAGAAACATCTCAAGGATGATCAATGGAAACAGGATGCATCTGAGCTCAATTTCGAGTCTCATAGTAAAGGGTCTCAATACTTATGTAAATAAGGTATCTGTTTTTTACTTGTAATACATTTGCAAACATTTCTAAAAACCTGTTTTTGCTTTGTCATTATGGGGTATTGTGTGTAGATTGCTGAGGAAATTGTTTTATTTAATACATTTTAGAATAAGGCCGTAACGTAACAACATTTGGAATAAGTCAAGATGAAATCAAATCAAATGTATTTATAAAGCCCTTCTTACATCTGCTGATGTCACAGAGTGCTGTACAGAAACCCAGCCTAAAACCCCAAACAGCAAGCAATGCAGGTGTAGAAGCACGGTGGCTAGGAAAAACTCCTTAGAAAGGCCAGAACCTAGGAAGAAACCTAGAGCGGAACCAGGCTATGAGGGGTGGCCAGTCCTCTTCTGGCTGTGGAGATTATAACAGAACATGGCCAAGATGTTCAAATGTTCATAGATGACCAGCAGGGTCATCTATCTGAATACTTTCCAAAGGCACTGTATGTCAAAGTGTGTCATACCTATGTTGAAATCACTATCTTAAAACCACTGGGTGTGTAAAACTCCCTTGCCAACAGACAAAGAACTATGACTGGATCAGCGGTTCACCAATCAGCCTTGATTGGCTCGGCAACAGTAACAATACGTGATGTGTAATAACTATTTTTTTGTTCCCACAAATGTTTTTACAACGTTCCCCTAGAATATTAATATCTTATGTTTGGCAACCATGTTCTGTGTATGTTTGGTGGAACGTTGACGGAATATTCTCCTCAGGAAACGTTCTCTAAAGTTGTGGGAACATTTGTTGTTAGATGGGTGACGCACTGATAGCCTGCCTACCATTGACTATAGCCGATGCACACAAATGGTGAAAGGGAGGTGCGCTCAATCTTATGAGTTGAGATTGAGAAATAAAAATTCATGACAACTAATGAAAATACACACAAGCCAATGTTAACCGTTAACATCCCAAGGGCCGCCTTAACCACCCGCTGGAGGGCCGTGGACAGAGAAATTCCTGTACCAAGCCGTGATGCAACCGGTCAGGATGCTCTCGATGGTGCAGCGATAGTATTTGGAGAGGACACGGGGTTGGCATGATGAATTTCTGGATGGTTTTTATGTTTTTATTGACAGAAGCAAAATGTATTCTGGTTCAGAATGGGTGGCAGGTAGCCTAGTGGTTAGAGTGTTGGGCTAGTAACCAAAAGGTTTCTGGATCGAATCCCAGCGCTGACAATGTAAAAATCTGTCGTTCTACCCCTGAACAAGACAGTTAACCCACTGTTCCCCGGTAGGCTGTCATTTTAAATAAGAATTTGTTCTTAACTGACTTGCCTAGTTAAATAAAGGTTACATTCATTTATATGTTTTTAAAGAACAAGCGGTTAGAAATGCATTAAGTTAGATAGGCAGACTAAGGTTTACAGTGCATTACAGGGCATATGTTTTGATCACGGCTCACTGAGGGCAGGGTGAGCATTATCCCTCTGCTTCACCAAGAAGGCCAAAGGGTCTCCTAGGGGCCGGCCCGTCCGGATGTGAGCCAGCAGATCCTGAGTCATGTTCAGGGCGTTGCGGGAGGTGTAGAGGTAAGAGAGGTCAGAGTTCATCCTGGAAGGGACGTACTCCCCACAGATTTGGCCCCCAAGCCCGTGGGCGCAGTCGACCTTGTAGGTGTAGAACAGGCTGCCGTGATTCATGGGACACATATCGTTGTGAAACCCAGCTTTGACGGGCTGGACTTTGCATTCCCCCAGGAGTTCGTTCGACCAATTGTCTTCATCGTACACGGTGAACTTGAGCTCGCTGGCCAGGGAGAGCTTGACGGTCCCAAATTTAAAGACTGCATTCCACATGGGGTTGTCGTTGTTGTGGATCACCGTGGTCTGCTTGAAGTCTTTGCCCATGAACACCTTGACGAATCAAACCAAATCAAACTTTATTGAAAGCTAAAGTATGTGATTAGAAAAACTACAAAACGAGGTCCCTGTCACTTGTTTTAGTATGCAGCTCAGGTATGGGGCTAGGGAGATGTAACCCTTGTCAAATCCTAGACTATAGTTTTAACATGCACTTGAAAACAAACTTCATAGCCAATGAAAATTCTAAAATAAAATAGATAATACCTTGACAAAGCCGTCGGTCTGGGAGGAGGTGTCCCCCCAGAGGCCCCTGGCTTTCGTCACGGTGACGGTCAGGTGAGCCAAGCCCTTCTCCTGCGGGCAGCATTGGCTGGTCATCTCCATACTGGTCTGGCACACACACTGACAGGAGTCATGAGCACTGGACCTGGAGCTTCCCTTGCACTTCCCAGAGCAGTGCTTGAACAGGGCGTGTTTCAGGATGTAGTCCTCCACGGCCTTCTTCAGCCCCGCCCTCTTGCTGGCCTTTTTCACCAATAGGTGGAGAGGATGGAGGGAGTAGTTGATGATATCAGGTATGGTCTTCAGGCTTCTTGCCCAATCACCGAAGGCCTTGGAGTTTTCACCTATCTGGGAGAAGAGCAGGTCGGGCGTTCCGTCCGTCTGTCCCCCCACCACCTCGGTAAACCTGTTTATTTGTTGTTTATCGTCAGTCATGTTTTGTCTTACATGAGGACCTTATTGGAAATGTGTTTTTTATAAGTCTTATACAGTGGGGCAAAAAAGTATTTAGTCAGCCACCAATTGTGCAAGTTCTCCAACTTAAAAAGATGAGAGAGGCCTGTAATTTTCATCATAGGTACACTTCAACTATGACAGACGAAATGAGAAAAAGAAATCCAGAAAATCACATTGTAGGATTTTTAATTTATTTATTTGCAAATTATGGTGGAAAATAAGTATTTGGTCAATAACAAAAGTTTATCTCAATACTTTGTTATATACCCTTTGTTGGCAATGAGAGAGGTCAAACGTTTTCTGTAAGTCTTCACAAGGTTTTCACACACTGTTGCTGGTATTTTGGCCCATTCCTCCATGCAGATCTCCTCTAGAGCAGTGATGTTTTGGGGCTGTCGCTGGGCAACACGGACTTTCAACTCCCTCCAAAGATTAACTATGGGGTTGAGATCTGGAGACTGGCTAGGCCACTCCAGGACCTTGAAATGCTTCTTACGAAGCCACTCCTTCGTTGCCCGGGCGGTGTGTTTGGGATCATTGTCATGCTGAAAGACCCAGCCACGTTTCATCTTCAATGCCCTTGCTGATGGAAGGAGGTTTTCACTCAAAATCTCACAATACATGGCCCCATTCATTATTTCCTTTACACGGATCAGTCGTCCTGGTCCCTTTGCAGAAAAACATCCCCAAAGCATGATGTTTCCACCCCCATTCTTTGGATGCAACTCAGCATTCTTTGTCCTCCAAACATGACAAGTTGAGTTTTTACCAAAAAGTTCTATTTTGGTTTCATCTGACCATATGACATTCTCCCAATCCTCATCTGGATCATCCAAATGCTCTCTAGCAAACTTCAGACATGCCTGAACATGTACTGGCTTAAGCAGGGGGACACGTCTGGCACTGCAGGATTTGAGTCCCTGGCGGCGTAGTGTGTTACTGATGGTAGGCTTTGTTACTTTGGTCCCAGCTCTCTGCAGGTCATTCACTAGGTCCCCGTGTGGTTCTGGGATTTTTGCTCACCGTTCTTGTGATCATTTTGACCCCACGGGTGAGATCTTGCGTGGAGCCCCAGACCAAGGAAGATTATCAGTGGTCTTGTATGTCTTCCATTTCCTAATAATTGCTCCCACAGTTGATTTCTTCAAACCAAGCTGCTTACCTATTGCAGATTCAGTCTTCCCAACCTGGTGCAGGTCTACAATTTTGTTTCTGGTGTCCTTTGACAGCTCTTTGGTCTTGGCCATAGTGGAGTTTGGAGTGTGACTGTTTGAGGTTGTGGACAGATGTCTTTTATACTGATAACAAGTTCAAACAGGTGCCATTAATACAGGTAACGAGTGGAGGACAGAGGAGCCTCTTAAAGAAGAAGTTACAAGTCTGTGAGAGCCAGAAATCTTGCTTGTTTATGTGACCAAATACTTATTTTCCACCATAATTTGCAAATAAATTCATTAAAAATCCTACAATGTGATTTTCTGGATTTTTTTCCCTCATTTTGTCTGTCATAGTTGAAGTGTACCTATGATGAAAATTACAGGCCTCTCTCATCTTTTTAAGTGAGAGAACTTGCACAATTGGTGGCTGACTAAATACTTTTTTGCCCCACTGTATAATGCCCATTAATCCCACCAAAAATCTGTCAAATCTATTAAATCAATCAAACCTCTCGTTGAAGGTACTGCTGAAGCTGTCACTGGTGTTGCGTTTTTTGAGGTCAGTCTTGCAGAACTTTGTCTCTGTATTGGCATCGGCTGTTCCGCAGCTAGTGGCAACAGAGGCCTCGGCCTCCAGGCAGTCCTTGACCTCGTTCTCATTGTAACCACGGAGGGCCGCCTAGGTTTGGGTTTATTAAAACATCTTGGTACATATGCAGACTCTTACATAAAATGTGATGTCATACAATAAAATTAAAATCAGGTAGAAATATATAATCTGCCTTAATATAAGAACAATGCGTCTTCGATAAGTTGTACACAACAAATAGGCATACCACTATCAATAATAAGGAGAATGGAGAATGTCATTTGCAGAGTTTAAGAAAGTCTTACCTTGCACACGCGCAGTGAGGTGACGCCCTTCACTCGCCCCCCCAGTTTAACCTTCCGGATATAGTGAGTACCGAAGATCGCGAGGAAACGATTGTAGTCAGCCTTGGTCTGGTCGGTGTAGAGGGGGGGCAGGATGCCCAGGGAGCGAGAGAACTCAGGGTGCAGAGGAGGGTCCTCTATCAGGCGGTAACTGAGGAAGAAACCAAAGATAGAGAATAGACTACTTTGTTATCATTCTGTAAGTGGTTTTGTCATTTTGTGGCCTTTTTGAGGGCTGCATCAAAAAAAGTCCTTGCCTAAAAGTAGACTTATCTATGGGGATAGAAGTTTGACTATTTTCAAGAAATCTAATTCAATAACAATGTCGAGGCTACAAAAGTTAACAAAACACATTATGTAGTTACAACTGAAACAGGATCTTCTATCACAAAATAACTATTCTTTAACTCCCCAGAGTGTGTGCACAACTCCAACCCTCACCTATAACATTCCACCTGTAAATATAGCCTGTATTATACCTATTCTACATTATAACCTACCCAGAGTGTATACCTTTCTATAGCCTGTAGAGAGCAGTGTTGGCTATATAAAGGAAGGTGAACTTTATAATACAAGTGAAGTTATTATATTCATAGAAGTAATAGGTAACCTGTAATAGGAGCAGTGTATATCCTGTTTGATGAAGCTGTACTTGTCCTTCTTGGACTGGCTCATCACCGTCTTGGCAGCTCTGGAGTGGGTACCCCCCACCGTGACTGACCCATTAGCCTTGGGGATATTAACTTCCAGACCAATCTGCCAACTGCCGTCCACCTATACATTGGTGGTGGATAAAGTGAGTTTACCCCAAAATGGGCTTCTTATTTCTATTAGTAGTATTATTCACTTGATTAATATATAATATAATAATATATAATATATAAATTATTATTATTATTTTCAGCAGTAGTAGTAGCTGTAGCAGCAGTAGTAGTAGTAGTAGTAGTAGTAATTATAGTAGCTGTAGTAGTAGTTATAATTATAGTAGTAGTAGTAGTATTTGTTATAGTAGTAGTAGTTGTTGTAGTAGTAGTAGATGTAGTAGTAGTAGTATTAGTTGTAGTTATAGTAGTATTAGTATTAGAAGTAGTGGCAGTAGCAGTATTAGTAGTAGCTGTAGTAGTAGTAGTTGTAGTAGTAATATTACATCTGTCTGGCTGCTGCTCACAAACGCCTCGCTGGAGTCGTAGACAATGCTGGACACCTTCATGTGACACTGATGCAAGGGACGCCAGTCCACCACAGCCGCGGGCAGCCTCTGAGTCTGGCCCTCCATGAAAGGGTTAACACAGAGGGTACAGGCTCCATTTGGGGTCTTCCAGTTGTCCACATCAACAACATAGGCCTGCTTGCGCTCCATGGTGACAATGTCGAAACCCTCGCCCGCCAGGTTGGTACCGGGAGCTGACAGGGCAGCCTTGCACTCTGCTGGCTGGCCCGTGGTGCACGAGGGCAGGACAGTGGGCAGCCACCATCCCCACAGCCATAGCAGGGTCACCAGAGTAGTCTGTATGCCTGGAGAGGAGGAGGAGGTAGATATGCAATTACATTCAATAGAGTGTTCTTTAATGTTGAACCAAAATCTAAAGTTGTCAGACGTTTTCAGACTTCAAAAGATATTGTGGTGCTATTTTGACTGAAACACCTGAAACATAAAAGAGTGTTACTGTATGTGCCAGAGATTTGTTTAGCGAAAGCTCAGTTAATTCAAGAGTCCATATGCCCCTATGAGAGACCGTCGTTCGCTACCGGAGCCGACTCAACTGAACACCTCTTATCTGTCTCCCTACTCACTTCCTCTCAGTTAATGTAGGGTGGGTGGACTGCTGTTCCCCTAAAAAAGTTAGGAAAGGAAAAAAATGACAAAAGAAAAGAAAGTATTGTTTTCTTTTGGAATGATTATAGAGCAGGGACCCCCACCCAGGCCAACTGCTGACCCAGGGACCCCCACCCAGGCCAACTGCTGACCCAGGGACCCCCACCCAGGCCAACTGCTGACCCAGGGACCCCCACCCAGGCCAACCGCTGACCCAGGGACCCCCCACCCAGGCCAACCGCTGACCCAGGGACCCCCACCCAGGCCAACCGCTGACCCAGGGACCCCCCACCCAGGCCAATCGCTGACCCAGGGACCCCCACCCAGGCCAACCGCTGACCCAGGGACCCCTCATGACTAGTATTCACGACTAGTATTCACCGGTGCTTTTTCAAACCCTATGTCAGATACTTTGACTATCATTTCTCTGTAATTAGCTCCAATGGGTGTAATTTGCTCAATATTAGGGGTTGAGAAATAAAGTTGACATCATTAGAAATAATATATTTTCATCGTTTCTACTGTATGTATGTAACTCAAAATGTGTTTATTCTGTTGTTGCTAGCGATATTCATAAAAATATTTTAGAAAAATATAGAGTAACCTCTTACCTGACATATCAATCACAATCTCTTGGTAATGATGACTCCTGTCTGTCTGCCTGCCTGTCTGTGTCTGTCTGATGACAGACTAACTGATTGAAGGAATCCCTATCTGGGATGTTTTTTTGTTGTCGTTGTCGTTGCGGTCAAAGCTTTGTTTATATAGACGGGGCCTGCAGTTTTCTTTGGCTATAAACAGTATACCACCACAAGCTGTTGCTATGTGTTGGTGTGAAAGTGGATGTTCACTTATGAGAAACCCTTCGCAGACAGATGGATGAATGGCTCATGGCACTAGAAAAACAAGATCAGGCCCAGAAGTTTCATTCCACTGTTTGCACACCCTCTCAACTATGTGTTCCTGCTCTCCATGATTAGCCAACCACGCATCCAATCAAATCAGTCCTATGCATAGCCACTTTGCATACAGAGCCATTTCCTTGCTTTGGCAGTCAACCTCCCTCTGAGCTGTGTGGACTGCATCTGGTACTGAACCCTACAGTAGTCTACTCCTGGATGTATAAACAGCCTTCCCTATTCCTCCTAGTTCTACCACCACCCTCTCCGCTGTAGGGTCTGTACCCAGGCTAAGATGCGTCCGTTGAGGGTCTACCTGTTGGCCCTCATCCTGTTGGCGGGGATCTGGCTGTCTGGTGCCAGTGTATCCGACAGCTTTAAAGACTGCAGACAGTTTTTCTACATGAGGGCAGCACCGACGGGCATCGACGGGACCAGGGGCAGCCTCAAGAGGATCTGCCAGCGCTACGGGGACAAGGCGCGCTACGCCACCCTGTACGACGGCAGCCGTCGCCTGCCCCTCTACTCGGCCTACACCTTTAAGAAGAACGACGGGAAGAAGAGGATGGACACGCCCTGGATGTACGAGCCACAGGTAGAGATCTGTTATCGTGTCACAACATCACAGCAGGTAGAGAGAGATCTTCAGCAGCAACTTACTGTGATACTCTCATGCAATACCGCAGTATTCTCCTGCAATAACAGTCCCATCTAAATGACTTACCGGGCCAATGCATTGGGTGTCCTGTCTTTGTCATGAGGGCTTGCTTTTTCTCCACCTAAACAAATGATTTAATCATCTAACAACTCTTACTATCTAAATTCAACTCTTCAAAAACTATCTTACAAACTATCTTATCTGTCATACCTGTCATTAAATCATCAACCCCCCCGCCCCCCAATCACTTCACAGCTGGCGTCTGGGAATGAGGGTGGGAACATGAAGGTTCTGCCCCCTAGTGACGACCCGGAGCCTCTGATCCAGGAGAGCCAGGCGGTGCTGGAGGACTACTCAGACGCCGTGGAGTACTCCCGAGGCCTGCTCAACCCAGACCAGCACCAGGCTGACCCAGACGATAAGGCCTCCACCTACACCCTAACCAACGTGGTACCCCAGGTCAGTCATTTTGTTATCAAATACGTTTTTTTTGAATGATTTTCGGACGTTATAAATCATGTTATAATTAAGCAATAAGGCCAGAGAGGTTCTGGTATATGTTGGCCATATACCACAAACCCCTGAGGTGCCTTTATGCTATTAAAAACTGGTTACCAACATAATTAGAGCAGTAAAAATAAATGTTTTTACCAAGTTTATATCCTAATTAGAATGTAATGTTATGTTAATGTTAGCTAATGTCCTGGTTCCAGATCACAGACTTCCTGGAAGAGACCTGGAGCTCCTACTTGGATACCGTGCGCCGCCGCCTCAATAACTTCTGCCGCGGAAAGCAGTCCTACGTGGTAACCGGGGTGACAGTCTCCGGGGCGACCATACGTCGGGGGAACGAGGACCGCATGGGGATCCCCAAACACGTTTGGTTGGCTTACTGTTGCCCACGGTTCGACCGTAACTCTCCCTACGAGGTGCGTTTCATGTTCCCTAGCTATGGTGCCTATGCACTGAATGAACAGGAGGACCATGGGGTCATGGAGGTGCCTTTAAAGACACTGGAAAGCTTTCTGAAGAAACAAACGGACATGGATAGTAATCTGGCTATCTTCTACGATGACTGTGCGTCAGAGAACACCTTTAAAAAGAAGAGGAAGAGATAGGCCTCTGTGTGTGTGTGTGTGTGTGTGTGTGTGTGTGTGTGTGTGTGTGTGTGTGTGTGTGTGTGTGTGTGTGTGTGTGTGTGTGTGTGTGTGTGTGTGTGTGTGTGTGCGGGCGGGCGGGCGGGCGGGCGTGCGTGTCTCTGTTTTAGTTTTTTACTGTAAGGGGGGTGTAAATTGACCAATTGAAGAAACCTTTATTTTATCCACATTTTATACTCTTACAAAGTAACTGTCGATAATTGTCATGCACAATCAATCAACTGAACTTAAAATAGAACAACAAGCTCTCATCGGCCTCAGACTTGTGAGAAACCACATCACGAAGCAACACTTCTCTTCACACCTCATCGAAACGCTCTGAACAAAGTGTACTGCACGCAACTTAAACCGACAGGACTACAGTACACTGCTTCAATGAAAGTACCATAGTAAGCTACAGCTGTAATGTTGTAACGTAATAAAAAATATTCTGTTCAATGTAGTTTCACAGCCAATATTTGCATGGAATATGGGACCTACACGGTGCAGTGTAGAAACAATGCTAGAGGTATGGTACATGAGTCGACTAGGACTCACTGCAGCTATCCACACCTCCATGGTATCCCAAAGCCTGCACACAGATAGCGCTGGCTGAATGAGTCACTTCTTTGCATACTATCAGTGGGTTTATGGTTCTCACCAGTTCTATTCTACAGTTCTAAAACACTGTTCTCAGACCTGCTGAAGAACTCATGACATCACCTACTCTGGAAGCCTTCCCTTCATCTTCCCTCCTACCCTCCATCCCTTCCCTCCCTATTCCCTCCTCCCATTCTCCTTCTCTCTTCCATAGCCACACTAACCGTCCAGTGCAGGTACAGACAGACAGTATAGTGTATCCACACGACACTATGTTGCAGTCGTGTGTGCTCCTGGCTCTGGCCCTGCTTCCTCTGCCTCCCCCAGTAAACCCCAGTGTGGACTCCTCCTTCAGGGAATGCAGCCAGTTCCTATACCGGGGCCTGGCCCCAAGGGGCCTCCAGGGGACTCGGGGCCTCCAGAAGGTTTGCCAGCATTACGGGGACAAGGCGCGCTACGCCACCCTGTATGACCCAGCAGGCAGGATCCCCCTCTTCTCCGCCTACACTTTTAAACGCTCCAATGGTGAGAGCAGGGACGGTCTGCCCTGGATGTACGAACCACAGGTAAGGGCCTAGACTTTATGTTGTTGTTACTAACTTTACTGATAGGTCTCTCTGGTCGAGATCAAGCATCTCCCTGGTCTACACAGACAAACTCATAGAGACACAATCCTCTGTTCTATTGAAGTCTGTGGTCGAATCAAACTGAAGAAGAGGTGTCGGTGAGTCGGTCAAAGAAATAGACGGTCTGCTACAGTGGGGAGAATAGGGCTTTAAGGCAATGCGGAGACTGTAGAGCACATTAAAACATTCCTTCTAGTGCTCTGACCTGCTTGTTTAGTCGTCTTGATAAGCACGACGCACAATGAAATTGCCCTCACAATGAACAGCTTTTCACTGTGACAAAGTCTAGGTAGTAGATACACATTGTTGCATAGTGTTAACAAACGATATTCCTGTTCACATTTTCTATCTGCAATTATTTGTTTCTCTCTCTCTCTCCTCTTGACTCATATATATACTGTACCTATTTTCTGTCTGTGTAATCACACGCTGACATTGCTCTAACCCACTTCATCTCCTCCTTTCTCTCTCCTCCAGCTGTCCAGTGGCTCTGAGACAGGTAACATGCAGCCCTTCCCCCGTTCTCCCTCCAGCCACCTGGCCCTGGAGGAGAGCCAGGCCGTGCTGGCCGACTACTCTGATGCAGTCGTCTACGAGCGTGGCCAACTGAACCCTGACCAGCACCAGGCCAGTCCTGGGGACAAGGCCTCGACCTACACCCTGACCAACGTGGTCCCCCAGGCTAAGGAGTTCCTCCACCATCACTGGCTACCCTACCTGGAGGACATCCGCAAACGCCTCAACAACTATTGTCATGGAACGGCTTACATCATCAGTGGCGTCACCACCACTGGTAACACCATCCGGAGAGGTAACGTTAACCGGGTGGGGGTGCCGAAACATCTGTGGACAGCCTATTGCTGTCCTGTTTTTGATCTCAGCGCGCCGTATGAGCTCCGGTACAAGTTCCCTACTTATGCAGCCTATGGGCTTAATGACGTGGTAGACAACGTTGTCACGGAGACGTCGACGAAGAGCGTGGAGGCGTTGGTGAATAGAGAGATGGCTGTGGATCAGGACTTTCAGCTGTTCAATGAAAACTGTGTCCCTGAAGTGTGAACGGTTATTAGAGTGAATATCAAGAGAGAGAGAGAGAGAGAGAGATGGGGGGAGAGAGAGAGAGAGAGAGAGAGAGAGAGAGAGAGAGATGGGGAGAGAGAGAGAGATGGGGGGGAGAGAGAGAGAGAGAAAGAGAGAGAAAGAGAGAGAGAGAGAGAGAGATGGGGGAGAGAGAGAGAGAGAGAGAGAGATGTTCCTGCCACTGAAAATATAAATTATATGGTGATATTTATGAAATTACTAACCAATAAAGCAATCATTATACATGTATGTTTAATTAATTGTTTGTCTTCATTTAATCCATGACAATATTAATACCACAAAACACCAAATTATCCCATATAATCAAGAGTTTCCATTCACCAGTCATTTGATCCTATGCCCAATGCACACATGTACAGACAAATACACTTCAAATGGGTCATTGACAGACACATTCAAAGTAATTCACTCATGCCATTGGGCTACATAACCCTTGATTCCGCTTTAAAGGAAGACACAACGTTACATAGTCATGCAGCATAACAAGACCATCATCTATGAGTCCAGTAACCAGTCTGCTAGGATGAGATTGAACCTACCACATACTGTATAACCACAAACACAGAGGAACTTGTCACCTCAGAGCGAGCTCAGGTGAGTGTGGTTTCTGTTCGAATTCTCTAGTCCTCTTCAGAAAAAAACTCTTGATAGGAACCACTCGTTCTGGAGTGACAGTCATCTGTCAGTCAGAGTCTGTTATCAGTCATTCGAAGTTTCAATCCAGCTGAGTCCAGCCATACCACCAAGGCCACCAATAGCAAAACCCATCAGGCTTTGGCAATAGCCTAGCCTGGTCCCAGGTCTCTTTGTGCTGTATTGCCAACTTCTATAGTTGTTGTCATGCCAAAGACGATAAGGATTGGCAATACAGCACAAAGACGTCTGGAACCAGGCTAGCAATATCTTTATTTCAAAAGAACTCAGGTTGTAAATGATAGGCGGCTAAGGTCAGCTGATAGAGAAGGTGTGCGTGGCTTTGCATAATGAGCCCAGATTAAGGAGCGCTAACGCTGACACACAGGTGTACCGCTCATTCAGAGCTGCCGGCGCCAAGAACTCAGGGCAGGTACAGAAACACACACAGGTACTAAGAGGGACAGAAAGACCAAGGGGAACCAAGACAGACAGAAAGACAGACTAGCTAAGTCACCATGACCCCACTCTGGGCACAGGCCTTCCTTCTGGTCACCATGGCGATGATGGAAGTCCGGGGAACGGTGGAGAAGGAGCTCTCTCCAGAGTGCAGGGAGTTCCTGTACATGGGGACGCCACCCGTGGGCCTGGAGGACCACTCGCTCCAGAAGATCTGCCAGCGCTACAACAACAAGCCGCGCTATGTCACGCTGTACGACACGGCCAACCACGTCCCCATCTACTCAGCCTACACCTTCAAACGCTCCGACGGGGAGAAAAGGGTGGACGTGCCCTGGATGTACGAGCCACAGGTAACCTGGAGACATTTCAAGTCAATAGTTGCATCCCAAAAGGCTACCTCTCCCTTATTTAGTCCACTACTTTTGACAAAGTTAGTGCACTACATAGGGAATAGGGTGCCATTTGCGATGCAGACACTGTAATGCCAGTCCAGTGGATTAGTCCATATTGATTGGCTCTCACTAGTATATCATAAGGTATGTTTTGCCATAGCTTTTGAATTTGAAAGTATGTGGCGCTAACTTCACTCTTTATATCATTTAAATGTCATTCAATAACACAAAACCAATGCTCTCTGGTCATCATGAAAACTACAGAATGCTGCACATCATTTCATAGGCTAATATTTGAATGATCATAAAGTCTCCATTTTACAGCGGGCAAGCGTTTCAAAACTTAGCCTATTCATTCATCTCATATCCATATAAATGACACTATTTATGCCTCCTTCATTCTCTCTCATTGTTTGTTTGTTTGTTTGTCTCCCACCCAGCTGTCCACAGTTTCTGACACCAGGGAGATGCAGGCGTTCCCGCGAGGCTACATGCACAGGAACTTTGAGGACGCCCAGGCCATCCTGGATGACTACACCAACGCAGTCCTCTATGAGCGTGGCCAGCTCAACCCTGACGAGCACCAGGCCGACCCAAACGACAAGGCCTCCACCTACTCTCTGACCAACGTGGTGCCCCAGGTCCGCCATTTTGTTTTCAAGTTCTTTACTTAAAATTGTACTGTCACATTATGTATTGAAAAAAAATAACAGTGGGGTAATGAACTGAGATACTTTACTAAACTTTACTAAATAGTGAGATACATTTAAAAAATAAATTAAATAAAAGCCCAGTCAGAAATAATTTAATACCAAAGTAAAATACCAACACCAGTGGATAGCTTTAGCAACCAATAAACAGAGGCACCTATGTTCAGTTGAAGTCAGAAGTTTACATACACTTAGGTTGGAGTCATTAAAACTCGTTTTTCAACCACTCCACAAATTTCTTGTTAACAAACTATAGTTTTGGCAAGTCGGTTAGGACATCTACTTTGTGCATGACACAAGTCATTTTTCCAACAATTGTTTACAGACAGATTATTTCACTTAATTCACTGTTTTACAATTCCAGTGGGTCAGAAGTTTAGATACACTAAGTTGACTGTGCCTTTAAACAGCTTAGAAAATTCCAGAAAATGATGTCACGCCTTTAGAAGCTTCTAATAGGATAATTGACATCATTTGAGTCAATTGGAGGTGTACCTGTGGATATATTTCAAGGCCTACCTTCAAACTCAGTGCCTCTTTGCTTGACATCATGGCAAAATCAAACGAAACCAGCCAAGACCTCAGAAAACAATTGTAGACATCCACAAGTATGGTTCATCCTTGGGAGCAATTTCCAAACGCCTGAAGGTACCACGTTCATCGGTACAAACAATAGTATGCAAGTATAAACACCATGGGACCACGCAGCCGTCATACCGCTCAGGAAGGAGACGCATTCTGTCTCCTAGAGATGAACGTACTTTGGTGCGAAAAGTGCAAATCAATCCCAGAACAACAGCAAAGGGCCTTGTGAAGATGCTGGAGGAAACAGGTACATATGTATCTATATCCACAGTAAAACGAGTCCTATATCGACATAACCTGAAAGGCCACTCAGCAAGGAAGAAGCCACTGCTCCAAAACCGCCATAAAAAAGCCAGACTACGGTTTGCAACTGCACATGGAGACAAAGATCGTACTTTTTGGAGAAATGTCCTCTGGTCTGATGAAACAAAAATATAACTGTTTGGCCATAATGACCATCGTTATGTTTGGAGGAAAAACCGGGATGCTTGCAAGCCGAAGAACACCATCCCAACCGTGAAGCACGGGGGTGGCAGCATCATGTTGTGGGGGTGCTTTGTTGCAGGAGGGACTGGTGCACTTCACAAAATAGATAGCATCATGAGGAAGGAAAATTATGTGGATATATTGAAGCAACATCTCAAGACATCAGTCGGGAAGTTAAAGCTTAGTCGCAAATGGTCTTCCAAATGGACAATGACCCCAAGCATACTTCCAAAGTTGTGGCAAAATGGCTTAAGGACAACAAAATCAAGGTACTGGAGTGGCCATCACAAAGCCCTGACCTCAATCCTATAGAAAATGTGTGGGCAGAACTGAAAAAGCGTGTGCGAGCAAGGAGGCCTTTAAACCTGACTCAGCTACACCAGATCTGTCAGGAGGAATGGGCCAAAATTCACACAACTTATTGTGGGAAGCTTGTGGAAGGCTACCCAAAACGTTTGACCCAAGTTAAACAATTTAAAGGCAATGCTACCAAATACTAATTCAGTGTATGTAAACGTCTGACCCACTGGGAATGTGATGAAAGAAATAAAAGCTGAAATAAATAATTCTCTCTACTATTATTCTGACATTTCACATTCTTAAAATAAAGTGGTGATCCTAACTGACCTAAGACAGGGAATTTTTTACTCTGATTAAATGTCAGGAATTGTGAAAAACAGAGTTTAAATGTATTTGGCTAAGGTGTATGTAAACTTCCAACTTCAACTGTATGAAGGTCAGAGAGTTCAGCGCTGGCACCTGGAAAGAGCAGGAGCACGTGATCCGCAAGCGCCTCAACAACTACTGCCGCGGCACCGCCTACGTTGTCACCGGAATCACCACCTCAGGGAACATGATCCGGCGCCATAACATTGACCGCGTGGCGGTCCCGACGTACATGTGGTCGGCCTACTGCTGCACCGACTACGACCACAACGCGCCGTACGATGAGCGCTACAAGTTCCCGGCGTTCGCCCACTACGCCCTCAATGAGAAGGAGAACAACCAGGTAAATATAATAACAATAGATATTTAGGTATTTTATATGGCACCTTTCATTACAAAGAGAATCTCAAAGACGCTGTAAAAACAAACTAAACTAATGTAGCAATCAAGCAGGTCTTGGGCGATGGCTTAGTGTAGTCTGCTCTCATGTACTGTTATATCACATACAATAATCCCGCAAGAGATGGGTCCTGAAAGGCGACTTGACACGTAAATAGAAATATGAATTTGTTTGTTCATTCACTCACTCAATCGTTCATTTATTCATTCATCACTTTTGTTCCGTTCGTTCATTCATCCAACAGGTCCTGGAGTTGTCCGTCAAAAAACTGGAGGAGTTCCTCCAGAGGTCCACCTTCGTGGACAAGAACTTCCAGATCTTTGTGGACGACTGTGTCCCGCCTGCCTTTGCTCTGCATTAGGTCCCCTGGTCTCTCAGCGGACTTGACCTTACATTTAATTTACACTTCCTGTAATGGAAACAAGTAGTCAACAATAGCAGTCTTCTTAAATTGCTGTTATTGATAGATTGATTCATGTTTTTTTCCCCTCTCCAAATACTTTCTGCAAAGATCATGTAGGCCAAAATGATGTTCCCATCTATGTCTGATTATATAAAGTTCACCCATCTTATGACATACAATTGATATATATTGTCATAAAATGAGTTCTATAATGTGACTAATACATTAGCAAGGCTCTTATTCAGAGCAACATTCAGTTTGTGCGTGGGAGGGGTGTCATGTGACCTGTGAAGAAAATAACATACCAGCTCAAACGTACAGTACAACATGACAATAGAGGTTGTGGTTTAGTCCTGTGGTCGGTTGTGCTCTACTCTAGAATATGAGACATGAGAACGTGGTTGTCATCCCCCAAGGCAGATGTTTAACACCTTCCACTACCTTCCTGTGGTTTTCAACAGGAAATGTGTAAAACAACAACTGTTCAGACAGGTCTTACAAATAAGAAAAGTCGTTGCTACTTGTTTCACTGAAGTTCCTGGAAGCTGCGGAGGGGAGGACGGCTCATAATAATGGCTGGAGCGGAGTTAATGGAATGGCATCAAACACATGGAAACCACGTGTTTGATTTTTTGATACCATTCCACTAATTCCGCTCCAGCCATTACCACGAGCCTCTCCACCCCAATTAAGATGCCACCAACCTCCTGTGATCCACAATCTTATTTACTGGAAGCCTATAATACTAATTCCAGTGACAATCAAGTCTGTGAAGTAAAATTCTCATGGCACAGCTAGGTTTCCAGACTTCACCCACTACGCCTTCAACAAGGTAAATCTAGAGCTATTTTACTGCTATATTACATACAGAATATTACTTTTGTGAAAATGTGTCAAATAATCCCATAAGGGATGGGTTGCTAACAACGAACTGATGCATAAATAAAAAATATAATTCCTTCATTCATTCACTCACTCACTCGTTCATTCACCCATCTCTTCCTCTGTTCGTTCACTCATCCACCAGGTCCTGGAGTTTTTTCTTTGTGGAACTTCCAGATCTTTGCAGATGACTGTGTCCCGCCTGCCTCTGCTTTGTATTAGGTGGACCACATTCAGTAGGAAAATGTTGTGTAACATTTCAGATAGAAATACGTTATGTAGAACAAACATACTTCTGTCTGACATGTAGACTTAGGAATAATTTCTGATCTATTAATTACATTTTTATCTGAACTTTCCAGAACTTTATGCCCTGCCAAACACACCTCTGGTCTCACGGTGGGCCTTTGCCTCCCCAAACCACATGACCTTACATTTAATTTACACTTCCTGCAATGGAAACAAGTTAACTCTAGTAGTCTTCTTAAATTGCTGCTCTTGATTGACAATACTCAAGGTTGAATTTAAGTTTTTTTCCTCCTCAAAAATCATGTAAATTATGCTGGATAATGTCCCTACAGTGTCTTCAGAAAGTAATCATAGCCTTTGACTTATTTCCTAAACAAAGACTGTTAAATAATATGTATTAAGTACTGCCAGAGTTATATTTGAACTATGCTTAACTGAACATATCCATAAAATCCCAGGCTGTGCTTTCCAGAGAAAGCCAGGAATTTCAACGAGTACCAAAATACCCCCATTGTGAAAAGAAAGGAAAACAATCATGTTAACAAACAACTGAGAGGCTAAACATGTCTTCCCCTCCGTAGCTTCGTATGTGCTTTAAATCCTGTCTGCTGGAGAAACTCACTGTTTGTCTATAGCTTCAAATATGATTTACAGTGCCTTCAGAATGGATTCATACCCCTTCACTTATTCCACATTTTCTTGTGTTACAGCCTGAATTCCAAATGGATTACATAAAAAAATGTCTCTCACCCATCTACAAGCAAATATCCCATGATGACAAAGTGAAAACATGTTTTTAGAAATGTTAGCAAATGTATTAAAAATGAAATACAGATATCTCATTTACATATGTTTTCACACCCATGAGTCAATACTTTGTAGAAGCACCTTTGGCAGTGATTACAGCTGTGAGTCTTTCTGGGTAAGTCTCTAAGAGCTTTCCACCAGTGGAGGTTCTAGACCCTTTCAGCTGGGGGGGCCAAGCTGGGGCCAGTTGTACTGTTAGAGGGGCCAGTTACATTAGACGTTATTGTTGTCATATCGTTTTCTTCACTTCATTGCAGGCATTAGTAGGCAAAAGACCATGTCCCTCTAGTAAATGTGTGGGTTTAATTAGTGTTCCACGTTGCCACTGTCTAATAACGGATGTAAAAAAAGACCGATAAAAAAAAATTGTTATGCAAAAATTATTTCATACTCCACATTTAGGGGGGCCACAAGGGGGTCCAAAATTGTTGTCACAGGGGCACTGGCCCCCCCTGGGCCCCCCCCAGAACCGCCAGTGCTTTCCACACCTGGAACGTACAACATTTGCCCATTACTCTTTTCAAAACTTTTCAAACTCTGTCAAATGAGTTGTTTATTATTGCTAGACAACCTTTTCAGGTCTTGCCATAGATTTTCAAGTATATTTCAAAACTATAACTCTGCCACTCAGGAACATTTACTTTCTTCTTGGTAAAAGTCAAAATTATAACTCTGCCACTCAGGAACATTTACTCTCTTCTTGGTAAGCAACCCCAGGGTAATGTAGATTTGGCCTTGTGTTTTAGGTTATTGTCCTGCTCCCAGTGTCTGGTGGAAAGCAGACTCAACCAGGTTTTCCTCTAGGAGTTTGCCTGTGCTTAGCTCCATTCAGTTTATTTTTTTATCCTGAAAAACTCCCTAGTCAATTACAAGCATACCCATAACATGATGCAGCCATCACTATGCTTGAAAATATGGAGAGTGGTACTCAGTAATGTGTTGTATTCAGGACAAAAAGTGAATTACTTTGCCACATTTTTTGCAGTATTACTTTAGTGCATTGTTGCAAACAGGAAGCATGTTTTGGAATATTTTTTATTCTGTAGAGGCTTCCTTATTTTCACTCTGTCAATTAGGTTAGTATTGTGGAGTAACTACAATGTTGTTGATCCATCCTTTCTCCTATTACAGCCATTAAACTCTGTAACTGTTTTAATGTCACCATTGGCCTCATGGTGAAATCCCTGAGCGGTTTCCTTCCTCTCCGGCAACTGAGTTAGGAAGGACACTTGTATCTTTGTAGTGACTGGGTGTATTGATACACCATCCAAAGTGTAATTAATAACCATGCTCAAAGGGATATTCAATGTATTCTTGTTTTTTTACCGATTTAGGTGCCCTTTTTCACGAGGCATTGGAAAACCTCCCTGGTCTTTGTGGTTGAATCTGTGTTTGAAATTCACTGCTTGACTGAGAGACCTTACAGATAACGGTATGTGTGGGGCGACAGGTAGCCTAGTGGTTAGAGCGTTGGACAAGTAACCGAAAGGTTGCAAGATTGAATCCCCGAGCTGACAAAGTAAAAATCTGTCGTTCTGCTCCTAAACAAGACAGTTAACCCACTGTTCCTAGGGCGTCGTTGAAAATAACAATTTGTTCTTAACTGACTTGCCTAGTTAAATAAAGGTAAAAAAAAAAAAAACAGAGATGAGGTAGTCATTCAAAAATCACAGAGTGAGTCCATGCAACTTATTATGTGACTGTTAAGAAAATGTTTACTCCTGAACTAATTTAGGCTGGCCATAACAAAGGGGTTGAATACTTATTGACTCAAGACATTTCAGCTTTTAATTTCTATATTTTAAAAAATTACATGTCAAAAAACAAAATTAAATTTTGACATTATGGGGTATTGTGTGTAAGCCAGTGACACAAAATCTCAATTTAATCCATTTTAAATTCAGGCTGTAACACAAACAAATGTGGAAAAAGTCAAGGGGTCTGAATACTTTCTGAAGGCACTGTATGTCTGATTGAATAAAGTTCACCGATTTCAAGTTGGACTCACTTCTTCTGACATACAACAGATTTATAAAAGCATCTGACATACAACTATATATAAAAGCATCCTATGATATGACTAATACATTAGCAAGGCTTTTTATTCAGAGCAATATTCAGCTGCTGCGTGGAAGAAGTGTCATTCGACCTCTGGGTGTTAAACAACTCCCACATCCCACATTCAACAGGAACTGTGTGAAACAGCAACTACTCAGACCAGTTTACCAATAATAATGAGTAGAAATAAAAACAAAGTCGTTGCTACTGATTTCACAGAATGTTGTTTTTCTGTACTTCCACAAATTCTTTACTGGAAACCCATCATACTAATTCCAGTGAAAATCAATGAATCCACAAGAAGCCTGAAGGAAAATTGTCATGGCACAGCTAGGCCTTCCTGAAGTTTAATTTCCAATCTACCACTGCACAAAGCCTTATTCTACTCACACCTCAGTCTTTACATGAGAGGATAAGCAGATAAGACTAGCCATAGCTCTACACACACACACACACACACACACTTTGCCTCTCTCTACTTCAGAGGACGAGAGGCAGTGTAAAGTGGAGAGATCACGATCAGCTCTGACCACGTTCTGCACCGATGGACACTGACACAGGTGACCTTGGGTCCCTCTTTACAGAGCAAAGAGCATGAAATCCATAACAAAAACACAGCCTTTCAGGGCCTAACAGAGCCTGTGTTTTCATATTACCAAGTAAAAGACATATATCCAATGCTTAATGCTCTAGCTGGGACTAGTCCTTGGTAATCTAAAAAAGCTGAACACTGATAACATTGACTGATGCTCGCCACTTTGAATATATGGAAATAGACTTGACAATGGGAAGTGGAGATGGGCCGACCCACTGAGTATCTCTTCATGAGAGAGATGAGACCGTACAGAGTGTTATAGACTACCACGGGAAAGAGTGAAGGGAAAGACGGGAATCTCACGCACGAAGTAGCAACAGTAGTGTGTGAAGAGCAGAGGGAGCGAGGGGAACACATGCCGACACAGAGGGAGGCAAACAAGACAACTAAACAAGATCAGTTCAATAGAGAGAGAGACTGAGTAGCTAAAATGGTCACCATGAAACCCTTATCCATCTACTCTTCTCTGTCCCTGGCTGTCCTGCTGATACTGGGCTGTATGCGAGAGTCCCAGGCTGGGGTGGTGGAGGACTTTAACCACGTGGAGCGCTGTAAGGACTCCCTGTACATGGGAACCCCACCTCGGGGCTACCTCCTCAGTAACTCCCTGAAGAAGCTCTGCCAGCGCTACGAGGACAAGCCACGCTTCGTCACCCTCTACGACGCCCACAAACATATTCCTGTCTACTCGGCCTATACCTTCAAGAAGTCCGACGGCGAGAAGAGGGTGGACTTTCCCTGGATGTTCGAGCCACAGGTAGAATAGTGTGTGTGTGTGTATGTAGTGTGTGTGTGTGTTGGATTTCGCCTTTGAACAAAATGTTTATAAGCTCCAATATAGCGAGTCAGCAACCCCATTATGTAATTTCAAACATGTTTGATAAAGGTTCTCTCATGGATGCAGATGACTGACACCCATACACTAGTAGGTAAAGCTTGCCGAGCTGTGAAGACAATATTGCTGCTCTAGGCAAAATTAGAAGCTTAAGATAAGCCGCTTCGTGGGCTGTGTGAATTGGTGTAACAATAGGATATTGTTGTAATCTGTTCATGTAGGCAGCAGTATTGTGCATATGCAAATTAAATTCATCTTAATTCACCCCGTCTGTAGTTGGCATCAGAGAAGGGCAGTAGCAACATGGAGCCGTTCCCCAGTCCTCCACCCACATGCACATGAACTTTGAGGACAGCCAGGCGGTGCTGGAGGACTATGCTGACGTGGTCCAGTACGAGAGAGGGCATCTCAACCCCGACGAGCACCAGGCTGACCCCCTGGACAAGGCCTCCACCTACACACTGACCAACGTGGTGCCCCAGGTAAGTTGGTTCAGTATGCACATATAAAAGTTTGTTTGGTGTGTCTACCTTACACTGTTTAAGCGTAGGAGCGAGTGGAAGAAGAAGAAGTATGGGGAAATAACAGGAATGATCTTGCTTTTTGCCCCAGATCCGTGAGTTCAATATCGGGCCCTGGGCCGAGCACGAGGACCTCATCCGCAAGCGCCTCAACAACTACTGCCGCGGCAAAGCCTACGTGATCACCGGGGTCACAACCTCTGGGAACATGATCCGCCGCGACAACCTGGACCGAGTGGCCATTCCCGAGTACATGTGGTCGGCCTACTGCTGCACCGACTACGACCAGAATGCGCCCTACTTCCTGCGGTACAAGTTCCCAGTGTTCGGGGCCTACGGGCTGAATGACCGTGTCAACAACCACCTGGTGGAGGTTCCGGTGAAGAACCTGGAAAAGTTCCTCAGGGGAAGGATGGACGTGGACAAGAACTTCCAGATCTTCTACAACGACTGTGTGCCTGACTCATAGCGAGCAACCTTGTGATAGTGATTGCAATCATGCCAGCCTCAATATCACCTCTACATTGTCATCTAATTTCTGTGTCGTGTAGATTCTGAAAATATGAATATAGCCTGTGGGTGAGTTGTTGCTTACAAGCAATAAAGATGATCTTTCAAACTTTGTTCCGCCTCCATTGTCCATTCAATGTATAAAAACTAATGTGAAGTGTAGGCAAGAAACACCTAGTTCAAGAAACAGCTTTTTGTAAGACAATTAATCTCACTTTCATGCAGACGCTGCTCCTAAAATGTGCAGTCAGACTCAGAGGCTTTTGAGATTATAGACATAGCAGCATTTGGGTGGTAAAACCCTTCTCCATGTAAAATAATCATGTCCTATTTAAGACCCGATTTCTGTTCTTTGATCAGAAGCTTCATTTGCATGTTGGCCTCTGGGTAACAAGAACAAGTCAGTGTGATTTGAACCAAGGAGAACTTGCCGGGCTTATATTCTCTACTGCAGAGACAGACTGCACTGAACGTCATAGAAGAAGGTCAATTTGTTGATTATCTGGTACGAGATGAAGTGAATCCATAAGAATTCATGTTGGATAATTACTGTATTCACATTCTGGTATTATATTCACCAGGCTTGTAGTCATCTTTTAAAGGCTTAGTTACTGCCACAGAACTAGGGTTGCAAAATTCCCTGGAACTTTCAAAAAAATATATGGGTTTTCCAGAAATCCCGGTTGGAGGATCCCTGATTTCCTGCTTATTACATCCTGATTCCGGGGACCGGGATTTCTGGAAAACCAGGGAATTTATTGAAAGTTCCAGGGGCCTCATTTATCAATATTACATAGAAACTATTCTCAAATGGTTGTGAGCTCATATCCTAGCCCTTAGTAAGTTTCACCTTTCATGATGCATAGAGAGAAGTGTAGAAGCCCCATGACACTGATGGTGGAGGTCATAGGCAGCCATGTTGAATCAGCAGCTGAATGAAATTTACCATTTTCGTTGGCAAAGAAAAAGTGTGATTTATCAAACAATCCTACGAGCATCATATGCACACCGGTAGGTGATAACCATTGATAAATACCAATTGTTCTCAGACTCAGTGCTCGTAGGATTCGCTATTCGCATTTCAAAACGCCCCTAATTAACCATATATGGTCAAAATCATCCTTTTAAAGCCTGTGGGGACTATACAACGCCATACGATGAAATACAATGGTGCAATCCATAAAAGCTACGGGAAAAAAACTTTCAGACTGAAATAGGGGTGCTAAAGACCATCATATCAAAGTCAACTTGGAGTCACGCAATGGCATGGTGTGTAGTCCAGAGGAAGCTGGTGGGAGGAGCTATAGGAGGACGGGCTCATTGTAATGGCCGGAATGGAATATGGTTTCCATTAGCTTGATACCGTTCCCTCTATTCGATTCCAGGCATTACAATAAGCCTGTCCTATTATAGCTTCTCCCACCAGCCTCCTCTGGTGTAGTCCTCCCACCACGACTTGGGAAACCATGTTGTTTATTAGACTATGAAATAACTCATGATGAACAGCGATGTTGATGCTAGTGATGCACCGATATTACATTTTTGACCGATACCAATATCCAATATTTTCCTTGCCAAAAAACCCAATGATTTCTTTTGATTTTCCCATGATGTCAAGCAAAGAGGCACTGGGTTTGAAGGTAGGCCTTGAAATACATCCACAGGTACACCTCCAATTGACTCAAATTATGTCAATTAGCCTATCAGAAGCCATTACATCATTTTCTGGAATTTTCCAAGCTGTTTAAAGACAGTCAACTTAGTGTATGTAAACTTATGACCCACTGGAATTGTGATAAGTGAAATAATTGTTCTGTAATCAATTGTTGGAAAAATGACTTGTGTCATGCACAAAGTAGATGTCCTAACCGACTTGCCAAAACTATAGTTTGTTAACAAGAAATGTGTGGAGTGGTTGAAAAACGAGTTTTAATGACTCCAACCTAAGTGTATGTAAACTTCCGACTTCAACTGTATATATATTCAATTCCGATATGTTCACTGATATATCGTGCATCCCTAGTTAATGCTACTTTCCCAAAAATTCTGGTGACATGTTGATCGATGCTTGACTGCCGTTTGACAAATATTCTCTCTCTTATCCATAATAATCTCATCATGTAGACTAGACAACCTGCACAGCCGACCTGCACTGTATCTGTGAGCTGTTGGCTAGAGCGCACGAGTCAAGACCAGAGTAGGCACATTTGCTACTTAATGTAACACAACAGTTTGTGACAGAAGTATCTGTAGAGTTGAGCACACTCTGAAGCAAACATTCATATTGATTAATCTCACTTGGGTTTACGCACAGATTTGCGCGTACGCATGATTGATAAATGAGGCCCCAGGAATTTTGCAACCCTACACAGAACTAGTGATTCAGTTTCTATGGTAATGTCCTCACACCACATGAAGTCTGCATTTATCCACAAGAGGGCAATAGTGTTATACTCATACACTACCAGTCCCGACTGCTGTACAGGACAGTACAAATATATGTAACATATCTTTATTTGTGGATCATAACAGATGTTCTCTTTCCAATATATATTATTTTAAAATATTTTCTCAGATAATTACAACAGACATTTAATGAAGCGATTATCCAATTAAGTCCTTACAAGAATTCTATCTGGCTGCAATTAGTGGTAAAAAACTAAATCTGAATTGGGCTGCCTGTGTAAACGCAGCCAAAGTGTTCGCGACACATCTTTTCTTTTCCCCCTAATCTGTCCTTCTCCATTTCATTTCCGGGAAGTCTGAGGCAGACACAAGTTATAGAAAGAGCTATGATCCAGTGACCCTACTTTTTTCCACGACACCCACCCCAGCCCCTGCACCGACGTCATCTCCAGTCTGGGCCCATAGTAGTGAGGGTCCATCACCAGCAGGTAGCTCCCCTGGCCCCCAGGCCGAGTGCACACACCCAGGATCCCCTTGGAGGAGTTGTCCCGGTCGCCTCCCATCATGACAGGGGACCCCTGGATCTGGAAGTGCTGGTGGAGCTCCACAGCAGCCCTCTCTAGTTCTACCCCTCCACCCCGCACGTGGACAACCTTACAGGGGACGTCGTAGTAGTAGTCGAGGACCAGGGCCGCCTCAAACGTCCCTATCCACTCTCGAGAGCCAGCGAACAAGGCAAGCTTGTCCCCCATTGCGACCAGGGCGTGCTGGATTTCGGGGAGGCTGGGTGGGGGTCTGCATTTGCCCTTAGGTGGTGGTGGGGCCCAGCTCTGGCACAGCCACGAGGCCATTGTCTGTAAGGTGCGGTAGCCACAGCCCCAGCCCCTGTCGTCCTGACCATCACACCCATAGTGGAAGTAGAGACACTCCCCAGATATTAGGGAGCATTTGACAACATCGTGTGCTGGGCTAGGAAGTCCAATGTGTGCATTCTTCAGCAGAGTCCCTGTCCAATCTGCATTATGCTCTGTGCCTTTGTGTTTTTCTCCCACCACTGCCTTTTCACCCCAGTCAATCCCCTCGGAAACGTTTACCTCTAGATTAGCCATATGTCTTCAATCCTTGAGAACCCTTGTCAATGTGGCAATTCTGATGTCATTTCATGATGCACATCATTTTCTTCTTCAATCTAAACCTTAAAAATCCCGGTAGAAGTGCAATTTTATTACTAGGTTTTCCTGTTTCATTTACCTTGAATATTATTCGAAGTACAGAGAAAAATATACGTGGAGTTTATTTACAGTCTGATCAGAACTGCGACTCAGTTCGTCGCTGAAATAGTTCCCTCTATCCGCAAATGTTGACGAAAAAGTTCCTGTCTGGGCTTGGTGGGAAACGTTTTCTGAAGCGGCGTAGGCGCTTGTTATAGGTCACTATTTGATCGATTACATATTCTCAATATTTTAAATATAGATTGTCCCCCTTCCCTAACACCTCCCCCTTCTTTTGCATCATGCGCACAGTCGCACACCTGTAAATGATTGATTGACACCTGGCTGTCAGTGATCCTGCCTGATGTTCAGTCTAGTCTGTATGATTTTGTAATATAGCCTACCACATAAACTGTCAAATTCCGTATGATATGACGCATTGCAAGAATTAGCACTTCTCAGTCTTACCGTTTTCATAGTCGACCAGATGTTTTTGTTACAAAAAATGACATTGTTCTTGGTGATCTCCCTACCTTGTGCTCGTGTGAAGATGACCACATTTATTTTTTATTCCAACGGTCGTCTCGAGATTCCTCCCTCTACCAATACATTTTGTTGTTGGTCAGCTTTTCTTTGAAACCGAAAATGTGTCTAAATTGTGTCTCCCAAGTCGTCAAAAATCTGAAAAACATTGGGATATAGACGAGCTACAAGTAAAATGCTATTAAATGATTAGGATACAGTGAATAGATAATTCTTTGAAAAGAGAGAGGCATTGTTTTCTCAGCCTCGCATTCTTCTTCTGTGGTATATTTGCGATCACACAATTTAATGTGCATCCCTCATCACCTACGATGCGGGATGGAAACAGAAATCCCACAAAAACGGAACTACCAAAAATAAATCAAACAACTTTTCTGTTAAAAATAAATAAATAAATAAAACAGATCTGATCCCAACACAGGCTAAAGGGGAACCTGGGGTGGGTTTTCAGGCACCAGTACCCCTTGCAAGTCTTCAGATGTAAAATCCCTAAGTCCCAAAAACGTTTCTGCCGCAGCCACAATATTGTCCAGTTTCTTCGACTTCTCTTGAGACTTGCTGTACAGTTTATAACTGTAGCAAGGAACGCAACAAAATCCACTTTTTTTTAACGCACAGTGTATATTCGTCATGCAGCAAACATTTACTACAGGCTGTGGTATATCCACTACCATATCTTCACTAGCATCACTTGTTTTCTCAATTATTTTAATCGCCTCCGCATAGGAGATTCTATTGACCACTCTAACCTCAATTTCATTCACCCTTACAGGGCACTCCAGGAACTCAGGATCATGATCCCCACCACAATTGCAACACGTCACCCTCACCACAATTGCAACACGTCACCCTCACCACAATTGCAACACTTCACCCTCACATTTTTCCTGTGCACCTGTTTCATTAGATAGTGTCTACATCTGAATTGATCTGGGCTGGGTTTTCCAAAAGCATCCTAGCACTAAAATAATCTTAATTCTATTGAAACTAAATGGACAAAATATTATTTTAGTGCTATGATGCTTTTGGAAAACCCAGCCCAGGACTACAGGACTGTGGCAGTGAGTCCAGAGTAAGTAGCCTAGTGTAGCAAGGAAAAAAATGTACACATTAAATAGTGGCAGCTTTATATGACAAAGTTTGGTCTGTCTCAGTATTCTTTTGGCTGTCTTTAATGGTCAATGACAAATACGTGCCTGTCTGTATTTAAGCAATTTAAGTGGCAATGCACTCTTCAAATTGTCAAAACATATGAAGTTATAGGATGTTGTAGGCCTATAGCCAATGCTTCTTCACCCCCTGCTGCTGCCACTGAGGGTGGGGAGAGAACACATGCCAAGAGAGAACACCAGTTTGTTGGAGTACATCAGCCGGGGAATGGCTGATGTACTCTCAATGGCAGCTGGATAGTCAGAAGGGTTAAAACCGTCATACCCATCGAGTGCCACTATAAGAAGTGAGTCCTGAGTGGCATGATGGTAGTGAATTATATATTTTGGGGTACATTCTAATTTAGAAAATGGCACACATAGCAAACCACAGAAAAAACGTGACTTTTACAGTCTACTTTGTAGCCCACTCTCAGATGGTCATTAAGTAGACAAAGATTTATCATATTTCATCGCTTTTGTTTCTTAGGAAACAAAGTGAGTTGGGGAGCTGCTGATTCAACATGGCTGCCTATGACCTCCACCATCAGTGTCATGGGGCTTCTACACTTCTCTCTATGCATCATGAAAGGTGAAACTTACTAAGGGCTAGGATATGAGCTCACAACCACTGACACAATAGCACAAATACAATTTATTTTCACTATTTTACAGTTGAAGATGGAATTATGAATCTGTCATACTACACCACGTATTACCACTTTATAAGGTAATCATGTAATTTAGACTAAGGACCAAACAACAGAGAGACAATGGCTGAGTCTGAAATATGTCTTTCCAACTACTTACTAAAACTGCATACTGTGAACTAATTGTACTACATACTACTTAGAACGTACTGTTTAATAAAATCGAATGAAGTAAGCCACAAATATCATCATACTAGGCTCATCCATACCGAGAATGCATAATATAATGCGCAATTTCAATTATTCTCTACATTCGTTAATTTTGGTACAGCGCGTCACCATATCTGATTATCAGCTGTCCTCAAACACACGTGGGTCTCGAATTACGATTTTATTCATGAACAGAGTCGTAGAAGATGATCGATTATATTGACCAGATAGTCGAGTGGCCGCTCTAAAAATGATAATACGTCAACAATGGAAGGCAGTCGGGAAGAAGCGAGATCAGGTGGGACCATTCTAGCCAACGAGAGTGCAGATACGCGTGTGAACCATATGCGCACAAATCCGATATAAAGTTGTTTTTCTCAAAGTTGACGGGATGTCACTCGTCCTCCTTGTATCAGTACACTCGTAACAATTTAAGCATTACGAAACGTCTATTCTATCAAATAAGCCTCACGGAGCAAATAAGCCATTACATTTTTGACATACTCCAAATGTCTACCATTTAGAAGGCACGAATGGGTATTCAGACAAGGCCTTGACTCCTCTCTACAACAGGTGAATGGATTTCGCCCCGCACCTCCATTGTTTACCAGCAGGAGGTGCCAGTGTTGTTGGAGGCCAGGGTGTAAGGCCCTCTATATCCCTCTGACGATCTAAGTGGACTACTTTGTTGTCACACTGAACTCTGACCCTCTCTCTGTGCCCAGCTACAAATGCGTTGGAAGACATGGGTCAGTGTCTCACAGAGAGGAACACGCCTGTGTTTGTATAGATAACAGTGGGCTTTCATGCATTACTTCCTGTATGTGTGAATGCACTACTATGTACAGTGCATTTGGAAAGTACTGTATTGAAACCCCTTCCCTTTTCCCACATTTTGTTATGTTACCGCCTTATTCTAAAATGGATTAAATACCTTTTCCTTCTTCAATCTACACACAATACCCCATAATGACAACACAAAAACAGGTTTTTAGAAATGTTTGCTCATTTATATATATATATATATATATATATATATATATATATATATATATATATATATATATATATATAAACAAAAATACCTTATTTACATAAGTATTCACACCCTTTACTCAGTACTTTGTTGAAGCACCTTTGGCAGAGATTACAGCCTCAAGTCTTCCTGGGTATGACGTTATAAGCTTGGCACACCTGTATTTGGGGAAATTCTCAAATTCTTCTCTGCAGATCCTCTCAAGATCTGTCAGGTTGGATGGGGAGCGTTGATGCACAGCTATTTTCAGGTCTCTCCAGAGATGTTTGATTGGGTTCAAGTCCGTGCTCTGGCTGGGCCACTCAAGGACATTCAGAGTCTTGTCCCGAAGTCACTCCTGCGTTGTCTTGGCTGTGTGCTTAGGTTCGTTGTCCTGTTGGAAGGTGAACCTTCGTCCCAGTCTGAGGTCTTCAGCACTCTGGAGCAGCTTTTCATCAAGGATCCCTCTGTACTTTGCGCCGTTCATCTTTCCCTCGATCCTGACTAGTCTCCCAGTCCCTGCCGCTGAAAAACATCCCCATAGCATGATGGTGCCAGGTTTCCTCCAGACGTGACACTTGGCATTCACGCCAAAGAGTTCAATCTTGGTTTTATCAGACCAGAGAAGCTTGTTTCTTGTTTCTTTCCTTTTTGACAAACTCCAAGCAGGCTGTCATGTGCCTTTTACTTCCGTCTGGCCACTCTCCCATAAAGGCCTGATTGGTGGAGTGCTGCAGGGATGATTGTCCTTTTGGAAAGTTCTCCCATCTCCACAGAGGAACTCTGGAGCTCTGTCAGAGTGACCATCGGGTTCTTGGTCACCTCCCTGACCATGGCCCTTCTCCCCCCGATTGCTCAGTTTGGTCGGGCGGGCCAACTATAGGAAGAGTCTTGGTGGTTCCAAACCTCTTCCATTTAAGAATGATGGAGGCCACTGTGTTCTTGGGGACCTTTGATGCTGCAAAAATGTTTTGGTTCCTTTCCCCAGATCTGTGCCTCGACACAATCCTGTCTCGGATCATCTCTATGGACAATTCCTTCGACCTCATGGCATGGTTATAGCTCTGACATGCACTGTCAACTGTTGGACCTTAGAAAACTGATAGTGATGGGCCCGGCACATCCCTTGCTGAAAACAGGTTACTTTCCATAGCTTCACATATGTCTACAAGACTGAGAGGCTAGATCAAGTTGACATAATATCAACAAATTATATTCACTAATTGGAAAGGCTATGAATGGTTATCCTCCTTGGGGTGATTAGTGAATGACATGCTGGCATCACTGGTGTCCACAGCATAGTAATGACTATGAATGACTATTACTGTTTCCTTACACCACAATGTGGCCACTACAGACTCTACCCAACCCCATTGAAGGGGTCACCTTTCTATCGCTGGACAGCCTTCCAAAGATTAGAACTTGAGTTACATCAGGTGTCAAGCTAAGATAATACAATCAAAATACAGTGCTAAAATAGCCTATGTGATAAGAATATGTTGGGATGTTGAATAATCATGCCTGAAAGCATGTGGTGTTTGAATTGAAACTGGGTAAAACCCACGGGTGGTGAACTATACTGTGGTCCAGATGGATCAGGTAGTTTGACTATTACCATGGCTGTGGTGTGGTGCGGAAACGCCCTCTTAGGTCACACTTCTATTTTATTCCTAAACAAAGACTTAAATAATATGTATTAAATACTGCCAGTTATATTTTAACATACTGCATGTTGTGTATCTAACTATGCTTAACTGAACATATCCATAAAATCCCAGGCTGTGCTTTCCAGAGAAAGCCAGGAATTTCAACGAGTACCAAAATACCCCCATTGTGAAAAAAAAGGAAAACAATCATGTTAACAAACAACTGAGAGGCTAAACATGTCTTCCCCTCCGTAGCTTCGTATGTGCTTTAAATCCTGTCTGCTGGAGAAACTCACTGTTTGTCTATAGCTTCAAATATAATTTACAGTGCCTTCAGAATGGATTCATACCCCTTCACTTATTCCACATTTTCTTGTGTTACAGCCTGAATTCCAAATGGATTACATAGATTTTTTACACGCAATACCCCATAATGACAAAGTGAAAACATGTTTTTCGAAATTTGAGTAAGTATTCACACCCCTGAGTCAATACTTTGTAGAAGCACCTTTGGCAGTGATTACAGCTGTGAGTTTATCTGGGTAAGTCTCTAAGAGCTTTCCACACCTAGAGTACTTTCGAAATACTTGAAGTTCTGTCAAATTGGTTGTTGATCAATGCTACACAACCATTTTCAGGTCTTGCCATACATTTTCAAGCAGATTTAAGTCAAAACTGTAACTCGGCCACTCAGGAACATTCACTCTCTTCTTGGTAAGCAACTCCAGTGTAGATTTGGCCTTGTGTTTTAGGTTATTATCCTGCTGAAAGGGGAATTCATCTCCCTGTGTCTGGTGGAATAAAATCTAGGATTTAGCCTGTGCTTATCTACATTCCGTTTCTTTTACATCTTGAAAAACTCCCTGGACCTTAACGATTACAAGCATACCCATAACATGATGCAGCCACCACTATGCTTGAAAATATGGAGAGTGGTACTCAGTAATATGTTGTATTGGATTTGCCTCAAACATAACACTTGTATTCAAGATAAAAAGTGAATTGCTTTGCCACATTCTTTGCAGTTCTACTTTAGTGCCTTGTTGCAATGTCACGATCTTCATAAGGGACAGACCAAGGCGCAGCGAGGCATCCAGTATACATCTTATTTAATAACGTAATTGGGACAAAACAACAAACAAAACGAACGAAGATCGTAACCTGAACATAACACGTGAAAACCGCTAAAGCTATGTACAAACAATAACCCACAAACCCCTAATGAAAACTACAAACATATGGTTCCCAATTAGAGGTAACGACACTCAGCTGCCTCTAATTGGGAACCATTACCCCAACATAGAAATATATAACCTAGAACAGAAAAAACCCTGCACCAAAAACAAAACTAAACACTCCAGCCTGTCTTCTCAGGCCTGGACGTGACAGTACCCCCCCCCCCCAAAGGCGCAGACTCCGACCGCGCCAAAAGTCCATTTGGGGGGGTCTTCGGGTGGGCCTTCCTGTCCCAGGTGGCGGCTCCGGTGCCAGCCGTGCTGGCTCGGGATCCCACACCGGAGGCCCTGGGCTATTTGCCGGAACAGTTAGATTTAGACTGGGGACCTTCTCTGGAGGCTCCGGACTGGGAACCTTCTCTGGAGGCTCCGGACTGGGAACCTTCTCTGGAGGCTCCGGACTGGGAACCTTCTCTGGAGGCTCCGGACTGTCGACGCGCACTGGGACTCTGGTGCGGGGAGCAGGAACGGGCCGTGCTGGATCCACAACGGGCACAGGAATCCTGGAGCGTGGAACAGGGACAGGGCGTGCTGGGTCCACGACGGCACAGGGATCCTGGGCGTGGAGCAGGGACAGGGCGTGCTTGACTCTCTAGCGCACAGGGGCCTGGTGCGGGCGGGCTGAACAGGACGTGCTGGACTCTCTAAGCGCACAGGGGCCTGGTGCGCGGAGCCGGAACATGACGTGCTGGACTCTCTAAGCGCACAGGGGGCCGGGTGCGCGGAGCAGGGACTGGACGTACTGGGCTCTAAGCCTACAGGGGACCTGATGTGCTGAGCCGGTACTTCTCTCCCCGGCTGTTCACTCACCCTTGCCTCATGGATGATGGGAGCTGGAATGTCAAGCACTGGGCTGTGGACCCCACACGCAGAACCGGTGCAGGATATCTCGGTCCCAGAAGGCGCACTGGAGACCTGGCGCGCAGAGCCTGCACCACTCTTCCAGGCTGCACACTCACCCTAGCCCGACAGTTGAGTGGCGCTGGAATTTCGCGCACCGGCCTATGCATGCGCACTGGAGATACCGTGCGCACAACTGCATCGCACGGTGTCTGCTCAGTGCGACGCACCCTCCAACGTTCCCTCCAAAGAGCACGAGGAGTTGGCTCAGGAGTCCTTTCGGGCTTCCTAGCCAGACGAGTTCCAACAAACTTTTCTCTCTCCGGATTCCATGCCGGATTCCTCTCTGGACCATTCTCCAGGGTGGGCCCAGGGTCCATTTTCCTCAAATTCCTCCTCCCAGGTCCAGTACTCCCGGTTCTCTCGCTGCTTGGTCTTTTTATGGTGGGTTATTCTGTCACGATCTTCAGAAGGGACAGACCAAGGCGCAGCGAGGCATCCAGTATACATCTTATTTAATAACGTAACTGGGACAAAACAACAAACAAAACGAACAACGATCGTAACCTGAACATAACACGTGAAAATCACTAAAGATATGTACAAACAATAACCCACAAACCCCTAATGAAAACTACAAACATATATATGGTTCCCAATTAGAGGTAACGACACTCAGCTGCCTCTAATTGGGAACCATTACCCCAACATAGAAATATATAACCTAGAACAGAAAAACCCTACACCAAAAACAAAACTAAACACTCCAGCCTGTCTTCTCAGGCCTGGACGTGACATGCAAACAGGATGCATGTTTTGGAATATTTTTATTCTGTACAGGCTTCCTTCTTTTCTCTCTGTCAATTAGGTTACTATTGTGGAGTAACTACAATGTTGTTGATCCATCCTAAGTTTTCTCCTTTTACTATTTTAAAGTCACCATTGGCCTCATGGGGAAATCCCTGAGCGGTTTCTTTCCTCTCCAGCAACTGAGTTAGGAAGGATTCCTGTGTCTTTGTAGTGACTGGGTGTATTGATACACCATGCAAAGTGTAATTAATAATTTCAACATTATCAAAGGGATATTCAATATCAGCTTTTTTTTTTACCCATCTACCAATAGGTGCCATTCTTTGCGAGGCATTGGAAAACCTCCCTGGTTTTTGTGGTTGAATCTGTGTTTGAAATTCTTTGCTTGACTGAGGGACCTTATAGATAATTGTATGTGTACAGAGATGAGGAATCATGTTACAAACTATTATTTCACACAGAGTCCATGCAACTTATTATGTGACTTGTTAAGCAAATCTTTACTCCTGAACGTATTTATTTTATTCTTCATCCATAACCGTCGGTTACACAATAATACAGTAATTGTCCGAGCACTATTCAATGGGATTTTTTTTTACAAAGAATAAGCGACTACACCACATTAGATAATCACATGGCCTTATCTGTGACTTTTAATTACAGCATGAAGCCATCCCAACCCGAAATGATCAGACTTGGTGATCTTATCATAGTGTGGATGATAGAGCCAACTCCAGCCCAGAAATCCTTATAGTAATTAGAAAGCTCAGGGTTCAGTCAATGAACCGGGGCCTCAATGTCGCTATAGATAAAAGATTGCTCAGATAGGGAACTCTGTGGCCCCATAGCTATGGAGAGCATCAAGCGTGTCCAACCACTGAACCACAGGTCCTGAAGAAATTATCCATTCATTTTTATTAGTTTGTTACACTTGTTGTATTTGTTCCATTGATCAATTGTACTGTGTTGCCTGCACACCTCAAGTGCCACATATGTTTGTGTTGTCTTTCTTGACCAACTACACCCTGTTAAAGGAATGAAGGGAATTGGCACTGGACTAGCAGATGAAACAACTGTGTTGTATTGGGTCATTTAGACTGGAGTGTGTTTTCTATTATGCCATGTTAGGCTATGAGATCGGGGCTTCTGAGAAGTTTGAACAGCTGTGTGAGCCCTCAGCCCTGTACTGCTTACAGTCATAGGGATCTCATCTCTCTTTTGGCACAGTTCAGGACTGTAGTAGACTTGGCTCATTTCCCACCCATGGATGATACTAAAAGTAGTAGGCATACAGTAATATAATTATTATTTATTCACATTATTATTACAGAAAATGTCTATGGAGGAGTGACAGGGTTAAATTCCAAACATATTTGTTTCCTGCCAGAGTAAAAAGGCTATACTAGCGATGTGGAACCTGTCTCAGACCAAGTTGTTGTTTATCAGTAGATGAGGCTCTTTTCAGTCTATTAAAATCCTCTTGCTGAAGAGCCGCCAGGTATTTATAGCTGTGTGTGGGGGGTGGGGGGGGTCTTCCTAAAACAATCAACAGGGGTGGCTCGAGGTCAGGGTGGTCGGCTAGGCCACAGGGAAAGGCGGTGTGTAGAGACTGCCAAACAGCAGGTCAGATTTCCTCTTTTGGCCGATGGTCCCTTATTGTGGCATTAAGCACGAGCCTCACCTCCTCAACCATCGCCATGACGCCCCGGGCTGCAGGTCAGGGTGAGACCATGGCAGCCAGGCTATAGAATACCACACACTAAAGGGGTCAGAGAAAGTTATATCATGTAGAGGAACCAAAGCGCGCCGGGGCCGGAACCAGCACGAACTAGACTTGTTGGCTCTTGGTTGTTTTCCATTTGCCGTGGAACTGGAAACAAATGAAGGAGGGAGTGCTGGTGGAGTTAGCCGGGCTATTTTGTGCCATCCTTTTCATTTTTTGTTTGTGGGCGGTAATGGAGACTGAACAGAATAGAGGAGAGATGGACAAATATCCAACTTATCATCACGTGAGAAGAGGATCGCTTTGAGAGGAGGATCGCGATGCATAAGACCAGCTTATGCATCGAAATAAATGCTTGGTGGGAACTGTGAGATTGTCAGATACAATGCAGTTGAAGTGTGTCTGGCATCCACAAAATGACTTATAGAGTGGGGAGGTAGTTGTGATAGTTACATAAACATTGTTTACATCCAAAAGGTCAGTGTCTTCTCATTCCTCATGACCCATAGGTATCAAATTAAGGTCATTGAATAAGGAAGTTCATAAAATGTATTAAATAACTACTTGCTACTGTTATTACAAGCAGGACACAATACGAGTCTTGTGGTGACGAGCTTCGGGGCTTCCTGTCCCAGAAAATCCCTATTGGAGGGGTCACAACAAAAGTGGAACCTGTCCCAGGCCAGACCCAACTGGAAGATTACTCTTCAACTGAGGACAGACGCCTGTGTTGGTCCGAAAACAATAACTTCCGACAGGCTTACTGTCCCTGTCCTGGCTCCTGCCTCTCTGGTCCCCCCATTCTTTCCTGTGAGTTTCCTGTCTTGTGTCGCGCCAATGGACTGACTTGCAGAAGGCAGACCTATCTGGCTGTCTTCCCAGCGGCAGGGAGAAAGACTGCCGCCATGCACTTTCACTGGTGCTGTTTACTATGTTGTGGATTCTCTCTCCCTCTGTCTCTCTCGCTCTCTTTCCCTGACTCCTGGCTGTCTTTGTTTATTGACAACAAGGGGAGGTGGGTGTCCTTGGGCTCGTCCCTCTTCCCTTTTAAATACTTCCTAAAGTAACAGCAACGTAGTTCCCAGCCGTGGAGTCACTTTGACGGGGACACCCCCCAACCCCCAGCCCTGACACATGGCTAACAGCACGTACCTTGTCTCTCTCTCCCCCCTCACTCATTTTGGCTCAGGCATAAGCAAACAACCCAGAGTTTGATTTGAGCAAACAGTTCAGCAAGCCATGGACCCAGGCCAGACTGAGAACCATGACAACGTTAAGAGACATTGAGACTGCACAGCCAGTCACATGTGGGTTATCTTTGATGCCTCGGTGCATGTCTATGTGAAGGTGTGCTTTGTAAACCATCTGTCCTTTGTAGCCTGTAATATCCAAGGTGCCCACAAGTTGTTTGCTATGCAACATTTTACAGCAATAGTTCTTGAGAAATTCACACCTTGGGCCTTCCAACGTTTTGAACCAGTATTTATAGAAAGTCTGAAATTATGCCAAAATCAAATGGCCCGATGGCGTTAATGAATTGTGACAGGAATTACGTACAGTAGTTTGAACTTGTGATAAGATGGTCTATACAGTCTACTTCCATGCTGTATTGTCATGTGTTGCAGCCATGCTATGTTGTTGTCTTAGGTCTCTCTTTATGTAGTGTTGTGGTGTCTCTCTTGTCATGATGTGTGTTTTGTCTTATATATATTTTTTCTTTATTCCAGCCCCTGTCCCCGCCAGAGGCCTTTTTGCCTTTTGGTAGGCAGTCATTGTAAATAAGAATTTGTTCTTATTCGACTTTCCTAGTTAAATAAATGATAAATAAAATACAAATAAATAAAAGACCCAGCCCCAATCTCTTGGCACAAAGCCCCAGCACATGGACCCAGGCCCCAGCCCTGGGCACATAGACCCAGCCCCTAGTTAAATAAAGTTTAAATAAATAAATACAACTTAATGAATCCTCTTCATACCTAGAATAATATAAGGTCTATTGTTATGGATGCAGGTATCCTGTGTGTATTTGTTTTCTCTCCTTCTGCCCTAGTCACAGGTGGCAGTCATCAGTCGCCAATCAGTCGCCAATCTGAAGACACACCTGCTCCTGTTTCCCTTACCCAATCACATCCCCTTTCCCTTGGTTTAAAAACCCAGTCAGTTGTTTTCTCTCTCTCTCGTTTTTGCAGCTACATCTCACATTGTCCGCTATCATGTGAGTATGTACTGCTGTGTTGTATTGCTGTTTGTTGGTGGGAAAAGGGGGTAACCAGCCAAGTCGCCCTTGGGCATACATTACCTGTAGGAAAACTTAGTCTAAATACCCTAGTTAGAATTGGGTGGACCACCCTCTGTATTTTATTGGTTAGTTAGCTAGCTGTTCTTTACGCAGGTAGATTAGCTTAGGGGGTTTTGGCTATTTATTAGTTCTTTCCTTGGGTCCAGCTCAGCCCCTTTTCCCCACACCCCATTACCGTGTGTTTGAAAATAAACCCAAAGTGTTTGACGGTAGGTTTAAGTCGTCTGTGAATTTCTTTTAGTTCTCACTGTTTCTTTTCACTGTTATAATTTGCATGAGATATGTTATGGGTCTCGTTTTCATCCCCCCTTGACTGCTGGGCAAAAGGGATTCGTAAAATCTATTAAAGATTGGCACTTTAATTACAGAGGACGGGCTCGTGGTAATGGCTGGACCTGTATAAAAGACACCTGTCCACAGAAGCAATCAATCAATCAGATTCCAAACTCTCTACCATGACCAAGACCAAAGAGCTCTCCAAGGATGTCAGGGGCAAGATTGTTGACCTACACAAGGCTGGAATGGGCTACAAGACCATCGCCAAGCAGCTTGGTGAGAAGGTGACAACAGTTGGTGCGATTATTCGCAAATGGAAGAAACACAAAAGAACTGTCAATCTCCCTCGGCCTGGGGCTCCATGCAAGATCTCACCTCGTGGAGTTGCAATGATCATGAGAACAGTGAGTAATCAGCCCAGAACTACACAGGAGGATCTTGTCAATGATCTCAAGGCAGCTGGGACCATAGTCACCAAGAAAACAATTGGTTACAAACTACGCCGTGAAGGACTGAAATCCTGCAGCGCCCGCAAGGTCCCCCTGCTCAAGAAAGCACATATACATGCACGTCTGAAGTTTGCCAATGAACATCTAAATGATTCAGAGGACAACTGGGTGAGTGTTGTGGTCAGATGAGACCAAAATGGAGCTCTTTGGCATCAACTCAACTCGCCGTGTTTGGAGGAGGAGGAATGCTGCCTATGACCCCAAGAACACCATCCCCACCGTCAAACATGGAGGTGGAAACATTATGCTTTGGGGGTGTTTTTCTGCTAAGGGGACAGGACAACTTCACCGCATCAAAGGGACGATGGATAGGGCCATGTACCGTCAAATCTTGGGTGAGAACCTCCTTCCCTCAGCCAGGGCATTGAAAATGGGTCGTGGATGGGTATTCCACCATGACAATGACCCAAAACACACGGCCAAGGCAACAAAAGAGTGGCACATTAAGAAGAAGCACATTAAGGTCCTGGAGTGGCCTAGCCAGTCTCCAGACCTTAATCCCATAGAAAATCTGTGGAGGGAGCTGAAGGTTCGAGTTGCCAAATGTCAGCCTCAACCTTAATGACTTGGAGAAGATCTGCAAAGAGGAGTGGGACAAAATCCCTCCTGAGGTGTGTGCTAACCTGGTGGCCAACTACAAGAAACGTCTGACCTCTGTGATTGCCAACAAGGCTTTTGCCACCAAGTACTAAGTCATGTTTTGCAGAGGGGTCAAATACTTATTTCCCTCATTAAAATGCAATTCCATTTATAACATTTTTTCACATGTGTTTTTCTGGATTTTTTTTGTTGTTATTCTGTCTCTCACTGTTCAAATAAACCTACCATTAAAATTATAGACTGATAATTTCTTTGTCAGTGGGAAAACGTACAAAATCAGCAGGGGATCAAATACTTTTTTCCCTCACTGTATGTCTCTAGCCACTTTAAACAATGCCACTTTATATAATGTTTACATACCCTACATTACTCATCTCATATGTATATACTGTACTCTATACCATCTACTGCATCTTGCCTATGCCGTTCGGCCATCGCTCATCCATATATTTATATGTACATATTCTTATTTATTCCTTTACACTTGTGTGTATAAGGTAGTTGTTGTGAAATTGTTAGATATTACTGCATGGTCGGAACTAGAAGCACAAGCATTTCGCTACACTCGCATTAACATCTGCTAACCATGTGTATGTGACAAATAACATTTGATAGCCTATATGCAACTGAAAACAACATTAGCCCACTGAGTTGAAGCCTCTAACTTCAGGGGGGAGCCAACACAAGTCCACGTCTTATGCAAGTTTATTCATCACGTGAATGTTGGTGAAATTTTAAATGGTGCACACAATAATTTTACAGTGCACACAATCCACTGGGCACAGGCATCAGTTCAACCTATAGTTTTTATTTACAATTTGCTGATAGTCAACTAATGTGAATTTAACATGAAATCAACACAAAAAAAATCCCCAATTTAGGTGAAAAGTTGGTTTACAAAAAACGAAATTCCCTTAAATGATTACTTTTTGCAAATCCAATCAGTATTCCACGTTGATTCAACGTCGTATTTTTGTTATTGAAATGACTTGAAAACAACGTCGATCAAAAAAATAATAATGTTGATGTTGACCATGTCCATGTTTATTGACTGATTAGGGGGTCCTCGTCTACATCTGAGAGCAAAGACATTGGTTCCCCATTGTGCTGATGCGTCACCTGATGCTGCTGCTGTGAACGTGCAGGAAGGACAGTGACCAACATCTTTGGACAGGAACCTCGGAGAGTTCCAGGAAAGCCTCCCCACCCCCGCCACGCGTGGCTGTGTCTCCCAGACAGCAGGCTACAACCCGGGGAGACGACCGCTGCGTCAACAAAACTGGGTGGGGTTGTCGGCGTCTAAACAAAGCTTAGATGTTGACACAAAATGCCTCAAAATAAATTCAATCAACAGGAAAATAACGGAATAACTGACATAAAACTATAGGACAAGGCTATTACTTTTGTGACACTCTGGTCTGTGAGCGTACAATGGCACACCGGCACTTCTGGTACACTTGCATACCATGATTACAAAGGATGTCACCGTGTCCAGTGAATCCAAAATTAGGAATATTTGATCCATTGTTTACAATGTAATTTCTGTAGAATTTGTAGTCAGCCAAGTGGAAAGCGTGTACAGGGGATTATTCATAGATAATGAGTGAATGGGAAGTCCCTCCTTTCTTTTTTGAGACATGATTTAGGCTACATTTGGGGACTATTGTTTGAAAGCATGGATATTATTTGGATGACAATCAAATAAAAAAAATTGACCCATAACAGCGGAAGTCGTTCAGATAGTCATCACAGGACAATGCAACTTTATTTCCATTGTCATCAATAACAAAAATCTAACGGATCAGTTGGAGAAACAGCTACCGGTTAACTGCAAACCCAGCGACAAATCCATAAAAGAGCTTCGGTTGCAATTAATTGTGTATTTAGACGAAACAGGAGGATCCTGTGAGGGAGTATGCGGATTCCGATATGGAGTTACCACCCAGTGAGTAACTAGTAGTCCTAATGCTTTAGTTTTTTCCTTCTGGGGTTGATGGTTTTCATGGTTTGACAAAGGACGACCTGCGTTGATGGTTTATTGCTCTTGTCTGTGTTGGTGCGTAAAGAGTGTGTGCACATCCCTATCGAGTGTATCGTCTTATCACATTGCGGAGGGGAAGTAAATAGAAGTTTTAGCAGGTTGCCAACATTAGTGATGCAAACAAAGCCTGATATATCCTTGCTCCGACGAGGAGCCGGAGGCTACAGCATTTGGCTCTGATTGGGAGATGCACGCAGCACTAAACTCTCCACATTCAGCATCTGGAGAATGCGGACAAGTGCTCTGGGCATGGTTGGGATGAAATGGAAGGATATCCTTTGCAATACCTGTTGAGTGTGTGAACATATTTTATCATTTCGCGCGATGTGTTTAAACGATGCCGCACTGCTTTGCAAATGTTCCACAATTCAAGTAGAGGTAAGACCGTTTTATAATTACTTGGTATATTATAACCGAAATAAGCTATTATATCCACTTTTTCGGAATAATAATTTGCTATGTAGCCCAAGTAATGTGTAACTGTTTTGTGAGCATTTCGATGTCCACATGATGTGAGCAGTGAGCTAATGGAAGTTAATTACAGTAAAAGTAGTTTATTTTCACACAGAGGTTTTGACACAGCGAAGAGCTCAACTGAGCTAGCCTACGTGCGTAAAGTCTCCGATATATTAGCCTAATGAGGCGAAGCATGGAGGAGCTTTATCCCCGCGATTCCAGCTCAATGGAGTAGCCACCCTTTGCCTTGATGACAGCTTTGCAGCTTTCCCACATATTCTGGGCACTTGTTGGCTGCTTTTCCTCCACTCTGAGGTGCAACTCATCCCAAACCATCTCAATTGGGTTGAGGTCAGGTGATTGTGGAGGCCAGGTCATCTGATGCAGCGCTCCATCACTCTCCTCCTTGGTCAAATAGCCCTTATACAGTGTAGAAAATAGTAAAAATAAAGAAACTATTGAATGAGTAGGTGTGTCCAAACTTTTGACTGGTAATATAAGTGACGAAAATAATATTGTCCAACCCATTGGGTATCTCACCGAACCTCATAGGCTATGCCATGTCTTGAAATATGCAGATAGACAGATAAAAAGTACATTTACATTGTAAAACTTCTGACAGCCAGCATTCTAACTCTGCCCATTACTATTGGGTCATTGAGTCATTGTTAGTTTTACACTTAAGACAGAGCTCTGCTATTGTGCTGTAGAATTTGTGAAATTTGTCAATTGCTGGATACATTCTATACATTAGTTTATACTGGATTAAGCCAAAATGTTGCTAACTGTAATTTTGTTCCAATAGTTTAGAAATAGATTTTAAGAGATTGTCAGTTGGATAGGTTCTCTGCAAGGTTTTGTAAATCTTACCAATCATATGAGTATCTTTCTGACTCAAAAACGTGTCCAAAAACCTTCAGGTCAAGATTTCATGATATGAAACTTTTAAGTTGTCTAGATTTATCAGTCCAAAATTGCTTTTTAATTATGTTGTGGAAATAATTGTATTTCCTATTACCATATACTTGATGCTTTCTGTGCCTTTAGTTTTCCAGGCCAATTTATCTGTGAATTATGAAAAGCTATCCAAGGATTGTTCCATAGGGGTGTGCTTTTTAAGGAGTGATATTGGTTCTTGTAGAATCCATTTAACTTGTTTCCATGTTGTTATAGTGTTCTTAACAAGGAGGTTGTATGTGTTATTAGCTCCATCCTTTGAAAACAGACACGTGAAAGGATTCTGGGGATGAGCATGACATCTTCAATATGTGCCCATTGTTCCTCTATGGTGCATTTTACTATATGTTACAAGTAAAAGCTTTGGTGGCAAGTTGATACAATTCCAAATCTGGAAGGTTAAAACCACCTTCAGATTTAGGGGCATGTAAAACGTTCCTATTTATTCCATGAGTTTCATTTGCCCATATGAAGTCTGTTATGGCCTAGTATACGTTTCTAAAGGATGTCTTCGGTGGGGTAATTGGTATTACAGAAAATAAATCTAAAAACTTTGGGAGCCATGCCATTCTAAAGAGGTTTATTCCACCTGTAAGTTTTATGCTGAGATTCTTCCATTTAGATCTGCTTTCATGTTGTTGAGTAACAGGATTAAGCTATCTTTATAGATTTGTTGTCACTTATCAAGCATCCTAAGTATTTAATATTTTTTTGTGGTCCACTTAAGGGATTGCTGTAGCTCATGAGTTATTATTTTTCTTTTTCCTATATCCTGAGATTTTTGAGTATTCCGCAAATATAAGGGAGCATTAGGTTTTCAGTATTAGTCAGGTATATCAGGAGATCGTTATGAATATAAACTAAAATAAGTTAAGTTTGCATTCATGTTTACCAATACTGATACCTGTTACGTTTGGGTCCTGTCTAATTATTTCTGCAAGCGGTTCAATTGCCAGTGCAAACAGGAGGTGGGGAGAGGACATCCCTGTCTCATGGCCCTTTCTAAAGCAATATTATTAGATAATGTATTATTTGTGTATTTTTTGCTTTAGGATATTTATATAATATTTGTACGAATTGTATAATTTCAGATGGAAAGTTGAATGCTTCCAAAGTTTTGAATAGAAAAGAGCCACTCAAGATGATCAAAAGCCTCATGGTTAACAAATTCATATGTGAGTACTTTTTACCCTTCACCATACCATGAGTACCAACCAACTCAGTAGCCTTGTGGTTACAGTGTCCTCTCTGAGATTGGAAGGTTGAGCTGATGGATTGGGGGTAAGGCCCTGCGAAATACTGACGTCCTGTCCAGGGGGTGTGCTTGTACATCAAGATGCCTCACGCTGACAGGAGAGAGAGGCTCCTGCCCTATGTGCCATTCTGTCTCTGACAAGGCTATTTACTTACCATGAATAAGGAAATGGATGTGTTTCCTGTTAGTTAACAGTAGCATGACTCTGCAATGTTGAGGTAGCGAGGAAGTCAGGCTTCTAGTTAATGCTGATTAATGTTAGAATGCGATGACTTTACATTTCTTAAAGGATCATTTACCAGAAAATTGATTTCCACAGAGGAAGTTCAGGATTCCACCCTTTGACTTTGCATTACATTGGGATTCCTCACAGGAAATGATGGAATATCAGTGTGACCTGCTTGCTGATTACTCAAAACTTTTCACTTTAATTTACAATTTAAAAAAAAAAGCCTTTTAGTCATTTTGCAGATGCTCTTATCCAGAGCGACTTAGTTAGTGCATTTATCTTAAACTAAGAGTCTAAGAGAAAAGGCTGCCAGTGTAGTTTGTCATTATACATAATTTCTCTGTCACTCTTCCCAATTGGATTGAAGTGCTGAGTTCACCTTGAGAATAAACCAAGGCCATGTAGAAGTCATTTGAATGTTTCAACGTCAAGCGTTGAATGAATTTGGAATAAAAGTCCTCTCATAAGAGAGCATCAGTGACAGCTAGGTGACCTTTGTGAGACAAATCTGCCACACTTTAAGTCTGGTGCTTGCCAATGTGCATAATCAGTGCACAGCACATAACTAGACCATAGAAAGGCAAGAAATAGAAGTCACATCTTGGTATTTGGTGCTGATGGCACTGATCCTGTTACCGTTACATTTGTCCAACTTCCTGGACTCAGTTCCTGTGCTCAGCTCGTGGCTGGCAGACTTGCAGCGTAGACTATTGGTCAGTATTGCAGAGTCACCCAGTGAGGGAGTCTGAGAGTGAGGGAGTAAGTGAGTGCACACACTCTTCTTCACCTTCACACGTAGGCCATGGCAAAGGTCACTCTGTCAACGTGTTGTACAGAGCGATAGAAGGGTGTGTATTTAGACATACTGCCCTAAATAAGGTCAGTTATGCTGCTTTCACCCACAACTCCTCCGAATGGAATTAGGTGTAAGGTTATAGTGCAATGAATACTTTACTTTGTCCTGTCATTACATTGTGTCACTACTCCCTAAGTACCTGGAAGGGGTTAAACTAATGTGTATACTGCATAGGTTTATGTGTATACTTCACACACACACAGACAACCCCGCATGCGTGTGCACACACACACACACACACACACACACACACATACTACTGCTGCTGGCTCAAGCGCTTATCAGAGTCCAAAAAAATGTACACGTCCGCACATCAGTGTTCTAGAACAGGGGTCTTCAACCTTTTCTTGCCCTGGGACCCCCGCCCAGGCAACACAGGGAAACCCATCATATGGCAGCAAAAGTTTGTCATGATTTTGACCTACCCACATTTTAATTGGAAGAGGAAGTGGTCTCAGAGCTGTGTAGCTATGCCACAATGGATCGCCGGACTATCGTCTCTGTGGCTTTGGACATTGGACTTAATAAAGGTTTAGTTTCTCATCTCCACAGGGCCAGTGTGAGGTTCCAGTATGTGGTGAGGGGCTGGATGGAGTCAAATGGAGAGCTGACGCAGAAAAGCCAGTGCTTATAGCTGGCTCAATTCTGGCACAGTGGGACAACCCAGATAGACAACATAAAGAGGTTCTTTGAGAAGCCCACAGGGTTGGTAGCCTGGTGCTGCACACACAAACACATCCTACGTGTCAGGTTGCAAGAGGGGGTAAAAGGTTACCTCTGTGAATCCCTGTCTCTAAATTCAAAGGGGCTCCGCCGTCCCACAGCCAAAATGGAGTAAATATGAATCAATAAAAAAACATCAATGGGCTACGCAGCTCATCGTCTGGTGGAACACAGGTCACTTATACTCATTCATTGTTCAAAACAGAAATCTTTGCATGATAAGCCAACTCTCTATGCATAAACCGCCTAAATCCAAAGAATTGGCTAAAATTGGGCTTAAAACCACAACAAAATCGATCCTGGGAAACAGCTGTGGAGGCTTCCAGTGTCTGACCTGGCACGATGCAGCCTTGGAGGGCTGTCTGTAATCCGTAGCATCTCACTGCGTCACACAGTCAGGCTGCAGTGAAAGGGCTCATTCAGCGGGATGCCCAAATGACCTGCAGCAGTGGAACAACTCCACTGAACTGTCAGTGTAACCCATTGGGGTTAGCACTATTAATATGGAACCGTTTGCACTAGGAGAAGTGCCCTGCAGACTGAATGTATGGAAAGGCCTGCTGAGCCCATTTTTACCAGGCTGTCACTAGAAATACCACACGTCTCCCACACTCTAAGAACACGCATTACCCCATTATGCGTGAAGTTCAGTAATACATAGACAGCAGATTTCCACAAAAGCACAGTTATGTGCTGTATACCATTGTGCGGCCTGATTGACATGGACCCTCATGGAATGCTAGCCACTCCGTGTGTGTCCAGGGCCACATCTGATCTCATGTTCTGGATGACATATCACAAACAGGCAAGATCCACTGCGTTGCTTGCAAGTCAGGTGTACCAGGTAACTCCCTGTTCTTCTACAGTGTGAGTTAAATAAACTGAATAGAACAGTACTAGTTTGTCTGGAGAAGCAAGCTGTGGAGAGCATCGCTACAGTACAGTGTCCAGTCTGTGGCACAGCATTACGGTCAGAGCAGGAAAGAACAATTCAGATGTCAAAGAATTTGGTTGACTGAGGACTAACCGGTGTGACTGGGTAGTGTGTTCTTCATAGGCTCAGAGATTCAGAGGGGTTCGAATAGGGGATGGGCTCAAAATGTGGGGCAAGGAGATGGAGGAGGGGATGCTACAGACGATGGGAGACAGGGAAAATGACTTGACTTGGGATAAAGGGATGTCGACAGAATTATGAGAGATGAATAGAGCCAGAGTGGGCTGGGTAGAGAGAGGATGACACTAACATGCATAGGCTAGCATAGCTCCAAGTCAATGACATTTATTTAATGATAATGTAGTTTAAACAGTAGCAGTGCATGGATAAAATCACTGGAGAAGCCAAGCCAGAAACAAAAGCCATATTACAACCTACGTGTTGTGATAATTGCATTGTTTGTTCTATAACCTGCTAGTTCATATGCCTTGCGATTGTGATATATAGGCCTAAGGCCGAGACAATAAGAAAAGACAGTGGCAGAATAAATTAAACCACACCTTTGTTTCATCACAAAACCGGAGAGCACCCTCTGTCCGGTGAAGTCCACAAAAGCATATTGCATGTAACAAACAGTTAGCCTACATGACCTACAGAATGGTCAAGCAAGTTAATGTTTCCGACATTTTCAGACCACTAAACTATTGATTTAGAACCACAGAGTTACCGCTAGTCGCAAAGAAAACAGGAGCTGCCTCTACTATTCCAACACCATTGCAACTTCAACATTTCAACATCATCAAATCACCAATGCTTAGTCTAATACAGTGACAACTAAAATATATATATAAAAATATTTAGTCCAATCAACATAAGCTAAATATGATCTGGCTATCCATGGTTCTGATTTGTGTTTGTGTGTGTGCGCGATTGTGAAAGTAGAAAAAACATGTTGACTCACCCTACTTGCAGAGAAACGCCAATGCCATCCTCCACTCTTTCATGTTGACGGAATGGTCTATTACTCTGTCATACAGTATACGCTTGCTCGCTTGCCTAACTTCCTTTCATGGGCAACATTAGCTTCTCCCATTCTTCTCTGCAGATCCTCTCAAGCTCTGTCAGGTTGGATGGGGAGCGTCGCTGCACAGCTATTTTCAGGTCTCTCCAGTGATGTTTGATCTGGTTCAAGTCCGGGCTCTGGCTGGGCCACTCAAGGACATTCAGAAACTTTTCCCGAAGCCCCTCCTGCATTGTCTTGGCTTAGGGTCGTTGTCCTGTTGGAAGGTGAACCTTCGCCCGAGTCTGAGGTCCTGAGCGCTCTGGAGCAGGTTTTCATCAAGGATCTTTCTGTACTTTGCTTCGTTCATATTTCTCTCGATCCTGACTAGTCTCCCAGTCCCTGCTGCTGAAAAACATCCCCACAGCACGATGCTGCCACCACATGCTTTACCGTAGGGATGGTGCCAGGTTTCCTCAAGACGTGACGCTTGGCATTCAGGCCAAAGAGTTCAATCTTGTTTTCATCAGACCAGAGAATATTGTTTCTCATGATCTGAGAGTCCTTAGGTGCTTTTTGGCAAGTGGGCTGTCATGTGCCTTTTACTGAGGAGTGGCTTCCGTCTGGCCACTCTACCATAAAGGCCTGATTGGTGGAGTGCTGCAGAGATGATTGTCCTTCTGGAAGGTTCTCCCATCTCCACAGAGGAATTCTGGAGCTCTATCAGAGTGACCATCACCTCCCTGACCATGGCCCTTCTCCCCGATTGCTCAGTTTGGCTGGACGGACAGCTCTAGGAAGAGTCTTGGTGGTTCCAATCTTCTTCCATTTAAGAATGATGGAGGCCACTTTGTTCTTGGGGACCTTTAATGCTGCAGACATTATTTGGTACCCTTCCCCCGATATGTGCCTCGACACAATCCTGTCTCGAAGCTCTACGGACAATTCCTTCGACCTCATGGCTTTGTTTTTGTTCTGACATGCACTGCCAACTGTGGGATCTTATATAGACCAATGTGTGCCTTTCCAAATTATGTCCAATCAATTGAATTTACCACAGGTGGACTTCATGATCAATGGAAACAGAATGCCCCTGAGCTGAATTTCGAGTCTCATAGCAAAGGGTCTGAATACTTATGTAAATAGGGTATTTGCAAAAATGTCTAAAAACGTGTTTTCTCTTGGTCATTATGGGGTATTGTGTGTAGATTGATGAGGAAAAAAATAAATGGAATCAATTTTAGAATAAGGCTGTAATGTAACAAAATGTGGAAAAGGTCAAGGGGTCTAAATTCTTTCCGATTGCGCTGTACATCTAGCTACATATTGAACTTCCATCCGCTCAGTCCAGGGGAACAATGTTCATACATTCCTATTCATAAGTTCATATTTATGGTTGGATCAGAATCACTGTTATAATCATTGGCCGGTTTGGAGAATTGAGTAAAACCACGAGTCCAAATCCCTATCTCCTTCCATGTCTAGCGACTCCTTGTGGCAGGCTGGGAGCCTGCAAGCTGAATTCCGGTCGCCAGCTAGACTGTGTTTCCTCCGACACATTGGTGTGGCTGGCTTCCGGGTTGCAGCGATGGGACAAGACTGTAAACACTAATTGGATATCATGAAAATGGGAAGAAAATGGGTAAAAGTAAATAATACAAATAAGTAAAATATGCCTAGTTACATCTATTAATTATATATATATATATAAAGAAAGAAAGTGTCATTCTTTGCACCAGCACAAGAAATTGGAGCTCCTTGTCTAAGGATACGGCATCCCGAGTCCCACTTTTGGCCAATACTTGTGCCAGTTCATAATTGCATTTGACCCACCAAGTTTATACAGACCAATGCAGTCTATACCTAGTTAGTCGATCAAGCTCAAATCAACATTTAGCCCCTACCCCTTAGATAATGTTTGCCCTATTGTGTATGTGTGTTACGCTACATATTGTTTATAATTGTTTATGGGTGGTAATGGTATGGAGTTTTGAGAGTGTGTTTGCTGAAGCCCCTGTGTGTGTGTGTATGTGTAGGACTCTTTGCCTTTCTGCTGATGCTGTTGGAGTGGACCAAACCAGGGCTATCTAACCCCCTGCGTCCGATCTGTGACCTGCGGGTCCTAAAACACTTCATTGAAGAGGCCAGAGATGCTGAGGCAGCCATGGTGAGACACACACCACATCCACGTCTGGTCTGCTCTCTTGATGGCCATGAGCTGGTGCTATTTACAGAGATAGTCATAGTAATAGTCACATTTCATCTCACATTTCTCCATCTGTCTTCTAATCTATCAATGTTTCCTTGCCCCGTTTCTCTTCTCCATCCACCCCCCCTCTGATCCCTCTCAGCTGGCATGTAAAGAAGGACGTGGTCTTCCAGAGCCCGTCACTGTTCCCCAAACCAAAGTAGACTTCAACGTCTGGGAGAGGAAAAATGTGAGTAACAACAGTCTCCCCCTCTCTCTCCCTGAGAATCAATCTGCCTAAGAATGTGCTGTACCGTTATCAAATCAGCAATATACCCTGTTATCCCATTGTAGAGTCATATAAAGAGAGAGTTTGGCCATTAAGGTTTCAACCTAAATCACATGGCTCTGGTCAACTGGTGAACTATGTCTGTGTGTGATTCTGTAGGCACTGGAGCAAGCTCAGGAGGTTCAGTCTGGCCTGTGGCTGTTAAACCAGGCCATCGGCTCGCTACGAGCCACCGTCACCAACACAGCGCTGCACAGCCACATAGACAACAGCCTCAGAAACATCTTCAGCATCGGACAGGTGCTGCGCAGCCTCAACATCCAGGTGAGCAGGTCACAGAGGTCAGGGTTCAAAGTACAAGGGTCAATGGCAGAGTGAGGTTGTGGCATGAGGACAGAGTGGTGAATATTGAGGTAAATTAACTGTCAGGCGAACAGGTGAACAGGTAATCAATCAGTGCTGTAATTACCACAATTTCATTGTAGTTATTATTGAATGACTTATCGAAGTTCAAAAAAGTCAAACGTCACCATTATTAGTCAGTTGTACAACCGAATGCCTTCAACCGAAAGGTGTCTTCCGCATTTAACCCAACCCCTCTGAATCAGAGAGGTGCGGGGTTGCTATTGTTGCTATTGGAGACAAGAATAGGAATGTTCACTATCTTTAGTTCACTTAGAGCCCTGTCCAGGCAGATGCATTCCTACAGACACGAAAGGTTTAACCTGAGTGACTCAGTTACTACTATTCCCACACTGTAAAGCTTGCTAGTGGAGGGGAGGTGGGGGGGGGGGGCTGTATGGTTGTGTCATACGGACTGTAAAGAACCTTCGTGTCTGAGACATTCTAAGAAATCCCTTAGATAGTATCAGAAATTACAACAACCACAATCGCTTCCACCAGTGAGGTCACTGACAGGCAGGCAGAGTTCACTGGGTACACGCCAAGGCCATGGAAAGACAAACGGAGCTCCATTTGTACATTCAGGCTCAAGGGCCACTGAGAGGTTTCTTAGTAGAGACATCAAACAAACATCGCCCAAGGCTTGTACCCTGGTGAAATAGGCCTACTGCTGATATGTACTATCAGGGTTAGGTAGTAATGGTTTACATGGAACAGGGATTATGAAGTAACTATACAAATTATGATAATCAGACCCCTGCTTACTGAATCGTCCGGATCTTTGTGTCAAATTACATTTTGGATAAGTCAACTCATCTCCAGCCTGTTCACTTCCCAAGTACTAGGACATGGGTATTCAACTTTTACCCTACGAGGTCCAGAGCCTGCTGTTCTTCTGTTGTACTTGATAATGAATTACACCCACCTGGCATCCCAGTATAAATCAGTGCCTGATTAGAGGGGAACAATTCAAAAAAGCAGTGGAACTTGCTTCGAGGTCCAGAGTTGAGTTTGAGGGCACTAGGATAACATGAAGATTTCTCTTGGATCCTTCACATCGCTGTGTTTTTTGTCTTCCTGTCAGGAGTACACCCCTCCAGCTGGGGGAGTGGCTGGAGGTGAGGAGACATGGCGGGTGTCGTCTGCTTCAGAGCTTCTCCAGGTCCACGTTAACTTCCTGCGAGGCAAGGTGCACCTCTTGCTGTCCAACACGCCCGTCTGCCACCAGGGTAGCAGCTGATTGGGGCTCTCCGTGGCTGGGCTGAACTGATTGGAGCTCCCTCTGGCAGGGGGCGGGCTTTGTCACTATTGACCCTGCTTGTTGCCAGGTAGAAGTCTACAAGAGGAGAGTGTGTGGACCAGATCTTCACAGGAGAGAATGAAGCTATGTGGACAGAATTGTTCCTATTGGACCTTTAAAAGAACAAGAGCAGGTAGCACCTTGAATATGGACATGAGGGAAGAATGTGGTGAAGAAGTCACCAACTAATGGGGCCCATCTAATGCAGTACTCTACGGCTCTTCAGTACTGTGTGCGTGTGTGTGTGTGTGTGTGTGTGTGTGTGTGTGTGTGTGTGTGTGTGTGTGTGTGTGTGTGTGTGTGTGTGTGTGTGTGTGTGTGTGTGTGTGTGTGTGTGTGTGTGTGTGTGTGTGTTTTAGCATGGACTGTGAGTTCTCATCGCCAAGCACTGGACAATCCACGTGGATTGCACATGATGACACCTTGTTGGAGTTGTACTGCACTGTACCTGACTGACAGCATTGACAGCCTGTCAAAGTCCAGGATGAGGAGGCCTAGTCTATAGCACAAACTCTTCAAACATCACCACCTGCCTCATTCTTAACACACAACACTTTTCCAACTGCTGTTTATTAGTGTCCTTAAATGAATTTTATATTGCTTTTGTAATTACTTATTTATATTTCACATTTTAAGCTCCACCCTCTGTCATGGCTATAGTATTCTGAAAGATATACTGTAACTAGGAGCTAGAGACCACAGTCAGGCTCTAGCGGTTAATCATAATCACTATATAATGCCACTGAACATTGTTGTTGTAAAGACATTTGAATACGTCAATATCCAAATGTTCACTACTGTCTGTTACCCTTCTGTGTGTTTGTATGTATGTACATGTGTGAATGACCGTTTTATACAACTCTTATAACCCTATTGAATGGACTAGAGGTGGGAGAGACAGAGGCGGAGGTTCAGTCGGGTTGAAGGAGCAAAAGATTGAGAGGAAGAAAGGGTTTACGTGAGAACTCTGAAGCTATGCTCTGATTATCAGTGTGTCTGGCTTATGCAGACCAGTGCTCAACTAGAGCTTCGACGCAGATAGCAAGACTGCCAAGAAAAATATTGATTGGTTCTTTTGATGAACATCCTGCATGCCTGTTTTGTCTCTCTTTCTCCTTCATTCAACCAGCAGCCAATCAACCCAAATCCTGGGAACCTTTGGAGTCGCTGACGTTGCGGATGCTTTCTTCCACGTTTGGGATTAATTTTGTTCTCCTGTGTTGTTTTGCTTCCCGTTTGAACATCTTACAGTCACAGTGCAGATGTTGGAACGGATGTTTGTACATGTTTTGTCCTGTTTGTTTCAGTTGTTTTGTCCCCTCTATCATAGTGCCATTTGGCATTTAAATACAAAATATTCTTTCATTTAAAAAAGGATAGATGAAAAAAAGGCAAGAGGAAGTTTGTTTTTCTGTGTGATAATTGCGTCTCTTTTGTTGTCCTGTCTCCTGTAGATATATCTGTGGTTTGGAAAGAAAGCCATGGGTAACACTTTATTTGGATAGTCTGTAGAGCATCTACAGATGGACAATCTACTGACTACAAGTAACATTTCAACTATCGACTAACTCTAGCTCTAACCCTTATCCGTATTCTAAACATAACCTAAGCAAGCAGTTGCTTATCAACATATAAGCTGTGTTAAAAAAAAGTTAAGAACACCTTAATATTGAGTGGTGTAAGCAGTGCGCGAAAGAAGCATTCGAATGCCACCTAGTGGCGATTCACTGTTACTAACTGCAAAAATGACTGGATGATTGTCAGTTCTACACTTAGTGTTTCATGAAAAAAAACTTCTGTACTTTTCTTATTTTATTACACATCAAGTACAATAAATACTGTATATACATTCAAATACTGAAGCTAAAAACATCAATTTGTATGATGTAAAAAATGTACTGGCTTGACAAGAGTTTGAATGTCGATGTATGGCATTGGTAGGTAAAATGCATAATTGCACATGTAGTTGGTAAACTTAAATCTGACCAGCAAATTACAAAAAAATATGACTAGATTCCCATGGTCAACTAATATTCAGTGTTTACACTTGTTTTTTTTAAATCAACAAGGTTTTATGTAAGCTTTAAATCCACATTATTTTCAGAGCATGTATTCCCATGTGGAACAGGAGTATTGTAGCTTGCATGAGTTAGGCTGCGTTTACAAAAGGCAGCTCAATGCTGACCTTTTTTCCACCACTAATTGGTCTTTAGACCAATCAGATCACTTCTGAAAAGAGCTGATGTGAAAAGATCTGATGTGATTGGTCAAAATACCCATTAGTGAAAATATCAGAATTGGGATGCCTGTGTAAATGCAGCCTTAGTGTGGTCTGTCCCATTTCCTATGGGATTTTTTTTTTTCAGGCAGTGAGGGATTGGAAATGATGGCATGAAAAAAAACACATCTTGACACTAACAAATACACTGCTCTAACTGACATGCATAACAAAGCTGAGAAAGAGCTTCCAAAAGCTCTGAAATCAGTTCAGACACTTCTCATTGTTCCCCACATCTGGATAACAGCCACTGCAGAGGGTTAGGATAGCCGGTGGGATTAACCAGGTGAGACACCCCTGAATGACTAGCCTCCATTACTATGATATTACATACACCATGACAATGGAGGTAGCTAGCCATATCCGAGCTAGGACTGATGGTGATGTGTTTCGGGTCACTGTGGGTCTGGGTAGAACACTTTGATATGAATGGCCGAATTATTCCGAGTGCGTGTCATGGGTTCCCCCGCCTCGTCCGGGTCCTCAGGCTCCAGATCGTCCACCAGCTCCACTGTAGACGTGTTGGCCGCCAGCTGTAGTGCCCCCTGGCTGCTAGCCTGGAGCTGCAGGGCGATGTTGATGGCCCTGTTGATGGCCAGGCCCAGACCATGGACGCAGATCTCCCTGTGTCCTCCTCCCTCCAGCAGCTTCTGGCAGCGGGCCAGCTGGGCCCGGAAGTCTGTCTTCATGTTGACATACACGTCGTTGCGGCGCTTGGGCAGCTTCCTGGGGAGACGCTTGCGGAGGGTGTACTCCACAGGGTCCATCTCCACCGCTGTGCCGCTGCCGTCGGCTGGGGGCATGATGATGCCTGGGGTTGTGTGGGGGACGGAGGCAGAGATAGGGCTGTGTGGTTCTGTCATCACGATTGAGTCAGCCAGAAACAGGGAATGGTGGAATGGAGCACTGCAGTAATAGGAGGCAAAAACAACAGGAAAGGAAATGTCAATGACAAGAACGGAATATTAACACAAGCATCGTTCAGACAGCAAATATACTGCTTAACCAATCTACTGAAGGTTCTGAAATACTCAAATACCAGGGAGGTCGGCCGGTAGCTAGCTAACGTTATCTAGATTGGAACGTAATGTAATTGAACCGTCACACACTCTGTGCTAAAATGTGTCACTCCAAACAAATGTAGTTAACGTTGTGACAAAATAAGATCGTGAAAGCAGACTGTACCTCCAACCACGGTTTGCAACCAAATGATGTCTCTATCGTGCTGCGGAACTCACAACCTGAGAGGTTTGTGAACTTTCGGAAACAGAGGTGCCCCGGAAGTAATCAATACGAAAACCTTCTCTATCAGTCATTATTATTAAAATACATATCAAATAAAATGCTGCGCCACCCTCTGATTACTGGACTTGCAGTCTGACCAGAGCTACTTTTTATATATATATATATATATATATATATATATATATATATAATGGTTCAATTGAATAGACGCGATAATAGTATATGTGGCGTATTCATTACGGAAACCGTTTACTGTTTAGAAACAAAACGGAAGCAATGCACAAACGGAAAGAAACAGGGAAGGACCTAACTGCATTTGAACAATATAAACTGTCGTTTCCGTTTTGAGTAAACGGTTTGCAACATAACCTGCATAATGATTCCACCCCTGTTGTCCCACCCCCTGTAAACAACCCAAGTGCAGTGTTGACGTATGTGGCTCGATCACGGACATACCGCGACAATCGCCTGCGAGCACGCTAAAATGCATTAGATTCAGCCTAATTGCAAATAATTCTATGATTCTAAGTTATACATGCTGTGCGAGCGTGGGATGGTTCGTCTGAAAATAGCACAAGGAGCTAACATCAGCAAACGACTCGCAACGCAAGTCAATGTTGAGTCACGTGGTGTGAGTAGGGCGACCATCTTTGTCTGAAAACACAAACAACGAGAGTGAGGAGCAGACTGCTGGACATCACGCTTCTGGACAGCAGACTGCTGGACATCACGCGCTTCTGGACAGCAGACTGCTGGACATCACGCGCTTCTGGACAGCAGACTGGACATCACGCACTTCTGGACAGCAGACTGGACATCACGCACTTCTGGACAGCAGACTGCTGGACATCAACCCGCAGCGACCGTAGGAGAGGGGATCCATCTCATGTTGAACACCACTTCATGAGACTAGCAGTACCATTCTGTTGGAGGAGGATGTTTACAGAAAGAAAACCAATGCATACGAATTAAAACCCGAAGATTGTACACAACACGTATTTAAACAAATAAACTACATTCAAAGGTAAGCTATGGTTCTTTTAGCATTTTGGGAATGGTTGACACTGTCATCTATAACGTTACATACCTAGCAAATCACTTTAATCTGAGAGGGCCCATACAAACGCGAGTCGGGTGCCTAAATTCTCTCGAAGGAAATGATTGGTGTTTCGGAAGATGAGGCTCTTAGCGAGCCGTAGGACGACGGTATTATTGGTGACCATTTGTGCTGTATTGGTTTGTTTTGCTCGGTTGTGGAAGACCATATTAAGCAGCGGGGTAGAGTTGTAGGGGCGGCCGATCGACACGGGAACGGAGTGCGTTGATTCACACACGCGGACACTCCGCCCCCCTTCGCCATATCTTGTGTCATTTGAACCTTGCATGTAAAACCGAATGACTTACACGGCCATATACTCATTGTTCATGTTATGTCATCGAAAAATGCTGGATAAATAATTGTTCATTGATAAGTTACAATTTGAATACAATTCTTTAACATTTTAGCTATAGCAATTGTCCCGTGCCTTTTCTGCTAGAGGTTTTTGATGCTCGAGCCTTGTCCGCGTTGCTAACTAACGTTACACGGGCCAATGGTGGCTGCTACTAAATGCCAGACAAGCAAGATTCTGTAGTAAACCAATGAATTGCCACAATGGTTTATGGAATACTTTGATCAGTTATCTGGCATTACATACCGCAACAAGTACATAGTATTTATGTATAAAAGAACACCAGAATCCTGCTATACATTACTAGCTAGCTGTAGTTCCTAAACCGACCACGGTACACCGGTTGGCCATGGTGTTTACTGTCGCTTGCTAATATTATAGATGCACACGACGAGGCTTGATTTAACGTGACCACGCCCGGAGTAGGGTACAGACGTAGGGTACTCCCTTACTCCCATGTAATTAGCCTAACCTTTGGTGGCAAACTACTGTCGTTTCAATAAAGGTTTTCAGCAGCCTCACAAGTATTAACATACCTGGCTGTCACAACAAATGATTTGCATGATATTTATTTTTGGCAATCTAGTTTGTTACCGGACCTGCTGACACTGACTGTAAAGCTGTCCCATCGTACTTACACCACTGTTTGTTTACCCCTAACTTTTTGCGGGTTAGCTGGCTGGCTAGCGAGACGTTAATCTCGATCTAATTCGTTAATATTGGGAATGTTGCGTAACTACTTCCAGTCTTTGCCTGCCCTTGAATGATCTAGTATTTTTTAAAGTTTTTTTTTTATGGCTTGCCTATATGTGCTTTCAACTTGCCGGAGACCAGCTGGCGAGACAACCCTACCAAAAGTAGTTTATGGCGATATCTACACCTACTTGGTGGAATCTCCAGGTTTGCATAAATATCAAAATGCAGGAAAATGTTATTTGGATGGATACAGCTCACTAGTCCTTACTACAAGCTAACTGGAAAGCTTTATGCAATACACATAGCTAGTTGGATACAAACAAGTGTTAGCTAATTACTGGGAATTAAGTGCCTCGACCACACAGAGCCCACAGCTCTTATCGCGGCGTAATAGCCTGAAACCATGAAGTTCGTCTAACCTGGTCATTGGGCAGTTGATGAAACTTAATTTGGTCGTCCTTTTCTCCTATTTTTCAAACGAAACAGTACACAACAGCATTTCGGCATCTTAAAAGCATGGTTGGTTAGCTAGCTAGCTAAAGTTTGTTGGAATCGTCTCTCTGGCTGATAATAGGGATGTACATCCCATGCGACAGTCTCTTCATGCTAACATTTTTCTCAGATTGTTCTGGCAATTCTCACATATTTTTTGAAGTCATGATGAAAGTGGCCCTTTTAGATCTATAGTACTTGGGTGCCAGTGAGGATTTCCTATGCTGGACAACTTGTTACAGCTTTTGATAAATTATTGATCATAATCTGCCAATTGTTTTCATGTCATTAGATTAATATACACTATATATACAAAAGTATGTTGAAACCCCTTAAAATGAGTGGATTTGGCTATTAGTGAACCACAGAGTGCTGAAGTGCATAAAAATCATCTGTCCTCTGTTGCAACATTCACTATCGTTCCAAACTGCCTCTGGAAGCAGCGTCAGCACAACAACTGTTCGTCGTGAGCTTCATGAAATAGGTTTCCATGGCAGAGCAGTCACACACAAGCAAGCCTAAGATCCGGGGTGTAGCCTAGTGGTTAGAGCGTTGGGCCAGTAACCAAAAAGTTGCTGGATCGAATCCCGAGCTGACAAGGTAAAGATCTGTCGTGCTACCCCTGAACAAGGCAGTTAACCCACTGTTCCCCTGAGGCCGTCATTGTAAATAAGAATTTGTTCTTACCTGACTTGCCTAGTTAAATTTAAAAAACAAAGCTTGTCCCCATTGGACTCTGGAGCAGTGAAAACATGTTCCTCTAGAGTGATGAATCACGCTTCACCATCTGGCAGTCCAACTGACGAATCTGTCCAGGAGAACGTTACCTTGCCGAATGCATATTGCCAACTGTGAAGTTTGGTAGAGGAGGATTATGTTCTGGGGCTGTTTTTCATGGCTTTGCCCCATTAGTTCCAGTGAAGGGAAATCTGAACACTACAGCAAACAATGAGATTCTAGACGATTCTGTGCTTCCAACTTTGTGGCAACAGTTTGGGGAAGGCCCTTTCCTGTTTCAGCATTACAATTGCCCCCCATGCACAAAGCAAGGTTCATACAGAAATGGTTTGTCAAGATTGGTTTGGAGGAACTTGACTGGCCTGCACAGAGCCCTGACCTCAACCCCATCAAACACCTTTGGGATGAATTGGAACGCTGACTGCAAGCCAGGCCTAATTGTCCGACATCTGTGCCCCAGCTCACTAATGCTCTTGTGGCTGAATTGAAGCAAGTCCTCGCAGTATTGTTCCAACATCTAGTGGAAAGCCTTCCCAGAAGAGTAGAGGCTGTTATAGTAGCAAAGGGGGGCCAGAATGTACAGTGCATTTGGAAAGTATTCAGACCCCTTTTTTCACATTTTGTTACGTTACAGCCTTATTCTTAAAATTGATGAGGAAAATTGTTTATTTAATACATCTACACACAATACCCCATAATGACAATGCAAAACCAGGTGTTTAGAAATGTATAAAAAAATAAATAAAAAAAAGATACCTTATTTACATAAGTATTCAGACCCTTTACTATGAGACTTGAAATTGAGCTAACGTGCATCCTGTTTCCATTGATCATCCTTGAGATGTTTTTACAACTTGGAGTCCACCTTTGGTCAATTCAATTGATTGGGGTTGAAAGAATTGTCCTTAGAGCTCTGAGACAGGATTGTGTCGAGGCACAGATCTGGGAAAGTGTACCAAAAAATGTCTGCAGCATTGAAGGTCCCCAAGAACACAGTGGCCTCCATCATTCTTAAATGGAAGAAGTTTGGAACCACCAAGACTCTTCCTAGAGCTGGCCGCCTGGCCAAACTGAGAAATCCGGGGACTAGGGCCTTGGTCAGGGAGGTGACCAAGAACCCGATGATCACACTGACAGAGCTCTAGAGTTCCTCTGTGGAGATCGGACAACCTTCTAGAAGGACAACCATCTCTGCATCACTCCAACAATCAGGCCTTTATGGTAGAGTGGCCAGACGGAAGCCACTCTTCAGTAAAAGGCACATGAGGGCCCGCTTGGAGTTTGCCAAAAGGTACCTAAAGACTCTCAGACCATGAGAAACAAGCTTCTCTGGTCTGATGAAACCAAGATTGAAGTCTATGGCCTGAATGCCAAGCATTACGTCTGGAGGAAACCTGGCACCATTCCTACGGTGAAGCATGTTTTTTTTTTCAGCATCCGGGACGGGCAGGCCAGTCAGGATCGAGAGAAAGATGAACAGAGCAAAGTACTGAGAGATCCTTTATGAAAACCTGCTCAGGACCTCAGACTGGGACGAAGGTTCACCTTCCAACAGGACAACTATCCTAAGCACACAGAAAGACAATGCAGGAGTGGCTTCGGGACAAGTCACTGAATGTCCTTGACTGGCCCAGCCAGATCCTGGACCTCAACCCGATCTAAGATCTTTTTTGTTGTTGTACTTTTTCCCCCAATTTCATGATATCCAACTGGTAGTTAAATAAATAAAAAAAAAAAAAAAAAATCAAAGATGGCGTAGCAGTCGGACGTGTATTTTGTCTTGTCCCGTCCTGTCCTGTGTAAATATCGTCTTTAATATTTTTATATATTTTCTTCACATATCTTTTTATATGTGCTCTCTAAAATTCAACTTCAAAACACTCTCCTGCAACCTGCCTCACCCAATGTGGTGCGGATCTGTGTTTTTTTGTGGGTTTTTTTCGAATCTGGAGTCACCCAACAAATGCTAGCTAACTTCACTAGCTAACGTTAGTATTTAGCTTACTATTGCTAGCGGGCATCAGCTAACCTTTAACTCGGAAAAGCTCTCGCCCCTCGTATAACACGACTCAAACCTGAGCTTACCGGACCTATTTTTATTTATTTTTCTCTCCATATCCCTGGATTCCTACCGCAAGTTGGACATTTTTCAACTGGATCTTGCAGCTAGCTAGCTGCTACCTGAGTGCCCATCGGCTAACGTCGGTCCCGGAGCAATACACCAGTTAGCCTGAAGCTAGCCCTTGCTCGACTCATCTCCCGGCTGACTGAAGAATCTCAACAGACACTGCTGGGCTACAACTCCTATCCGGACCCGCTTCTACTGCCGGTGTGGAGCCCTACCGGGCCTTCTCAAGTGGATTACCGGCCCTCCGACGCGACGTCACCTGAACGCCCATCAGCTAACAGCGGCCTGCTAACGTTTTGCTGTCCAGAGCATATCGGCTGCTAGCTAATCAGGTCCATCGGACAATTTCTTGGGACACTATTACCTATTTTTGCCAACTGTCCTGGTCCCCTTCACCACATGCCTCTCCTCAATGTCAATATGCCTTGTCCATTGCTGTTCTGGTTAGTGTTTATTGCCTTATTTCACTGTAGAGCCTCTAGCCCTGCTCAATATGCCTTATCCAACCTATCAGTTCCACCACCCACACATGCGATGACATCACCTGGTTTAAATGCTTCTAGAGACAATATCTCTTTGATCACCACCCAATGCCTAGGTTTACCTCCACTGTATTTACGTCCTACCATACCATTGTCTGTACATTATGCCTTTAATCTATTTTATCACCCCCTGAAACCTGTTATTTTTACTCTCTGTTTAGAACGTCCTAGACGACCAGTCATTATAGCCTTTAGCCGTACCCTTATCCTACTCCTCCTCTGTTCCTCTGGTGATATAGAGGTTAATCCAGGCCCTGCAGTGCCTAGCTCCACTACTATTCCCCAGGCCCACTCATTTGTTGACTTCTGCAACCGTAAAAGCCTTGGTTTCATGCATGTCAACATTAGAAGCCTCCTCCTAAGTTTGTTTTATTCACTGCCCTAGCACACTCTGCCAACCCGGATGTCCTAGCCGTGTCTGAATCCTGGCTTAGGAAGACCACCAATAACACTGAAATTTCCATCCCTAACTATAACATCTTCAGACAAGATAGAACGGCCAAAGGGGGCGGTGTTAGCCTGCAGAGTTCTGTCTTGCTTTCCAGGTCTGTACCCAAACAATTTGAACTTTTACTTAAAAAAATCTGCCTTTCTAGAAACAAGTCTCTCACTGTTGCTGCTTGCTATAGACCACCCTCTGCCCCCAGCTGTGCTCTGGACACCATATGTGAACTGATTGCCCCCCATATATCTTCAGAGTTCGTGCTGCTAGGTGACCTAAACTGGGACATGCTTAACACTCCGGCCATCCTACAATCTAAGCTTGATGCCCTCAACCTCACACAAATCATAATTGAACCTACTAGGTTCAATCCCAAAGCCGTAAACACGGGAACCCTCATAGATGTAATCCTAACTAACTTACCCTCCAAATAACTCCAAAAAGTTCTGGGACACTTAAGTCCATGGAGAATAAGAGCACCTCCTCCCAGTTGCCCACTGCATTGAGGATAGGAAATACTGTCACCACCGATAAACCCACAATAATTGAGAATTTCAATGAGCATTTTTCTACGGCTGGCCATGCTTTCCACCTGGCTACCCCTACCCCGGTCAACAGCCCTGCACCCACCTCAGCAACTCGCCAAAGCCTCCCCCACTTCTCCTTCTCCCAAATCCAGTCAGCTGATGTTCTAAAAGAGCTGTGAAATCTGGACCCTACAAATCAGCCGGGCTAGACAATCTGGACCCTTTCTTTTTAAAATGATCTGCCGAAATTGTTGCAACCCTATTACTAGCCTGTTTAACCTCTCTTCGTCGTGACGTCTGAGATTCCCAAAGACTGGAAAGCAGCTGCAGTCATCCCCTATTCAAAGGGGAGACACTCTTGACCCAAACTGCTACAGACCTATATCCATCCTACCCTGCCTTTCTAAGGTCTTTGAAAACGGTTAACAAACAAATTACCGACCATTTCAATTCCACCGCACCTTCTCCGCTTATGCAATCTGGTTTCAGGGCTGGTCATGGGTGCACCTCAGCCACGCTCAAGGTCCTAAATGACATCATAACCGCCATCGATAAGAGACATTATTGTGCAGCCGTTTTCATTGATCTGGCCAAGGCTTTCGACTCTGTCAATCACCTCATCCTTATCGGCAGACTCGACAGCCTTGGTTTCTCAAATGACTGCCTCGCAAGGTTCACCAATTACTTCTCTGATAGAGTTCAGTGTGTCAAATCAGAGGGCCTGTTGTCCGGGCCTCTGGCAGTCTCCATGGGGGTGCCACAGGGTTCAATTCTTGGGCCGACTCTTCTCTGTACACATCAATGATGTCGCTCTTGCTGCAGGTGAGTCTCTGATTCACCTCTATGCAGACGACACCATTCTGTATACTTCCGGCCCCTCTTTGGACACTGTGTTAACTACCCTCCAGACGAGCTTCAATGCCATACAACTCTCCTTCCGTGGCCTACAACTGCTCTTAAACCCAAGTAAAACTAAATGCATGCTCTTCAACCGATCGCTGCCCGCACCTGTCCCCCCGTCCAGCATCACTACTCTGGACGGTTCTGTCTTAGATTATGTGGAAAACTACAAATATCTAGGTGTCTGGTTAGACTGTAAACTCTCCTTCCAGACTCACATCAAACATCTCCAATCTAAAATTTAATCTAGAATTGGCTTCCTATTTCACAACAAAGCTTCCTTCACTCATGCTGCCAAACATACCCTCGTAAAACTGACCATCCTACCGATCCTCGACTTCGGTGATGTAATTTACAAAATAGCCTCCAATACTCTACTCAACAAACTGGATGCAGTCTATCACAGTGCCATCCGTTTTGTTACCAAAGCCCCATATACCACCCACCACTGCGACCTGTACGCTCTCGTAGGCTGGCCTTCGCTTTACACTCGTCGCCATATCAACTGGCTCCTGGTCATCTACAAGTCCCTGCAAGGTAAAGTCCCGCCTTATCTCAGCTCGCTGGTCACCATAGCAGCACCAACCCGTAGCACGCGCTCCAGCAGGTATATCTCACTGGTCACCCCCAAAGCCAATTCCTCCTTTGGCCGACTCTCCTTCCAGTTCTCTGCTGCCAATGACTGGAACGAACTTCAAAAATCTCTGAAACTGGAGACACTTATCTCCCTCAACAGCTTTAAGCACTAGCTGTCAGAGCAGCTCACAGACCACTGTACCTGTTTATAGCCCATCTGTAAATAGCCCAACCAACTACCTCATCCCCTACCGTATTTATTTATTTATTTATTTATTTATCTTGTTCCTTTGCACCCCAGTTTTTCTACATTGCACATTCATCTACTGCACATTTTTTACCATTCCAGTGTTAAATTGCTATATTGTAATTACTCTGCCACCATGGCCTATTTATTGTCTTACCTTCCTTATCCTACCTCATTTGCACTCTTTGTATATAGATTTGTTTTTTTTTTCTACTGTATTATTGACTGTATGTTTGTTTTACTCTATGTGTAACTCTGTGGTGTTGTATGTGTCGAACTGCTTTGCTTTATCTTGGCCAGGTCGCAGTTGTAAATGAGAACTTGTTCTGAACTTGCCTACCTGGTTAAATAAAGGTGAAATAAATAAAAATAAATAAAGTTAGTCTTGTCCCATCGCTGAAACTCCCCTACGGACTCTGGAGAGGCGAAAGTCGAGAGCCATGCATCCACTGAAACACGACCCTCCTAAGCTGCACTGCTTCTTGACACACTGCTCGCTTAACCCGGAGGCCAGCTGGACGAATTAGTCGGAGGAAACACTGTAGAACTGTCGACCTTGTCAGAGTGCGTGCGCCCGGCCTTCCGCAGGTGTCGCTAGAGCGCGATGGGACAAGGACATCCCGGCCGGCCAAACCCTCCCCCAACCTGGACGATGCTTGGACAATTGTTCGCCGCCTCATGGGTGTTCCGGATGGCTGCGACACAACCTGACAGTGCTTTAGAGGATCTGCAGAGAAGAATGTGATAAACTCCCCAAATACTGGTGTGCCAAGCTTGTAGCGTCATACCCAAGAAGACTCAAGGCTGTAATCGCTGCCAAAAGTGCTTCAACAAAGTACTGAGTAAAGGGTCTGAATACTTATGTAAATGTGATATATATATATATTTTTTTATTAGCAAAAATGTATAAAAAAAACAGTTTTTGCTTTGTCATTATAGGGTATTGTGTGTAGATTGGGGGCACAATTTAAATCAATTTTAGAATAAGGCTGTAACGTAACAAAATTCTGAAAAAGTCAAGGAGTCTGAATACTTTCCAAATGAACTGTATGTGGTAGTAGAGTAGTGTCCTGAGGGCACACACTTAATGTGTTGTGAAAAGTGTTAAAAAATGCAATGTCATGTAATATTTTAAATTGTATATAACTGCCTTAATTTTGCTGGACCCTAGGAAGAGTATCTGCTGCATTGGAAGAAGCTGATGGGAATCCTTGATAAATACAAACATAAAAAATATAAAAATGTATATATCAATTACCCTTGTAGATTTTTTTCATTTTAACACATGGTTTGGCACAATATACTCTTCAAGTACATCACATTTCCAGAGTGGGCTCTCTGCTAATTTTGAAGTTATGAGCAACACCAACACAGTGACTGGGAATATGGATTCAAAGGGAACTCTGCTGATTATTTGCTTCATGTTCTATCCTAAAGGACGGCTGTGATTAGTTAATGACATATAATGGCAATATCTATGTCTAAAATGGGTCATCTTCCCAAGTACCAGAGATCCCACTCTGGAAAGCTGACTTGGTTGAAGAGGTCCAAACAAAATATCAAACAAATTAAAAAGGTTACTTTTGAGATGTTAATATTTTTAATGTTGAATAAATTAACATGATTTTATTTTTTGTTCAGAATCTAGACATACTCTATATTTTAGAGCACACAAAAAATATTATAATGACAGCTGTTTGTATCATGAATGGTTCACAGATCATAGGGTCTTACTGGAGGCATGTGGGTCTATACCTCTAGGTCTAAAAAGGGCCTCAAATATTTTTGGGCTATCCTGGTGTGGAATTGCCTGTTTTCCATAATCATATTTCAACTTTATCTAGGATATCCAGCTCTAAAATGTGTCTGCTTCATTCTGCTTATTGTTAATATATTGTTTTGTGTAGGTAGGGCCTTTTTTATAGATTAATTATGTAGAGATGTAAGATTCACCGATATGAATCAGTCCCCGGCTCAAGTGTTCTGTTTGGTTTTATTCCGAAAATACCTAATCTGTTGTGACTGAATTGATGCGTCCTCTCCTTCAGTTCAGTAGCCTATCCTATGGAACTTTTATGCATGTGACTGCGTATGACTCAGAATAACAAGTGCGGGAGATAGAGCTGCTCGTGCCAACGATAGGTAGGCCTATCTCTGTTCTAATAGGCTATTTGTACATCTACATGGCACCTTCAGCATCCAGGTGCTTGTAAAATGGCTTTCACAATGTCAAATCATAGGTTTTATTAATTTGCTTGTCACTCAACTAATTGTTACCAAATGCGCTGTAGAAAAACAAACATTTTTTTACCTGAGTTTTATAGCCTACCGGAGTGGATGCAACTCGCATCCAGCTGCTGATTGGTGTTTTCAATCATTCAGATTAAGATTGTTCGGGTTCACCATAAGAAATAGTTATGGTAGTTTTGCTTTAAACAGTCAATGTATTTGGTCATTTTTACAGGAACCGGGTAATTTCATAAAGGACCACAATTTATTTATTTTTTGAGCCAGAGAAACTCAGTAAAATTACAAACGGTTTTAACCACTTTCTTTTGAAACTGCGGTAAAATCCAAATCTGCGTTATATTAATTGACTAAATGCCATCCTAATTTCTAAAGATAAGTATTGTCATAGTACTAGCTCACAACATTTTTATCTGTGAAAATGACAAGTTAAATTAATCAGTGGATGATGGTGATTTCAGATTAAATAAAAAAGCGTAAATTGCCCCCAACCCTAATCTGATAGTGGGGTGGTAGCTGCTCTGTCTGCCCTATGGCTCAGGTACCTACATACATGCACACTAACAAATAGCCACTCAGTTTAGAGAAGTTATCTCCGACAGATCCAGCTCAGAGAGGCACAGCTCCTGAGCTCCCGTCAGCAGCAGACACTATTTTAAAAGGGAAAATGTTAGTGCATTGAGCCAAATTGAATTAATTTGTGCCTCTAATCAAACCGACTCTTACTGGAATTATTTAATTAGCTGCTAGTCCACCTAGTCTTAGCTGTGCATCTCTAGAAGAGGAGAAGCCATAGAATTACAATCACCTGACCAGATTTCTATAGTCTGAGGGGCTTTTCAAATTCTATGGGAGCAGCAATGCAAGCTCATAGGCGTCTGTTTTTACTGCAAAGCCTGGGGGTGGCATTCTGTTGCTTGGATATTGTTGTTGCCATGACGTTTGCAGGTGCCGTCTCCAACCAGGTGCATTGTTTTTGCAAAAGGGTGTCATCACTATTGTGTTAGTCACTGGGGGCTCACATTCTGTAAAAATGGAAAGTTGTTGACTAAGTTAATTATTATTGATGGCAAAGCTCTTGTGATGTTGATTATTAATTTGCATCAAATGGACATGAATGAACAAACGTTCTCAGTGGAAGGCTACAGTAGCCATCTTATTCTACGGAAAACGAAATGTGAAATTCTAAAAGCTTAAACAAGTTGACTCTATCAACATTCTCTCTAAGCAGTCCAAACTGCATTAAAAATGTGTCATGCCAACACAAAAATTCAACTACATAGATTGCCTATCTTCTGATAGTCAAGGCTGTCTGCCAAGCTGTGACTGGGTGTGTTTGTTTCTCTCTGTCTGTTTCTCTCTACTTGCTATCGTTCACTCTCTTTCTCTTTTCTTGTTGTTTACAGCAGTTTGAAGGGAGGTGGACAGGAATCAAAGGTGTCGTCACCTAGAGGGTCAGTCAAGCCACGTTTCAGTCGGAGAGAGAGAACGACAGGAGAGAAGGAGGGAGAGAGTCGTGTCTGCTCCTGGCAGCTGTTCCAGCAGCCTGTTCTGTTTTCCCCTGCGTTTTGATTTAAATCGAGAATCATCTTCATTTTTTCATGTCAAATGTGATATTACTGCTGTTGTCGTAATCATTATTGTTACTATCGAGTATTTTATTTTGTTTGTTTCGACAACTCGTTTTCGGATTATTCCAGTTTCTTTGTTCTTGTTTTTATTTTTACGACTTTTTTCCAGCTGTGAGCAGAGGCTTCTTCCAAGCTGTCCTCATATCCATACCAGTACTCTATCCCCTATACACACCTGAAACAGGCAGCTATTCTCTATCTCTGTGTGTGTTGGGGAGCTCTGTTACCACAGCTGTGTAAGCACCACTCAGCCTTCTCACCTAAGCCTAACTTAGCCAGTCCTAGCCTGGTCCAGCGAAGTCCAGCCTGGTCCACTCTTCTGGACAGGGTAAGAGCAGTGTGTGTGTGTGTGTGTGCGAGCATGGCATTTGTTAGTTGGTGTGTGTCAGGGTTTCCGTCAGGAAAATGTGGCACTGGACATTTTGACCAGCAGAATTTAAATTTACCAGACATTTGAGAACTTTACCGGACCCATAGCCATTGGGTGCGTAACCTGATTAGGGCGTTCACCCACTGTGCTCAGAATGACAGATTACAGTAATTCAACAGAACATGCAAGTCGAGGATGCAATGACGTAGGGCTGTCCCCGACTAGAAATAATCTTGGTCACACAGAAAGTCGTCTGTTCGAATGTGTATTTTTCCATATATACACACACCCTATGTGTGTTTTTAATCAAATCAGCTATATATGCTTTGAGCTTGTCTGACGCTTGAAGCTCACTGTTTGATGAAATTACACACAAATGACTCAAGAGGGAGCCAGAGATAGCCAGAAGAGAAAAAAAACGTAACCTGTCCCGACCATCCTCATTCTTTTTCAAAATGCATACGGCCTCCAGCTCATTGCAAAGTGATGTGTGACGCGCTGGTGAAGCCAGCCTTCCATTGGCTATGCGTTTGCTGTTTGAGATGCTGTAGGAGCAGCTCTCGCACTGCCTGACAGATTTTCAGTTCAAACGCTCTGTATCTGTATGCTGTACGCGTGTGATAAATAAATAAAATGCATAACGAATATACTGGCAATTTTAATTCCACAAAATTATGCAAATGACCTTATACAGTGAGGGGGAAAAAGTATTTGATCCCCTGCTGATTTTGTACGTTTGCCTACTGACAAAGAAATGATCAGTCTATAATTTTAATGGTAGGTTTATTTGAACAGTGAGAGGCAGAATAACAACAAAAAAATCCAGAAAAACGCATGTGAAAAATGTTATAAATTCATTTGCATTTTAATGAGGGAAATAAGTATTTGACCCCTCTGCAAAACATGACTTAGTACTTGGTGGCAAAAGCCTTGTTGGCAATCACAGAGGTCAGACGTTTCTTGTAGTTGGCCACCAGGTTTACACACATCTCAGGAGGGATTTTGTCCCACTCCTCTTTGCAGATCTTCTCCAAGTCATTTAAGGTTTCGAGGCTGACGTTTGGCAACTCGAACCTTCAGCTCCCTCCACAGATTTTCTATGGGATTAAGGTCTAGAGACTGGCTAGGCCACTCCAGGACCTTAATGTGCTTCTTCTTGAGCCACTCCTTTGTTGCCTTGGCCGTGTGTTTTGGGTCATTGTCATGGTGGAATACCCATCCACGACCCATTTTCAATGCCCTGGCTGAGGGAAGGAGGTTCTCACCCAAGATTTGACGGTACATGGCCCCGTCCATCGTCCCTATGATGCGGTGAAGTTGTCCTGTCCCCTTAGCAGAAAAACACCCCCAAAGCATAATGTTTCCACCTCCATGTTTGATGGTGGGGATGGTGTTCTTGGGGTCATAGGCAGCATTCCTCCTCCTCCAAACACGGCGAGTTGAGTTGATGCCAAAGAGCTCCATTTTGGTCTCATCTGACCACAACACTTTCACCCAGTTGTCCTCTGAATCATTCAGATGTTCATTGGCAAACTTCAGACGGGCATGTATATGTGCTTTCTTGAGCAGGGGGACCTTGCGGGCGCTGCAGGATTTCAGTCCTTCACGGCATAGTGCGTTACCAATTGTTTTCTTGGTGACTATGGTCCCAGCTGCCTTGAGATCATTGACAAGATCCTCCCGTTTAGTTCTGGGCTGATTCCTCACCGTTCTCATGATCATTGCAACTCCACGAGGTGAGATCTTGCATGGAGCCCCAGGCCGAGGGAGATTGACAGTTCTTTTGTGCTTCTTCCATTTGCGAATAATCGCACCAACTGTTGTCACCTTCTCACCAAGCTGCTTGGCGATGGTCTTGTAGCCCATTCCAGCCTTGTGTAGGTCTACAATCTTGTCCCTGACATCCTTTGAGAGCTCTTTGGTCTTGGCCATGGTGGAGAGTTTGGAATCTGATTGATTGATTGCTTCTGTGGACAGGTGTTTTTTATACAGGTAACAAACTGAGATTAGGAGCACTCCCTTTAAGAGTGTGCTCCTAATCTCAGCTCGTTACTTGTATAAAAGACACAAGGGAGCCAGAAATCTTTCTGATTGAGAGGGGGTCAAATACTTATTTCCCTCATTAAAATGCAAATCAATTTATAAAAATTTTCACATGCGTTTTTCTGGATTTTGTTTGTTGTTATTCTGTCTCTCACTGTTCAAATAAACCTACCAATAAAATTATAGACTGATCATTTCTTTGTCAGTGGGCAAAGGTACAAAATCAGCAGGGGATCAAATACTTTTTCCCCTCACTGTAGATTGATAAGCTTGACCAGTAAAATGTATTTCCATCAATGAATGGGTTAAAAAGCTTTATTTCGCAATGTGATTTAAAAAAAATGTAGTTTCTCTTCTTCCAGAAAATTGACCAACGGCAATTTCATTTATCGGCTTTTGATATTTTTTAGCGGCCATAAGCCGGCGATTACCGGCTAACGGAAACCACAGTGTGTATCACTCACAGATGAATCCTTTTCTTACTCCTGTTTCCAGATCCTCAGCTCTGTAAAGACGTGAGGAATATGACTGCTGAGACACTTCACTTTGGCCCAGAATGGTAACTCGTCTTTTCTTCTTGAACACTTCTGTCCATCTTCCTCATTCCGTACTGAACAGGCTTAAAAAAGGCATTCCTTACCCTGTTGCTCCTCCTCTTCTCCTTCTATTCTGTCCATTTCCTCCTCCTCTCCTGGCTGCTGAGCCCTCTGTAAATGTTTGTGTGGAGATTCATTTGAGGAGGGAGGCGTAGGCCTTGGTTTGGTAGCCGGCCAGTGGTTGGACACCTTTAATAGACTGACTACTGGCTGGCTGCTGTGCTGTGTCCATTTTGGTGCTCCACCAACCACCTGGGACCATATCCACACAGCGTCTCAAAGTAGACGTGCTGATCTAGGATCAGTTTTGTCTTTTAGATCATAATAAATAACATTGGACTATATGGAGTGGACAGATCCTAGATCAGCATTCCTACTCTGAGACACTTTGTGTGGCAACACACGTCCATGCCCTCTTCCTTCCCTTTTTCTTCAAAAGTACCGTCTGTCGTAGTGTCTTTAGCCCTATTTGCACTGGACTACTAATACTCTAGACCGTTGGTTATGTAATTATTAGTCCAGCATGTTCGTTTTTCCAATGGACGATTCGGACTGGATTAGTTTGACAACTGCCCCGTCATTATTTATTTTCCTAATTTAAAAATGGGCCGTTATGAAGGAAGCCTGGAGGCTCTTCTAGGCGTGAAGATATTTAGAATATCTAGGGATAGCCTAATGTTGACCATATGGCCTTCAGTTCAGAGAAAGTCTAAATAATCATGCGTGAACCATGAACTGTAACCTATGCAGACATTTAATTAACTGACATATTTGGCTATTAATCAATTCATTGGCACAATATTGTCCACTTCATCTTTTAAGAGAGAAGTACGGCACTAGGAAAGTTGATATGTAACAAAACCGATCATTCATCTGTAGGGTATGTGCATAGCACTTTGTTTTCAGCATCAATTTGGTCCCATGTTCTTACCCCAACTGGGTGCAGCACCTGTTAAACTCTGTAATATCCCTCAAAACACAGGGATGACGATTTGCACGGGATAAGTATTATCAGAGTACCTGGGAGTTTGCTGAAAAACACTAGGTTTTTAGGTCGGGGATAACAACCTTCCTGCCAAGTACAAATGACTGCCATGGCAGATTTGGCCGAGACAACAATTATGGATGTGGTCATTTATGCTTGTGCACATAATTACATTACCTGAGCTCCCCCAGTAAAACTTATCCCGTCCAAATAGGGCTTTTGTCAAATGTCTGTCCAATAGTGCTATTGCTTGCGTCACGACATGTCTTGGTATTTAGCCCAATTCATTGTGTGTGTGTGTGTGTTGACTTTGTTCTCCTCCCTCCTGTGCCCCTCATCCTCCCCCTTCCGCCCCCAGGCTCCGTGCACTATCCAGTGGGGGGAGTGTGACGTCCCCCCCTCCTTCCCCCGCCATGCCAAAGTACAAGCTGGCCGAGTATCGCTACGGCCGAGAGGAGATGTTAGCACTTTATATCAAAGACAACAAGGTGAGGAGGAGGAAGCCACAAGGTGCTCAGTCTTGTGAAATGAGTGGTTGCAATGACCAAGATGAAGTCTCCTCGCTGCTACTAACACACACACACACACACACACACACACACACACACACACACACACACACACACACACACACACACACACACACACACACACACACACACACACACACACACACACACCAATACCAATACATTACTACTACTGCTGCTGCTGCTGCTATTACTACTACTACTATTACATTACTACACTACTATTACTACACTACCACTACTACTATTACACTACTACTATTACACTACTACTACTACTACTACTATTACACTACTACTACTACTACTACTACTACTACTACTACTATTTCACCACTACTACACTACTACAGCTATTACACTACTACTACTACTATTACACCACTACTACTACTACTATTACACCACTACTACTACTACTACTACACTACTATTACACTACTGCTACTACTACATTACACTACTACTGCTATTACACTACTACTACTATTATTATATACCACTACTACTCTTACACCGCTACTACTATTGCACTGCTACTACGACTACTACACCGCTGCTACTACTATTACTATTACACTACTACTACTTTTAGACCACTACTATTACACTACTACTACTGCTACTACTGTTACACCACCACTACTACTACTACTACACTACTACTACTATTACACTACTACTATTATTATACCACTACTACTCTTACACCGCTACTACTATTACACTACTACTACTTTTAGACCACTACTACTACTACTACACTACTACTATTACACTACTACTACTTTTAAACCACTACTACTACTTTTAAACCACTACTACTACTATTACACCACTACTACTACTACTACTATTACACTACTACTACTATTACACTACTACTACTTTTAGACCACTACTAATATTACACTACTACTACTACTACTACTACTACTACCATTACACTACTACTACTTTTAGACCACTATTACTACTACTACTACTACACCACCACTACTACACTACTACTACCATTACACCACTACCACTACTTTAGACCACTACCACTACTACCACTACTACCACTACCACCACTACCACTACCACCACTACCATTACACCACCACCACTATTACACTACTACTACCACTACTGCAGCACCACCACCACCACCACCACCACTACTGCAACCACCACTACCACTACTGCACCACCACCACCACCACCACCACCACCACCACTACCACCACCGCCACTATTACACCACTACCACTCTCACAACCACCACCACCACTACCATTACACCGCTACCACCGCTGCTGCTACCACTACCACCATTACACCACCACTATTACACCACTACCACACCACTACCACCACTACCACTACCACTACCACTCTTAGACCACCATTACTACCACCACCATTACACCACTACCACTACTACACTACCACCACTTTAGACCACCACCACCACTATCACCCACCACTATCACTACACCACTACTCACCACTACTCACCCCACTACTGCAACCACCACCACTACCACCACTACCACCACTACCAATTACACTACTACACCACCACTACCACTCACTACTACCACTACCATTACCACTACCACTTTAGACCACACCCACTACCACCACTCACTACTACTACTCACCACTACTACCACCACCACTACAATCTCACCACTACTACCACCACCACTACCACCACCACCACCACCACTCACTACCACCACTACTATTACACCACTACCACCACTACCACCACCACCACTACCACTACCACTACCACCACCACTACCACACCACTACTACTTTAGACCACTACTACCACCACCACCACTACCACCATTACACCACCACCACTTCTTAGACCACCACCACCACCACTACTACCACTACCACTACTACCATTACTACCACCACTACTAACCACCACCACTATTACACTACCACCACTCTTTAGACCACCACTACTACCACTACCACTACCACCATTACTACTACCACCACTACCACCACTACCACCACACCACTACCACTACCACCACCACCACTATCACACCACTACCACTTTAGACCACCACCACCACCACCACCACCATTACACCACCACTCACTTTAGACCACTACTACTACTACTACTACTACTACTACTACTACTACTACTATTACACTACTACTACTTTTAGACCACTACTACTACTACTACTACTTTAAGACCACTACTACTACTTTCACACCACTACTACTACTACTATTACACTGCTACTACTGCTGCTGCTGCTGCTACTACTACTACTATTACACCACTACTACCACTACTACATTACACCACTACTACTACTATTACACTACTACTATTACACCACTACTACTACTACTACTACTACTACTACTACTACTATTACATCACCACTACTACTGCTACTATTACACTACTACTATTACACTACTACTGCTAATACTACTATTACACTACTACTACTATTACACTACTACTACCACTTAGTCCAGGAGTAGGCTAAATCTGGGTCTGTGCAACCTGCCCTAATTGTGAAAACTGGCCTGTTGTGACTTGCCGGTGTGAGAGGCTGTGCTGCAGTTGTATAGTTGAGTGTTGGATCATTCCGATCCCATAGGAAGTAGTGTTTGTTTACATTGTGCTGTTTGTTGTTGTGTCCAGGCCCCAGAGGACATGCAGGATAAGGAGTTTGCTGCTATTCTGCAAGATGAGCCAATGCAGCCGCTGGCACTGGAGCCTCTCACTGAGGAGGAGCAGGTCGGTCAACGCGCACACACACACACGCATACACACTTGTTCCCACCCAACTGACATTCTGTACATTCCTCCATTCATTCTACCAGAGGAACTTCTCCATGTCTGTGAACAGCGTGGCTGTGATGAGGCTCATGGGTAAAGGAGGTGGAGTCGCCCCAGCGGGCATGGCCCGAGGCAGAGGCACCGCACGAGGAGGAGGCCGAGGTGAGAAGAAACACACGTGACGTTGCCCTCTAGACACTGATCTAAGATAAACATTTGTGGGGAAAAACTCATATTAACTTTAGGATTTAGGGAGGATAAGCTGATCCCAGATCTGTGCCTATGGGTAAATTCTTACCAAATGAAAGGCGCACTGAGCTCAAGCCATAACAACACGAAAGGAAAACAGTTTATTTAAGCCAGGCTTTTATGTGCTTAGCTTTTGTGATCTCATCTGACGTCTGGGATTCCTCTTGACCCTGTCTATAAAGTCCCTGTCTTACTGCCTATGTGCTCACCTTGTTAAACTCACAGGTCTTATGTACTCCCTTTGCTTGCACAGCGTTGTTTGCATATGAATCTCAAGTGTGTCCGGTCTGGTACAGTGAAGGAAATGGCAGTTTGTTTTGAGCGTGTCTCTGTGTGTTCTTGTTCCAGGGCGAGGCCGAGGAGAGAGTGGAGGATTCTACCAAAGAAGTATTGAGGAGGGAGAGGTGGGCTTCGGCCGCGGAGCCAGAGAAATCTATCGCAGCCAGAGCTGGGATGACAGGTAAACACTCACTGCCTCTGTTACTACCCTGTCTCTCTCTACTGTTTCACTCGTTCCCCATTTGCCTTGAAATCTGAAATGATTAGTCATTTTAGGATGTGAATGAGAAGCTTTTTGGTTACTAAGTAGCTGGAGTAGCAATTTTAGATTTAATGGAAATTGTTGAAGGTGCCCTTAATCCAAATGACTCATCTTTCAGAAATTACTTTCCCGGCACAGATAAAGGTAAGACTTAAAATGTAAGAGTAACTTCTGAGTATTTTCTAAGTTTTCTCCTCTCTCTCCTCCAGGGGCGAGAGGCGTTTTGAAAAGCCTGCGCGTGCCAGGGAGGGGGTACGTGTTGGATTAGAGGAGGTGACAGGTGTCCCTGTGCCGGGGGTGCCGAGGAAGGACTACACGCGCTCTGACAGTGAGAACTGGCGTACCCTCAGAGAGGAGCAGGAGGAAGAGGAGGGGGCCGACCCAGGAGGCAGCTGGAGACTGGCCGGAGCACGCAGATTAGATGGTAGCACACGCAAACACACACCCACACTATTCTGGAGACGTACACACAGCACAGAGGGATGTCACCTTATCTCTATCTTTCCCTTCATCTCTCTCTCTTTCAGACGGAGGTCCAAGGTCTGCAGGCTGGCGGGAGCACGACGGTCCAGTTGAGGGGCGTCGCAGGAAGTTTGAGTTTGACTTCGGTGGAGGTCGCAGGCGGGCCGGGAGCGAGGGGTTAGAGGACGACAGAGACGGACTGCCTGAGTGGTGCACCGATGAAGAGGATGGCGAAATGGGCACCTTTGACGCATCCGGAGCTTTCCTCCCCCTATCCAAGGTAGGGTGTTGGTGTGTGCATGCGTGCAAGGAGGTTGTCTACGATAATGCCTGTCTATCTGTGTCTAGTTATTCTGTGAATTCAGTTGGTGGGCGACAGTAATAAATATTCAGGTAATTGTGTCTGTCTCTGTCAAAGGATGAGGAGTTTGAATTCCAGGGGATAGAGGAGGAGGATGAGAGCCTGTCTGGCATGGAGAGGATCATGAATGGAGGACAGAGAGGTGAGGGAGCTTCACTCTGTCTTACCTTTAGTTCCTTTTTAATTGATATCTTTATATCAAAGGTTTTTGATTATTTTTCAACTCGGTCTCTCCTAATAAAAAAAAACAACTTTCTATTTACTGGCCTTTTCTTTCCTCACCCCCTCATTCTCTTTCCTCTCTCTAGTTGACGTCAAGGAATCAGCCAGTGACGGGGAGGTGAAGAACAGAACCAGTCCCTCCTCCTCTCCCCCTGCCCCTCCAGCCCTGGGCCTCAACCCCCCCATGCCCCAGCTCTCCCTCACTGTGGCTGAGCTGGAAGCTTCTCAGATGGCCGACAGCCACCCTCTCCCTGCTCCTCTCCCTTCTCCTGCTCCTCTCCCTGTTCCTGCTCCTCTCCCTGTTCCTGCTCCTCTCCCTTTTCCTGCTCCTCTCCCTGTTCCTGTCCCTGCCAAGGCCAGCAAGATGCCAAGTGAAGGTACTAGTGTTCTGTGTTACTCTTTCTTTCTCTCTTTAATGAAGTTTAAATGATTTGAATTTCACAGACCTGTGAAAAAGAAACACCATTTATAGATAGACATTTTCTGTGATTTAACTTCCAGTCCTCCCCACTGACCTATTGCTCTGTTGTTGTAGTAGTAGTTCCTGAAGGATCACCAGCAGAGGGCTCCACCACCCAGCAGAGCCCTAGCACCTCTTCCAGTCTGCCTTCACCCCCTCCCTCCGCCGCCTCCTCCTCTGCTGCTACCTACCTCCCCCCGCCACCAGGGGGTGACACCGAGGACGACGAGGGCATGAAGCACCTGCAACAGGTACGAACACTACTAGTCTGGGGGCAGGTTTCCAGGACACATATGAAACCCTGGACTAAAAAGCACCAATTGAGAATCTCCTTTTTGGTTTGGTGTAAGACGGATTGTCCGAAACAACACTCCGGTCTCAGTATGTAGTAATATTACAGTGGAAACATTGGTAAGAATACAGGCCAGATAAGTGATGTAGTGTTTTATGAACCCCTCTGCTGTCTTCCTCTGTGTGCAGGAGGCCGAGAAGATGGTGGCGTCCCTGCAGGACACGTCTTTAGAGGAGGAGTGTTTTACCCAGACGCTGCAGGAGAGCAGAAACACAGCCTCCGCCCTGCCCCTCTCCCACGACGCAGCCATGAAGTGGTTCTACAAGGACCCCCAGGCAGAGATCCAGGGTACACACAAACACAGTCGCAACATAAACACACACCCACACAGTCACAACATAAATACACACACACACAGTCGCAACATAAACACACACACACAGTCACAACATAAACACACACACACACAGTCGCAACATATACACTTGCACATAGGCCAAATGTGGGGAGACGCACACAATTACATGTACACATACAAAACCATACACACCAGTGGAGGCTGCTGAGGGGAGGACGGCTCACAATAGTGGCTGGAACGGCGCGAATGGAATGGCATCAAACGCATGCCACCAACCTCCTGTGACACACACACAGAGGAAATTGCAGATACCCACGCAACAACTTGCACCTCTCACCTGTCTGCCATCTCTTCTCACACTCTTTCCCCTCACAACACCCCCCGTAGGTCCATTCACCACCCTGGAGATGTACGAGTGGTTCCAGGCGGGCTACTTCTCCATGTCTCTGCTGGTGAAGAGGGGCTGCGACGAGGGCTTCCAGCCGCTGGGCGACGTCATTAAGATGTGGGGGGCGCGTGCCTTTCGCTCCCGGGCCCTCCCCACCGCCCCTGCTGGTGAGACCTCCACCACCGCGCCCTCAGCCGCTGCCACCCCGGGGTCCTGCTGTGAGTGAGGCAGCTGGGGATAGGGTGGGGGGATGGGAGGATGGTATGTTGCTGTTGTTTATGGCCAGGGGGTGTGTGGAATGTAGAGGAGGAAAATTACACCAGATATAACAGACTGACACTAGCCCCCCCCCCCCCGGCACATAAACTACTGCAGCATAGATACTGGAGGCTGAGAATTTTTGGGTTTGCTCCTGCTGTGTTTTATGAGATTTGTGTGTGTGTGGACATTGAGCTATGCATGTAGCCTGTGTGTGTGACTGTTTCTGTATTCATCCTGTGTGTTCCTCTCAGAGTAACATGGATCAGGACCGTCTGAAGAAGCAGCAGCAACAGGACTTGGCGGCAGCAGCTCTCTATCAGCAGCTCCAACAACAGCAGCTATTCCAGCTCATCAACAGGTACCTAATAGGAAGAAATGACACATTAAGTTTTGTGGAAGATGGAATCGGAACTAAGCAAAGTGAAGCCACTTATCAAATAAAGATGTGACAAAATGAAAAGGCTATATCAAAAGAATAATCTTGCAGCTGATATCAGGGGTTGGAACTAAATTTATTTTCAAATCTTTTCATTCTGAATAAGGCCCACAGATTATACCTACGGCGGAGCGGCTTTTATGAATTAACTTTGAATGTGTTTGAACTTCAGAGAGTTGGCTTAATGTTGGACCAGCTAGCTAGCTAACAAGCTTGTGTGTGCAGAGCGGCAGCAGAATTTAAATAACACATCTTTTTGTAGTTAATAAATCCAATGTAAAACATAACTATAGTATCCTTAACTAGCATTGAAAAGTTGAATCCATTCTTCTCCAAAAAAACATTTCTCTCCCTTATTTCGGAGTCACGCTTGTAACGTCAGTAGGCTACTAGACTATGCTTTGGAAGGAGAGGGACAAGTTGCCTACGCACACACCGCTTTTTTGTGGGACTGGGGGAAAAAAATGCCCAGAACCTAAAATACATTATTAATCTGTTCCCATTCTTTTAAAATAACGGTTCTGTTCCGGAACAGTATAGATCACTTTCGTTCCCGGTTCTGATTCTGTTCCTCAAAAAATGTCAGTCTTTTCCGGTTTTCGGTTCTGTTCCCTTAACCGGTTCCAACCCCTGTCTGGTGGGCATTTCCCTTGCAGTATCCTTGTTTTACAAGTCTCTTGCTTTTTTGTCCTAGGTGTGGAGAGCAGGGTATGATGCCTTCAGTGAACAGGTCGATGTCAGTGCCAGATACAGGGTCCATGTGGGACATGCATACCTCAGCTTCACAGCAATCAGGTACACAGACGCATACATCCATCAATCAATGTCAGTGCTTGTTAATTTTTTTATCACTGCCACAGTATAGAGTAGGATGACTTACCAACACTCTCTTATCCCTCTCTCTTCTGTCCATGCAGGCGGTGAAGCCAGTTTATGGGACTTAACAATGAATTCTTCAACTCAGGGTCCAACACTCGAACAGCTTCAGAAGGTGAGTGCTGGCGCCCTCTGGCAGTGGGAACCTAGTAACACATCGTTGTATATTTCCACATACATTTATTTATGTGACTGACTGCCTGGATTCGGTCTTATGTAGCAAAATTTGAAGTTGTGTTTTTTATATTGGATAAAACAGACAGCTAGAAAATGGTATTTCATACACTGCTGTTCAGGAACAATGGGAACGTAATCCTGCTTTGAAAGTTGATAAACTTGTAACCCCACTTTTGAGAGAATGGCTCTTGAATATTTTTTGTACACCTACTGAAGAGCTGTTCTTTGTCTACACCCATTCAGCATTGTTCACACCCTCTAAAGCCTTAGCCCCACCCATCTCTTTAAGGATTCTCAAGTTTATTTGTCACATGTACAGGATACAGAAGGTGTAAACGGTACAGTGAAATTGTTACTTACATAGTAGCAATATCAAAAACAGTGTCTGGATAAAAAATATTGTATCAATATTTTATAATTATTAGATGATGCCACCCGACACTCTTGTCTAAATTGATGGGTCATGTGATAGAAATGCCAAAATCACCCCCAAACAACATCTAGCTAAGTGGATGGGTCACTTGTCATGTTCATAAAATACAATGGATGGCTGTAATCACACCTGGCTAACTTGATGGGTAATGTAATCATCCGTCAAATTGGAGTCTTTGTTTAGACACGTAGCTATCTAAACAATGAACCGGCATAATCCCAACTCATACTACTACCAATACAAAAACGTTGTCATCGCTGTAGTATGAATCTGCAAGTAGCTAAAGCTAACCAACTAGGTTCAATGTTAGCTAGCTAACATTAGACTATGAGGCTATAGCTAGCAATGCAAATGGATTTCTGATTCAAATAATATTACTACACATATCATACACGTAACGTTAGCTAGCGAGGCAGCAAGCTAACGTTCACTAGCTAGCTAACAGTACGCTTTTAACTTGCAGCTAGGCTCTTACCCCTGTACGTGGATGAACGCTTCACGGTAGACTGGAACCATTTAACTCCATTTTGTTTGGCCAGCGTTGTGTCAAGTCACTGACCGTGGCATGTGCAGAAAGTACCAATCACTTTCCCCCACTGATCTGTATATAGCGCCTGCTAAGTTCAGGTCCATTAATGTTGAAAAAAGTAGCATGACTTTTATAGTTCTTGATGGCTAACATTATATCTTTCAAAAAACGCTGCAGTAGAAAGGACTATCAACATATACTGAGCAGCTCACGTTATAGACAGAAGCATGCTACGTGGAAGACCAATCCAAACTCATCTCCCGGAATGTCCAGTCCATCCATTATCTCAGCCAATCACGGCTAGCGGGAAGGTTCCTGTCTTTCCGGGGCTAAACCAACTAAGCTTGTAATTAGACAATTGTATTTGTATTTACAGATGGAATTCAAGTTATGAGGACACATGAAAGTTCACATGTTCCAGAAGGCATTTCCTCCAAAAAAAACATTTTTATATAAAAAAATAAAGACTCTCAAATGCCTCTCCTGTGAAGTAGTGACATGCGACATATACCTAGCTTCCTGAAACAGGTCACATACAGTACTAGTCAAAAGTTTGGACACACCTACTCATTCAAGTGGTTTAACGCATATGGGATCATGTAACCAAAAAAGTGTTAAACAAATCAAAATACATTTTACATTTGAGATTCTTCAAAGTAGCCATTCTTTGCCTTGACAGCTTTGCACACTCTTGGCATTCTCTCAACCAGCTTCATGAGGTAGTCACCTTTACCTGTCATCAACGCAAAGTGTGACTACTTTGAAGAATCTCAAATATAAAATATATTTTGAGTTGTTTAACACTTTTATTTTCTACAATGTAGAAAATAGTAAATATAAAGAAAACCCCTTGAATGAGTAGGTGTGTCCAAACTTTTGACTGGTACTGTATATCAAACTGAGGATATCTTGGAACCAAGAGTCTTTCAGTCTCTGAATTAAGCTGGCATGTCTACACGGGATACAGAAAGTATTAAGACCCCATCCCCTTTTCCACATTTTGTTATGTTACAGCCTTTAATTCTAAAATGGATTAAATAAAACAAATTCCTCAACAATTTGCACACAATACCCCACAATGACAAAGTGAAAACAGGTTTTTAGAAATTTTAACAAATTTAGTTACAAATAAATGACAGAAATACCTTAAGTTTTCAAACCCTTTGCTATGAAACTCAAAATGTAGCTTAGGTATGTCCTGTTTTAATTGATCATCCTTGATGTTTCTACAACTTGATTGTAGTCCACCTGTGATAAATTCATGATTTTAAAAGGCACAAATTTGTCTATAAAAGGTCCCACAGTTGACAGTGCATGTCAGAGCAAAAATCAAACGATGAGGTCAAAGGAATTGTCCGTAGAGCTCCGAGACAGGATTGTGTCAAGGCACAGATCTGGGGAAGGGTGCCAAAAAAATTCTGCAGCATTGAAGGTCCCCAAGAACACTGGCCTCCATCCTTAAATGGAAGAAGTTTGGAACCACCAAAACTCTTCCTAGAGGTGGCCACCCGGCAAAACTGAGCAATCAGAGGAGAAGTGCCTTGGTCAGGGAGGTGACCAAGAACCCGATGGTCACTCTGACAGAGATCCTCTGTGGAGATGGGAGAACCTTCCAGAAGGACAACCATCTCTACAGCACTCCACCAATCAGGCTTTTGGTAGAGTTGCCAGACAGAAGCCACTCCTCCGTAAAAGGCGCATGACAGCTCGCTTGTAGTTTGCCAAAAGGAACCTAAGGACTCTCAGACCATGAGAAACAAGATTCTCTGGTCTGATGAAACCAAGCTTGAACTCTTTAGCCTGAATGCCAAGCGTCACGTCTGGAGGAAACCTGGCATCATCCTTACGATGATGCATGGGGGTGGCAGAGTCATGGTGTGGGGATGTTTTTCAGCGACAGGGACTGGGAGACGGAGCAAAGTACTGAAAGATCCTTGATGAAAACCTGGTCCAGAGCGCTCAGACTGGGACGAAGGTTCACCTTCCAACAGGACAACAACCCTAAGCACACAGCCAAGACAACGCAGGAGTGGCTTCAGGACAAGTCTCTGATTGTCCTTGAGTAGCCCAGCCAGATCCCGGACTTGAACCCGATCTAACATCTCTGGAGAGGTCTGAAAATAGCTGTTTAGCTCCTCATCCGACCTGACAGAGCTTGAGAGGATCTGCAGAGAAAAATGGGAGAATTTCCCCAAATACAGGCGTGCCAAGGTTGCAGCGTCATACCCAAGAAGACTCAAGGCCATAATCACTGCCAAAGATGCTTCAACAAAGTACTGAGTAAAGGGTCTGAATACTTATGTAAATGTGATATTTCAGTTTATTTATAATAAATCTGCAAAATGTCTAAATCTGTTTTTACTTTGTCATTATGGGGTATCGTGTGTGGATTGATGAGGGGGGAAAAAACTATTTAATCAATTTTAGAATAAGGCTGTAACGTAACAAAATGTGGAAAAGTCAAGGGTTATGAATACTTTCCGATTGCACTGTATATTCTGGCCCTTTTCTCTAACCTTTTTAGATTAGGGATATTCTTCCCATGGAAAAACCTAACAAGCAAAAATGTGTTAATCACTAGGTCAATGCAGACTGAGCTGTCTTCCACATTGACCCCTGACCTCTGACCCCTATGGCAGCTCCAGCAGGAGAGGAGGGAGGCTGAACTCAGGACAAAGCGCGAAGAGGAGGAGCAGCGCAAGAGGAGAGAGGAGAAAAGGAGGCAGCAGGAGGAGCAGAAGAGGAGGGAAGAGGAGGAGATCTTCAGACGCAAACAGGTGAGTACAACGAAAGAGCTGATTTAAGTTTTTACCTGTACTGTTTCAGAGGGTGTTGATGACTGACATGTTTTTATTTTTATTGATAGTGTCTTGATAGTGTGTGTTCAGTGATTTGCACTGTTGGCTAGTTCGATAACTGTCTGTATGAATGCGGATGTGGTTGTGTGTTGCTGGTGTGTGTGTGGGGGGTATAATGCATGTCTATGTATCTTTGGATTTCCATCCTATCTTGTACATAAAGTACCCTCACGCTGTGTATGTTTCTCCCCTTCCCTCCCCTCCAGTGTCGCCAGCAGCAGGAGCTGATAATGAAGCTCCTCCAGCAGGCCCCTCAGCAGGGCTCAGGCTCCGGCATGGGGTCTGGCTGGGGCACTGGGGGCCTCAACAAGCCAGGGGCCAAGGGCCTCAGTCTGCTGGACATGCAGGAAGCCGAGAGGCTTCTCAAACAGCAGCAGAGAGCCCAGCAGCAACAGAGGGAGCGCGTGAGTAGTTACTAAAACACACACACAGATAAGACTGCAAAGTAGAATAATAGTATAAACACACATGTACAGTGTTCTTCAGAATTTCTGGGATTCACTCGGCTTGAGAAAGACTACTCGAATGGGAAGCGACAGACTGTGCAAGCACAAACATGTCATCCAAAAAATGGGAAGAATGAGACCGAGTGCTGACACTCCCACATACAGCACAATGAGAGGCTGTGGAAATGCTTGTAGGCACGGTACAATGCATTAGTATGACATTAGATGCTTTCTGTTGGTTCCCTGTCCACTCTGGTCTAATATTGTTGTTTTCTCTCTCTCTCTCTCTCTCTCAGCATCAAGGCATGTCTATGGGTCAGTGGGGGGACGGAGGTGCTGTCCCAGGGGGCCTGTGGGGAGGCGGAGGGGGGATGGAGGGTAAGGCTGGGGGTGGAGGGGCCATGGGTCTGTGGGAGGAAGCGGTGAAGAACCAGTCCAGAGGCGGCAGCATGCAGGGTCTGAAGAACAGCCGCAGCAGCCCGTCACTCAGGTAGATGTGAACACCTCTCAGTAGAGCTCTCACAATACATGCACCCGAAAGCCTCTCTCCCTCTTTCTCTCTCCCTGTCTATCCTATTTGCTCCCTTGTCGTCGTCTCCCCCCCGAACTTTCTCCAACTATCTATGTTCAAACTATCACTGAGTTTCTATGTGCGCTTTAATGTCTCTCCTTGAGTGCTGTGTGTATTTAAATACCCCCTCTCTCTGTCCTTGTGAGCAGTAAATGGTTTATGTGACTGTCGGCATGTTTGCATGTGTATTTAACCCATACCCCCCGTCTCTCTCCCTCCCTGTAGTGAGCAGTATATGTTAAGTCGTAGGAAGCAGCGTACGGATGAGGAGGACAAGCTGCTGAAGCTGCTGCAGGGCATCAAGACGCCTCAGGACGGGTTCACCACCTGGTGTGAACAGATGCTGCACGCCCTCAACACCCAAGCCAACAACACCTCCTCCCCACTGGACGGTAAGAACGGTGACCTCCTTCTGTTACTCCCCCCCACCACCACCACCTCCTAACCCTCAACACCTCCTCCCAACTGGACGGTAAAACACACTTTCTGTAACTCCACTTAGCTCTTCCTATGCTTTCACAACTCCTCCTCTCCTCTGGTCCTGAACTCTTCCACCGTTCCACTCTTTTTCCCCCTAGACCATCACCTCCTAACCCAAACTGTCATCCTCTTCGCTGGATGGAAACACTCGCTGTCTATGCTTTCACCACTCCTCTCCCTCACTCTCTAAATCCCCTGAACTCTTTATCTACATGGCTTTTGCCTTTGTCCAGAATACATTTTGGGAACACTTTACTTGACACCCAGTGTCATAACACGTTATGACAGTCATAACCATGTCAAAACAGCTGTCATAGCCTGTTATAACACTGTCATGGCACATATATTTACCTACCACACAAGGCAAACCGTTCCATTACACCATAGCCTACTTGTCAACAGTATGTTTGTTTATATTTAAAAATGAATACAAATTGACCATATTAAATTCTAATTGCCCACATGTTGATGTTTAGACATACACCCACCCCAATGTTCTGTTGCTGATGACTGGGGTGAATGCAGGAGCAGATTTCAGGAGCAGGACAAGACTCTTTGACTGATGACTGATATATGGGCATGTACGTGATAGGCCTTTCTGGGTTACAAGCTAAGTGTCAGTACAGAGACAAAGTAGAGTCGCAATTCAATGGCACAGACTCGAGAGGTATGTGGCAGGGTCTACAGTCAATCACGGACTACAAAAAAAGAAAACCAGCCCCGTCGCGGACCACGATGTCTTGCTCCCAGACAAACTACACAACTTCTTTGCTCGCTTTGAGGACAATACAGTGCCACCGACACGGCCCGCTACCAAAACCTGCGGGCTCTCCTTCACTGCAGCCAACGTGAGTAAAACATTTAAACGTGTTAACCCTCGCAAGGCTGCCGGCCCAGACAACATCCCTGGCCGCGTCCTCAGAGCATGCGCAGACCAGCTGGCTGGTGTGTTTATGGACATATTCAACCAATCCTTATCCCAGTCTGCTGTTCCCACATGCTTTAAGAGGGCCACCATTGTTCCTGTTCTCAAGAAAGCTAAGGTAACTGAGCTAAATGACTATCGCTCCGTAGCACTCACTTCATGAAGTGCTTTGAGAGACTAGTCAAGGATCATATCACCTCCACCCTACCTGACACCCTAGACCCACTCCAATTTGCTTACCGCCCCAATAGGTCCACAGACGACGCAATCGCAATCACACTGCACACTGCCTTAACCCATCTGGACAAGAGGAATACCTATGTAAGAATGCTGTTCATCGACTACAGCTCAGCATTTAACACCATAGTTCCCTCCAAGCTCGTCATTAAGACCCCGCCCTGTGCAACTGGGTCCTGGACTTCCTGACGGGCCGCCCCCCAGGTGGTGAGGGTAGGAAACAACATCTGCACCCCGCTGATCCTCAACACTGGGGACCCACAAGGGTGCGTTCTCAGCCCTCTCCTCTACTCCCTGTTCACCCATGACTGCGTGGCCATGCACGCCTCCCAACTCAATCATCAAGTTTGCAGACGACACTACAGTGGTAGGCTTGATTACCAACAACGACAAGACGGCCTACAGGGAGGAGGTGAGGGCCCTCGGAGTGTGGTGTCAGGAAAATAACCTCTCACTCAATGTCAACAAAACTAAGGAGATGATTGTGGACTTCAGGAAACAGCAGAGGGAGCACCCCCTATCCACATCGACGGGACAGTAGTGGAGAATGTGGAAAGTTTGAATTTCCTCTGCGTACACATCACGGACAAACTGAATTGGTCCACCCACACAGACAGCGTAGTGAAGAAGGCGCAACAGCGCCTATTCAACCCCAGGAGGCTGAAGAAATTTGGCTTGTCACCAAAAACACTCACAAACTTTTACAGATGCACAATCGAAGTCATCCTGTCAGGCTGTATCACCGCCTGGTACGGCAACTGCTCCGCCCACAACCATAAAGCTCTCCAGAGGGTAGTGAGGTCTGCACAACGCATCACCGGGGGTAAACTACCTGCCCTCCAGGACACCTACACCACCCGATGTCACAGGAAGGCCAAAAAGATAATCAAGGACAAAAATCACCCAAGCCACTGCCTGTTCACCCCGCTATCATCCAGAAGGCAAGGTCAGTACAGGTGCATCAAAGCTGGGACCGAGAGACTGAAAAACAGCTTCTATCTCAAGACCATCAGACTGTTTAACAGCCATCACTAACATTGAGTGGCTGCTGCCAACATACTGACTCATCTGCTAACCATGTGTATGTGACAAATAACATTTGATTTGATTTATGATGGTCACAATGCTTCTTGACAGTGTCATAAAGTGTGTTTTCTTAGTCCAAGTAAACTGACACAGGATGGTCAGAATGCTTCTTGACAGTGTCATAAAGTGTGTTTTCTACAAGTCATTTAAAATATGATGAAAAAAACACAACTAAATAATTCATTACACCAACAATGGATTTAAGAAATTAACTTTCAAACGGAAGGAAACTTGGCAGGGGAAAAACAAATTAGAATAAATGTGGGTTTTGACACTATGAAGGTGTCATAACCAGCCATAAAATAACACAATATGTCACAACAGGTACAAATATATGGGTCATGAGTCTTGTGACCATATTATGACAGGTTATGACAAGTTATGTCATATTGTGACATGGTTATGACAGTGTCGGGAAGTGTTACCTTGTTTTCTTTCTGTCTCTATCTTGTGTGTCTATAGTGTCCACCATCGTGGCGTACCTGAAGGAGGTAGAGTCTCCCTATGAGGTGTTGGACTTCATCTGCTCCTACCTGGGAGACACCATGGAAGCCAAAGAGTTCGCCAAGCAGTTCCTGGAGCGCCGTGCCAAACAGAAACAGAACCAGAAGAGGCAGCAGGAGCAGGTGTGTGTTTGTATGTCTGTCTGCCTCCGATGGAGTGTTATGATGATGGAAGTGTGTCCGTGGTTCAAGTATGTTAGTGTGTGTGATGACTAGAGGTCGACTGATTATGATTTTTCAACGCCAAAAAGGACCAAAAAAAGCCAATACCGATTTAGTCGGCCGATTTTTAAATATGTATATATTTGTAATAATGACAATTACAACAATACTGAATGAACAGTGAACACTTATTGTTATTTAATATAATACATAAATAAAATCTATTTAGCCTCAAATAAATAATAAAACATGTTCAATTTGGTTTAAATAATGCACAGTGTTGGAGAAGAAAGTAAAAGTGCAATATGTGCCATGTAAAAAGCTAACGTTAAGTTCCTTGCTCAGAACATGAGAACATATGAAAGCTGGTGGTTCCTTTTAACATGAGTCTTCAGTATTCCCAGTTAAGACGTTTTGGGTTGTAGTTTGTATAGGAATTATGACGCGACGACTATTTCTCTCCATACCATTTGTATTTCATATACCTTTGACTATTGGATGTTCTTATAGGCACTTTAGTATTGCCAGCCTAATCTCGGGGAGTTGATAGGCATAAACAGTGCTGTGCTTCAAGCATTGCTAAGAGCTGCTGGCTAACGCAGTAAAGTGCTGTTTGAATGAATGCTTACGAGCCTGCTGCTGCCTACCACCGCTCATTCAGACATCAAATCATAGACTTAATTATAATAAACACACAGAAGTACTAATTTGGTCCTTAATATGGTCAAATCCGGAAACTATCATTTTGAAAACAAAACGTTTATTCTTTCAGTGAAATACGGAACCGTTCCGTATTTTATCGAACGTGTGGCAACCCTAAGTCTAAATATTGCTGTTACATTGCACAACCTTCAATGTTATGTCATAATTATGTACAATTCTGGCAAATTAATTACGGCCTTTGTTATAAAGAAATGACTCTGCTTGCACTGAACGCAAGAGAAGTGACACAATTTCCCCTAGTTAATATTGCCTGCTAACATGCATTTCTTTTAACTAAATATGCAGGTTTAAAAATATACTTCTGTGTATTGATTTTAAGAAAGGCATTGATGGTTGTGGTTAGGTACATTTGTGCAACGATTGTGCTTTTTTTTTTGTTAAATTATCACCCGGTTGGCAAAGTTGAAGTAGGCTGTGATTCGATGATAAATTAACAGGCACCACTTTGATTATATGCAACGCAGGACAAGCTAGTTAACTACACATGATTGATGATATTACTAGGTTAACTAGTGATTATGTGAAGATTGATATGTTTTTTTATAAGATAAGTTTAATGCTAGCTAGCAACTTAACTTGGCTCCTTGCAGCCACGCGGTCCTTTTGAAGCTGCACTCGCGTAACAGGTGGTCAGCCTGCCACGCAGTCTCCTCGTGGATTGCAATGTAATCGGCCATAATCGGCATCCAAAAAGCATCCGATTACCGATTTGTTATATGAACTTGAAATCGGCCATGCCGAATAATCGGTGGACCTCTAGTAATGACGGATGTGTGTGCCCTGCCCTGTCTCAGTGCATAGCATATTGTATTAGTTTTGATCTCCTACCGTCCTGTCTCCACTTAGCTATCAAAGGAAGTAGCAGGGCTGACCATGAACAACTTCCCTCTGCAGGTAAGACCTTTTCTCTCACCTGTCTCTCTGCTACAACTGGGCACTGTGGATACAAATCTAAAATATGTCCTTGATTCCTCACATTCCCTCTCACCTCTTTCTCAAAACGTATTGGAGAAGAGATGGGAACAAGGAGAGAGGATGTAAGGAATCAAGGAAAGACTCCCAGTGTCTCTTTCCTCTCTGTACCTCACTGGATTCCTCTTCTCCAGGACTCCATGCGGGGGGTGAACCCCAGCGCACTGCAGTCTATGTTCCAGGCGGCCCACATGGCTAAGGGAGGGATGTACGACGCCCAGGGGGGCATGAAGAAGAAGAAACAGCCTGTGATGCTGCAGTCTGACCCCAGCATCCTAGGTAAGACATGTCCTCCTCAACTCATTTACACTTACGACTTATTGCACACTTCTTACAAACGTATCACTTCACAATGTATCACCGGAGTATGATCTGTGACCACCCCGCTCTGGAGAACTCTGCAAACCTGCCTGGTGGATATTCTCTTCGGCTGCTCATAGATCTTGGTCATAGCTGATTGACTTGCTCTATGCCTTCTCTAAATTGCTCTCTCTTCCCGCATCCACCCGTACCTCCTCCTTTTCTCTTTCTCTCCCCTATTTCTTTCTTTCGTTCTCCCCTCCTCTTCAGGCTACTCGTTCCACAACACGGGCGAGCGTCTGAGCCTAAATGAGATGGAGATGGTGGAGGATTACTGATCCAGATCTGATCAGCAGCGGCAATAGCTACTACCTGAGGCCTTCTGTCTACTAATCAGACAAACCTGATGATGAATGTGCACTGCTAGGGGATGGGGGAGAGAGGAGGAGGGAGGGGGCTCGTATGGGGACAGGAAGGTGAGGATTGTTTCACTGCCTCCCCCCCCCAAAAAAGAGCAGGGCTCCTCTCCTTCAATCGTTCTCTTGAGTAGGGAGCGGGATGGGTGGATGAGGTGAAAGGGGGAGTGATTGGTATCCCTTGGCACTTGTAAGACTAAGCACCTTAAACTGAACTAATGCACTTTATTATTAAGAGGGGTTTGAATCATTTTTTTTATGAATACAGAATCGGTGTATGTACGGTGTGTGTGTGTGTGTGTGTGTGTATTGAATCTACACGCGATGCCGTACGTATACATGTGAAAATCTGAACTGGAAGGGTGAAGTGTATGGTTGGTGGGATAGGCTCACTGGGAGGGGGAACTCAAAGGTAGAGGGGACCTTTATTTTGAAACCTTATCAGAAAAACCAATCCTTTCTTTAAAGACAAACACTGTTGTTTTTTTTATGACAATACATTTATATAAAAAGTAAAGCTATTACAAAAAAAAATGGATACAAAGAAAACTTGAAGATTTGCACTTGTGTTAAAAAAAGATAAAATAAAAAACAAAAACAAATGAGGTTAGGTATAGAGATTAATATTGTGTGTGTGTGAGGGCCGCTGTGTATCAGAAACATACTAGTCTGCACAATGTATATATTTTTTTCCATTGCTTACCAAGATGTATGTCATTTGGTTAAAATTTGATAATTTTTTGTATTTTTCTTTCATGAGTAGAACGTCTGTCCTCTTGTACAGAGGGACTTTCTTTGTATACTAGTGCGTGAGAGGGAGGGAAATCCCACAACGCATCCTTTCTCTCACCAGCTCTTCATCCCCAGACAGACGTAGTAGAAATACATACATTTGTAGAGGAGGATTATGGCTTTATGTTGTTGACCACCACTTGTTAATTTTTTTATTTTTTTTTATTCTGGGGGATTTTGGAGAACGGGCTGTACCCCTTCCCCGCTGTCTTCTCTCAGCCACGGTGTCTGAGCCTCTGTGAGGTTTCAAACACACAGTGGTACGGATCTTTAGTGTGTGTGTGTGTGTGTGTGTGTGTGTACGCCTGTTTCTTTACTAATCATAGGAAAGAAGTGATCCCTACAGGTACTCATCTCTGTGTGTGTATATGCATGCACATTTTTGCCTTAGAACTCTGAAAGGGTGAATGGGAGGGAATGTTCAATGGCCATTGAGACATTAACTACTTTGAGTGTACTGTTATGTTAAAGGAGAATTTAACTATTTTTAGGGACCTAATCTTTATTTTTGATGTAAATGGCATGTTATAGAAGGGTCCAGACAATTATTTTATTTTTTTTCAATTTAATTTGGTTTTGAGAAACTTACCCAGAAGCGATCGACTTCCTGAGCCTCATTCTGGAGTTCCAGGACATCCAAAAACACCCAGATATATCCTTTTACAAACCGCAAAGTTCTCAGTATCGTGATCTAGGTCTATAGATGCTGTACACATGAACGTGTCATTCCAAACTTTATTTGCAACGTTATAATCCATTTTGTGGAACTCAAGCGACATTGGCATGCATGCGTATACTTCCTTGTTCCCAATTCCTTTCGCTACAGGTAACAAAAAAAATAAACACTTGAGTAAATTAAGCTGTTCTGGCGGCTCGAGGTGGCCCAACAACCTATTAAGACACTAGGTTGGTGTTTTACTTTATTTTGGCAGTTACCTGTAGCTAGTTACATTATCTGTCACTCACTCATGAGATCAGCCAGGCTGGAACAATGAAGCGCATGCACGCGCAGGAAATGATGGCTCGCGTTCCACAAAATGGATTATGACGTTGCGGATAAAGTTAAGAATGGCACAATTATGTGTACAGCATCTAAAGACCTGCATCAAGATACTGAGAGCTTTGCTGTTTGTAAAAGGATGTTTTTGGAGCAAAAAGAAGTGTCTGTAAACCTTGTATAACATGCCATTTACATCCAAAATAAAGATTAGGTTTTTAATAAAATTCTCTTAAGCGCTCTGCACAGTCAATGTGCATGTCAGTCATATATCCTAATATTTCTAGTATAGCCTGTGGAGGATGAGGATGATGATGATGATGATGATGATGATGATTCTTCTTTGGAAGGTTAGTCCGGTTTAGCTTTCCTGGGATGTAATCATGTTGCCTTGTCGGCTTTCTTTAACTTGCGTGTGAAAGGTGTTGAGTTTCAGATTCAGCTCAAAACAATTGGCATCAAACTGTCTGTGTACAGGATGGTGCACAAAATGTTAGCATATTCCTGTTACTTATTGTTGTTGCTATTGATAATGATGGTGGTGACATTTCTTTTATGAAAATAAATGAACATTTATATATGAATATATACAAAGAAAAAAAATATTTGGACTAAGATTATGATGAGCACTTGGGCCTGATTTTATTTTATTTTTTCTTAATTTGTTTTTGTTTCATTACCGCCATGTGAAGTGCATTTTGTTATTGCTTTCTTAAGAAAACATTGAATGTACCCCCAAAAAGACAAAACGTGATGATACCGGATATAATTTCAACAACAAAAAAACTGAGATTGAAGAGGTCTTTCCCCTTTTTTCTTTTTTACTCAGAGGAAGAACTCGGGATGGCTACAGTTGATCCCACTGCCTCTGCAATCCTGTTCTTACAAAAACAATATTACTATGAGATATAAAATAGACTTTTCTATTCCTTACTGGATTTTTGGTTGTTTACAAAACACAAATTTCTGTGGGTGCAGTTTTTTGTGTAGGGGTGGGGTTTTGCGAGTGTTCTTCTGCAATATTGGCGTACATTGTTTTTGGCCGGAGGAGTGACATCACAATGTGACGGACAAGATCCTTTGACCCTTTAGTGGGCATGGCTCTTTGGAACTGACTGATCCTCAAGGAGCGCAGGAGAAAGAAATCAACAACAAAGTTTTTTGGTTTTGGGGGAGTTCATTAATTAGTGTGTCTTCTGGTTTCATTTTGTTCATTTTTTATTGTTGAACTGCCTATTTTAACTAGACAAGGACTGAAAGGAGTATAAAGCTTAATCAAAAAGCAGAGCACAGCAGAGGTGTTTTTGGTACTTTGACCACGCATAAAGGAAACAACAATATCATTGCTTTAATAGGGGAAAAAATACCCTGGAGTGAAATTGTGGAGTTAAATTTTTTTATCCACCAACGTAAAAGAGACAGATGGACAAACCTTTGAGGGGTGGATGAGAATAAAGGAAATTTGAAGATTTTGTAAAACTGTACATACATGATGTTGACCTCATATCTACCATTGCATTTGATTGGACTGTGCCGGCAGCATTTCTTCCTTTTTATCATCATTTTTTTTAAGGGGGCTCAGGGTGTGCAGTGGGAGTGTATTAACCCTGCAATGAGGGGAAATGAAAGGGTACCAGTACTGATCCCTGGGGAACACCCCTCAACACTCACACCCTGCCCTGACACTCACTATGCACTTTCAAACTGAGGTTCCATGACATTTGGGACGGGAGCACAGAAATATTATAGTACAAAGGGAGGGTTGGAAAATGTAACTTTTTGAGTTTTTAGTTAATACCGTCTCACTGAAAACAAGAGATTCAAACTGAAACGAAAGACTTAGGAACACACCTTCCTCCTCCTGTACATAACCATATTTTTGTATTACCTTTTTTAGAAAATCACTTGGACAAAACTACAAGGCTTGATATAAAAACAAACAGATGAAAGAAATCCATGACAGATTTACAGAGTGAATTTTCCTCAAGGAAACATGTCGGGTTTTTTTTTAATACTGAGGTAAATTAACTACCTGGAAGTTCCCTTGACTTTGCCAGTGGCCCTGTCTATCATCAGGGATGGCAAAGGAAAAGACTTAACATGGATGGAGCTGTGGACTGCAGGGACTCCCAAGACTGATTTGGTGATCGTCTGTCATCAAAATGGACACCGCTGCAGAGCCCAGCCCAGGGTGTTTGAACAACAGGCACCAACCAATGGAGAAGGCAGGGGAGAGACGACAGACATACGGATGGATGTACCGGGGGACCTTCTGCTCAGATGCCCCCCGCCTTCTGCCCCTAGCCACTGCCTGGAGATCAACTACAAGGTGACTGCAAGAAGATAACCATCATATAGGTAAGGGTCTATTTATATTTATACAACGGGTGGGTCTAATCCTGAATGATGATTTGATTAAAACCGCATTCCAGACGGTGCCTATTCCACAAGTTACCACCGGCGAAATCTATGACGTTAAAATGCCTATTTACTCTTCCATCTGACTGCGCAATCCACTGTCTCATCAGCCCAGCCAGGCAATTTATAAACTTGATCTCCACTATAAAAAGCATCTAGACATTATCTCCCATTTCTTTTAGACTAGCATTTGGTTTTCAACAGCAGAGATTTGTATAAACATTGCTGTCTGTCTCTCCGACATTTGCAACATTGTTTCAATATTCAAATTCGATCTCCAGCTGTCCCGTAGTAATGAATGTGTCGGGATGAGACAGCTTTTCTCAGCCAGTCAATCATGAATCAGCTGGCATAATTTTGATGGATATATATAAAGAAATGTCAAAGGAAAACAGGTAAAAAGAAACTAAATGCAGCTAGTTTGCAGTTGAGAGAGCATATTTTCTATGCCAGGCGAAATCGCGCATCATTAGCTCATTGTTATAGATGTATCCAAATGTCACTAAAAAACAGCTACTTTGCTGTTATTCTGGCTGCACGGTTTGATGTGCCTGAAAGATTAGCTGTAGTTGGCTAGCTAGCAAGCAAGGGATCAGAACATTGCCAGCCAGTATGGCAATTGAACATTTTTAGAACAAACGACTGGGTCGCGTCCATAGAAATAGAACAAAAAGACTTAACGACTGGGTCGCGTCTCTGGCAATTGAACTGATAGAATGAACGACCAGCCAGCTTGGGTAGCAAACTTCGATCTGTGTCAGGACTGTATCTCGTGGAAGGATGAACTAGTATGAATACATATATCAAAATAACGTGTTTTTATAAACATACAGTACTAGTCAGAAGTTTGGACACCTACTCCTTTGACTATTTTCTACATTGTAGAAAAATAGTGAAGACAACAAAACTATGAAATAACACATATGTAATCATGTAGTAACCAAAAAAGTGTTAAACAAATCAAAATATATTTCATATTTGAGATTCTTCAAAGTAGCCACCCTTTGCCTTGATGACAGCTTTGCACACTCTTGGCATTCTCTCAACCAGCTTTATGAGGTAGTCACCTGGAATGCATTTCAATTAACAGGTGTGCCTTGTTAAAAGTACATTTGTGGAATTTCTATCCTTAATGCGTTTGAGCCAATCAGTTGTGTTGGTATACAGAAGATAGCCCTATTTGGTAAAAGACCAAGTCCATATAATGGCAAGAACAGCTCAAATAAGCAAAGAGAAATGACAGTCCATCATTACTTTAAGACATGAAGGTCAGTCAATCTGTAAAATGTAAAGAACTTTGAAAGTTTCTTCAAGTGCAATCGCAAAAACCATCAAGCGCTATGATGAAACTGGCTCTCATGAGGACTGCTACAGGAAAGGAAGACCCAGAGTTACCTCTGTTGCAGAGAATAAGTTCATTAGATTTACCAGCCTCAGAAATTGGCAATTAACTGCACCTCAGATTGCAGCCCAAATAAATGCTTCACGGATTTCAAGTAACAGACACATCAACAACTGTTCAGAGGAGACTGAGTGAATCAGGCCTTCATGGTCAAATTGCTGCAAAGAAACCACTTATAAAGGACACCGATAATAAGAAGAGACTTGCTTGGGCCAAGAAACACGAGCAATGGACATTAGACCGGTGGAAATCTGTCCTTTGGTCTGATGTGTCCAAATTAGATTTTTTTGTTCCAACCGCCGTGTCTTTGAGATGCAGAGTAGGTGCATGGATGATCTCTGCATGTGTGGTTCCCACCGTGAAGCATGGAGGTGGTGGTGTGATGGTGTGGGGATGCTTTGCTGGTGACAATGTCAGTGATTTATTTAGAATTCAAAGCACACTTAACCAGCATGGCTACCGCAGCGATATGCTATCCCATCTGGTTTGTCCGTAGTGGGACTATCATTTGTTTTTCAACAGGGCAATGACCCAAAACACACCTTCAGGTTGTGTAAGGACTATTTGACCAAGAAGGAGAGTGATGGTGCTGCATCAGAGGACCTGGCCTCCATAATCACCCAACCTAACCCAATTGAGATGGTTTGGGATGAATTGGACCGCAGAGTGAAGGAAAAGAGGCCAACAAGTGCTCAGCATATGTGGGAACTCCTTCAAGACTGTTCGAAAAGCATTCCAGGTAACTACCTCATGAAGCTGGTTGGGAGAATGCCAAGAATGTGCAAAGCTGTCAATGCAAAGGGTGGCTACTTTTGAAGAACACTTTTTGGATTATTACATGATTCCATATGTGTTATTTCATAGTTTGTCTTCTATTATTCTACAATGTAGAAAATAGTAAAAATAAAGAATGAGTAGGTGTCCAAACTTTTTATTGGTACTGTATGTCAATCAGTATTTGAATATGTTGGTAACCCGTTGTATAAAAGTGCACTCAAAGCCGGTGTTTGCCCGGCCCACAACGCACATCCGTGACAATATATCCTCCAAACATCGGCTTCTCTGGCATGATCACTTAACTATTTAATATTTATACTTTTTCTTCCTTAGTGAATCTATGGACTGTGTAATGTTGGTAGCTATGCTGTCCTTATCGCAGTTCTGTTTTCAGTATTGTCTAATGGAGATCTTCTTTCTCTCTTTCCACAGGATTCTCACTGTTCTGAGCAGCCCTCTGTTGGAAAGAAAATGGAGCATACTGTAGCTTCAAACCTTTCTTTTCCTCTTCTCTCTGCCCCCTGGTGGTAAAAGAGCCAAGCAGAAACCACAGCAGCTGAAGAAGCAGAGGAACTTGAACAGTGGACTACACACAAACTTAGAGCTTTACTCATGTGTACAGTACATGCAGCTGGATTCTGGTAAAAGAATTGCAAGCACATTCTCAAAAAGACTTGCTCTTTTCTAGAACCACATTCACACACATAACTAAAGAGCCTGTCATTACACCAGCGTTTCCCAAACTCTGTACCGGGGACCCCAAGGGGTGCACTACACAGCTGATTCAAATAATCAACTAATCATCAAGCGTTGATCATTTGAATCAGTTGTGTAGTGCTAGGGCAAGAACAAAAATGTGCACCCCTTGGGGTCCCCAGGACCGAGTTTGGGAAACGCTGCATTACACATTCATGCAAGCATGCACACACACAAGCGGAAAGGCTGAATACTACACACTTGAGTTCAAACTGCTATGTAAATAACGTAAAAGTATTTTGTTTTCGTCTAATTGTTTTGATTTTCTTTTCTCTGTTCAACAAGCCTTAACTGTACAGATCTGCCTTGTATGGCAAACTCTAAATATTCAATAAACAGTAAGAACATAAGGACTATGGCATTTGAAGGGGAGGGGGAGGTCAATGTTCTACTTACTGGACAGGACTGTCTTATTGGCTAACAATACTGTTGTATGTTATTTCTGTCCAGCATATATCGCACGTTAGCATGAAAGTAGAACTGTAGAAAACCCCTTACTACGATGATGATGATGATGATGGTTTGCCTTTTTTCAAAGCAAGAGTGTTTCTTTTCAGATATCCAGTTTTAAATGCCTATTCATGTAGTTGGTGCAGGGTGAGGAATGAGAAGTCTGGAGTATAGTATGGAGCTGAGCTGACTTGGAAGGGTATGTTAAAGGCCCAGTGCACAAAAAAACGAATATATTTCCACACTGAGGTTTGAATAATACTGTCAAATTGTGAAAATGATAATGTCCTTTTAGTTTAAGAGCTATGTGAAGACTGCCTGAAATTTCTGCTTATTTTGGTGGGATGGAGTTTTGGCCTGCATGGTGACATAGACTAATAAGAAAAAGTGTTCCAAACCTCTCTGCCAATAACGGCTAGTTTAGACCACTCCCAGACCTTCCAAGCAAAATTCTTGCTTGATAAATTGGTCTTTGTTAAAAAGCTGTTTGTTTCTTTTTGAGCATTTTAAATGAAAATCAATCACAGTAAGGTAATTAACTGTTACCCAGAAATGATTTGATATCGAGATAAAAACATCTGCATTGGTCCTTTTAAATCTGTCCTCACACACACACAGCCCCACTACATATTACTATGTACCCCATCACTAGTAATGTTTTGACGGCAAGGATTTTGACACAATGATTCACATTATGAGACTTGATTTGAAAGATGTTCAACTGTTTTATCTTGGTTACCACACTTTTTAAAATGTAGGATATATTTATTCTTGGCTTTCTCGGAGTAGCCTAAATTGTCCCTAAACATTTGACTACTGACCATTGTAATGACTTATGTCCCTGTATATTAGAAGTGTCTACAGTAGCTAATGTTATTGAATAGCTGTATACGACTCAAGGTTTACTCAACAGATTGAGTGGCTATGATACTTGGTACTATATGTATGCCATTATGCAGTTGATCATGGATTTGTCTCTCCTACTGAAGGTGCTTGGAAGAGTTCTGAAACTTGTTAGTTTGTTTTTCTATGGAGAAACCCAATACTTCTTGTCAGTTAGGTTGAATGGATTCATTGTTTTGAAAGTGTTTTCCTATTTAGAATCAGTTCTGGTTGGTCCGACAAACGTATTAACTTCCGTTGTAGGATAATTTGTCTGTGGTTCAGGTTTTTCCATATGTCCGCTTTGGCTTTCTCGCCAGCTAGCACATTTGGTTCCTTGGAAGTTGTGGGAACGTAGTGTTTTTTGTTTCACATTGGTTGTGGGAAGAAGCCATACCTTTCCTGACTGGTAAAACAATATCTTTTTTTTAAGTTCTGAGAACAGCAGTGAAAACTTTGCCTGTTCTGGGAATGTTTATTTTTAGGTTGCAGGGAGGTTCTTACAACATTTTACTCTGGTTCCTTGGACGTTTCCCTCTGAGGTTTTATTAACACTGAGAATGGAAATTCGAGGTAATTTGCAGGTTTTTTTTGAATAACTTCCTTAACTTTCACTGAATGTTTCAATAAGAAACTGAATGTTTCAAGGACACCGCTAGCTTATTTGGGGTTAACTTTTTCAAACTCCAAGCACAGATCAGACGCATGGAAATTCATGCAAACATTTAAAAAATGTGACACGGCATCTGTGAGATTCGAACCTAGAATCTTCTGGAATTAGTCTACTGTGCCATCAGGATGGAGCTAACGTGCCATGTTTTTTTACGCATACAAATCTGTTCCTTTTAGTCTATTCAAACAGACCCCATTTTAAAGGAAACAAGCACTCCTCAAGATCAGGTGTGGTGATGCCGAGAACAGAATGTATATGTTTTGAAATAACGTTCTCTGAACGTTACTGAAGTTTTAAACATTCTCGGAACAATGAGAACATGACTTTAAATAGAACCATGAGGAAACTTTATGCTGAAGTACTGAAATTCCCACAGAAGAACGTTGTTTAACGTTCTCTGAACTATTTGAGAACATTCCCAATGTCAAACCAGTTGGAGAGTGTTCCTAAAACATTACCAAAACTGAACTTAAATGTAACCATGTTTGAACTTTTAGGAAACATTCTGTTTAAAGTAATGAAATACCAAGATTTTTGTTGTTGTTGTCAAGTTACTTAAAATTGCTGAGAATGTTCCAAAGCCAAGCAACTATCTTGCACCATTCCCAGAAGGTTGTGCGAAGGTTATATGCAAAATCAACACGACCAAACTCTAATAAACATATAGTTCTCAGAAAGTTGTGTTTTAGCTGGGTTTGCTTTGAATACACTCTATTCAGTCAGTTTGGATCAGTGTATGTATTGGTTAGTGCAGTGGGGAATATCTCAAATGTCACTGAAGTACTTTGTGAATACTGAGAGAGCAGGGTATTATCATTATTTGAATTCCATCTGTCAGATAAGAATGCCAGTGGCATGCTGGTTTGCAGTGAGCTGTGTTTTAAATGTAGCCATCAATTATTCTCTGAATTATTATAGTCTGTTGAATGACTGGTGGTTATCATATGTTAGTCTGTCAAGTCTCCAGCTGTTGACATTTTCCAGATTTTCTGTTCATCATTGAAGTTCAAAGGTTATTGTGATGTTTTGGCATTGTGATGCCCCTGGGGGAGATTTCCATGCCTTTGATATGATTAGTTGACCAATTTATCAAATTATATATTTTCCCTTATTTTACCCAGTCAGCTCAATTCCATCACTTAAACTTTTTGAATGAGTTTAGTAACATAACAAATGCATTCAGAAAAAGAACAACCTAAAGAATTGTAAATAGTTTGGTTTTTGTTTGTTTGAAGAGAACCAAAAGTGATTAAATAAAATGCATTTAACGATGGGTATGAATGTTATTCTGTTTTTCCCTATTCTTACCATCAATTGTGTCATTCCTTCTACTCAGACAAACGTATGAAATGGAACATACATAAGCAATATTTGTGAGCATCAATATGATGCACCTTTTGTGGAACACAAGAAACAAATTTGCCTCAAGGGGAGAATTTCAATTGGTTTTGCTCGCCGCCTCTCCACTTTGAAAAAGGTCAAAAGTAAATTGGCCCTCCATTTGCATGTTCACTCGCACCTCCGCCATTTCCACAAGTGTCCCAAAGTTGAGGAACTGAAAATGATAATCTAGATTGATCCAGGGTCGCTTAGGGTCTTAACTTACTGTTGAGTTAGAATAGTAGAATACACAAGGTGTAAGTTTGAAATTTGGTTGTGCATCAGCAGTTCTCTTGTTCTGTCAGTTACTGACAGTCACTCAATTAGCCATGTCAGCAAAAAAATGTTTTATTAGTAAGCTAGTCTAGCCAGTTATCTAAACTCATGGTCGAATACCGACCAGACATGCAGGGCATAACCTCCAGGAGGCCCCCGTTGATTTTGTTAGTACGCTCTCATATCATTACATGGCAGAATTGCTGGAAATTAGCTTTAAAACTGCAAAAATGTATCTGCCTATGGCAAAATGTCAAATTGCATAAAAGTTGTTTAAAATAGGGCCCCCAAAAGGATAGAGCCAGCCCAGCCTGTAGCAGTTAATTAGAGCCTCTGACAGCCACTTCAAACCAAGCAGGCTCCAGAGCAATGTGCTATCCCAACAGGTACTATGAGAATTGAGGCGTGCCTAATTACATGGCGTGTTTGTTTGTTTGTTTGTTGGATTTCATGGCTTGACTCATGAAACATATGAAATACCTCCCAAATGATATGTTTAACTGTTACTGAGCATTTCTAGTAAATTGTTCATTTTAATTTCATGTGCATTTTATTATTAAAATATGGAACATGAATCGCATCATTCAAGTCACTAGTGTGTCCCGAAGTCGATGGTTTTATTGATCCCTTTGCCACTCGCTGGAAGTCATCCTCTGAGTGTCGTCAGCAACATGGGACAACTGAGGGCCCTCCGTACGAGTAGGTAGGGGTAAGGGGCTGGTTTGGGATTCACAGAAATGCGCTTAGTATGAAATGAGACTATCCTTCTCCACTCGCCGCTACAGGGGTAGAATCCCAAATGAAATGTGTAAAGTGATCAAAATAAATTTAGCTGGATGTGCAAGACATTTTATGGATAAAAGGATAAGTAGTGTATCGTTTAAAAAAATGGTGTGGCATATCCTAATAGAATGCTGCGCTAGCTTCAAAGGAAACTTATGGGAAGATCTCAATGGCATACTCCTTGTCTCCTTCTCAAAACCCATTGGAGGAGAAGGTAATTGGGGCGAGACCTCTGGCTTTCTCATCCAATGGGTTTTGGATGACACTTCTCCATCCGTCTACTAACAAATGACCACTGCTCGATCACCTATCGGTTTCCGGTTCACGGAGAGGAGGACAGGAGTCGAGGACAGACTTTTTTCCAATGGAGACTCCATTCATTTTGGAAGTTTGAACCATACAAATCTTTAAAAATCTTTTTCTCATGAACCACAAGTCCGATTAACTCGAAACTCCAAACAGAAGTTTAGAACCCCCGAGTTTATGAAAAGTTAAGAATTTAATCAAAAGATGACAGAGAAAGTGTCAATTTTGTAAAAACAAAACTACATGTCAACACCAAACCCAGCTTAACCCAAACTACTCAACTTCTCTTTGATCCAACAACTTGATTGTGTCCCATAGGGCGGCGCACAATTGGCCCAGAGTCGTCCAGGTTAAGGGAGGGCTTGGCCTGGGTAGGACGTCATTGTAAATAAGAATTTGTTCTTAACTGACTTCCCTCGTTAAATAAAGGTTAAATAAAGATACAAGAAAAATTGAGGGGCTTAAGGACACTACAAGGAAGGTCTACTACGAAGCACGTGTCGGTATCTCCAAAAACATGGAAACAGAATGCAATTCAGTTGTGAATGTCAAACTTAACAAATATTTTCAACTGCAAGTACGTTTCAGTAACTAAATTTGTAGTGAGGAAAAAAAAGTTATTGGTTAAAAAGCCCTTATTTTTTAGGCATTGTCACTCCTTATCCCGGCTGTATCAAAAACAAGTTGCAAAATATCTTGCTCAAAAGGTTCACTAACAAGAATTCTAGAATTAAAATTCAAGAAATATTGTGGCTAGGAGAATCCGTGGCTGCTTGCAGCTATATTTTTCCTCACGGTTTCTTTCTTTGAGGACATTATTAACATGCTTCAGCAGGTGAGCCTTAACAAATGTTCTATCAGACTGAGCAGTCATGTTGTTTAACTCCTGGGTGAGTCTGAATATGTTCAGTTAGGTGTGTTTTCTGATAGAAACTTTTTCCACAGTCCCCACAGCTACAATGATTTCACTCCTGTGTGAGTCAATAAATGCTTCTTTAGGGCCCCATTCTGACTGAATCTTTTCCCACAGTCTCTACAGTTAAATGGCTTCTCTCCAGTGTGAGTCAGTGTGTGCGTCTTTAGGGCCGACTTCTGCCTGAAGCTTTTCCCGCAGTCTCCACAGCTAAATGGTTTCTCACCTGTGTGAGTCAGTATATGCTTACCTAGGTCTCCCTTCAGATAGAAGCCTTTCCCGCAGTCTCCACATATAAATGGTTTCACACCTGTGTGAGTCTGTATATGCATCTTTAGGGACCCCTTCAGATTGAAGCTCTTCCCACAGTCTCCACAGCTAAATGATTTCACTCCTGTGTGAGTCAGTTTATGCGTATTTAAGGTCCCCTTCTGCCTGAAGCTTTTCCCACAGTCTCCACAGCTAAATGGTTTCTCTCCTGTGTGAGTCAGTGTATGGTTCCCTAGGTGTTCCTTCTGACTGAAGCTTTTCCCACAGTCGCCACATATAAATGGTTTCTCTCCTGTGTGAGTCTGAATGTGTCGGTTTAGAGTAATCTTGTGATAAAACCTTTTCCCACAGTCACCACAGATAAATGGTTTCTCTCCTGTGTGAGTCTGAATGTGTCGGTTTAGAGTAATCTTGTGATAAAACCTTTTCCCACAGTCACCACAGATAAAAGATTTCTCCCCCGTGTGAGTCCGTATATGCGCAGTTAGTTCCTGGCTCTGATAGAAGCTTTTCCCGCAGTCACCACAACTAAATGGTTTCTTTCCAGTGTGAGCCAGTTTGTGCACAGTTAGGTTCCCCTTGACAGTGAAGCTTTTCCCACAGTCACCACAGCTAAACGGTTTCTCTCCTGTGTGAATGCGTATATGGTTCTCTAGGTGTTCCTTTTGTCTGAAGCTTTTCCCACAGTCACCACAGCTAAACGGTTTCTCTCCAGTGTGAGCCAGTTTGTGCACAATTAGATCCAATGGTGGGCTGCTGTTAAGTCCTACTTGGTCGCTGCTTGTAGCTGAGCTGTGACTGGAGGCATTGTTTTGACTATCTGGAGGGTCAAAGGGAATGTCGAGACCCTTTAGGTGGGTCACAGTCCCAAAAGGTTTGAGATCCACTGGTTTGGAGTCACTCTCTCTGTTCTCCATAGTCTGTTCAGTCATGGACTGAAGTGGGTCCTCCTGATCACATTCATTTTTCATACAGGTAGGAGGGAATTTGAACTCTGTGATATCAGCCTCCAACCCTTGAAACCGCTCTTCCTCTTGACTGATCCGGAGTTCCTCCTGTTCCTCTTTAATCTGTGTGGGCTCTGGGTCCTCCTGCCCCAGACTGGAGCTCCACTCCTGCTCACAGTACTGCTGCTCAGGGGGAACCACCTCTTCAGAGACAGCAAGAGAGAGCTGCAGGGAGTCTGGAGGGAAGGAGAGGACGAGCAGAGGTTACATTTATAGTCTTTAGATATGCCTGAGTGCACAATGCCATTTCAAAATGCCTGTTGTGATACAGACAATTATTTAATCACATATCAATTGTTTAAGTTCATTTCATTTTGTAGACTATACATTCGCAGTGGAAATTAGCTTTTGACTAACCCCAGCACATTTACATGAATGTTGTAATATTGATGTTGATTAGTGTGCATTGTCCTCTATAAATAAATAAATCAGACCAGAGAATCTTGTTTCTCATGGTCTGAGAGTCTTTAGGTGCCTTTTGGCAAACTCCAACCTGTGGAGTGGCTTTGTCTGGCCACTCCACCTTAAAGGCCTGAATGGTGGAATGCTGCAGAGATGGTTGTCCTTCTGTTATGTTCTCCCATCTCCACAGAGGAACTCTGGAGCTCTGTCAGAGTGACCATCGGGTTCTTGGTCACCTCCCTGAGGTCACCTCCCTGACCAAAGCCCTTCTCCGCCGATTGCTCAGTTTGGCCACGCGGCTAGCTCTATGAAGTGTCTTAGTGGTTCCAAACTTCTTCCATTTAAGAATGATGGAGGCCACTGTGTTCTTGGGGACCTTCAATGCTGCAGACATTTTTTGGTACCCTTCCCCAGATCTGTGCCTCGACACAATCCTGTCTCTGAGCTCTATGGACAATTCCTTGGTTTTTGCTCTGGCATGCACTGTCCACTGTGGGACCTTATATAGACAGGTGTGTGCCTTTCCAAATAATTTCCAATCAATTTAAATGACCACAGTTGTAGAAACAACTCAAGGGTGAGCAATGTAAACAGGATGCACCTGAGCTCAATTTCGAGTCTCAAAGCAAAGGGCCTGAATAGTTACATAAATAAGGTATCTTTTAAAAATTATTATTAAGGTATTGTGTGTAGATTGAGGGGAAATGTATTTAACCCATTTTAGAATAAAGCTGTAACGTAACAAAATGTGGAAAAAGGAAAGGGGTCTGAATACTTTCCGAATGGACCCCACGGGCCTGGGTCCTGCGGATGAAGCCCGAGCTGGAATGTGAAGCTAACACTGAGTAGATCTATCTAGTAGATCTAGATCTAGCTATTCATTCCTTTACACTTGTGTGTATGAGGTAGTTGTTGTGAAATTGTTAGATTACTTGTTAGATATTACTGCACGGTCGGAACTAGAAGCACAAGAATTTCGCTACACTTGCATTAACATCTGCTAACCATGTGTATGTGACCAATACAATTTTATTTGATTTGACCCTAACCCCTAGCTTAGCTAACGTTAGCCAGCTAGCTAACATTATTAGCTACCTTTTATTTAAAATGCGTACCATTTTGTACATTCTGCAAATTCCTAACATAGCATACGAATTGTAATTTGTAACATATAATGGAGTGTCTCGGATTTACATACAGAATAATACAAAATGCTCTGAGACCAGATTGCAGCAACTCTGAATATGTGTTGGTAGTACCCAACTTGCTAACAACCATCAGGTCACTAATAGCCTGTTACTCAGGGCTCTATTGTCCCTCTAACATCAATGCAGGGGCGCAACTTTCACTGGGAACATGACCCCCCCACATTCTAAAATTGCATTTTTGTCCCCCCCAGTTTTATAATCGCACTCTGCTAAGAAACACAGCCCCGGGGTGCTTGAGGACCATGTGGATGCCTCAGAGCGGTTGAGTAGGCTGTATTCCAGTTTTAGCCAGCTGGATTTAGGACCGCATGGGACACCACAGAGCATGCAGACAGGCTGTCTGAAAGGCTGGCGTATAGGACCAGCTGCTGTCTGTGTTGCGCTTTTTCTCAGAGTTGTAAAAGCAAACAGAGCAGAAACTAGCTACTCTTTAGTTGACTGATCTAGCTGGCAAGGTAACTGCTGTTTGACAGAGAAAAAAAAATATTTATTCCCAGTGCTGAGCTAGTAGTGTAACTGACATGTTACGTTAGCCAGTGTTTCATCCCCTCTCGACTGAAGTGAATGAACGTTACTAGCAGCCAGCCTCTAGCTATCTGTCAGGTAGCAGTATCTAACAGCTGTTGTGTATGGAAATGTTTTGTAGCCTTTGTTTTCTCCCGTTTCAACAGAAGTACATTTTATGATGTACCATTAGCTAGAGCTAGCTAGCTTACCAACTTTAGCTATTATTGGGGGTCTGCCGTACTGTTGGTTGTCACTTGGCCGAACACCTGAAACCAATAATGAATGTTTCACTATAATCTTAAAGCTGAGTGGGGTGTGTTGGGTTGTAAAAAGAGCTCTATGGTACTATTAGGCCTATGAGGTGAATTATATGGAGGATGTATTGTTTCTGTGTATGAGGTGAATGTGTGTTTTTATTAAACTTTTGATTTCCAAACCTTTCCCTTGAGACCAAAAAAGGAAGTTGTGTTGGGGAGAGTGAGTTATTGACTAGACTGCAGGGGCTTGGGCTGGCTGGGCGGTCTGGCTGAAATTTGATATTGAAGATGTCTTAATAAAGACAATCAAAAGTTACGTCTTCGTACTTTATTTGTAAGACGTGTTCATTTGTTAGGCTATTAGTTAAAGGTGCACACAATATAGATTATTTAATTATCATTGATCTAGTTCAGTCTTATCAATCACTTAAACATATTTAATTACTTTTTGTTGTTGTAAATAGAGACAGCTAGAAAGGCCATGGGTCATATTAGATTGTGTAGAAATTCAGGACATTATCTTTAGATACCCCAAAAAGTGGGATGACCCTCAGACCCCCCGCCAAGTTGTGTCCCCACCACTTCTAAAACCAAAAGGTGCCCCCTGCAAAATCACATCAAACACTTGTCCTCAAAACAGTAACGTTATTTTAAAACTCACCTCAGTGATTATTCAAATTAAAGAAAGTAGTTTAACAACAGGTTGAAACGAAGTGGAAAACAAGGTCGTTGTGGATGTTGTTTGATAGCCTAACATGAAATGCACAGCGGGTTCACTCTAAGCATCATATAGAAGGGTTTTCATGATCTATCTGGCCCTTAACCCCGCGGATATCGACTGTGCCACAAAAGCATGCTCCAGTGGCAGAGTCGATATCCGTGCTTGTAAACCAGGATCGCTACAATAATACAAATTATTGTTTACAACAAAAAAAAAAACATACGAACCTATTCTACATAGTTGTATCTCTGGTGTGAACCGCAGCAGTCTCCGTAGCCGATCATTCTCCTCCTGGTACTCCGCTACCGCTTTCTCAACTGCTTCGAAAATCTCCACAGCAGCAGACTCCGTTAAACGCTCATTTAAAAACAGACGCAACAACTGTAGTTTAGACATTTTTCCGTGGGTCAGGTTGGGTCGACTATTCGGTATGTAAATGATCTTTGGTTCAGTCAGTATGTCTTTCTTTTGTTCCCATAAGCAATGCAACCCGTAACAAGCAGGTCTCGCGATAGTTGTGAAGGTAACATGGCGGTGTCTAGTGTTGACACATTCGCATCATGACTTCGTGACTGCTGCTGTCCAGGTCCAGTGTGCTGCTGCGTTGTTGTCTTTCCAATACTCCACTTCACTAAAGAAGAGTTTCGCCTTTGCCCAAGAGGCTGTGAAACCCAATAGAAAAGCCGCGAGGCCGACCAAACAGGTAGCTAACTAACATTAGTTAGCATCGCTAGTTGGCCATCCGTACCGGTTTTCTAGTAGCTTGTTAGCTAATTGCTAAACTAGCCGTCATTTAACGAGCCCAGCATTGAATATCATTCTAACAACACTGATGGCGTAATTTTGTCGATATTGTGATGTAGTGCTGAATTCTTGGTAATATATATGTTAGCTACCTAGATGGGTTTTATTTGACGTGTATCCATGATGTAGTGTGTTCGCATTCAATTTCTCCATGCCAACTCTTCTACCCCATCCAGTGTCCTGTGCCGTGGGTGCTGTGATGACCACAACATCCCCCAGACTGAGACATCCACAGTGCAGGAAGAAGCACCCTAGTAGCACCTACCACACTAACGTCTGACACAGGCAGACCACCAGGGAGCCAGGATATACAACTCAGCACTGTGACACTGGGGGAAAGAAGATTTGAGGGGAAGCACTGGAGGATAGGAAGAACGAGTGATTGAGAGAGATGTCTGGTTCAGTAGAGGGGGGTGAAAGTGGGGATTTGGCAGGAGTTGGGTGGGAGGCAGAGGTGGAAAGCGAGCCTCCTCAATCAGCTCCACCTCTATCCCAGGGTGAGTGTTTGGAACTGGGGGGAGAATAAAGAAGAAGAGGCCCCTCCAGCGGCTAAGCAGCCCAGGCTCAGTGGAGAAGGGTTGGGGCTGAGTCTCAGCCTGGACCTCCCTGATACACATGGAGGACCCATAGAACAGGCAGGATTGGGGCAGGAAGATTTGGCTGTACTGACCCATAATGGAGGTAAAGTTGTTACCAGTTGTTGTATTTCAGTAAAAGCTTCCTTCACTAGTGTGCGTCTCTCTAAATATTCTAAGTTCATGCTTATCATATGTGTGATTCACATTCCTTGTAAAACATATTATTTTTAAGACAGAAGACGGGGAACATAGCCTCTACCCTCTTGACTTAATGGAATAATAGTATTTAACTCATAATGTTTATCCATATCTCTTAGAGGCCAACCAGCCAATTGAGATGGAAGGAGGAGAAGAAGACATGGGAGCCAAAGAAGTAGAATGCCATGAGATTGGAGGTCCTTGTGAGGATCATGGCACGAGAGAGGGTGGAGAGGAGAAGGTGGAAGAGGGGGAACAGGAAAGCTCAGCTGAAAGCACCAGCGAAGGACAAAAGTACGTGAAGAATGTTCAGATTATTCTAAGTAAATAATTTAGAAGCTAAATTAAGCACACAGAGATTTTGAGGTTTGAAGAGACATTTCAGCTGTGCTATTTGGGTGTCCAAACCTTTAAATTATCCATCCACTGTTTGTCCTCATCTATGTATTTATCATGTACTGCGGCCTATTCTTATCCCCACTCTCCTATCTGCAGCCTGGGTCTCGATTTCAGCCAGAACCCCCAGATGCTGACTGGTTCCTGGGCTGAGTACTCCAGCCTCCCTGAGAACTACCTCAAGGGCTGCAAATGGTAACTCCCTCTTAAAATATTGTTCCTTGGTTGATTATGTGGCTTTAGGATCCATTTTGCTTTACAGGCTATCTGAAGAAGTAACTGTGTTAATTCTCCAGGGCCCCAGATGGCTTGTGCATCCTGACCAACAGTGCAGACAACGTGCTGCGTGTCTACAACCTCCCCCCTGAGATCTACAGCTACAACTGGGACCTGCTCACTGAGATGGTGAGGCTCCAGAGATTTAATTCACTAGAAAGCCAACAAAACTGGGTGGGATCAACCTGAATTTGTCCAAAAGAAACGCTTGTTTTTGTTGCAAATTGTTTTCTGTTGCAAAACTTATTGCTTAATGAATACACCACAGGGTAACTGACTACAACGGCTAGGTTCCCCTTGGAGATCAACACAGTATTTATCTCATGTCTCCCCTTCCCTCCCCTGCAGAGTCCAGTGCTGAAGATGGCAGAGGGGGACACCATCTACGACTACTGCTGGTACCCCAAGATGAGCTCCCTGGACCCTGACTCCTGCTTGTGAGTTCAATCAATCGAACGTTATTTATGAAGCCATTTTTTTTGTACTTTAAATATGGAATCCACAGTAGGGGTAGCAGTTCTGTCCTACTATTGTTTAGTTTTTTGCTGATGAAGCAGAGCTGGGGAACGTCATGCATCGTGGTCCCCCAAAAAATCGGTTACATATTCAGCTGTTCTATCACGCGTGTTTTTTGTTTGAAATAACGTCTGTGTTGTTCTGATATCGATAACGGACGTGGCAGTTTCACTGCTATGGATTCCAGCTTTAATGATTCCAGATTTAAAGGGAGACTTCAACATTTTTAAGCTTTGTATTAATCATCTCCAATATCACCTCAAAATAAGTGAAAATGGTTCGTTTCTATGTTTTATTGTTAAAACATAGAGCAAGTTAAGTGTTTCCAATGACGTCGTCAGTGTGATTTTGACCAAATATGAGTATGCATTGCCTACTAATTGGTCAATGATGTCATTGGAAACACTATCTTTCTCTCTTTTTTACTAGAAAACATAGAAACTCGCCATTTTCACATATGTTGATGTTGGGGTGGTGCTGGAGATTATTAGTATGTTTTTTTATTTCCCTTTTAAGCTACAGTGCCTTCAGAAAGTATTCGTACCCATTGACTTATTCCACATTTAGTTGTTACAGCCTGAATTCCAAATGGATGAAATAGATTTCTCACCCATCTACACTCAATACCCTGACATGTTTTTAGAAATGTATTGAAAATGAAATACACAAGTATTCACACCCCTGAGTCAATAAATGTTAGAATCAACTTTAGCAGCGGTTACTGGTGTGAGTCTTTCTGGGTAAGTCTTTAAGAGCGCTGCACATCTGGATTGTGCAATATTTGCACATTATTCTTTTAAAAATTCTTCAAGCTCTGTCAAGTTGGTTGTTGATCATTGCTAGACAGCCATTTTCAAGTCTTGCCATAGATTTTCAAGCCAAAACTGTAACTAGGCCACTCGTGAACATTCAATGTTGTCTTGGTAAGCCACTCCAGTGTGCATTTGTCCTTGTGTTTTAGGTTATTGTCCTGCTGAACGGTGAATTTGTCTCCCAATGTCTGTTGGAAAGCAGACTGATCCCAGGTTTTCCTCTAGGATTTTGCCTGTGCTTATCTCTATTGTGTTTATTTTTATCCTTAAAAAAACTCCCTTGTCCTTGCTGATGAAAAGCATGCCCATAACATGATGCAGCTCCCACTAGGGCTGTGGTGGTCATAACATTTTGTCAACTGGTTATTGTCATGCCAAAGACTGCCGGTCTCATGGTAATTGACCATTTAATTAAGATAAACGCGTTTATCTCCAGGCCGCCACATATATAAGCCGCTGTTGCTGCTTTTGGAGCATCTACATTTTAAAGAAAGTACAATAAATCAATTTAATATACGCCATCAAAATAAATCCATTATTTATTTTAGCCATGTCTTAAGAAACATTATGATATGAAGAAAAAGTATTTGAGGAGAACAGAATATGAGTTGGCCTACTGTGTTATCTGGCTATGTGCCAAACCGTAGGCCTTTTCATTTAGCAGACAATATATGCTTATAAGTCCCCTGCCATTTATTTTATATTCTATAATTTAAAGTAAGAAGAATATAATTGTACTTAGCTGAATAAAATAGAAAGGATATTTTTCCCATTCCAGAGCGGGAGTACGCAAATGAAGTGGCTATGTTCAGCGTAAAAGTGATCATTTTGAAACCGGTCCTATACACTAGATTTAGAGTTAATTGGCGACTTTAGTTGTGAATGATACAAACCTTAGAATGCCGTAGAAATCAAAACATACATGGGCTGCATGGTGCGACTACAGGCTGTTGATGATTAGAGGAAGTTGCAAAAATAGCTTGCGCTCTGTTCCTTGCGTCAGGCTGCACACGCTGTTCTCATCAAGTGATCATATTTTCACCCGTCAGACTGTCAATTTAATCTTGTTAATAGGTAAAGAAAAATAATAATTAGTTGCGAATTAGAAAGGCTCATTATCAAATGGGCAGGATCCGTGGCAAAATAAATGTAATTCACTCATGGCTACTCCGGTTATTTCACCCCGTAACAGGTGATATTCCGCACAAACGCCGAATGCCATGGGCTTTCCAACCCTGTTCCTGCAGCTACCCAGTGCTTAATTTGGGAAACCAAGGGAAATCTGTTCGGGAACATCGATAGTAACATCTTTTCCCAATAAAAAAAGATTTCATTAAACTGTTGACAGCCCCTCTCTCTGCATACTGGAGAAAAGAATGAAGAAGAGAGGAGATGGAAACACAGTGGTGAGATTCAACCTCCAGCTGTGTACCCCCTCCAGGGTCAGCGCACTCTCAAATGTTGTTTTTGTCCCAACCCGGCTCGTGGGAAGTGACAGAGCTCTTATAGGACCAGGGCACAAATAATAATAATACATTATTTTGCTCTTTATTTAGCCATCTTACATATAAAACTGTGAATAACTCACTACAGGTTAGAAGGGTGTGGGTGTGGGAAGGGTGTGCTTGAAAGGATGCACGTAACTCTGCAACGTTGGGTTGTATTGGAGAGAGTCTGTCTTAAATCATTTTCCACACACAGTCTGTGCCTGTATTTAGTTTTCATGCTTTTGAGGGCTGAGAATCCACTCTCACATAGGTACGTGGTTGCAAAGGGCATCAGTGTCTTAACAGCGCGATTTGCCAAGGAAGGATACTCTGAGCGAAGCCCTATCCAGAAATCTGGCAGTGGCTTCTGATTCAATTCAATTTTCACAGAACCACTTGTTGCAATTTCAATGAGGCTCTCTTGTTCAGATATCGGTAAGTGGACTGGAGGCAGGGCATGAAAGGGAGAAAGTACCTGCGTAGTTGCGCACCCAGCTCACTCAGGTGCGTCGCTATATCACGTTTGACATTGTCCGTACGCTTGAGTTCATTTGCACACAAAATATCATACAATGATGGAAAGACCTGTGTTCTGACTTCTTAATCCTAGTCTCAATTTTGTCCCGCACATTGAATATAGTTGGGAAGAGTCCCTGTAATCCTAGATTCAGATCATTCAGGCGAGAAAACACATCCCCCAGATAGGCCAGTCATGTGAGAAACTCGTCATCATGCAAGCGGTCAGACAAGTGAAAATGATGGTCAGTAAAGAACTTTAAGCTCATCTCTCAATTAAAAACAACGTGTCAATACTTTGCCCCTTGATAACCAGCGCACTTCTGTATGTTGTAAAAGCGTTACATGGTCGCTGCCCATATCATTGCATAATGCAGAAAATACACGAGTTCAGGGGCCTTGCTTTAACAAAGTTATCCATTTTCACTGTAGTGTCCAAAACATCTTACAAGCTGTCAGGCATTCCCTTGGCAGCAAGAGCCTCTCGGTGGATGCTGCAGTGTACCCAGGTGGCGTCGGGAGCAACTGCATAGCCCCCGTTGGAAAATCTTTATGGACTCTTTGAAAATGTGAATCACATTTTTTTTATTTGTCGTACCCTCGACGGCATTGCGCGAGTCCCATAGGGCGGCGCACAATTGGGCCAGCGTCGTCCAGGTTTGGCCAGGGTAGGCCATCATTGTAAATAAGAATTTGTTCTTAACTGACTTGCCTAGTTAACAAAAAAAAGTTTTAAAAAATCTGACCCTTTACTCAAATTGTATTTGTCACATGCGCCGAATACAACAGTGAAATGCTTACTTACAAGCCCTTAACCAACAATTCAGTTTTAAGAAAGTACCCCCAAAAAAGGAAGCGCTAAGAATAACAAATAATTAAAGAGCAGCAGTAAATAACAATAGTGGGGCTATATACAGGTGGGTACTGGTACAGAGTCAGTGTGCGGGGGCACCCGGTGTTGAGGTAATTGAAGTAATATGTACATGTAGGTAGAGTTATTGAAGTGACTATGCATAGATAACTCAGTACTTTTGTTGAAGAACCTTTGGCAGCGATTACAGCCTCGAGTCTTCTTGGATATGACGCTACAAGCTTGGCACACCTGTATTTGGGGAGTTTCTCCCATTCTTCTCTGCAGGTACTCTCAAGCTCTGTCAGGTTGGATGGGGACCGTTGCTGCACAGCTATTTTCAGGTCTCTCCAGAGATGTTCAAGTCTGGGCTCTGGCTGTGCCACTCCAGGACATTCAGAGACTTGTCCCGAAGCCACTCCTGCGTTGTGTTGGCTGTGTGCTTAGGGTCGTTGTCCTGTTGGAAGGAGAACCTTGGCCCCAGTCTGAGGTCTTGAGAGCTCTGGAGAAGGTTTTCGTCAAGTATCTCTCTGTACTTTGTTCCGTTCATCTTTCCCTCGATCCTGATTAGTGTCCCTGTCGCTGAAAAACATCGCCACAGCATGATGCTGCCACCACCATGCTTCACCGTAGGGATGGTGCCAGGTTTCGACGTGACGCTTGGCATTCAAGCCAAAGAGTTCAATCTTGGTTTCATCAGACCAGAGAATCTTGTTTCGCATTGTCTGAGAGTCCTTAGGTGCCTTTTGGCAAACTCCAAGCGGGCTGTCATGTGCCTTTTACGGAGGAGTGGCTTCCGTCTGGCCACTCTAACATAAAGGCCTGATTTTTGATATAGTGCTGCAGAGATGGTTGTCCTTCTGGAAGGTTCTCCCGTCTCCACAGAGTAACTCTGGAGCTCTGTCAGAGTGACCATTGTGTTCTTGGTCACCTCCCTGACCAAGGCCCTTCTCCCCCGATTGCTCAGTTTGGCAGGGCAGCCAGCTCTAGGAAGAGTCTTGGTGGTTCCAAACTTTTCCATTTAAGAATGATGGAGGTCACTGTGTTCTTGGAGACGTTTTTAAAGCTGCATACATTTTTTTTTGGTACCCTTCCCCAGATCTGTGCCTCGACACAATCCTGTCTCGGCGCTCTACTGACAATTCCTTCATTTCGCATTATTCTGTACTTAAATACAATACACTCCATTTAGTGTAATGTTTTGGTATGTATTCAATTGTGGTTGTCCATGACCCATTTTGTAGGATATGTTACAAATTACAATTCTAATTATACGAATTTGCAAAACGTATGATATGTTATGAATTCTGGCTAGCTGTCTAACGTTAGCTAGGGGTTAGGTTAAAGCGTAATACTTGTCCAGGGTGCATAAGAGGAGATAACAGCAGTGCTTTTACACCTGCATTGCTTGCTGTTTGGGGTTTTAGGCTGGGTTTCTGTACAGCACTCTGTGACATCAGCTGATGTAAGGGGGGCTTTATAAATACATTTGATTTGATAACCATGACTCAACGCTCTAAAGTTTTACTGCGGTCATTTTTTATTTAACTAGGCAAGTCAGTTAAGAACAAATTCTTATTTACAATGAAGGGCTACCCCGGCCAAACCCTAACCCGGACAACGCTGGGCCAATTGTGCGCCGCTCTATGGGACTCCCAATCACAGACGGTTATAATACAGCCTGGAATCAAACCAGGGTCTGTAGTGACGCATCTAGCACTGAGATGCAGTGCCTTAGACCGCTGTGCCACTTGGGAGCCCAAGTGACTCATGACTGTCAGTGTGGTGGTAATACAGTCACTACAACAGCCCTAGCTTCCACCATCCTTCAATATATGAAGAGTGGTACTCAGTGTTGTGTTGGATTTTCCCCGAACATAATGCTTTGTATTCAGGACATAAAGTTAATTTCTTTGTCACATTTTTTGCAGTTTTAAGTTAGTGCCTTATTGCAAACAGGATGCATTCTGTACAGGCTTCCTTCTTTTCACTCTGTCATTTAGGTTAGTATTGTGGAGTAACTACAACATTGTTGATCCATCCTTATCTTTTTTTAAATATTTTTTTCTATCGCTGTAACTCTTATAAAGTCACCATTGGCCTCATGGTGAAATCCCAGAGATGTTTCCTTCCTCTCCAGCAACTGAGTTAGGAAAGACGCCTGTATCTTGGTAATGACTGGGTGTATTGATACACCATCCAAAGTGTAATTAATAACTTAACCATGCTCAAAGGGGTATTCAATGTATGCTTTTATTTTCACCCATCTACCAATACTGTAGGTGCCCACCTTTGCGAGGCATGGTTGAATACTTATTGGCTATTTGTTTGGAATGCCCAAAAAGTTACATATTGCAGCTTTAAATGAACAAACTGTTTTAAAGGGCCTTTTTAAAGCACTGTAAATAGGGGTTAGGTTAAAGGGTAAAACTGAGATGAATGTTGCCCAGCCGTTACCGTGGAGAAATCCATTGTTAAGGGTTGGTAAGGAGGCCACTAACGCCTCTTTACCCACTGCCTCCGTTGGTTCCTCTCTGATCAGTGCCCAGCGTGGGTTGTCGTCCATCCCATGAAGCGAGGAAAGCAACAGGGGGAATGAGAAAAAGACATATCCTCTAGACTAGGAGGAGGGGGAATGAGAAAAAGACATATCCTCTAGACTAGGAGGAGGGGGAATGAGGAAAAATACATATCCTCTAGACTAGGAGGAGGGGCAATGAGAAAAAGACATATCCTCTAGACTAGGAGGAGGGGCAATGAGAAAAAGACATATCCTCTAGACTAGGAGGAGGGGCAATGAGAAAAGACATATCCTCTAGACTAGGAGGAGGGGGAATGAGAAAAAGACATATCCTCTAGACTAGGAGGAGGGGGAATGAGAAAAAGACATATCCTCTAGATTAGGAGGAGGGGGAATGAGAAAAAGACATATCCTCTAGACTAGGAGGAGGGGCAATGAGAAAAAGACATATCCTCTAGACTAGGAGGAGGGGCAATGAGAAAAAGACATATCCTCTAGACTAGGAGGAGGGGCAATGAGAAAAAGACATATCCTCTAGACTAGGAGGAGGGGCAATGAGAAAAAGACATATCCTCTAGACTAGGAGGAGGGGCAATGAGAAAAAGACATATCCTCTAGACTAGGAGGAGGGGCAATGAGAAAAAGACATATCCTCTAGACTAGGAGGAGGGGCAATGAGAAAAAGACATATCCTCTAGACTAGGAGGAGGGGCAATGAGAAAAAGACATATCCTCTAGACTAGGAGGAGGGGCAATGAGAAAAGACATATCCTCTAGACTAGGAGGAGGGGCAATGAGAAAAGACATATCCTCTAGACTAGGAGGAGGGGCAATGAGAAAGACATATCCTCTAGACTAGGAGGAGGGGCAATGAGAAAAAGACATATCCTCTAGACTAGGAGGAGGGGCAATGAGAAAAAGACATATCCTCTAGACTAGGAGGAGGGGCAATGAGAAAAAGACATATCCTCTAGACTAGGAGGAGGGGCAATGAGAAAAAGACATATCCTCTAGACTAGGAGGAGGGGCAATGAGAAAAAGACATATCCTCTAGACTAGGAGGAGGGGCAATGAGAAAAAGACATATCCTCTAGACTAGGAGGAGGGGGAATGAGAAAAAGACATATCCTCTAGACTAGGAGGAGGGGGAATGAGAAAAAGAGGGTTTGCGGTGCGGAAGGGGGACAGTACACAAGGAGTGCAGGATCAAACCATAAACAACACTTGAACGGAAAACATTTCTTCACAGCAAGAAGAAATAGAGGGAATGAGAAAAAAGGAAAGGGAGTTGACGAAAGAGAGGGGGGAGTGGAGGACGAGAGCATGAACGACCCAAGGAGGTGATTATCTGAGGGATGAACCACTTGAGAGCAGGACCCTGAGAGGAGCCAGGGTAACAGGGACGAGGATGCTAGTCGGAGCTGACACCCCATGTGAACTCCTTCATCGGTATGTGTGTGTTCAGACGGCATGATGTTTTGTCTGGTGTTGTTGAGGGTTACAGAGTGGAGTCAGTCAGGTGGGATGACGTGGCCCTAGCGTTTCCTAAACATTTGTTCGGGGGAGTCAAATGAACCAAATAAAGACATCATTGCGTCATGCTCACAGGTGGACGAGGCGTACTCTACTGTTTGGGTGTCTGGGGAATGTACTAAGATCTGATTGGTAGATATAGTAAAAACATGACATCATACACAAGCATGTGGTGATGGTCTGTGAGGGGCAGTGGGATTCTCGGCTGTTTTTGTCATATTGGAGTGCTTCTGTTTAAAGTATCCCCCTCTCCCTCCCTTTTCCCCACCCCATCTTTCTCCCTCTCTCTTTTCGTCTCTCCTCTCTCTCTCCAGCTTTCCCTCCTCTCTCACGCTCTCCCTCCCCTCTCTCTCTCTCACGCTCTCCCTCCCACTTTCCCTCCTCCCTCTTTTCCTCCCTCTCTCTGCCAAAAGCCATGCGCTGTACCCTCCTGTAGAGTGTAGAATGGTCACTGGTGTTCCTCCTTTGAATTGCTTTCTGGGCCGGTGTCCAGGCTAGCTGTGGTGTACCATTATAATGAGGGGATTCCCAACAGACAGAACAAAGACACAGTGCCATAAGAGCACTGAGCCGCCCAGGCTAATTTCCTCTTGGCTAATTGAGCCTCAGTTCAGACAGTGATATTTAAGCGTTTATGTTGGGCTGTTAGGTTCCCCCCTGCTGTTATATTAGTTGAAAAGCCATACAAGTATGTCTGTCTGTTGATGGCTTGTTTTTGTCCATTATAAATCGACAAACTGTTACTAAATAGATAAGAGGGTCTGAATGAAATTCAAACTGAAATAGTGACTGCGGAGCGAAGTACAGAAATGTACTCTCTGATGGATCTGGCACAAAGCAGTGTCTGTGTGTCTGTTTTTCAAGTGAGATGAAAAAATGACTTTTCCTTTGTCCTGTTGTGACCCACACACTCCATTTTCCACAATCTCTCCATCCCTTTTTTTTTCTTTTCATCCATCCTTAAATTCCCTCCATGTCCAATCTTTTCCTCTCCAACAATCCTTCTCCATCCCTTTTCCTCCATCTCTCACCATCTCTCTCTCTCTCTCTCTCTCTCTCACTCCTCCAGTATAGCCAGCAGCAGTCGTGATAACCCGGTCCATATCTGGGATGCGTTCTACGGGGACCTGCGTGCCAGCTTCAGGCCCTACAACCATCTGGATGAGCTGACCGCAGCCCACTCCCTCTGCTTCTCCCCAGACGGATCCCAGCTCTACTGCGGCTTCGACAAGACAGTCAGGGTGTTCTACACAGACCGGCCTGGACGGGATTGTGAGGAAAGGCCCACTATAGGTTAGTAGAGTAGATATGGGTTTCCCAAACTCGGTCCTGGGCCCGGGTGTACGTTCTGGATTTTGTCCTAGCACTATACATCTGATTTTGAAATAACCAACTCATTAACAAGCTTTGATTATTTGAATCAGCTGTGTAGTTCTAGGGCAAAAACCAGAACGTGCACCCAGGAGGGTTGGGAAACATATTGGTCAGTATCAGTTACGGATTGGTAGTGGTGTTCATTGCACAGTATTTTCATTTGGTTTCCCAAATATTATTTGTTCAATCATTCTCTACAGTGTAGACAGAGTAATATCCGTTAAAATGTGTAATATCAGCTATACATGAGGCGGCAGGTAGCCTAGTGGTTAGAGCGAATCCCCGAGCTGACAAGGTAAAAAATCTGTCGTTCTGCCCCTGAACAAGGCAGTTAACGACTCAAATACCAGTGGGTCGCTAGCGGGATCATCCCGACACTACTAGCAAAAACCTGTAGCGCCAGATTTAAAATCCGAAAATTGAATTATTAAACATCCAGCTATATACAAGTGTTCCATACTCATCAAAAGCTCTGTTTCTAGGCAATATCACAGCGTTGTCAGATTTCAAAAAGGCTTTACGGCGAAAGCAGCACATTCATTTGTTTGAGGGTAGCACCTCACATATTTTCCAATAGCCATGTATCGATTAGCAATCATGGCACACACATAACACATTTCACAGCGAAAACAAAGTAATTACCTGTTGAAGAACTTCTGCTGAGGTCTTCCTAAGTGTCCAACGAAGACAATCCATGGTTCTTTTGTTAGAAAAAGTAACGTCTTTTATCCATAAATCCTCCATTTGGTTCATGCGTTATAATCAGAAACGACAGCCTCCATTACTCCTTTGAAACTCGGCGCCGACTGCTAAAATTATACCTATAAACTTGTCCAAAAACAATCAAACATAGTTTTAAATGTATCCTTAGGAACCCTTTTACGTATATGTACTATTATAAATCAGCCGGAATATAAACTGAACGCTAAAAAGCGATAAATAAGGCACAGCGCCTTCTCATGCACGCACTCTGAAGAGTTTTCATAACGTGGTCTCTCGTTCCATGCTGTTTTTCAATGGCCGAAATTCCCCCAAGATGGAGTAAAACACAGTCTCGTGGTTGATGACATCATAAGGAAGCGACGTGCACTGAGTTCACATGCCTATATATGGTCATTTTGGATAGGAGAGGCTCAAAATGAGCAATGTGTCAAAATGACTTTTTCAGGACAGAGATTCCTCAGGGTTTTGCCTGCCAAATGCGTTCTGATTGACCCACAGACAAATGGTTAACAGTTTTGGAAAATTCAGAGTGTTTCCTATCCAATGGTACTAAATATATGCATATCCCATTTTCTGGGCCTAAATGGGAGGCATTTTACTTTGGGCACGCCAGGCTCTCCAAAACAGTCAGTTTTGCTGCTGGAGCCGGTGAAGTTAACTCACTGTTTCTAGGCCGTCATTTGTAAGTAATAATTTGTTCTTAACTGACTTGCCTAGTTAAATAAAATAAATAAACGGGATCCTGGTAAGTGCAGTATTTTTCTTTCAAGTTATCAAATAATCTGATATGCATACCACCCTGCATCCCACTGCTGGCTTGCCTCTGAAGCGAAGCAGGGTTGGTCCTGGTCGGTCCATGGATGGGAGACCAGATGCTTCTGGAAGAGGTGTTAAAGAGCCAGTAGGAGGCACTCTTTCCTTTGGTCTAAAAACAAACCTGTATATATCCCAATGCCCCAGGGCAGTGGTTGGGGACATTGCCCTGTATAGGGTGCCGTCTTTCGGGAATAGATGTTAAACGGGTGTCCTGACTCTGTGGTCACTAAAGATCCCGTGGCACTTATTTTAAGAGTAGGGGTGTTAACCCCGGTGTCCTGGCTAAATTCCTAATCTGCCCCTCATACCATCATGGCCAACTAATCATCCTCAGCTTCCAACCCACCCCCCACTGTTCTCAGTCAACTTACCTGGTAAAATAAAAACATATTTTCCTAGATTCATAACCCATTAGTTATGGGTACTTAAAATGTTGATGTGAACCCATGTGGACGCTGAGTGTGTGTTCCCTCTCCAGTGAAGAAGCAGGGTCAGGGTCAGAGTGGCATCATCTCCTGCATGGCGTTCAGCCCGTGCCAGTCTGTGTACGCCTGTGGCTCGTACTCCCGCACCGCAGGCCTCTACTCCTGCCAGGACGGCTCCCTGCTGGCCCTGCTGCCGCCCAGGCACCACGGGGGCATCACACACCTCGTCTTCTCACCTGACGGACACTACCTGTACACTGGGGGTCGCAAGGTGACAGAACACAACCTCAAAGGGAGACATGGGGCTTATAAAAGTTGTCCTTTAAAACACCACTCAGAGAGGGATTTGGGTAGGAGGAGCATAGTGTCACAGTGGTGGCTCTCTAAAACACATACTGTATTTACACACTCATATCTACATTCACTATCAGTGTTGTTATTGCTCTTGTAAGTCTTTAGGTGTTTGAATTGTGTGTGTTTTTTAACTATTCTTGTGGGGACCAGAAGTCCTCACAATAAAATTAAACAAACAAACATTTCACCAACTGGAAACATTTTGTTGGTCCCCATAAGGCCAAATGCTATTTCTAGGGGGTTAGGGTAAGAGTAGGGGTTAGGGAAAATAGGATTTTGAATGGGACTGAATTTTGTCCCCACAAGGTTAGCTGTACAAGACTGTGTGTGTGTGTGTGTAGGACCCAGAGATTCTGTGCTGGGACCTGAGGGACCCGGGAAAGATTCTGTTCTCTCTGAAAAGGAATGTGGCCACCAACCAGCGGATCTACTTCGACCTGGACCCGTAAGTCCATACCCTATATCTTGTTTTCCTGCTACTCTCACAGCTAACTGCAGCCCACCAATGCCCCTGTTCTGTTCCACCATTTGAGAAACCCTTGACTTAGTACCTAATACCCTTGCACCCTTAACTACTTTTCATATTATACTCTTCATATTATACCATCTCTCGGTATGTCTCTCTGTGTGTGTAGTTGTTAATGCTGACCGTGTGCGTGTAGGTCTGGCCGGTACTTGTTGAGTGGTGATACAGATGGGGTGGTGTCAGTGTGGGACACCCTCACAGCTCCACCCGATGGTAACCAGGAGCTACTGCAGCCTCACCTCCACTTCCAGGCCCATAGGGACTGCACCAACGGCATCAGGTAGGCTTTACCAAGATTTTATTAACATTGTTTGACTGCTAAATCTATTTAATATACTAAATATATAGATTTTTAGAAGTGGTCTCCCACCTGCTGTTTGGGGGCAGCAATGTATTTGTCATTTCAATATCTCTTATTTCCTCTCAATGCCCCCCGTCCCCGTCCCTCCATTCTACCCCTAGTGTCCACCCCTTTATGCCGTTGCTGGTGTCGTCCAGTGGGCAGCGCCAGTTCCTCTCCCCGGGGGACAGTAGCGATGGAGACTCCTCGGGCTCTGAGGGAGATGTCGTGATGTTATCACCTCCCCCAGAGGTCAGACAGGACAACGCTCTGACTGTGTGGTGGGCCGGACCACTTAGCCCAGCCAACGAGGGGGCGCAGGGGGAACCACCGCCAGTGGTGGTGATTGATTGATTGTTGGAGTAGCCCAGTTCAAACCCCCCTCCTCTGGACTGAACCAAATGTCAAACTGCCAATAAGAGAAAATGTAGTAGTAGTACTTATTCTGTTTAATAGTATGGCAATCAATACATTGAGTTGTCCCTTGGATTCAGCGAATTACAGTTTCCCCAGTCTCGAAGCCAAGGTACAAACTATTGTGAATGCCAACATGCTATTACAATTGAATGGTAATGTGCTACTATGCTAGCAGGGAGCTTACCAATTCCAAACGAAATGTAATTGTAAAACCTCTCAGGTTCAGATGACCACCACAGCCAAACCAGGCCCTGTGTGTTGAATGAGCACAGTGTACATTGTGTTGTGTTGAATGTACATCAATCTACCTTCCAGTCATGTTGCTCTAGGGGGAGTGTTCTGTTTACCTCGTGTTAGTCTTTTTTATTGTTGTAAGTGCCAAGCTGGTGGCATGGCACTGCTATACATGCGTCAGTAAATGTATATTTTTGTAAAGCCATGATGAATATTGTAGTTTCTGAATGTATTAAAATCGGTAAGCAGTTGGCATAATTGCCGGAACCACAAACAGACGGATACCACAAACGTCTTTTTATTGTGAGTGAGATGACAGACAAACACAAACGTCGGTCTGTCCTTTCCTAAATGATCAACAATATTTGTATAGGGAGAACAGTTGTGTCGTTGCACAAGTGATATTGTTTGTAGAAGTAACCTACTAAATGCTTTTTTTGCAAGTTCTCCGTTGCACTGTCTGCAAATTCAGGGAGACCACTAGAGGGCAAACTAACTTCAACAGGTGGATTATCTGTTTCACACAGAAACCTTTTCTTGTGTCGGTATTATGCTGAATTGTGTTGTAAAAATTCTGTTCTATTTTGTCTCTATATTTAGTTATTGTAGAATAAGCTATTCTAACAAGCCCAGGGGATTGTGTGTGTGTGTGTGTGTGTATATATATATATATATATATATATATATATATATATATATATATATATATATATATATATATATATATGTATGTGTTTTCTGAGAAGGATCTGTCATGTACCTTTCGAGCATACCCTCAAACGCACACAGACACGCATTGTAAAACCATGGGTATAGGTAGAGCTAAGTGCCGAGTTGGAGAGCGACACTGTTGTGTTGTGAAAGTTGCTAGGCGACCGTCTTAGAATAAGTGAAGGGCCTAGGGAGGGTGAAGTGGGGTACAAGACGGAGAAAGAGCGGGTGAGAGAGCGTTTGTGCAGAAAGGGTGTTTGAAAAATGTTTGTGCTGAATCAGTGGTGTGATCTTCACACAGACTTAACAGTGAGGGGTGCTTTATCTAACTAGCCGAGAGTCTTCTTTTAGCAGTCGGGTCTTTTTAGGAGTCAAACAGAGAATAGGGAGGGTGTAATCCTCAGCAATTCAGCCTAGGCTCGTTAGTAAGAAGGGTGAGATCTTCTGTTACCAGTCTAGGGGTGTCTGCTCTGTTAGGGGCTGAGAGCATGTCTGACATGGGGCCTCTACAGAGGATGCTGAAGCAGACCAGCCTCTACACAGGCTCTTCCACACACATCCTGGGTTAGACTCAACAATGCAACACTCAAACCATGCTTTATGTACGCAACTTCCACTAACAGTGGCTTGTAGAATAAGGTACTTCAGTCCAAGATGACATGCTTTCTTCTTCCTGCTTTATTCATTAATTTTCACTTCTAGACAGCCTCCATCAAAACTGCAAACAATATGGGACATTTAGCTATGTCGTAATTCTACCTTCATTCCAAGACACCGTTAATATTATTGTATTTTCTTGAGTGTTTGTTATTTACTTACAATTGCACAGACTATTTGGTTCCATTTCTGATAAATCGTTTCTCGGCCCCCTCTCTGCCTGCCTCCATGCTCTATAGTCAGTCCGAAATGCTTGTCCTCCAAGTGGGGAATATCAAGCAAGTAGCAATGTAAAATAATGGCATTTTGACGTTTTGAAAGACATTTGTAAACAATTATTCAAATGACAGTCCGCTGTTAGAGCAGCAATCCTATTGAGAAAGCACTCAGAACAAACACACACATCAGTTTGACCAGGGGTAATTCAGCATGGAGAAAGAGGATGACATCTCTGGAGGCAAAATTGTAAATGTCTGTGTAAACTGGTGTGTGGTGTTTCATGTTACTCTGCTCTCAAGCTGCTCCAATCTTAAAGGAAGGAACATGTTTTCAGGGCATGGGAGGAGGGAAATGAAGGGGAACAGTTTCTGCCACTGTGGGCTTGTGTCATCGATGTCACACTTAAGTTGTTTTCCTCAGAATGAAAATATCCAAGTGTGGTTCAGTGGCAGGGGTGGGATAAAGGGTCCTGTGGGGCTGCAATGTGCACAGGCTTAGTGTGCTAATGCTGGGCTGGAACAAAACCCTGCACTAATAACTGCCCTCCAGGACCAGAGTTAGCTGACCTTGTTCTGTGTTGGCTGTTGGTTCTAACAGTTCGGGGAGAGAAGTTTCTCTCTCCTTCCACCTCTACCTCCACAAGCCCCAGCCAGGACCCAGGGCTGGCCTCTCTCCCCCCATTTTGAGCAGACAAAGGTGGGGTCCACACAGAGAGCCCCGGATGGAGGTATTTCTGCAGAAGGTGGAAGAGGATAAAGCAAGGGCCCTAAATCAACAGGAGGTGGTAGATCACACACTAAGAAGACAAATCATGGATGGAACATTTATATTTAAATGATTAAATCAAGTTAACACATTTAATAGCCCGTCGACTCATTTTTCAGGCCTATAAGTTATTTCCTCTCTCTTCCCTTTTCCAAAGGCTTTAGAATTGATTGACAGACACATTTCCTCTTGCTTACACTAGAGGTGAAGGTAATTGGCATGTGTTCGTTCTATATCCAGCTGCACACACATCAACTACTCTGATCTCACCTCATTCAATCCAGATGTGTTGGATTTCCATGTGAAATACCAACCTTGATTAACTCATTGATAGATGTACAGTAGCATATCACTATAACCCACACATTATATACATTAAACTATACGTTATACACAGACCAGGATCCTACCGCTGCAGATTTAAAATGTCCAATATGTTCTCCTACATAAAGAATATGTACTTTAGCACCCTTCGCTTCCTCTCACTCGTTCCCCACCTCCTCTCTCTCTCCGTACCTCCTCTCTCGCTATTCCCTCTGGCGGTAGATATATAGTTATGATGAACACGCCGTATTGAAGTGGCTGTTGAGTCTCCTGGCAGATAGGATGTATTATGGCTGGGAGTTTAGAGGCCCTAGCTGGAATAATGGCTTCTATAATTGCACTCTAGGGAAAGGTACAGCAGCTAGCCCTAAGATTTCACTCTTCTCACCAGCCCTAAGGCGTACTACCACAAACCCCTGAGCACAGTGCCAATTCTAACCACCCATCACTTTCTTTCCCTCTCCATCCCTCCTTCTGTTCCTTCTTCCTTTCATATTTGCTTCCCTCTCTCCGTCTCTCCTTACCTCCCTTTGGACCTCCATCGCTTTCTTTCTTTCCCTCCCTCCCTTCCTGCTGGACAGGGAGAGACTGGAGGCCGAGCAGAGACGGGGGAGCGGGTAGAGCAGCAGGCTCAGTTTGAGGAGTGCTTAGTGGGGCTGCGGGAGGAGATGGAGAGAGGGATGAGACTGGTGGTGGAGGAGGAAACATGCGGGAAGGATATGGGCTGAGATACAGAGAGAGGCGGTGGAGGAGCGACTAAGAGAAGCAATGGACATGGAGGCTAAAGCCCAGGTGGGACAGATCTAAACATGTGTTCCACAGCTTGTACAGACCCCTGTCTGATTCCACTCGCACTTCGCCCCTCCTCGCTCTCAATGTAAGGGCTTTATTGGCATGGAAAACATATGTTTACATTGCCAAAGCAAGTGGAATGGATAATAAATAAAAGTGAAATAAACAATCAGAAATGAACAGTTAACATTACACTCACAAACGTTTCAAAGGAATAGAGACATTTCGAATGTCATATTACTGGTTATGTATGTTGTAATAATGTGCATGTAGTTGAAGTACAACTTCTACCCGCTTTCTCACACACACACACACACACACACACACACACACACACACACACACACACACACACACACACACACACACACACACTCTCTCAGGAGGACATGAAGAGGTGTGTTAGGGAGACAGAGCCACAGAATGACCCACAGACTCTCCAGGACAGACAGCATGGAATTATCTCAAATGCAAAACAGGCAAGAATGTCTTCACATGCACACATGCATATATGCACAGCACACACAGACGCTCAGCAATTTCTCCTCTTTTATCACGATCTCTCCATCTCTCTGCTCTGCATTCCTCTCCCTCCAGTATACCTGCCTATATGAATACTTCTCTGTCATTCTGTATAGTGTAAAGGGAGAGTATAGAGGAGAATGGGTAATTCGAGCCAAAGGGGTAAGTTGACCCACCCTTGTTTGTAAGAAATCATTCACAAAATGTATAATTTGACCAAATATTTAGGAAGAGGTAAGCAAGTGGTAAGAAAAAGTGGTAAGCAAGTTAGGTCCAAAAAACAGATGTTCACCAAATCAAATGAATTTGTTTAATGGTTTCATTATTCTTGACTCTAAACCAAAGTACATCATTTTAATGTTCTATTCATCAGTCAGCTTCTTTATGAGGTACTAAACCTAGCACGAAAGTGCATCCTTGTAGCTGTGTGGGCTATTATAGTCAAAATGTTTGCCTTGGGGTAAGTTGAGCCAATAGCCATGGGGTAAGTTGACCCAATGGTTGAGCCAATGGCAAGTTGAGCAAATGTAAGTGTTTTCTTCCCAGGCATAATGCAAGGAATCATCTCTGCGATTTGAGATAACAACATGGCCTGGCCTATGTTAAAAGTGCAAAAAAATATACCAAGTGTTTTAAGTAATGATTAAAAGACAAAAAACGATTGCGTTTGGGAAATAAAGATTGACATGATTTAAAAAAAGTTGTGGTAATATTTCATTCAGTACAGAAATGTATAGGTGGCTTAACTTACCCTGACCCGCAGCTCAACTTCCATACCTGGGGTCAGTTGAGCCAAGAGACCACTTTTTGGACGAGCTTTGTTTTCAAAACTGTAATGTTTACATGAATTCTGATTATTTCCAGGGATACATCCTGAAATATATGTAGATATCTTTGTTGGAAAGAAACTATATTTCCCTTGACAGAGTGATGCTGAATGTAAAACTAGATGATAATTGTACATGAAGCACAATTGATGGGACTTGCTTTAACTCTTTCAAAGTATATTTGTGGCAGTGAAGAACTACGTAGAATAGGGTTGTATGTACACCTAGTGATAGCTAGCTGTAGTTCTATCTGATAAATGAACTCTTTAGGCTCACCGTAATCACTGAAAAGAACATTTCCTGAAGAAAAGGTGGTGCGCCTAATAGCTTGTTTTAAAGGTTGTATGATTTGGAGATAAGTTATAGTTAGTGTGGTAGTGTCTGCAGTAGTAATGGTGGTGACTGGTTAGAGTTGAAAAAGTAGGTAGATTGGTTGATATGACAGGAAATGCCTGAACATGTGAACGTTGGTTTGGTGTCTCTAGCTTGAACGGTTCAAGAGTTACAATTATTGTTGGTGGGTATTTTATGCTCTTTTATGGACATTTACATAGTTATAATTTATAGTGCAGACCAGAGATAGTGCAAACCAGAGCTAACTAGCTATGCCCACACTCTAAAAAGAAAAGGTTGCTGGAGTATCCTCTAGGGGTTCTTCAAATTGAAACTGTCGGGGACTCCTATAAGTTCTTCAAAGAACCCCTTTTAATAGATCCTCGAAGATCATTTTGAACCTTTTGGGGTTAATTTTTTAACTACACACCTCCTCCCCCTATATTATTAATAATATTAATAATACGCATAACAATAACACAATATTTTAGTTCTCAGTGTTTATTATGATGTTCATTGCAAAGCAGAAGTAGAAAAATCCAAATGAGGTAAACTCCCAGCAGATCCCCAAGTCCAGGGGATATGTCCTCTGGCGTGTTGATGTTAATGTATTGATGTTTTCCGTATCCATAGCCAGAATGATTTTTGCAGTGCATGGTGATCTAATAAGTTTCCTATTATATTCATCAGAGGTGTAGGGAGGGTGAAGTCTGTGAATCCCAAAATGTGTAATTATATAGATGATTAACAAAACATGCACACGACAGAATTCATACCTTGGTTTTCGAGGTGGATGTGAATGAAAAAAACTGTTTTGATAATGGTTTTCATTCACATACCTTCTCCATAATGTAGAGGCCTATGGGATATTCATTGAAGAGGTAAGGGAGGAGGATGGTAAATGTGATCTGCATAACATACCTATACCAATTTTACATACCTTTGTATGCCTCCTCGTCTGTATACCTGCAGACACTTAAGTGAGCAGTTCAGTCATCTGCACCTAATAAAGCTAACCTTCATCATATTCTTATAGCCTACATACAGTATTATTACCTCTTTATTGACTGATATCCGTTGTATTGTGTCCATTTTCTGTTTTGGAAAGAGTTGCATAAATATGAAAAGATAGATGGTATCATTATAAAACAATATCAATTTAAATCATACAAGGGGCAAACCTTACCTTAAATTGAAATCTTAACATTTTTTTGTTAGGTGCCTGCACCTGCTGTCCGTTCAAATCCAAATGTTTCAGTTGAGAAGTTAGGTTCCTGCAAGAACTCCCACCAACTGAGGAGGTTCCTCGATGAACCCCACCTCCTATGGGGTCCTTGGAAGAACCTTTTGGGGGCCATTTTCAGTGCCAAGAACCCTAAGGTTCTACAAAGAACTTTGAGGATCTTAGAAGAACCCTTGTTGAAGGAGTGCAGGACCAGAGCTAGAGCAGTAGTTGTGTGGTCAGTAGTTGTGTGGTTGTTGCAGGTTCTTTGGGCCCTACAGAATGGACATGGTCCGTAGTTGTGGTCAGTACTACTTTTGGTTAGTCGTTTTGGTAAGTATTTGTGTGGGTCAGTAGTTGTGGTCAGTAGTTGTGTGGTTGTGGTCAGTAGTTGTGTAGTTCAGTAGTTGTGTGGTCAGTAGTTTTGGTCAGTAGTTTTCCTAAGTAGGTGTGTGGTTCAGTAATTGTGGTCAGTAGTGGTGTAACCTAACGTAGCAGGCGTAAAACAAAGGCCTGAAACTAGATCCCGACGTACTGGTCTTGATGATCATTTTTTTAAACTGTTCTCTACTGCACTGTTCAACCAATCCAGTAAATGTGGAGTAGGAGTTAAAATGGAGTGTCGCCTTGTTAATGTCCAAAAGTGGAAGTTGCATCACAGGCTGTATTCCATTTGGTTAGTTCTATCTGGGATCCGTGGGACGTCCCTACCCTAGCCCTTATGGTAACCTTAACCATAACCCTTATCTAACCTTAACCCCTAACCATGATAAATGGCAACTTCAATGGGGTAGGGGCATCCCAAGGATCCCGGATAGCACAGACCCTTTTGCATTTCCCCTGAAAACAGGAACATCCAGTTGTTGGGGACTCGGCAGAGGCTAGTAGTTGTGTGGTTGTGGTCAGTTGTGTGGTTGTGGTCCGCAGTTGTGGCCAGTGTCTAAACTACAGTTGATGCGTGTGAAAACTGAAATATGTGCGATGAGAAGTGATCGGGTGAAATATATGAAGCAAGTGACCGGAGAAGGCTTCGCTCTATCCAATCAGAGCAGTGGGGTCAACGTACAGCTGCTCTTCTCTTTACAGACAGGAAAACTAGCCAGTTGAGTTTAGAGCACGGGGCACAATCCTGAGAAGGAGTACACTGTTGCCTTGGCTGCCTCCTTGTTCTAAATTCAATCACTCTCTTCACCCTCCTCATTATTTTTGCCTGCGCTGCCACATGTGGGAGTATCCATAGCAACGGCTCCATTATGGCTGCTCAATGATGAGACATGAGAGAGCTGTTAGCTGACGTTAGCTACAGTGACTTCAGAAAGTATTCACACCACTTGACTTTTTCCACAGCCACCACTATACTTGAAAATATGGAGATTGGTACTGTTGTATTGTGTTGTATTGGATTTGCCCCAAACATAACACTTTGTATTCAGGACAAAAAGTTAATTGCTTTGCCACATTTTTCAGTATTACTTAAGTGCCTTGTGGCAAACAGTATGCATGTTTTGGAATATTTTGACTCTGTCATTTAGGTTAGCATTGTGGAGTAACTACAATGTTGTTGATCCATCCTCATTTTTCTGCTATCACAGCCATAAACTCTGCAACTGTTTTAAAGTCACTATTGGCCTCATGGTGAAATCCCTGAGAGGTTTCCTTCCTCTCCGGCAACTGAGTTAGGAAGAACGCTTATAGCTTTGTAGTGACTGGGTGTATTGATACACCACCCAAAGTGTAATTAATAACTTCACCGTGCTCAAAGGGATATTCAATGTCTGCTTTTTTATTTTTACCCATCTATCAATAGGTGCCCTTCTTTGCGAGGCATTGGAAAACCTCCCTGGTCTTTGTGGTTGAATCTGTGTTTGAAAGTCACTGCTCAACTGAGGGACCTTACAGATAATTGTATGTGTAAGGTACATTCAAAAATAATGTTAAAAACACTATTGTACACAGAGTGAGTCCATGCAACTTATTATGTGACTTGTTAATCAAATGTTTACTCCTGAACTAAAATACTAAGAATATTTTTAACTCCTTGCACACAGAACATCCATCTGCTGATGGTGATAACTGAGTAGAACAATCCTTCTACTCCAGACTGACACTTATTTAGGCTTGCCATAACTAAGGGGTTCCTCCTTTCAGCTAGTACAGCCGTGCCATCTGATCCAAAACATTGTCCAACACTCGCTCACTTGCTGCCCAATATGGCTCCTTTCCCACATATGGAAAGCCGTTCAGCATGAATCACAATAATAATCATCAGAAATGTCCAGATCCATTTCTTCCCCGTCATCTGAGTCCTTTTTATTCAGATCTTGTAGCAACGCTAACGCAGCATGTGCATCCATTCGTCTTGGTCTTGCCATTGTAAATTGCACACGCTCTCACTGTGTAGCTGACTCCAGGTAGGCCTAGGGTAGACTAAAAAGACTGCTTGGATTTGGTGGATTGAAATAGGGTACACTGTTTTGAGATTATAAATACAATAGGTGAATACAATAGAATGGTCCGCCCTGTTCCTCATTCACAATTACTGATTTACATAATTATGCATAGTTCGCTTCCCCTCACTCAACTCAACCATTGTCCCCCATCTTACTATACTTAATTTATTTAATCGGTTATACACTATATATACAAAAGTATGTGGACACCCCTTCAAATTAGTGGATTCGGCTATTTCAGCCACACCAGTTGCTGACAGGTGTATAAAATCGATTACACAGCCATGTAATTTCCATAGACAAATATTGGCAGTAGAATGGCTTTACAGTGATTTTCAACGTGGCACCGTCATAGGATGCCACCTGCCCAACAAGTCAGTTCTTCAAATCTCTGCTCTGATATAGCTGCCCCGGTCAACTGTAAGTGCTGTTATTGTGAAGTGGCAAGGTCTAGGAGCAACAACGGCTCCCTGTCGAAGTGGTAGGCCACACAAGCTCACAGAATGAGACCACCGAGTTCTGAAGGGCAAAGTGCATACAAATCGTCTGTCCTCAGTTGCAACATTCACTACTGAATTCCAAACTGCCTTTGGAAGCAACAACAGCACAAGAACTGTTCGTCGGGAGCTTCATGAAATGGGTTTCCAAGCCTAAGATCACCAATGCGCAATGCCAACTGTCAACTGGACTGGTGTAAAGCTTGCCGCCATTGGACTCTGGAGCAGTGGAAACACGTTCTCTGGAGTGATGAATCACGCTTCACCATCTGGCAGTCCGACAGACAAATCTGGGTTTGGTGGTTTGGTGTCCTGTGGTTTCTTATGACCTATTTTAACATAATAAATGCATTAATTTAGCAATGAATTATTTATTATGGAATATTTATACAATTGCAATATCAAGGTCAGAAATACCTTCATGGCGATTCTAGCAGTTATGAAATTCCAGGCTTTTAGTGTTAGACTTACCCATAAAGACTCACAGCTGTAATCGCTGCCAACGGTGATTCTAACATCTATTGACTCAGGAGTGTGAATACTTATGTAAATGAGATATTTCTGTATTTCATTTTCAAAAAATTTGCACAAATTTCTAAAAACATGTTTCCACTTAATCTTTTTGGGGTAAAGCTGGCACTTTTGATTGATATTAGATATTTTTGTTCCTACAGTGTCTTGCAAAAGTATTAATCTCTTTTTGACCATCAAGGAAAACGCTATGTCTGGCGGAAACCCAACACCTTTCATCACCCTGAGAACACCATCCCCACAGTGAACCATGGTGGTGGCAGCATCATGCTGTGGGGATGTTTTTCATCGGCAGGGACTGGGAAACTGGTCAGAATTGAAGGAATGATGGATGGCGCTAAATACAGGGCAATTCTTGAGGGAAACCTGTTTCAGTCTTCCAGAGATTTGAGACTGGGACGGAGGATCACCTTCGTATGCTTAGGACCCTAAGCTAAAGCAACACTCAAGTGGTTTAAGGGGAAACATTTAAATGTCTTGGAATGGCCTAGTCAAAGCCCAGACATCAATCCAATTGAGAATCTGTGGTATGACTTAAAGATTGCCTTACACCAGCGGAACCAATCCAACTTGAAGGAGCTGGAGCAGTTTTGCCTTGAAGAATGGCAAAAATCCCAGTGGCTAGATGTGCCAAGCGTATAGAGACATACCACAAGAGACTTGCAGCTGTAATTGATGCAAAAGGAGGCTATACAAAGTATTGACTTTGGGGGAATAGTTATGCACGCTAAGGTTTTCAGTTTTTCTGTCTTATTTCTTGTTTGTTTCACAATAAAACATATTTTGCATCTTCAAAGTGGTAGGCATGTTGTGTAAATCAAATGATACAAACCCCCCAAAAATAAATAGGAACAATTCCAAGGGGGGTGAATACTTTCGCAAGCCACTGTAATACAGATTTGAATAGCAGAGAAGTAGACAAAGTTATCTAAGTTGTCATACCCATCTAACATTTTGTCTTGTTGGGAAAGTGGTCAAAACTTCAGCTGTTTTTAAAAAGTTAGAGAAAATTTTGTTGATGCTCTTACTAAAACAGCTGTAACGTTTGATTGGTACCAGATAATTCTATTCCGATTTCAGATTTGAATAGCAGGAAGTAGACCAAAATGTCATACCCTCTAACTTTTTGTCTAAGTTGTTGGCAAAGTGGTCAAAGTAGCTGATTTGTGTCAAAAGTTGCATTGTTGGTTGCGTTTACAGTTAATGGAATGTTGGAAGTCATGATGTCACAGTGGGACCCTTGTAATGTTGAAGAAATCCCAATAAAGTGGATGAGGTTTTCAAAGAAAGACAAAAAAATATCAAAGATATCAAAAAGTTGTATGTAACCACACTGGTCCTGACCAGTCTACACATTTGAAAGTTTGAACAGCAGTTCTACAGTAGCTTAAACAGTGTAAGAGGAATAGAATAAAAAGGCAGAATTGTGATGAAGATTTAAAGTCTGGACTTTTGCTTTGCAAGTCCCACCTAAAAATGGCTGAACTTACCCCGCTCTCCCCTACTATGCCCTTTCTCTCCCTCTCCTCATGCATTTTGTGTTTCTCATGCCGTATGTGTGTGTGTGGTGTGTGTCTGCGTCATGTTTTTGGCTATGTCTGTCTGTCTCTCTCTCTCTCTCTCTGTGTCTGTCTCTGTCTCTGTGCACTCCCTCTCATGTTTTTTGGCTGTGTGTCTCTGTCTCTGTGTGTGGTGTTAGGCAGTGGCAGCTGGAGCAGGGTCTGGCCAGAGTCACAGGGGAGAGGATGCAGTACGAGACAGAGTTTAAGGTCAGCACGCTTAATGAGGTCATGAATAAATGAACACCACTAAACGATGGCGCACACACACGTTCATAACAGGCCCACGTGAGCTAGCTGCAGCCCCTTCCTCTTTCTTTATATCTCTCGCTCCTCTCTCTCCTTTCATAATAGGCACATGTGAGTTGCAGCCTTCCTCCCATCCCTCCCTCTCCCATCACTCTCTCCGAGACAGCGGATGAGGCTCAACTTTCTGCTTCTTTCCATTTCGTTTATGTTACGTTGTTATCCTCTATCCCCAGTTTCTCTCAGTCTGAAATTATAACCGTGCGGATTTTATCAGTTACAGTCTGTCTTCTTCCCTCTCTCTCTTTCTCCTATCTCTCTCTCTGTCTCTCTCCTTCTCTCTCTCTGTTTTTTTTTCAATTCTCTTTCCCTCCCCCCCTCTCTCACTCTCTCACTCTCTCACACTCACTCGCTCACTCACAGACAGAGGTTACAGTGTAGCTACAGACAGTTTGAGAATCTGACCGAGTCCTCCCTCGACTCTGACTGCCTGTTGAAGCTCTGTCGCCTGGGCCGAGAGCCTGTATACACACACGTGGGCATCCAGACTGACACCTCACCTGATGACCTCACAGATGCACAGACACCTCCCGGCTGCTCAGGGTACAGGTACTGAAATGCACAGATCTGGGATCAGCTCATTCTTCCCGATCTTGATGAGGTAAAACGTAACACTGATCTTAGATCAGCACATAGGAACTTCATCATTCAACTTAGGCCTACCATTTGAGCTCACAGATGCCTCTCTGCTCTGTCATCATCTGGAATGTGTCCATAGAGGGAATGAAACTCATGTCACTGTATAGAGCAATAAACCTGATTATAAGTTGAATATGTTGTCTTATTTTATCATCTTAGTTTCATCTGCACTGAAAATATATTACGAAATTATTTCAGAACCAGGACATCAAGGTTACGTTTTTAAGATATCAAAACATGTAACTACACAGTAAAGACATTCAGATGATACGTTGCACTTCCATGGCTAACCACAGGGTGGAAGTGCAGGCAAGGTTTTGGTCTCTACTTGACAGTCAGATGGCATTTGGCCCCGTCTGTTCTCTTGGCGAGCGCGGCTCCACTGTAAACAATAGTGTGTGGCCACTGTGGTGCCTGTCGTCCGCAGTGCTCTGCACATCATCAAATCAAACGGCTCTTTCAACTGTTGGTATTGGAAGTTATTGCTTAGACTACACTTCCCAAACAATGTCAAAGCACAGAGAGAAAAATCTTATTGTGAGTCTGGTTAATGGCCAGAGCTATAGGCCTTGGGATGTATGTCAGAATTAGAATGACATTCATTCTGTCTTTATACAACTTTCAGCATTGTCAAATAACCGTTATTATACGGTAGTAATGAGAGAGTAGAGACCTATCATTTTCTTTCAGAAAATCACAAATAAGTCACTGGGGGCGCTCGAGCCCTTTCACAAACTCGCAAAAATCGCAGCATTTGTCGTGCATGATAGTGTGAGTGAGCGACTGTTTGTTGGAGTCTGCGAACAGATGAAGTAGAGGGAGAGAGAGCGTAGGTCGCTTTGCGTGTTTGAAAGGGACAGAAAAGACCGATCGCCATCCTAACACTGTACATAGCCATAATATGACATTTCAAATGTCTATTCCTTTGAAACTTGAGTGTAATGTTTACTGTTCATTTGATTGATTATTTCACTTTTGTTTTATTTATTTCACTTGCTTTGTCAATGTAAACATATGTTTCCCATGACAATAAAGCCCATTGAATTGAATTGAGTGGAACCTGTTTACCCCACAGGTGGAGGAGGGGTTATATGTAAATTGTGGGAGGGCTAAAACCGACTCGATGCCGCCCAGAAGAAAAAAAAGCTGAAAGAGAATTCCAATCCATTAGTGCGCCTGCCTGCTAGTCGGAAGATGGGGAATTTTTTCATTCGAACATACACCTCCCATTTTCCCTCCCCCTTTCCCTCCCCCTTTCCCAAACAAGCAGTCAGTCTGTCAATGTGCTCCGAGCGTTAGGCAAGTCAAACGAGTGGGATTTTGAACTAGTGAGACGGGGACATATCGAATGGAAACCATTGGAAAGCTATCCAGATTCCAAATGACTAGCCACATCAGACAGGCGAGTCTATAACATACGAATATGAGTTAAAGTTCGATGTATTATTCAAAGTTATATTTTGCTCTTGTTCGTCTGGTAAGGACTGAAGTTGAATAGGCTGGACATCTTCTAGCCTTCAGCTCTCTTTCTAGTCCAGTGTTTTGATTTGTTATGTGATAAATTGATTGCTGGATTTGTCAACACCACCTGAGTTCGTTTGTTTGAATTGCCAGTCTCATTTACAAATCGTTTGGGAAAGGATATTGATTTACTCACTGGAAGAGAAGAGAAAGGACACGCAGTGCGGACCAAACCGTGCAATGACAAATCCACCGACCAGAGAGCATCAACACGTCCTTCTGATGGAGCTACTGTTCTAAACTGGGAAAAAAAGCCTGTTCTAATTTTAAACACAGCATTTGCGCTTATGTCTCGAATCCTTTGAATCGACAATTTATTTATCGGAGAAAAAACTCAAAAGAAAATAAGAAGTAGAAAGGAATGGGAGAGAAACCGAAGGGAATCGGCGCAGAGAACAAGGGAACATTGTTTGGGAAAACACAATTATAGGAAACACCAACACGCAACAGAAAATAGCTCTCCTAGAGCGCCTATCAAATCCGGATAGAAATCGATTCAACGGGAGTTATTTTTGTGGAAGAAGGGGAGTTGTGCTCAATCCATTGAACACAGAGCAACTTTCTCAGCCATAGTTGTCAATTACTACGTTGTGTGCTCTGTTATTCGTTTTATATCCATGCGGTTGCCCAAGGCACGATATTTCCTCTTCACGCATTGAGTGACTCACCTATAGCTTACACGGCTATAGCCTTTGTTTGGAAAGCACCCCATCGACACCCTCATAGAAAATATACAATTTATTTTTAAATGGGGTTAAATAATAGGGGTTGTGGAGTTGCAATGGCGTGTCGGAGAAGTGGGAGTAAACTGGGATTTGCGCTGATATTCTTACTGGATTTACTGGGAACGGCGGTGAGCAACATGGAGCCTATCTACTGGAATTCCTTGAACAAAAGGTATGTCGGGAAGTAAAGTTGTGCAGCCTATGAGATTACTTTGCAGTCGTTTGTAAACGATAATTATCGTTTATCTTTATTATGTGGAGAAAGCTCTCAATGAAGTTTGGAGATGGAGGGTGTGTAATAACGACTTCAGCTCTCTCTCTGTTGTCGAGTTATCCAAGTCTAAAGACGGTGTGGGCTTTTATGTAGCCCAGACTCGTAAATACCAGTTTGTATGGAGTGTGTGTGTTGAGGGATGTTAAGACAATATTTCGAAGAAAACGCGTTTTCCTTTCGATGCATATCGAATGGCCTGCATTTTTCTCATTCCCAAATGTTTCTCCCATATAGCATATCAATTGCAATCACTCATTGAAATCCACATTGTTCAAAGTGACTATTTTCATCTAGTTGTTACATTGTAATTAATTTAGATAGGCCTGCATAAACGTTTGGCTATTGTCATCCAAACCATTTATGGGTAGGGTTGAGTGGAACCTATAGGCAGTAGCAGGGCTTCCCCAACTGGCGGCCCGCCTGTTGTTGCATATATTATATATTTTTTGTTGGAAATAAAATACTTAAAAACACCAGGTAATAAGTGATTAGAATTTTTTTATCCGTTCCCAAGTATTCCCACGCATAATACAGACATGTGATGTATGCACATGTTAGCAAGGTTTGAACATTTAATGTTTTTGTCAAATATGATATCCGTTTTGGGTTCTTGCTGTCGATTTGCAGTCTACAAATGATTTGTAATTATGTTCCGGCACCCGACCATCCATCGCCTAAGAAAAAATCGGCCCGTGGCTAAATCTATTTCAGGGATGGGCAACTTTGATTGGGGTAGGGGACACAACAAGTCTGAATTTATCATGAGGGGTCTCGATTTGCTGCCTGTCTGCGTACCCACCACATGTGCAGTTTTAAGAGCTCAATTCTACTCATTTTGCCATGGGGCATAGAGAAAATATTGCCGTTTTAAAGCAAGTTTGCTGTAATTCTACTCATTTTTCCATGGGCAGAGAGGAAAATGAAGTGTTTTTAATATGATATCTGAGTGATCTTAGTAGCCTAATCTAGACGCTGTGTAGCCTTGCCTGCCCGGAACACGTTCAACTCATTTGCAATTTCCCTCTGTAAAAAGGAAATTCCGTTGTAGGTGAGAAATGTCATTTAAAACACCTCCCATTACCCACTCTGACTAACGACCGAGACCACCTTACCTCCATTTCCTCACACCTCCACCAATTTCCATGCGTCTGAATTGACACCTGGTGGCGATGGTGTGTGTGGTAGGTAGCCTACACCAAACCTAGACTCCATAGCTGTTCTGGAACGGAATGTAGGTTATGCACAGCAGTGCAGCTATTAGGCCGGGCTACAGATGCCGAGGGCTGTTTTAAGACGAATAGGCTTTTAATGCCTCCATGTGGTCGTCGGCTACTCCGGGGCCTATCTTCATTCGACAGATGCTGCAACAAGGGGATCTAATTCTGCGCGGCTCTGCCATTGTAGCTCTTGGAAAAAGCCCCTAATGAGGGGTTGCGTCCCATATAGCACCCTATTACCTTTGTATAGGGGATAGGGTGCAATTTGAGACACACAGGGTCTTTGTCAGTGGTGGGCGTAGTAATCTGATGGGTGCCTCTGCCTTGGACACGGGAGGTTAGTTTTTACTGAAGGAGTGAAGGCCGTGTACTTTGTGAGTGGGCCTAATGCTCTGTTGATAGGGTATCGTGTGATTTGATTCTAATTTAATAGACTTGCCACTTTACTTGTTAGTTCTGTTACCTTCATTTGTGAGGTAAGTAGTCCTATGCCTCGGCCTAGAGCTAATGGATAACCGTGGTGACTTTCACACTAGCTACTGTTTCACACTTTCACATTTTTCCCTGTGCCCACTCAGGTCATGGAAAGAGACAATATTAGGTGAAGTAGACACAAAGTTTTACTTTATCGCACAAAATAATTGCTTTGTAATTTTCCTCTGTTAAATCATGGAAGGCATGTTCTTACATGGTTGATACAATGTGATTTACACAAGTTGTTACAAGTTAACAAGTGTTTAAGAAAATAATCCTCCCCCCACACACACATACGCGCACACTATATTGCTTGTATTCTGTCAAAACGACCACACCCTGGTATCTAAAGCCAGGACAAAGCAGTAAATTCATGCTGAAGTGCATGCATGGTTCACATTTTGGGTTTGTAGCAAATGTACTGGCTACTGTAGTGCAGTTAACCTTCAGACCATTCCTAGTTTCACTGCTTTGAAGTTTAGGGTGTCCACCTGCACATTCTCCTTCCTCCCACTCTGCCCTTCTCTCCCTCTCTCCGATTGTCAGTGTCTTCAAGTTACATTTTTCTATTGCTTCATGGACGTTCTCGCTGCCTCATTCTCTCCCTCTCCCATTGTACCTAAATATTAGTTCTGAAGCGGTTCGAACCCCCCGAAAAGGGCGGTGCACAATTGGCCCAGCGTAGTTAGCGCTTGGTCGGGGTAAGCCGTCATTGTAAATAAGAATTTGTTCTTAACTGACTTGCCTAGTTAAATAATATATATATTTTTTTAAATACAGTAGCCAGTGCCTCAGGGGGAGGGGCAAATATTTTCAGCTAACAGTAGTGCTGAATAACCAAAATGTTGGTTAATTTCAGTTTTTTAAACAACTCATTGACCAACGTCGGTTCAATTATTTGAATTCCATTTAGTTTTTTTTTCTTTCTGTGGGCTCAATGTGCACATTGTACAGTTCTCTAGAGATAAATCGGATCAAGCCCGAACTGTGCGATGTAATTGTCGTTTCCAGCAGGCCAATATTCTACATAGTTTAGCACAGAGAATTTGGTAATTAACTACAATGACCATAATCCATTGCGTGCCTACTTGTCTGGTCTGTGTGTTTCTTTTACACCTGCTACGTAAGAGAGACAGAAGAATGTGCGATGTAGAGGGATAGAGAGAAGTTGCTTCACAAAGTATCTCTACCTGAAAATACATTATCTAAGTGAATGATAATTGGTATTCAGCAGTCATAAAACTATGCCTTATGTACATTGAAGAACTACTAAAATTGTGATTTTGTCAAACCACATAGTCAGCAGCTCTATAGAGATGAGATGACTTGGAATGAAATAATAAAGTCATCAAATAAAACAAATGAAATATTTTTGTAAAGTCATGTGAATACATTTGAGTCATTTAGCAGACGCTCTTATCCAGAGCGACTTACACTAGTGAGTGCATACATTTTCAAATCAAATTTGTTATTATACACATGTTGAGCAGATGTTATTGCAGGTGTAGTGAAATGCTTGTGTTTCTAGCTCCAACAGTGCAGTAATATCTAACAAGTAATATCTAACAATAGGCACAATCAATATAAAGGAATGGAATATATAAATATTTGGACAAGCAATGTCAGAGCGGAATAGACTAAGATGCAGTAGAATAGGATAGAATACAGATGAGTAATGCAAAACATTATTTAAGTGGCCAGTGATTTCAAGTCTGTATATAGGGCAGCAGCCTCCAATGTGCTGGGGATGGCTATTTAACAGTCTGATGGCCTTGAGATAGAAGCTGTTTTTCAGTCTCTCGGTCCCAGCTTTGATGCACCTGTACTGACCTCACCTTCTGGATGATAGCGGGGTGAACAGGCAGTGAGTGGCTCAGGTGGTTGTTGTCCTTGATGATATTTTTGGCCTTCCTGTGACATTGGGTGCTGTAGATGTCCTGGAGGGCAGGTAGCTAGCACCCCAGTGATGCGTTGGGCAGACCGCACCACCCTCTGGAGAGCCCTGCGGTTGCGGGCAGTGCAGTTACCGTACCAGGCGGTGATACAGCCCGACAGGCTTTTCATACTGTTCCCCGTGGGAATCAAACCCACAACTCCTTTTGGCTCCCCACACGGGGGATCGTGCTCTTTGATTGGCTCAAAGTCAAGTTGTTGGCCACTGATGAGCATTGCAATTCTACAAGTAGAAACGTCAGGTTTGTCACCTCCGGGTCGGCACTCAACAGGTAGCGCTTTTGTTCTAGCAAGAGAAGGAATGGCCTCCCACTGTGACAAGTACATATCGGCAGACTACACTCTTAGAAAAAAAAAGTCCCCATAGGAGAACCCTTTTGGGTTCCATTTAAAATCCTTTCTACAGACAGTTCTACGTGGAACCCAAAAGGGTTTTACCTGGAACCAAAAAGGGTTCCCCTATGGGGACAGCCGAAGAACCCTTAAGTTCTAGATGACACCTTTTTTTCTAAGAGTGTATTTATTGGCAGTGAGATTCTCTGTGTGTTTCATGCTTTGTGCTCACGTCTATTTCCATCCTTTAGTCCATTCCTCTCTCATCTCTCTCCCTCCTACCCTCACACTTTCCCTCTCCAAGGCCATAACTACAGATGACAACACTGAGGTGCAGACCTCTGTATTTTGTTCGGAAATTGTTTATATTATTATTTTCATTCAATTTGGAAACTCGGGGTCTCAACTTACTGTTGAGAGTTAGAATAGTAGAATGAATACACAAGGTGAAATGTCTTAATTAACTTAGTTGTGCATCAGCAGTTTTCCTCTTGCTATGTCACTCACTGACAGTTACAAAATTACCCCGTGTCAGTTCATATTTTTTAGATTGGTAAAATGAGTCTAGTTAGTCTAGCCAGCTATCTAAACAAAAGTTCAATCTAAGCAAGGCTATATATATAAAGGTATTGAGTGATAATTCACTTCAAATTTGTTTTTTTCTTTTCTTACAAAGCTCAATTATCTAATGTCATTGGCAGATCATTTTGCTAATTAAAAAAAACAACTGCTCAATGCAAGTCATTTTGTATTTCAATATATTTTGAAAGATATTTGATCTGAAACCTCCCCTTACCGGACCTCACTAAAACTCTGGCCCTGGTTACGGCCCTGGTTACGGCCCTGCTCCATATCTTCCTGTCATTCTCCGTCGGCCCTCTCTCTCTGTCAGTCCTCTCAGAGCCCAGTGACCAGACGTGGCAAATTAAAAACGTGTCCCATTCAGACGCTGATTATACAGCTACACAGCAGGGGACACTGTGACTAAAGGTAGGTTAGAGAAAGGAGGGAGGAAAGACAGATGGGGGTGGGGGGTGAGGTAGGGCTGGATGTATTAAAAGGGGTGGAATTGCTGGAACATAAGGAAACGTATGTGAAAAAAGGAGGAAGGGAGAGAGTGAGGGAAAGGGGAAGAGGGGTTGGATAGATAGGGAGAAAAAAGTAAGGTGAGGTAGAGTGGGAGATAGTGAAGGAGAGAGGATGATGAAGTCTGGGAGGAGTAAGGGTGGAATCGATATGAGTTAAGACAAGTGCCAATACACGTTATACTTAAAGGAACAGGAATTGAACCAGAACAATCACCTTGGGAGAATCTTCCCGAGACAAACAGGGCCTTCAGACAGTATTCATACCCCTCAACTTATTCCACATTTTGTTGTTACAGCCTGAATTCAAAATTGATGAAATATTTTTTCTTCTCACCCATCTACACACAATAACCCAAAACGACAAAGTGAAACTCTTGCTTTTAGAAATTGTAGCACCCCTGAGTCAATACATTTTAGAATCATCTTTGGCAGTGAATACAGCTGTGAGTCCTTCTGGGCAAGTCTAGGAGCTTTGCACACCTATGCTACATGACCAAAAGTATGTGGACACCGGCTTGTCAAACATTGCTTCCATTCAGCCACAAAAGCATTAGTGAGGTCGGGCACTGATGTTGGGCAGCTTTCCAATTCCCAAAGTGGTTGAACAGGGTTGAGGTTAGGTCTCTGTGCAGGCCAGTCAAGTTCTTCCACACCTATCTCGACAAACCATTTCTGAATGGACCTCGCTTTGTGCATGGGGGTTTTGTCATGCTGAAACAGGAAAGGTCCTTCCCCAAACTGTTGACACAAAGTTGGAAGCACGGAATCGTCTAGAATGTCATTGTATTCTGTAGCGTTAAGATTTCCCTTTTAAGTTCTAGATGGCACCTTGGTGTGCACTGGAACTAAGGGGCCTAGCCCGAACCATGGAAAACAGCCCCATATCATTCATTTTCAATCACTTTACACTTGGCACTATGCATTGGGGCAAGTACCGTTCTCCTGGCATCCGCCAAACCCAAATTTGTCCGTCGGACAACCAGACGGTGAAGCGTGATTTATCACTCCAGAGAACGCGTTTTCACTGCTCCAGAGTCCAATGGCAGCGAGCTTTACACCACTCCAGCCGACGCTTGGCATTGTGCATGGTGATCTTAGGCTTGTGTGCGGCTCCTCAGCCATGGAAACCCATTTCATGAAGCTCCCGACAAACAGTTATTGTGCTGACGTTGCTTTCAGAGGTAGTTTGGAACTCGCTAGTGAGTGTAGCAGCTGAGGACAAATAATTTTTACGCACTTCAGCACTCTGCAGTCCCGTTCTGTGAGCTTGTGTGGCCTACCACTTCGACGCTGAGCCGTTGTTTCTCGTAGGCGTTTCCCCTTCACATTAACAGCACTTGCAATGGACCGGGCCAGCTGTAGCAGGGCAGAAATTTGACGAACTGACTTGTTGGAAAGGTGGCATTCTATAATGGTGCCACGTTGAAAGTCACTGAGCTGTTCAGTAAGGCCATTCTACTGCCAATGTTTGTCTATGGAGAATTCATTACTGTGTGCTCGATTTTATACACCTGTCAGCAACGGGTGTGGCTGAAGTAGCTGAATCCACTAATTTGAAGGGGTGTCCACAGACCCTGCAGCAGTGTTCCAACATCTAGTGGAAAGCCTTCCCAGAAGAGTGGAGGCTGTTATAGCAGCAAACGGAGGACCAACTCCATATTAATGCCCATGATTTTGGAATGAGATGTTCAATGAGCAGTTGCCCACATACTTTTGGTCACGTAGAGTGTGTTGTACAATGTTTGTACATTATTAGGGCTTCAAGTAGCGAATGTGGTGAAACTCTATTGTGTTTCTTCTGGTTCATTATTAGGATTCTGATTATACCGGTTATTCTAGCGAGGAAGATTATCATGCAAATTCCCGTGAGATGGTATGGCCTAGGAGGGTGCAACTTCACATGATGTTAAAGGTTCATAGTCCACACCTTCTTATGCAATGCCATGCCAATTGTCCACAAAGTGGCTCTATAACAGGTGATTGAAATAGCAAACTTTGAATGGTCATGCCCCTCACCCCATATGACATACACATTCGTAGCATAGGACCCTCCTCTCACAAGGAACGAATTTGCCTCAAGGAACCATAAGGTCCGCCATGATGGATTTTCTGCCATTTTAGAATTTTGTGAAAAATCCTTAAATGACATTTCTTCCGGAACTACTGGGTCGATCTGGATGAGCCTTGATATATGGAATCTATGGACCAAGGTCCCAGACTAATACATTATGTCAAACAACATACCAACTTACCAATAAACATTCATGTGGGCGTGGTCAGGTTCATTAATGCATAGAAATCAGACACAGATATTCACGTTGTAACCAGACTTAGTACACATGTTCCAAACACTCTCTCGGGGTGTAGCCATGGGCTCCTCTTCCCCCCCCAACTATGCAAACCTGTATGTGAGACAATTTGAAGAAGCATTCCTTTATAAAACAGACACACCCCCTACTTTCTAAAATCCTCCTATGGAAGAGATACATAGATGATGTCTTTGTGCTCTGGGAAGGAAGTCAGCAGGAACTAAATGAATTCCAAACTCTACTAAACGAGAGATCTGAATACCTCAAATTCACCATGCAAAACTGATGAGAGAATAATAAACTACCTGGATTTATGGATTATCAAAGAGGATGATGCATTACACACAGACTTATACACAAAGCCCACAGATCTCAATAACTTGCTGTGTGCGGATAGTATGCATCCCCTTCCCCTCCAGAATGGTCTACCATATAGCCAGTTATGCAGGGTTAAATGAATCTGTGGCCACCAGACAGATTTTAACAGCAATGCTAAAAAAATCACAGATAAATTCAAAATGAGAGGTTACAAGGACAAAACTCTTGATGCTGCAGTGATGAAAATATCTCAAAAACCAAGAGAGGAATTACTAAAAACTCAACCAAAGAAGAAAAACAACTCAACCGTCTTTTGCACTAAGTACCCCAAGAGTTCGGAGAAAATGAAAGCAATCCTGAAAAAGGACTGGCATATTCTGCAATCAGACAAAAACAATTGCACACCTCTTCAAGGAACCCCCACTGGTGGTCTATAAGGAACCCCCCACTGGTGGTCTATAAGGAACCCCCCACTGGTGGTCTATAAGGAACCCCCCACTGGTGGTCTATAATGAACCCCCACTGGTGGTCTATAAGCATGGTCGCAATATTGGAGATAGTTTGGTGAGATCTGACCTGTCCACTCTGACACCTATCCCAAATGGGAACTACAAATGTGGCTCATGCGCACAGTGCAATAGCACTATAAAAACATATTTCTTCAGACACCCACATACAGGTCGAAAGATCCCTGTTAGGGGTATCATCTCATGCAAGACCAAGGGAGTAATCTATCTCATCACCTGTTCATATGGAAAAGCCTACATAGGACAAATGAAAAGACACTTAAAACAACACATAGCTGAACAGCTCAATCAGGTGTAAGAACATTGACTATCCAGTAGCAGCTCACTTTGTTGAAGCTAACCATCCTATCTCCTCCCTCAAATACACAGGCATTGAGCATGTTGCTCTACCAAGGAGAGGAGGTAACATCGAGATCCTACTACTACAAAGGGAGGCTTACTGGATATCCTCTCTAAACACAACACATTTTCCTTCATGAACAAGTCTTATAAATGTAAAAAATATTTTTACAGCTTATTAACGTACACCTAATATATTCCCCCTGTTGATGATGCTCATTATATATTAAGGTTGAACCAAAAGATTACATGTAACAAAAATGAAATGAAATACGAAATATGTGAAATAGAATGAAACAATAATTAATGTTGATGCTAATATGATGTACAATATTCCATTATGTTTCATATGATAACAATAGCATAATATATTTAATATGCCATATACCATTTTTTTTACAGTTTCACTAATTAATTTGAATTAACTTAATCATTATGACACACCCCTCACTACTGTCATTGGTTACACTAATTGCACTGTGTGTCTACATAACCTGGTTCAAGTATTCATGACATTACCCGGAGGAAGGCACAGTGATGCTGAAACGTTGGTAAATACCCATTAAATTGTTGGGAGAGTATATATGGAGTGTGCGACTTTCTTTATTTCGATAGTTTATAGTTTATTCCCCGTTAGTCAGCACCTCCACACAAACTCTTATTCTGGGTGTGCGCCAGCTCATGGTTTTTTACCGAACACTCTCTCAACATATGTGAGCATATTCAGATTGACCACATGGCGGTGCTATAACAGGCACATGTTTATATCTCTTGATCTGTTTGACTCAGAGTGATTTGGCACAAATGATAAAGGATATGAGTCATAATGGATATTCTGCCATTAAGAATTTTGTGACAAACACTTAACTTACATCTCATCCGTAACCACTGGGCTGATCTAAATTAACCTTGATAAATGGCATCTACGGACTAAGGCCTCTCAATGCAATATTTCCCAGAGTAGTATTTCAAACAACATGGCCGCTACTGACAATAAACATTCATGTGGGTGTGGTCTGTCACATTCATGCATATAAATCAGACACGGATATTCGTACAGTAAAGAAACTTGGCACGCATGTTCCAAACACTGTCAAGACTCAACATATGCAGGCATATTCAGATCAATCATATTGTGGTGCTATAACGGTCACGTTTATATATTTTGATCTGATAATGATAAGGGATATGAGTCTAGCTAATCTGTAAAGTATGGTTCAGTTTGGCCACATGGGGGACTCATTGGCTTATTGCGGCCATATTGCGGCCATATTGTTTGAGTACGACTTGAAGATATACACCAAACTTTGTGCCGATCGGACTAGCAGTTCTGGAGAAGACGTTTAATGTAGTCATTACAAATAGTCCAAAATATGCATATTGCATGATCTCTCATGGCAGGATGTTGTGTCCTATTTGTCCTGATGGTGGAACAGTGGCCCCACAGCTTGAACCCCGGAATTGCTGCTAGCAGCTATATTATTTAATTTTTTATTATTCAACCTCGGTCAAGTTGGTTGTTAATCATTGCTAGATAGCCATTTTGCTAGACAGATTGACCATCTTGGCAGCTCTAGTGCTAAGAGCTTTGCACACCTCGATTGTATAATATTTACACATGATTCTTTTTTAAATTCTTCAAGCTCATTGAACATTGCTTGACAGACATTTTTTTTTACATAGATTTTCAAGACGATTTTACGTCAAAATTGTAACTAGGCCACTCAGGAGCATTCAATGTTGTCTTGGTAAGCAACTCCAGTGTATATTTGGCATTGTGTTTTAGGTTGTTGTCCTGCTGAAAAATGTATTTGTCTCCCAGCGTCTGTTGGAAAGCATACTGTAACAGGTTTTCCTCTAGGATTTTGCCTGTGCTTACCTCTATTCCATTTATTTTTATCCCCAAAAACTCCCTTGCCGATGATAAGCATACGCATAACATGATGCAGCCACCACCATGCTTGAAAATATGAGTAGTACTCAGTGATGTGTTGGATATTCACCAAACATAATGCTTTGTATTCAGGACATAAAGTTAATTTCTTTGCCACATTTTCTGCAGTTATTGAAAACAGGGTGCATGTTTTGGAATATTTTTATTCTGTACAGGCTTCCTTCTTTTCACTTGGTAATTTAGGTTAGTATTGTGGAGTAACTACATTGTTCTTGATCCATCCTTGGTTTTTTCAGCCATTAATCTCTGTAACTGTTTTAAAGTCACCATTGGCCTCATGATGAAATCCCTGAGCGGTTTCCTTCCTCTACGGCAACTGAGTTAGGAAGGACGCCTCTATCTTTGTAATGTCTAGGTGTATTGATACACCATCCAATTAAGTCATAATGCCAGAGAAGCCAGTGTTAGGAGGATATCTTGGCACAGGTGTTGTTAGGCGCGAGACGAAGTTAAACCATGCCAATATATCCTTTGGGGGCAATATCACTTTTATACAACGGGTTACCAACATATTGAAATAATGATTGACATATTTTCATAAAAAAACATTATTTTGATGCATTTAGTCATACTATTTCATCCTTCCACAAGATATAGTCCCGACACAAATTTATGGTTGCTACCTTAGCCGGCAGGTCGTTCGTTCTATTGGGTTCAGTTCAGTTGCCAGAGACGCAACCCAGTCGTTCAGTCTTTTTGTTCTGTATCTATGGACATTCGTTCTAAATGCCATACTGGCTGGCAATGTTCTTATCCTTTGCTTGCTAGCTAGCCAACTACGGCTAACTTACAGTCACGTCAAACAGTGCAGCCAGAATAACAACAGAAGCTGCATTTGTTTAAGCTGTTTTCTAGTGACATTTATTTGCACACGTCCATAACAATGAGCTAATGAGCTGTAATTTTTTTCTGGCATTGAAAATGTGCTCTCTCGTCAGGACACTGTTGTTCAGAGGAGCTAGCCAACAACACAGCTAACACAATCACAACTGAAGCTGGAAAGACTGCAAACTAGCTGCACTTTGTTTTTCGTTATACCTTTTTTTCAATTGACATTTCTTTGTATATATCCATAAAAAGGATGCCAGCTGATTCATGATTTCGACTGGCTGAGAAACGCTGCCTGCCTGCCTCTCATCCTGACTCCCGACCCCTACACGTTCATTACTATGGGACAGCTGGAGATCGAATTTGGGTATTGAAACAATGTTGCTAATGTCAGCGAGACAGACAGCAAGGTTTATACAAATCTCCGCCGTTGAAAACGAAATGTTAGTCTAAAAGAAATGTGATGATTTTTATAGTGGAGATCAAGTTTATAACTTCCCTGGCTGGGCTGATGAGACAGTGGATTGCGTAGTCAGGTGGAACAGAGTGAATAGCCATTTTAACATCATAGATTTAGCTGGTGGTAACTTGTGGAATAGACACTGGCTGGAATGTGCTTTTAACCAATCAGCATTCAGGATTAGACCCAACCATTGTATAAAGTTAATTAATAACTTCACCATGCTGAAAGGGATATTCAATGTCTGCTTTTTTATGTTTTCCCCATCTACCAATAGGTGCCCTTCTTTGCAAGGCATTGGAAAACCTCTCTGGTCTTTGTGGTTGAATCTGTGTTTGAAATTCAGGGACATTACAGATAATTGTATGTGTGGGGTACAGAGATGAGGTAGTCATAAAAAAATCATGTTAAACACTATTATTGCAAACAGAGTCCATGCAACTTATTATGTGACTTGTTAAGCAAATGTTTACTCCTGAACTAATTTAGGCCTGCCATAACAAAGGGGTTTAATACTTATTGACTCAAGACATTTCATTTTGAATGAATTTTGACATTATGGGTATTGTGTGTAGGCCAGTGACACAAAATCTCAATTTAATTCATTTTAAATTAGGTGTGAATACTTTCTGAAGGCACTATACATTATCCTTATCCTAGACACACACACACATCCTTTATCCTTATCCCAGGATCTCCCATTATCAACTACACACTGGGCTAATGAAAGATCGAATCTGTTATTACTCTCTGTTAGGAGGGGAAGTGGAAGGAACGCTGGTCACTAATGCTGTTCCAACATGAAAACACATCAGGCAGATGGTGTTGGGTAACATTGCCTGGGTCTCTGTACAGACAGTGCTCCACTCTTAGAGATGCATGCATCTGCACACACACCAACACACGCGGTACAAGATAAATGGCTTCATTAGATGTGACGGGATTTTAGCTTGTGCTCTTTTGGGGGGGGTGCTCCAGTGTGTAGAATCGGATTGGGAGTTGTTAAAGGGTTTGGGGCTGTTCTATCAGCCTAAATTGGTAATCTATCGCGCCCTCTCTCTTTCTATTTCTCTCTCCATGCTGTGGTAGATGACTGTAGATGATGGTAGACACCGGTGTGAGTGGGTGTCTCCCCTAAACTGCTCGCGGTGACTTGTACTACAACGATTCCCTCTCAAACACACATAAAAAATTAATCCCCCTTCCAGATTCTCAATAATTAATTAATCGTCTGCTAATTGGTGCGGGATAAAAGGCTGGTTAACTAGGCTAAGCGTTGCAAGTACAAAAAAACGGAACACAGCAGGGTCTCCGAAAATTGCTGGAAATGTATTTGGGAGGGGGGAGGGAGAGGAGGAGAAGAAAGTTACTATTATTTAAATTGGTAGAATCAAACCTAGTTCCAACCATAAATCCACCCTTAGGTTTCCCTGTACTGTACATTAATGATGTATTTTCCATTAAGGGTATTTTCTGTTGTGTGGATAAGAGTGTATATGAGAAGCAGTAAGCTTAGTTACACAGATCCTTAGGCAAAATGATTAGAGAATATCTACTGTAAGTTTCAGGGTTATATAAAAGACAAGAGTAGGGTTTTTTGGAGTGCACTGTAGGGAAGAGGGAGATGGGTTGAGAGGGGGAGGAGTCGGTGTGAGAGAGGGAGTTAGTGAGAGGGAGAAAAGTAAGGAGAGACAGAAAGCGGGCAGAAAAGGGGAGAAAGAGTTTTTAGGGATCTGCTAGTCTCCTAGCGGCATGTTAAAGTATCTCTAGCAGCAGGCCCTTTTCTTTGTGCTCCTCTAACTGCTGTGAAAAAAGCGAAGTTCTGTGTGAGAGAGAGAGTTTACGAGCTGAGAGCAACAGGAGCTGTGAAAAGAGCTTTCAGCTGATGTGGCAAAAAAGAACAGGCTGGCCACTACACTACACAGCTGGCTCACTGAGAGGGAAACCTTTAAGGCGGCAGCCAGTCAGAGAGGGCAGGGATGGCGGACAGACAGGGCAGGTAGGGAGTAGGCTTGGGCGGTATCCAGATTGTCATCCCTTCATACCGACCTTGTGCCATACCGGGATATTTGGTAATATCGGAACTGAACACAAGGGGCGCTGTTTACAAACCCCATTGATACTCTGTAATGCAAAGGTTAGCAATGCTAACATGTACATGTAAAATCCCATAGAGAATGCTAAGGAGAGCATTGCAAACATTTTGTACAGTTTCTGACCTAAACTATACAAGTAACAAAAACATGCTACTCACAGTTTGCCAGAGATTTGGATTGGGTATTATTTAATGAAGCTGCCAGTTGAGGACTTGTGAGGTGTCTGTTTCTCAAACTAGACACTCTAATGTACTTGTCCTCTTGCTCAGTTGTGCACCGGGGCCTCCCACTCCTCTTTCTATTCTGGTTAGAGCCAGTTTGCACTGTTCTGTGAAGGGAGTAGTACACAGCGTTGTACGAGATCTTCAGTTTCTTGGCAATTTTTCTCATGGAATAGCCTTCATTTCTCAGAACAAGAATAGACTGATGAGTTTCAGAAGAAAGTTATTTGTTTCTGGCCATTTTGAGCCTGTAATCGAACCCACGAATGCTCATGCTCCAGATACTCAACTAGTCTAAAGAAGGCCAGTTTTATTGCTTCTTTAATCAGAACAACAGTTTTCAGCTATGCTAACATAATTGCAAAAGGTTTTTTTAATGATCAATTAGCCTTTTAAAATTATAAACTTGGATCAGCTAACACAACGTGCCATTGGAACACAGGAGTTATGGTTGCTGATAATGGGCCTCTGTACGCCTATGTAGATATTCCATAAAAAAAATCTGCAGTTTCCAGCTACAATAGTAATTTACATCATTAACAATGTCTACACTGTATTTCTGATCAATTTATTTTAATGGACCAAAAATTTGCTTTTCTTTCAAAAACAAGGACATTTCTAAGTGACCCCAAACTTTTGAACGGTAGTGTATTTGTGTGTATTTATATGTATATATGTATGTGTATGCCTTGGCGGCAGGTAGCCTAGTGGTTAAGAGCGTTTGGCCAGTAACCGAAAGGTCAATGGTTTGAATCCCTGAGCCGAATAGGTGAAAAATCTGTCGGTGTGCCCTTGAGCAAGACACTCAACCCTATTTGCTCCTCTACATTAATCTGGATAACAGCATCTGCTAAATGACTCATGTAAATCTGGTCCCACTCCCATCATTGCCCATATAAAACTCTTTTACAATTAAATAATCACTGTCAGACCCTATAGGGTCCTGATTTATACCTGGTTAGGTTACCAGATTAGGAAAAGCTCCGGGCCCCAGGGAAAACAATTTGCCCCACCACTCTGGTACCTGTGGTGTCACCTCTGCATCAGGGCATCATCGGTCCCAAAAATCGTGGCATTCGGTTTCAAAGACTATGTGGTAGTGGGGGGAAAAAATGGATTCAGTTTGTAAAACCTATGGCTCCAAAATCACTGATGCATTGCAATGAAATTGTCATAAAACACTTAACCATTGACTTGAGGACTCAAAACCCCAAATTAGGGACTTGTGACTTGACTCGACCTGAGCTGAGCTGTGGAATTCTTACTTGGGACTAGTCTCGAGACTCGAAGGTTAAGACTTGAGACTTGTTTAGAACTTGCAAAATTGTGACTTGGTCCCATCTCTGCAGTTGGCTGCATGCACAAAACTAATATTAGCCAGCAAGGCTCCAGTCTCTCATAGTTGTGTGCTTGTAAACAAACACCACATGACTGGGGAATACCGTAAGCTTTATAATAATGTGACAGGTGAAATTAAGAATGTTCTTTATCTCCTAACGTATTGCACAAGTTGACTGCAGGTATTTACTTAGCTACAAATATTAAAATGGATTAACAAACTTTATTAACAAACAAAGAAATGGTTTCAACGGTATTGACGGTAGTGGAAAAACCATCCTGTGGCTTTTTCCAAATACCCCGGGATACGGTATATACGGTATACTGCCCAAGCCTAGCAGTGAGGGCAGTGGTGGGTGTTGTTTTCTGTCTCTGTTCCCAGGGGTATGAGGTCAAGCATACGGCCACACACGGATGCACACACACTCACCTATGCATGCATAGACAGACACACACACACACACACACACACACACACACACACACACACACACACACACACACACACACACACACACACACACACACACACACACACACACACACACACACACACACACACACACAGTAAGTTACACAGAATCTTCAGAAGATGTGACCTGCCCTGCCTACCACTACGCTGCATGTGTGGGCTTCATATAATATCATCACTGTGTGTGTGTGTGTAAAGTCCAACACACTCCATCCTCAGACAGCATGTCAGAAGCCCAGACACACACACCACATGAGGTTTGAGGAATGAAGGAAGTCGGATCCTTTTTGGTCCTCTAGGCCCACCAGTTGTATATGTTTCAGTCCCGGGGGATTTAACTGAGCAAATGTCACAATATGAGAAGAGCCTCACCTGTAACACCAGATGTTAGGAACAGCCTGTCAGAGTGGCCTCTCTAAAGCTATGGGGCCCACCAACAGCCCACTGAGATCTGTGATCCTCATCCTACTCATTTTTTAGCTTTAGGGTTAGAATTAGAATGAGGTTTAAGAGGTAGGGTTTGGGGTTAAGGATACAGTTAGGGAAAATAGGATTTTGAATGGGAATCAATTGTTTCATCCCCACAAGGATAGTAAAACAAACGGGTGTGTGCTGACCGAGCCAGCAGAATCATGTCACAGAAACACAGTAACTGTCATAGTCCTGGCTGACTCTTTGAATGAGAGGAAGGAGGAGGAGGGAGGGGGAGAGGGAGGGAGGGAGGGGGAGGGAGGGAGGGAGGGGGGAGAGGGAGGGGGGGAGAGGGAGGGAGGAAGGAAGGAAGAGAGAAAGGGAGGGAGGAACAAAGACTGGGGAAGGGAGAGGGAGGCACTTGGGGGTGAGTGAGAGTAGGGAGGGATGAGAGAAAGTAGGAGTAGAGGAGAGAGAGTAGAGTCGTGACAGGGCTGTGGTCTGATGTGACGTGACCCAGATAGTGAGTGATGGCCAGTAGATCATCACCCTGAGAGCTTCTTCCTGTGAGCCATTAACACTGCTGCAGACACATTCCTCAGCAGCAGATATGGACTATGCTAACCCACTGTCTCTTTATTACCCTCTTAATAACCCCAATCAACCCTGATAATACCCAGACTCCTATAATTAGGCTACCCCCCCGACCCATGCTACCCCTAACCCCTAGCATTCCTCTTTTAGTCCCACCCATGACACTGATAGAGGAGTTGGCTATGACACGTACAGTATAGGAAGATGCTATGATACTACTTTGCCATACTACTCCAACCTTCTTTTTCCTACTTTTATTTAATTTAACCTTTTGTTCCACTTTTGTTTTAACATAGTAATATTACTATGACATTACTTTTCATCCTTCTAACTACTACTTAACTACTTCTTCATAACCTTCATATTCCTTATTCTCTAATGCTTCATGCATACGTAATACTACTTCATTGTACTCAGTGTGTATGTAGCTAGAGCCAACTGGCAGCCATAGGAACAGCCTGTAGGAATTCAGTTCCATTCAGTCCATCTGGCCAGTTCATTATCCCACCTTTAAAGCAGGCTGAAGGGAAACCATGACCTTGTCTAGCTATAGCTAGCCTATTTCTCAAAGCTCAGACTATACAAACTCCACTCAGCTCTAGTTTAGGGTTGTGTTCATTAGACATCAATTGGACTGAAACAGGGAGGGACTACCTGTCCAATAAGAAACGCTTGTTTTTGTTTTCCATTGCAAATGTTTTGATTCGGTGTGCACTATTGAATACATCCCTGGATACAAGTTATTATAGGGAATGAGAGAAAAGAGAAACCCCATCCATAGACTGTTGTTGTTGTCTGAGACCTGTCAGTCGGCTAAGAAGATAATGGATAGTTGCAGCCCTAGAGAGAAGGAAGGAGTGACAGGGGGATGGAATGGAGACAGAGCAGTGGTCCTGTGTGGCTCAGTTGGTAGAGCATGGCACTTGCTATGTCAGGGTTGTGGATTCGATTCCCACTGGGCACCAGTAAAGATGATGTAGTCATTACTGTAAGTCGCTCTGGAGCGTCTGCTAAATGACAAAATTGTAAATGGTTCTCGACTCCGCATTGTAACCAGGATGTAAGGTTTCTGTGTACCACATATCAGAATGGGAGAGAAACACAGACAGTGAACACATTTTTCTGTTGTCCATAACAAGATCTGTCTTGTATAAAGGTTACTCCAACAACAGGATTAAATCGGATACTCTGGCTGCGTGCACACACACACACACACTCTCCGATACACACACACACACACAGACACACTCATCGACGCATGCACACACACTTCCACATCTTACTATGCATGCCTTGAGGTATGGAACGTGCAGGTTTCTATTTTTGCCATTTTCCCCAATCATTCTCTTTGTCCGCCTGTCTTGTGGTAAGCGCTAACATGCAGACACACACACACGTTTTTATATTGCTCCCAGTGCTGGCCGAAGACCAAGTGGAGGAGTTAAATTTCCTTGGAGGCGCACTCCCTCTCCTTCAGTAGCATATCGCTCACTTCTTTTTCTACCTCTCCCTCTCTCCTTTCTTCCCCCTCTCCTCCCCATGAACAAAAGAGCTCCCCTCCCAGTGCCTTACTGAAAGGCCTCAAACACACGCTTGCTTACATACTTTGTCTCACTAACACACACATTCTTACCCCCTCTCCTTACTAATCCCCACTTCTCCTTCGTTCTCTCTCTTCCCTTCCTCCACCACACCAGGCCAGTGTAAATGTCCATCTTTCCATATCCTCCCCTCTATCACGTTACGCCGAGTTGGCAGCCGGCAAAGTTTATACGTACGTTTAAAATTGCTCCATTCTTTTTGCTTGTCTCTCTTTCTTTGTCTTCTCTCTCTTTCTCTCGCCCTTTGTGGGTGCTTTAACACTAGAACCGCCAACGGCCACTGACGTTTGATTTTGTCAATTAAAAAATCTGCCCCCCAAAAAAAAATGCTATATCCAGCAACCTTCCCTGACTTTTCCTAAATGTTTGTATTTTACACTGCTCATTTGTCAGAAGCAATCACAAACAGAAGAGTATTCCCAACTTAACCCGCCAAGACAATGCGCCAAGACAATGTGCTGTAGGACGTTGGTACCCAGCCAGGCGCTAATGCGTCTCGCTCCTCACTGAATGAATGACAAGTTAATGAATGGGTGATAATTGTGCACCTTACTTCACAATTGAATTGAAATTAGGCCTAACGGAATGATAAGGAGGGTGAAGAGGTTGATTTAATTTAGAAAGACAACAGTGTGATGATGAGTTTGTGTTATGCCTATTTTCAGCAGCAAATCATTTGACCGCGCGCCTTGGGGGTTGATACCATTCTCTCTTACATTTTACTTGGTAGAAATTAGCAGTTATGGGACTGTTTTATTTACTATAACTCTATTACTAATAAAATGTGTTGTAAGGGGAACGAAAACATGCTACATGTTGCAGTAGTCCTTTAGAATAATGCAAAAAATATATTTGTCTCTATCCAACATGATGAGCGACGCCAGTAAGCCTGCTCAGCCGGCCCATTGAAACTACGACGAATTTCACGCGTAATAAGAGTTAGCCTAAAGACAAGATTATGCAACACCTGTGGCAGGTGCACTCGAAACAAGGCCCATGAAAAATATGTGCAGTGCATCCGATTTGTTTGTGGGGCTTGCTCACACAAAGCCCCGAAGCTGTGTGCTGACTGTGGACCCCAAGCATAAAGAGAATACGATATTGACTAATACGTAAAGGGACGCGTGTAAGGCCACAATACAATGTCCGATACAATCAACAAATTACTGTTTTTATATCTTGTCATTAATATATTTCCACATATATTTATTTATGCTATTCATCCTTTACAATTGTTCATGCACTGGTGCTTTTGTTTAGGACTATAGAAAATAATTCCGCCTGTGTACCTGGTTTTTTATATCATCTTTTTAGTTTCTACTTTGTCAAAAGAAGCTGTAACTGGACTTTATTAAGTACTAGAGCTCTATTACTAATCAAATCTACAAATAAAGTTGATCAAATGCATTTGACTGTCATGTTTTTATTGTCAGGGAAACGAAGATAGGCTATTAGGCTTACTCTTTTTCTAGAACTTGATATATTTCCACAAATATTACCTTAATGCAATGAATCCTTTACACTAGTTTCTGCACTATTTATCAAGCGTTGGCGCTTGTGTTCGCTGCACCTTGCGGGTTGAAGGGGATGCCCGGCAGCGTTGTCTAACGGGTACTTATAGGCTGAAAGGCCAGGCAGTTCTAGTGTTAACTGGTTTGTGCCAATCTCTCTCTCTCTCTTCCCCCACCCTCTGGTAAACAATTCAAATGTCAAAAGGCAGGATGAATAGTCATGATTGCCAATCAAAATGGTGTCAAAAGCAATTTCGGACTTCCTGTGAATGAGAGAGACCTTAACCTGTCCTTCCTCTCGGGCTATGGGAAGCCACACGTACACACACGACATCCACATCCATACCCCTCTTTACCCTTTCCCCCCTTCTCCTCTCTTTCCTCCCCTTCTTTCCTCATTCTCTCTCTCTCTCTACCCCACCTCACACTTTTGCTCCCTCTCTACCTTTCTATTTCTTTTCATCCCACCCCTCCCTCCCTCTCTCCCTCCACTGGAGTCCAGCTCTAGTGCAGGAGCCGCGGGAGAGAAAAAAACAGAGGGAGTGGTTTCTTTCTCTTTCTTTCGTTCCCGTCTTCTCCGCAAAGAAAAGAGGGCCAGAAGAATGCTCGTCAGAGGGGCAAAGGAGGACAAAAGACCCCCTGTACTTCTTCAACCGTGCAGCCGCTCTCTCCATCTCTGGAGCTCTTTGAGAACGTTCACTTGATGGCTGTGTGTGTGGGATTGTGTGTGTGTGTGATGCATGTATATGGATCTTACAGTTACTGATTGTACACCGAAACCCCTCTAGATGTGTGGTCTGTAATGTTGGTACTGATTTGTGCGTCCGTGCGTGTGCACAGTCCAACAGTGCACATGCATTCAGAGATCTAGAGTTGTGTGCTTATCTTGAATCTCATACTCTGTGACTCAGAATTCCAAATGTAATCTAATTTGATCTAAACTAGAAGTAACTCACTGATAAAGGCACTGACAACTGCAGTATTGTAAATATGTGCAGTAAGTCAATTGGATTTCAACTTTATCTCGTTGATACAAATCTTTTGTTTATATTCACATGAAATCACTCACAATTCAATCACCCATCATTCATGTGACAGAGTCCACTGCATTTACTTGTCAGTGTCACGGTACTGACCATACAGGGTCACGGTACTGACACTACAGGGTCACGGTACTGACACTACAGGGTCACGGTACTGACCATACAGGGTCACGGTACTGACACTACAGGGTCACGGTACTGACACTACAGGGTCACGGTACTGACACTGCAGGGTCACGGTACTGACCATACAGGGTCACGGTACTGACCATGCAGGGTCACGGTACTGACACTACAGGGTCACGGTACTGACACTGCAGGGTCACGGTACTGACCATACAGGGTCACGGTACTGACACTACAGGGTCACGGTACTGACCATACAGGGTCACGGTACTGACCATACAGGGTCACGGTACTGACACTGCAGGGTCACGGTACTGACCATGCAGGGTCACGGTACTGACCATACAGGGTCACGGTACTGACAATAAAAATAATTGTTCTCTTTTTTATTTTTCACAGTCTGAGTGCTGTGTTCTTTCTTTAGTTAAAATCTCCCATCAGAAGGGGAAAATGGGGATCCTAATGAAATACTAAATGTGTGTGTGTGTGTGTCTGTCATGCGTCCTTGCCTGCCTGCTTTCTGCCTAGATTTACTCATGGCACATTCAGCATTATTAGCAAAAAAAGAAAAACAAGACAAAGAAAATGTTCTCAGGGAGTGTGAAAGAGAGTTTAGAAAACAACAGAAAATAGCCTGTACCACTTGAACTGGTCTGACCTCCTCTCTCTTTCCTTTTTTTCTCTTCAACTTATGTTTCGCTCTCTCTCTCTCTTTCCTCTCTCTCTCGTTCCTCTCTCTCTTTCTCTTTCCTCTGTTCCCCATCTTTCTTTCCATTCTTTCCATCTCTTTCTTTCATCTCTCTCTCTTTCCTCTTTCTCTAGTTGTTTGTTTCTTGTCACTCTCTCATCCACACTTTATATCTCTGTCTCCTCTCTCATATGTTTCTCTAGCTCTGATTCTTTACCCACTTGACTCTTCTTTCTCCCTCTCTTACTTTCCTACGTTCTCTCTCCATCTTCTCTCCATCTTCTCTCTGTTCTCTATCAATGTTCAGACTTTTCTTATCTTTTTCCTTTCTTGTCTTTTGCTCTTCTGTCTCAGGAAAGCTCAGTTGTAATCTCCCCTCCCCATCCCTCTTCCCTCCTTTTTAGCCGCCTGTAAGCCCTGTTTCCTCTTTCTTGTCTCTAAACCCTGCTCTCGCTCTCTCTCTCTATCTCTTCGTCCCACCCGTGTGATCTCTGCTTCCTGGAGGAGAGTCATTGTGTGTGTGTGTGTGTGTGTGTGTATGTGTATGTGTGTGTGTGGCTCATCCTGTCCCCTAGTGAGCGATGCCATGGCACCAGTGACAGGTGTCAGACACTGTCACACTGAGAGAGAGCAGCCAAGACCTGTCCCTGTAGCACCCAGAGATATAAACACACACACATACATGCATACATACATACATACATACATACATACAGCATAGGTTTTACTATCCTTGTGGGGACCTAAAATTGATTTCCATTGAAAATCATCCTGTTTTCCTTAACCTTAACTCCTAACCCTTAACCTACCCCCTAACCATAATTCTAACCCCTAAACATAAAATAGCCTTTGTCCAAGCCATCGGTTGTTTTACTATCCTTGTGGAGACTTTGGGGGATTTCCAGTATCCACAAGGATAGTAAAACAAACAAACTCACACACACACACACACACACACACACACACACACACACACACACACACACACACACACACACACACACACACACACACACACACACACACACACACACACACACACACACACACACACACACACACACACACACACACACACAGATTAACAAACATACCCACAGCTACATGTTTATTAAAATCCTTTAAAAATATGTGATAGACAAGACAGGGAGTGATATATGTGATAGACAAGACAGGGAGTGATATATGTGATAGACAAGACAGGGAGTGATATATGTGATAGACAAGACAGGGAGTGATATATGTGATAGACAAGACAGGGAGTGATATATGTGATAGACAAGACAGGGAGGGATATATGTGATAGACAAGACAGGGAGGGATATATGTGATAGACAAGACACGGAGTGATCATGGCATCCTCTTCATTGGATCAGTGTGTTAAGGAGCGAATTGACTGACTGTTGTCGACTGATCCATACAGTGACACCTACAGACATGTGCTTCTAACCCCAACCCTCCTTTTCTATCCTTCTCAATGAAGAGGACCCTATCGTCATCTGCCTTTCCATCTATCCCTCCTTTCTTCAGACTATTCATCTCTCTCTTCTGTCAATGCACTCTAACCACTCTCCACCTCCCCTAACTGGCGCTCCTCCTCTCCTGTTCCTCCTCTCCTGTTCCTCCTCTCCTGTTTCTGTCAGTCTTTCATGAAGAATGTTAATGTCTGAGTGTGTGCTAGTGCGTGCATATGCAAAATTACTCAAATGTAAATGTGTGTATGTGCACGTCCGTGTGTTCTTGTGTGGCTGTGTCTGGGCAGGTCGTTTTCTTCTTCTTCTCCTGGTGGTTAACTGGTAATCTGCTCCAATCCCTGGGAATAATCTACCGAGTTAATGTCATCTGACTGGCAGTCTGGGAACACCGACCGGAACAATCTGACTGTTAATGGAGAGAGAGAAAGAGAGAGAGAGAGAGAGAGGGAGGGAGGGAGGAAGAGTCGGAGAGAGAATGAGGGAGAGAGAGAGACAGAGAGAGATGCAGAGAGAGAGAATGAGAGAGCAAATGGGAGAGACTGGGGCGGGTGGATGGTGATTGAACGCACTTGACAAGTGTCTTGTCAACGCCCATACTAGGTTTTTACCAAATGAATTATCTTGTATATTGCATATTGGATTTATTCGGATTCTTCTCCCGTCTGCTCCAAGATTGATGTACTGATTAAACACATTCATGGGCAGATGAGGGAGAGCAGGAGTGACTCGAAAGGAGTAGGCGAGAGATAGAGAGAAGGGGGTGGAAAGTAGAGAGAGAAAGAGAAAGAAGATTAGAGAGGGGGAGAGATGGAAAGTGGAGAGAGAGAAAGAAGAAGAGAGAGGGGGGAGACATTGAAAGTGGAAAGAGGGAGCGAAAGAGATAGGTGGCAAGTCTTTTTTCTCATTATAGCCTTGCTGACTGGTTCCAGTAACTGTAATTGTCATTGTCAACCTTCCCCACAGCATTCCCTCCATCCCTCCATCTCACACCTCTATCTATACACATCTCTGTCATATACTCCCTTTTCTCACGAACATCTCTCACTCCCTCTATACGCCTCTCTATATACACCATCCCTCCATCTCACACCTCTATCTATACACATCTCTGTCATATACTCCCTTTTCTCACGAACATCTCTCACTCCCTCTCTATACGCCTCTCTATATACGTCTCTCTATATACACCTCTCTATACACCTCTCTATATACACCTCTCTATATACACCTCTCTATATACACCTCTCTATACACCTCTCCATATACACCTCTCTATATACACCTCTCTATACACCTCTCTATATACACCTCTCTATATACACCTCTCTATATACACATCTCTTACACACGCTATTTTGTCTCACTCCCTCTCTCCCAAGTCCTTCAGGACCATACAAACTGATCCAACTGGGCACAGATTGATTCGACCAGTGTGTGTCCACTGGGATAGTACTCAGTTTGGTCAACTAGACGCTTCTCTGTAGCTTGGCCCCCAACACTTCTTATCCACCATGAACGAGGGAGCAATAAAGGATGAGGAAAATGGAGGGAGATAGAGGGGATAAGGAGGACTGAAAGGGAATTGGGTTTTATAATATTCATTTTCTTTCCAGAAAGAAGGGAAGAATTCCATTCAATCCGCTACACTGCTGTTCCATAGTCCGACATACAATGTCACAATGGAGAGGGGAGAGAAAGGGAGAGATTACCCATCTTGCGGTAAACCACGTTGTTAACCCTTTCATAGCTCTGCTGCCACGTCACTTCGCCGGCTGTGCGTCTTTGTGCAGCCCCCCCCTCCCCATCTACCTCTCCATGGGCATTCTTCCTAATCCCTGAACAGTCCTCTAGACCTAGACTGTAATCACCCTGCCCAGCTCACACCAACCCGTCTCATGTGTTTTTCAGCTGTATGTATGTGGTTGGCAGCCTGGTCTCCTGTTGTTGGCAGAATATCTTCTGGTTCGAAGAGAAGATGGAGAGAGTCCCACATAGAGGGATTACAACAATTTTTACACACACACACACACACACACACACACACACACATACAGAAATGTGCAATGTATTGCCAAACACCAACATGTACGAGAGGTGTTGTGTCTTTGTTCTCAGAGATACGTGTGACTTTGTGTGCGTGCCTGCAGGGTGACAGTGGGTCTCTCCTGTCCCTCTAGCCCTGTTGATTGACAGGTGAGAGTGACCATTAGAACCCTTAGAAATCCAACATGGAACTCTGGACACTCACACACACACACACACACACACAGGCCACAGATAGAAACCAAATTCTGTCTTTTCTGTCTTTCAAAAACCGACCAATTACAGCCCCTTCATTCTCCACCTCCTTCTCTCCCTCGCTCCGTCCCTCTTTTCCTAACAAGCAATCTCGTTAACGTCAGAGCACCTCTCCCTCCCTCGCGCTCTCTCTCCCCCCTCAGCCCTGCTCAGGTTCTTGGAATAAGGGTGGTCATTCAGGCTTTTGCCCTAGAGAGAGAGAGAGAGAGAGAGAGAGAGAGAGAGAGAAAGAGAAAAGGAGACGAGACAAAAAGTGAGCGAGAGAAAGAAAGAATGAATTCAGATAGAGGGAGAGAGAGGAGGGAATAGGGGGCGGCAGAGAAAAAGACAGGGAATGTAATAATAGATAGACAAGTGACTGAGATTACTGCCCTGGTTGGGGGTCATTACGTGGCGAGCAGGCTGTCAGGATGAATGAGGAGTGAGGGTGGTATTTAGTGATGCACCCGTGGCAGATTGTTGAGGCGAGTGTGGGATGACTAAATCTCTAGCGCTGCCACGGAAGCATCCACGTGTGTGTGTGTTGAGTAATTTTCAGCCGTTGGATATTCTGAATTATTCAGAGCCTTCGTGCTTTGAAGCCTAATAAATCTGCGTCTGTGTGTGAACGATCTTCTCTTTCGCCATTCTGCCGCTGGAGCCTGTAGGCTGAGGAAAATGCGTTCTAAAAGATATACAAAACACACACTATTGTACGCGTTCACATGCAGAGTACAAACAAACAAGAAATGCTAATGAAAAGTTCACAACAAGACACACAAACTTCAGGTGTGTGTGTGATGGGGGTGGAGAGGACTGAGTTGATGTGTTAATTGATGTGATCATTAACCCGTGCGTGCTGTGTAGATGCAGGAACTAATGACGAATGGTGCTTCGTAACAGAACACTGCTTCAGTTTACAGAGCTGGAAACAACGCACAGATCACACGGTCGTTGTGTTTGGACTTCACACTGTCACAGGAAGAAGTGGAGAGAGAGGAGTTTGTTTGGGGTCTGGAGTGATGTGTGTGTGTGTGTGTGTGAGAGCGTGTGCGAGTCAGTGAATGAACGCGTTAGAGTGGCGTTAACGCTCTTTGTCTGACAGGACACACTGTCAGCACTCAACCCTGACCCCTGACCTCTAACCCCTGACCTTTACGGAGGGACCCTGGCCCAAGCATCATGGCTGTTTAGGTCTATTTCGTAAACACAAAGAGGAGATAGGAGAGAGAGGGTGACCTCATCATGGAGAGAGAGAGGAGCGAGTCTGTTTTGAACTCTCTGACTCATTATTTCTTTACACTCTCTCTCCCCCCTCTCTCTCGGCCAGTGAACTAACTGATGGCGAGATAAATAGCCATTGTCATCTGAAAGAGGTGCTGGAAAATGCATTTCTTTGCCGCTCTCTCTCTTTGTCTTCCTCTCAGTTGAAGGAGGATGAAGAAGGATGACAAAAGACCATTTCATGCCCTCAGTCTACCCCTGATAGCCCTCTCCCTCCCTCCCTCCCTCCCTCCCTCCCTCCCTCCCTCCCTCCCTCCCTCCCTCCCTCCCCTCAACCCTGCCTCTCCTGCATCCTCCCTTTCTCCCCACCACTCTCACTTTCAACCTTTGTCCATCTCACGACTCCTCTCTCTCTCTCTCTCTCTCTCTCTCTCTCTCTCTCTCTCTCTCTCTCTCTCTCTCTCTCTCTCTCTCTCTCTCTCTCTTCATTTCGCCCTTTCATGGCTTCTCTCTGTCATCTTCCTTGTACTGTACCTCTCTCTCTTTTCCCTCTCTATGTTTCACTCTCCCTATGTTTTTCTTCTGTTCTCTCTCCTTCCCATTCTTCTCTCACCGCTCTTCTCGCACCCTCTCTCTCCACTCCCTTTCACCCGACTCACTCTCTCTCTCTCTCCCTCTATTCACCTGCCACTCTCCTCTGCTGGGGGTCTGCCTTTCCTGCAACCCCCACACTTCTCTCCCTGTGACACGCCGATACAGACACCTGGCTTAAGCAGGACATCACTCACTCCATCTCTCCGACCTGCACTGTCTCCTTTTGTTGTCCTTCTCCTCTCAGTATTTACCGATCTATTCCTTATCTCTCTCTCTCTCTCTCTCTCTCTCTCTCTCTCTCTCTCTCTCTCTCTCTCTCTCTCTCTCTCTCTCTCTCTCCCCTGTCAATCAACGAGTCAGCAGTCAGTCTGTTCTGTTGGTGAGAACTTCTTATTCTCTCAGTTTGAAAGGAATGAATGATAATCAGTCAAACATCTGTCCCCGGAGAATAGAGAGAACGAGAGAGAAAGCGAGAGAACACAATCGAGAGATGGAAGGGGAATGGAAAAGAGGCTGAGGGGAAAATAGTGAGAATTGAGGGAGGGAAAGAGGGAGGAGGGAGAATCTCTCTCTCTCTCTCTCTCTCTCTCTCTGTATATATATATTTATCAAATCTCTCTACAATACATTGTCTCTGTATGAGGAGTCTCTACTGAGTTCTCCTAAACAAAGGAGGGGAAAAAACGATATTTTTAGACCCTTTCATAACTCATTAACATAATGATTTGGGCTTTATAGAATCTTTTCATGTATATTTAAACGTGTGTGTGTGTATGCTCAAAAGGGTGATGGGGGGAGGCTTTTTGTTGTGTTGTGTTACCGCCCTCCTGGGAATCACAGGTTTACAATCGAAGCACTCTCACACACATACACGCTTGACACACACACTCACACACACTCACTCAATGGTCATGCCTCCTGTCTGTTGTTCCTCGATTCATACGATTTTTATTTATTTTACATGGCTCCTAATGCAAATAAGAGTGTGTGCGTGCGAGTGAGTGTATCCGTGCTTGTGCGCGTGTGTGTGTCTGTCAATCGGGCGTGTGTTACCTTTGGGACTGTGTAGTGGGCCCAGTGAGTAATGGAGCCCAGGTCCTTATCTGTCACCAGAGAGCCTCCCTGCCTCTCAGCCAGCTGTCAATCAAATTGGCTCTGGAGAGAAGAGTCAGCATCAAACACACAGAGCGCGAGGGGGGAGGAGAGAAAGGAGGTGAGTAGAGCAAGAGGGGAGAGAGGGAAGAGGAGAGAGAGGTAGGAGGAGAGAGTAAAGAAAGAGAGAGTGAAGACCGAGAGAAGGGAAGCAGGGATTTGTGAGAGAGAGAAGGGATAGACAGGGAGTGAGGAGGGAGATAGAGAGAAAGGGGGGAGATGCAGAGAGAGAGAGAGAGAGAGAGAGAGAGAAAGAGAGACTGGGAAAGAGGAACGCGAGGGAGGGAGACAGAGAGAGCGAGGTAGAGTACAGGCAGGGATGGTTTATGAAAAGGGTTTCTGTCGCTGTGCCCTCAAGGCAAGAGGAAAATGGAAGAGTTAAACACTTAACCTCCAATGAATTAGGTACCTAAAAATATATTTCCGCTTTTTTAGAAAGTAACTCTTGCTCTGGTGGGGAAGCAAATAAAATGGGTTTGGTGCATGGTGGAGGTAGACACGCAGCTGCTACAACGCACAGACACACTCATTCTGGCAAGCTATCGAGGCTGAAATTGGCATGACACACTTCAATATCCTGACAGGAGTGAATAGGTTCTTGGAGGTAGGAGCGGAGCTGTGTGTGTGGATATATATTCAGTCGTATATAGGCAGCCGTCAGCCCAGCCTGCCTGTCCTACTTTCTCACAATACACTCTCTCTCTCTCTCCCTCCCTCCCTCCAACTGTTGATTTTACAGCGGGGCTCCTCAACCCCTGGATACTTCTGGGACCGCAACCTGACCACACTCTTCTAAGCGCTGTTCTACCCCACTTTTAAAGTCCTCCCCAGTCCTTCTCCCCAAGCATCTTGAAGCGATTTGGGGCTCTCTCTCTGGCCGTCTCCCCCCTCCCCTCCTCACCCCTGGAGGCAAGGGAGGAGGGTTAAGGGCTTAGGAGAGTGTGGTCAGGTTGCGGTCCCAGATGGACCCAGGGGTTGAGGAGCCCCGCGGTAAAATCAACAGTTAGAGGAGGAGAGAGAGAGAGCAAGAGAGGGAGGGAGGAACGAAAGAAAGAAAGTAAGAGAGGAGAGAAGGAGAGGGAGAGGGTAACGTGGCTCGCTTTGTGCCTTGGGGTTGGAATGGAAGCTAGTCTGAAATCCAGACCCCAGGATTAGGAACTGTACCAGAAGCAGACATTGGTGTGGAGCCGTTGGAAAGATCTTGCACCTGGGGCCCACATACACTGACTATAGCCTTTTAGGATCATAGTCTAGGGGCCCCACATATACTGTGGCCCTATAGAAACATAGTGTAGCCAAGGGTCAGAGACCTCTTTAGACACTGTGGTCTTTTAGTACTAAGGTTTCGGGGCCCCTCAGATTTCACGACCCTGCAAAGTACAAAGTTTAGGCTTCATACACACACTGGGGCCCTGAAAGTCATAGGTCAGGGACTGGGAAGACTTTGGGCAAAGCTCTATTCCCCATATACTGTAGTGAACATTTTTGACTATAACCACCCACACCCCATTTAGTGCACTACGTTGGACCATACTGTGATGGTTCTGGTCAAAAGTAGTGCATTAAATGACTAGTAGGGTATCACTTTGAGACTGGCAGACTGTGTGGGCCTTGTGGAGGCCCTCTCTGTGGCCCCTGTGTCCCAGGACAGGTGACCCAGACTATGATAGGTGAGGCAGGTCAGCCCCCGTACTCCTCTACCTCTTCATCCCTCCCCCTCTCTGTCCCTCCACCTCTCCACTAGGGATGGGTACCGTTAGTAGAATATTCTACTAACCCGAACGGACGTTAGTATTCGATTACATGGGAGAGTAAAGGCTTTGTTAAATAGTAAATCAAATGATCTATGTGACATGGCTACATAGCCTACAAGGATAGGCCATTACGTTCAACATTTTTAATAAAACAATCGTTTTATGACAGTTTTTAGAAGTGCGCGCCATTTCTTTTCTTTTATTACGTGCCGGTCGCCTACATACATTTCACACATGCAGCTTGTCCATATTGTCGGTCAGTCAAAGCGGCGCTACAATCAGAGGCTCCATGTGTAGCAAGTAAAGTGGGAGATTTCGAATCAATTCAGAATGGAGTTAAAATGATGGAATTAAGTTGGCTAAATGACAAGGCGGCTACAGTGATCAACCAACATGTAGGCTGTTGTTTCATAAGAATGGAGTTGTTTTAGACAAGGACGCCTCAAAATAGCCTCTAACCTTGCTACTTCAGCTAGCTGGCTAACATAGCTGGCTACTGTAGCTAGAGAGCTTCTTTACAGCGATTCGATGCAGTCAAGACAGGCACTACTAGATGATATAACAGATGGCAGCAACAAGTTGGTCTCACTAACGCAAGTCATTTTGGCTACTTTCTCCCCCTCTGTGCCACACACAGACTGTCACACACACTGGCCCCTGGTCCCCTCTCGCCCCTCCCCACCATTCTGCTGAAACAAGCAGAGCGCAGCGCACTGGCTCTCTTGAGTCGCTCGAGCAAGTCACCATTGAATTTGTTGTTGTTGTTGTTAAAATGCATGTATTTCGACTATCCGGATAGATCCTGATATTATGATAGTATTTGAATAGTGAAATCATTTCAAATGCCCATCCCTACTCTCCACCCTTCCATCAGAGACGTCTATGGTGTCTGCCCTCATTCCTCCCGAGCCTTCACTCACCTAATTGAATTACTGAGTTGGTTTGAGAAAATTAGTTTAACCTCACAACACACACACTGAGTGAGATATAAACACCAGCTGGAGCTCTAAAAGCCTAGTTGGAAAACGCACACACACACACACACACACACACACACACAGGGTCGAGCACACACACACACTGGGGGGGCCCTCCGGCTCCGGCCTGTCCAGGACCTGGGTTCTCCATCAGCCCACACCTCCTATAGACGTTCTTAATGAGGCCAATTTAGCCAGCCGCAAATCATTCTGACTTACACTGGACTACATACTGAGAGAGAGGAGAGGGGGAGAGAGAGGAGGAGGTTGAGAGAGAGGAGGGGGAGAGGAGTAGGAGATTAAATCTATAATCGGCTTCCTATTTCACAACAAAGCCTCCTTCACTCATGCTGCCAAACATACTCTCGTAAAACTGACTATCCTACCGATCCTCGACTTCGGCGAAGTCATTTACAAAATAGCCTCCAACACTCTACTCAGCAAACTGGATGTAGTCTATCACAGTGCCATCCGTTTTGTCACCAAAGCCCCATATACTACCCACCACTGCGACCTGTATGCTCTCGTTGGCTGGCCCTCACTACATATTCGTCGCCAAACACACTGTCTCCAGGTCATCTATAGGTCTTTGCTAGGTAAAGCCCCGCCTTATCTCAGCTCACTGGTCACCATAGCAACACCCACCCATAGCACGCGCTCCAGCAGGTATATTTCACTGGTCACCCCCAAAGCCAACACTTTCTTTGGCTGCCTTTTGTTCCAGTTCTCGGCTGCCAATGACTGGAACGAATTGCAAAAATCACTGAAGCTTATATCTCCCTCTCTAACTTTAAGCATCAGCTGTCAGAGCAGCTTACCGATCACTGCACCTGTACACAGCCCATCTGTAAATAGCACATCCAACTACCTCATCCCCATATTGGATTTTTTTGTTGCTCTTTTCCACCCCAGTATCTCTACTTGCACATCATCTGTACATCTATCACTCCAGTGTTCATGCTAAATTATAATTATTTCGCCGCTATGGCCTATTTATTGCCTTACCTCCCAAATCTTACTACATTTGCACACACTGTATATATATTTTCCTATTGTGTTATTGACTGTACGTTTGTTTATCCCATGTATAACTCTGTGTTGTTGTTTTTGTCGTACTGCTTTGCTTTATCTTGGCCAGGTCGCAGTTGTAAATGAGAACTTGTTCTCAACTGGCCTACCTGGTTAAATAAATGTTAAATAAATAAAAAATAAAGAAATTCATTAACAAGAGGAGGAGAGAGAAGAGGAGGGGAGAGAGGAGGAGGAGAGAGAGGGAGAGAGAGAGATGGAAGAGTGTGAAGGGAGGGAGAGAGAGAGATGGAAGCGTGTGAAGGGAGGGAGAGAGAGAGATGGAAGAGTGTGAAGGGAGGGAGAGAGAGAGATGGAAGAGTGTAAAGGGAGGGAGGGAGAGAGATGGAAGAGTGTAAAGGGAGGGAGGGAGAGAGAGATGGAAGAGTGTGAAGGTGGGAGAGAGAGAGACAGAAGAGTGTAAAGCGAGAGAGAGAGAGATGGAAGAGTGTAAAGAGAGGGAGAGAGAGATGGAAGAGTGTAAAGAGGGAGAGAGAGAGAGATGGAAGAGAGGGAGAGAGAGATGGAAGAGTGTGAAGGGAGGGAGAGAGAGAGAGATGGAAGAGTGTAAAGAGAGGGAGAGAGAGATGGAAAAGTGTAAAGGGAGGGAGGGAGAGAGAGATGGAAGAGTGTGAAGGGAGGGAGAGAGAGAGATGGAAGAGTGTAAAGGGAGGGAGAGAGAGATGGAAGAGTGTAAAGGGAGGGAGAGAGAGAGAGATGGAAGAGTGTGAAGGAAGGGAGAGAGAGATGGAAGAGTGTGAAGGGAGGGAGAGAGAGAGATGGAAGAGTGTAAAGGGAGGGAGGGAGAGAGATGGAAGAGTGTAAAGGGAGGGAGGGAGAGAGAGATGGAAGAGTGTGAAGGGAGGGAGAGAGAGAGATGGAAGAGTGTAAAGGAAGGAAGGGAGAGAGAGAGATGGAAGAGTGTGAAGGGAGGGAGAGAGAGAGATGGAAGAGTGTAAAGGAAGGGAGGGAGAGAGATGGAAGCGTGTGAAGGGAGGGAGAGAGAGAGATGGAAGCGTGTAAAGGAAGGAAGGGAGAGAGAGAGATGGAAGAGTGTAAAGAGAGGAAGGGAGAGAGATGGAAGAGTGTAAAGGGAGGGAGAGAGAGAGATGGAAGAGTGTAAAGAGAGGAAGGGAGGGAGAGAGAGAGATGGAAGCGTGTAAAGGAAGGAAGGGAGAGAGAGAGATGGAAGAGTGTAAAGAGAGGAAGGGAGGGAGAGAGAGAGATGGAAGAGTGTAAAGAGAGGAAGGGAGAGAGATGGAAGAGTGTAAAGGGAGGGAGGGAGAGAGAGATGGAATAGAGTAAAGGGAGGGAGGGAGAGAGAGAGAGATGGAATAGAGTAAAGGGAGGGAGGGAGAGAGAGATGGAATAGAGTAAAGGGAGGGAGGGAGAGAGAGAGATGGAATAGAGTAAAGGGAGGGAGGGAGAGAGAGATGGAATAGAGTAAAGGGAGGGAGGGAGAGAGAGATGGAATAGAGTAAAGGGAGGGAGGGAGAGAGAGATGGAATAGTGTAAAGAGAGGAAGGGAGGGAGAGAGAGAGATGGAAGAGTGTAAAGAGAGGAAGGGAGAGAGATGGAAGAGTGTAAAGGGAGGGAGGGAGAGAGAGATGGAATAGAGTAAAGGGAGGGAGGGAGAGAGAGAGAGATGGAATAGAGTAAAGGGAGGGAGGGAGAGAGAGATGGAATAGAGTAAAGGGAGGGAGGGAGAGAGAGATGGAATAGAGTAAAGGGAGGGAGGGAGAGAGAGATGGAATAGTGTAAAGAAGGATCTGGCTGTGTGTTCTTTAAAGGCCAAATCATCAGCGTGCCTGCATCCCATGTCTCTGTGGTTAGTCCCACGGTTACAGGGTGTGTGATGTGACACCAGCGCTGCGGCAATCCAGACTGCCTCTGGACAGATGGAAGGGAGGGTGTGTGTGTAGTGATCAGTGTGTGTGTGCTGTTCAGTGTGTGTGTGTGATGATCTTTGTTTGTGTGTGTGTGTGTGTGTGTGTGTGTGTGTGTGTGTGTGTGTGTGTGTGTGTGTGTGTGTGTGCGCGCTGATGAAGGATGCAGTGCACTGCAGTGACAAGGACACTCTTACCTTCAGAGTCCCACGACGCCAGCTAACTATTCAAACACAACCTCAGCCCTACCTGCCTCTCTCCATCTCTCTTTCTCTCTCACTCTCTCTCGCTCTCCCTCTCCTCCCTCTCTCTGTGTCAGGAGCAACCATATGGAAACTATTATTCCTGTCGTTCTCTCTCACCACAGACATTCCAGCACTCTGGCTTTACAACAACCTTGTGATGCTCTGCTGTTAACTAATATTCTCTTTCTCCAGCTCCCTCTCTCCTCTCCGGCCACCTCGGTCTTCCTCCTTCTCTCCGGCCACCTCTCTCTACCTCCCACTCTCCTTCTCTCCGGCCACCTCTCTCTTCCTCCCTCTTTCAGTAGCATTCATTATTTATCCTTCTCTCCTTCCCTACTACTCCTTCTCTCCTTCCCTACTACTCCTTCTCTCCTTCCCTACTACTCCTTCTCTCCTTCCCTACTACTCCCTCTCTCCTTCCCTACTACTCCTTCTCTCCTTCCCTACTACTCCTTCTCTCCTTCCCTACTACTCCCTCTCTCCTTCCCTACTACTCCCTCTCTCCTTCCCTACTACTCCTTCTCTCCTTCCCTACTACTCCTTCTCTCCTTCCCTACTACTCCCTCTCTCCTTCCCTACTACTCCCTCTCTCCTTCCCTACTACTCCCTCTCTCCTTCCCTACTACTCCTTCTCTCCTTCCCTACTACTCCTTCTCTCCTTCCCTACTACTCAATCTCTCCTTCCCTACTACTCCCTCTCCCTTTTCTCTGTTTCTCTTCCTCCCTCTCTGTTCCTCCATTCCATGTCCTTGCCATCTCTCTTTCTTTCACCTCCTCATCACTTGCTTTTTCTTCTCACCCCGATGTGGAGATATCTAGGCCACGCCTCCTTATTGGAAATCCCAAACGGCACCCTGTTGATCAAAAGTATGGAGAATAGGGTGCCATTTGGGACACAGGCAAAGTATGATCAGTGACTTTCTCTAGTCTGAAAACTCTGTCTACTCTCAGTCAAATGACTGATCTGTACTATGGTAATGCTCTTGAGATCCAGGTAAAAATACCAACATAAAGTGTCTTAAGAGGGTGTTGGACCACCACGAGCCAGAACAGCTTCAATGCGCGTTGGCGTAGATTCTACAAGTATATAGAACTCTGTTGGAGGGAAACGACGCCGATCGTCCATGCAGAATTCCATAATTGTGTGTTTTATTGATGGTTTTGGAAAAGTGTTCCATTGGATTGAGATCTGGTGACTGGACATGCTCACACACCTGTAAACCTCCTCTGAGATCCCTCTTTCAACGTCACTGATCTCTCCTAGCCATGCTAGACAAAATAATGGGCAACTGGGCATTTTTACAAAGCATGATGGGATGTTAATTGCTAATTAGCTCAGGAACCACACCTGTGTGGAAGCACCTGCTTTCAACATACCTTGTATCCCTCATTTAGTCAAGTGTTTCCTTTATTTTGGCAGTTACCTGTATGTTGATTTAATATTGATCTATGTATTTATCTAATAAAGCGTGGAACCCTACAGACTGAGTATGGAGGTATAAGATTGCGTCGAGCCAAAGGGTCTGAATGAACGGCTCTCTTTTTCGTCTTTTTTGTAGATATATTTTGGGGAAATTAGTTTTTCTTTGTTTATTTACTTCTCTTGTCTTTTGTTGTTCCAGTAGAATGGATGTGTAGGAATCTTGAATGATCATACTCTGGTTTGAACAACCTATGTAATTGATTCTACTACTGACAGTATTGATATGGTTGATTGACATGACTAGTGTGACACTCCCCCAGCTCTGAAGAAGGCGATTCATGATGAAACGTAAGCCTATTGTTTGTTTGTCCCGTCAATAAATCTATCGGATTTACCCAGCAACAGAGGGCTCCTTTTTCTTTATTCTCCTGGAGAGTCACTGGTTGAAGTGTCCTGGGGTAAGAAATGTTTTGGGATTGTCATGTCCCTCGGCCGAGCACCTTTGTCTCCTGAATGCGGTTTGCATTGATAAGATGTACAGAAGTGTGGAACGTTTCTGACACTTTAAAATGATTGGGTGAGTTCAGGATGACGCTAGAGAGGCAGCAAATGAATGTACCTCTAGTTAGTCACATGGGGAGGACTTCTCGAAGCACACACAGACACACTGTGGTTCCTGTAGTAGACAGCCGAGAGACGAGCGCCAGGTGTCGGATCAGACCAGTGTGTGTCTGCATCCTTGTGTGTGTGACAGTGTGTGTACATTAGGGCCTGTCTGTGTGTCTTCCATGAGATTACCCCAGACAGGTTTATGCATGGGTTCCATAAATCTACCAGAGTACCGGTTTATTATTTAATAATGGGAAGGTACTTTGGGATTCTTAGTAACACATATGGTTGTGTTTAGTTTAATTGGACAAATCATAGAGATCTATTGGCTTGATGTAAGTCTCTTTTCTTTTTATCTAGCTTGTCTGTGGGGGGATTTTAGGGCTTTTTCTCATGGGCTCAGGCTCAACTCTCTCTCTCTCTCTCTCTCTCTCTCTCTCTCTCTCTCTCTCTCTCTCTCTCTCTCTCTCTCTCTCTCTCTCTCTCTCTGGATGGGTTGGTTTCACCCCGTATTCTCACACACACATCTCTGTTGTCCTTCTAGCTGCACCTGTGTGCTCGGCTTTGGTTCGGACACGGCTCGAGTTGCCTCTGAGGAATCCGGGATATGCAGGGTGCAGAATACACTATCTAACCAGCCACAGTCAGGTACATACACACTGCAGAGACGTGAGGGGAGGGGGAGTGTAAGGGTCAGGAGAGGAGAAACTAACACACCAGTCTTTTCTCTAGCCTTGAAGGTCGAGGCAGGGCAGCGACCAGGGTTGAGAAAATGATGTTTCTGCCCTCATGAAAGACCCCGGAGAAGAAATGAGAGAAAAGTCCCCCCCCCTCAACCCACTCCACCCTCCATCACCTCTGGCCCCTCCATCCCCCACTCCCTTTTGCAAAGTGTGGACACATGAATGGCACTATTGTCTGCCGGAGAGTGAGGGGGATAGAGAGAGGGATGCGGCCCAACAAAGGGAGAGAGGCAGGGTGCTGCGGGCAAGTGAGTTGAGCTGCGTCTGTTCATTCTGTGTCTGGTCCAAGTGATTTATTTAGTTGTGAAGATGAACTCCGTGAAGGTGTAAAAGGTTCACTTCCCTTCTTTCTTACTACAACGTCCAGTTATATGAGAGAGCTGCTCCTTTGTTCCTAGCATTCGAGAACGTTGGAACCCAGGTCTGCTTTGTTATAGAATTCAATGCAATTTCTTGTACCCTCTTGCATGAACAAGATAGTTGACAGTTGTTGCTGGTACAGAACATGAATTGTAGGTTTGTGAATGTGTGTGTGTCAGTGTGTGTTGGTGTGTGTCCAGCCACATTAGCCCAGTGATAGCGGTTAGCTGTGTTGGGAAGCAGGAGAAGGTATGAACACGGTGATAAAGATTCTTGGTGAGCCTGCAGAGCGTCATCACACGGGGTTAACTCAACAAGTAGGGCTACTGTACACCATATGGTGTATCAAGCGTCTCTGTACCGGTTTCTGTTTTTCTATCGCTTCTTCTTTATTACTTGCTTTTCTCTCTCTTTTTTATCTTTGTACATCTCTTTGTCTGTTTCTCCGTTTTCTCTCGTTCAGTTCCTGAACGGACATCTGTGTTTGAGATCTGTCTTTAGTTTATCATGTTCTACCTGTTCCATTGTAAACATACCTTTACTTCCTCCTCCCTCTGGTTTGACCATTACAACTGCCTGCCCGGTAGCATCTCTCTCTCTCTCTCTCTCTCTCTCTCTCTCTCTCTCTCTCTCTCTCTCTCTCTCTCTCACACCATTCTTTTGCTCAGGTCTACTGTGACATAGGCTACAATCCACCATCAGATAACACACAAATGTGCCATGCAGGAAATAAGTGAGGTGTGAATGTGCTTTCAGTAAGGTTTTTGTATGGGTATGTGTGCTAGTACACACACTCCTGAGTGTGTTATTGTGTACACGGAAGCCCCTTAGCAACTGCCCATGTGACTGGAATTTATAGTAGACTTTCTGTAAATGGTTTATGTGCGTGTGTGCGCCTGTGTGTTTCAGTTGGTCTGTGTGTGTGTGTGTGTGTGTGTTTGTGTATCTGTGCCTGTTAGTGTGTGTGTGTGAGGCCCAGCCCCCTACTGTGCTTTCCTGGTGCGGAGGTGTGTGTTGAGTGCAGTGAGTGTTTCCCTCTCCAGTGTAAGTGCTCAGTGATAACCTCCTGCTCCCGGTGATGAGAACAGGAATGCCAAGTTCCTCTGCTGCTGCAGGCCTCTACTACACTAGCGCTAGGCTAGGCTGGCTTCTCCACTACCATTTTCAAATTCTTCATTCGTTTAAGGTGTATGCTGCTAGCCAAACATTCTAACAGCTACTCAATTAGCATATTTTGGGTCACACAGCCTACATTTCCCATTCACTATGTGCTACTACTAGCAAAAAATGCTACTGCTAACAGATTACAGATAGCCTAACAGTGCTCTGTGCTGTTAGCCATGCTAGCGTTGTGGTGTTCTGTGAATGAAAAAGTGAAAAAGTAGGTCCTAGTCCGAAATGTCCATCCTCTGCCTCTCTCTCTGTTCTGACTGAGTGTCGCCAAGATCCTGGGGTGGTCAACTCATCCTCTGCCCCTCTCTCTGTTCGGACTGAGTGTTGCCAAGATCCTGGGGTGGTCAACTCGTCCTCTACTGCCTGGCGTCAGGTAGCCTAGTGGTTTAGAGCGTTGGGCAAGTATCTGAAAGGTTGCTGGTTTGAATCCCTGGACCGACTGGATGAATCTGCTCAATGTCAGCTCGAGCAAGGCACTTAACCCTAATAGCTCCTGTAAGTCGCTCTGGATAAGAGCGTCTGCTAAATGACTAAAATGTAAATGTATAGCGGAATTTAACAGAATCATTTCCAAGGACTGTTGGATGAGTAGGGAGGTGAGGGGGTCGGGTTTGAGTTTTTGCGTGACAAAAAAAACTGCCTTCAACAAACGGAGACGGAGAAACATACTATTGATTAGTCTTTACCAGTGACACTAACCTCCTCTTTTTCTTTTCTACCACTCTCCTTCTCTCTCCTTCCGCTAGGTTTTTGGACGATAAGGGCTACGTCCTCTACCCTCAGATTGGGGATCGTCTGGATCTCATCTGTCCGTCGTCAGACCCCCCCAGCCAGCGGGCCCCCGCCGAGTACGAGTTCTACAAGCTGTACCTGGTGTCGTCACGTGAGCAGGCGGACAGGTGTGAGGTGACGGGCGCTCCCAACCTGCTCCTCACCTGTGACAAGCCCAACAATGACATGAGGTTCACCATCAAGTTCCAGGAGTACTCTCCTAACCTGTGGGGACACGAGTTCAAGACCAACGCTGATTACTACATCATCGGTGAGCGGGGAGAATTGTAGTGTGTGTGGAGGGGTTGGGGGCGGGGTTATATTCTGTATCTCCTCTGAGGTTATTGTTATTGCCAGACTTGCAGTGACTGGGGATACAGCTATTTATGTTGTTTTATTTTGGGTTTGTTTGAGGTTAGGACTTGTGAATACGTGACAAGGTCATCAACGCCAGCCAAGCCAAGCGTGTGTATCACGTAGAACAATCTCTAAAGTCACATCAAGCGAAACACACATGGCCTTGCCAACCAAAACATGAGCTCTGTGTTCAAGTCCTCCTGTGGGAGTAGATGTTATTAGATTGCTGTACTGTAGATTCTCTCCTACGTCCCTGGGGCTCCCATTCACTCAGGTGTATTAATGCTGTTTTCACTTCCTCTTCTCATGGGTGGGGGGTGAAAAAAGAGGAGAGGGAGCCAAGAAGAAGTGGAAATGGCGACAGAGAGAGAGAGAGAATGAGAGACCGTGAACTACAGACAAACCGAATCCATTCGCTTCCCTCGTACCTAGCAACTTGTGTTCTATATTTGCCTGCCAGTTTCTGTGCTACGTCTAGTACCTTCATGCCGTGTGTGTTTGAGAGGCAGGGTGGGGAGAGCGTATCGTATCAGGACTCCCAAGAATGCACTCACTCACAATCAGCAGAGCTGCATTTTGTTCAGATTACATCTGCTTAGACGTGTTAACCCACTGCAACATTCACAACAGCCCCCTGTGTGTGTGTGTGTGTGTGTGTGTGTGTGTGTGTGTGTGTGTGTGTGTGTGTGTGTGTGTGTGTGTGTGTGTGTGTGTGTGTGTGTTAGACCAGGTGTGTTTGCCCACAACATCAGCCACTATAGTTCCATGCTGTGGTATGAAGGGTTCAGATAAGAACCACTGGGTTGCCAGATCCGTTCTGCAGCCCCAATCATCTATGTTTAACCAGACATGGCAACCGGGGTGTCCATAGCACGGACAGGAGCGTTTTATCTTCCCTCAGACAGACTGAGGGATCGATTGACAGCTCCAACCGTAATCAATGAGGGCTCAAACGCAAAGGTCACACACACAGACAGTCAGACAGATGGAGAGAAAGACACGAGGTGCATGTAGAAAATTGGGAGAAGATGGATGGTTCGATGTTGATTTGGTGTCTGTGTTTTTGTGTGTGTGTGTGTGTGTGTGTGTCTGATTGTATAAGTGAAGTTGTTACATTGTGGGGTTCTGGGTCAATTATTTCACGTCGTTAATGTACTGTACATGTTTCTGTAGTGTATTTTCCTGATTGAGATTGCCATTATGATCATGTGTTTACCTGATTGTGTGCGTGTACATGCATTTAATCAAGATTGTTATGAGCCAGTAGTAGAAGGTGTGTGTGTGTGTGTGTGTGTGTGTGTTTGTGTGTGTGTGCGTGTGCAAAGTTCAGATGTATGTATGAGTCTTTCCCCTCAGGGAAACGTCTTGTAATTAACCTACCTTAGCATGTGTTAATTTATTCACAGTCGACTAAATGAGCTAGAACGTAGACTGATATGAGAGAGGGAAATGTTAGACCGAACTGAAGCGAGGAAGAATGTAGAGAAAGATAAGGAGAGAGTGGGGGGTTGGGGGAGAAACTTGGAGTGAGATCTCACAAAGCATTCTCTCTCTCTCTCTCTCTCTCATCATCATCATTTCTTTCTCCTCTTCACCATTCAAAGCTCTTCAGTGACACACATACTCCTGATATCTGTAGCTCTTTGAAAGCAGATGCCAGATCCCTGCCACACACACACACCTCGTGGATGGCTGCCATCTCTCCTTGTCCCCATCAGAGACCGAGAGGAGTATAGATGGCACTAGTTGTTTCCCTCTGTCTTTGTTGTCAGAGAGCGGAGAGGATGAAACCTCTTTCCATTCACTGATCTCAAGTCAGCCATCCTGCCTACAGCAGCAGCTTCTTAAATGAAATATTTTGTCTTTGACTGATCTGGAGTCAGTGATCCTGAAGAGTCAGCTTCTCAAAAGCTTCTTATGAAATCAGCTCGGCTCACCTCGTAGAAGAAAATACTGATGAGCGAGAGAGAGAGAGAAGGGATGAAAGAGAGAGAGAGAGAAGGGATGAAAGAGAGAGAGAGAAAGAGAGAACAGGTATGAGAGTGAAAGAGAGAACAAAGGATGAGAGAGACAGAGAAGGGATGAGAGAGACAGAGAAGGGATGAGAGAGACAGAGAAGGGATGAGAGAGACAGAGAAGGGATGAGAGAGACAGAGAAGGGATGAGAGAGACAGAGAAGGGGTGAGAGAGAGAGAAGGGGCGAGAGAGATAGTGAATGGATGAGAGAGAGAGAAGGGATGAGAGGAGTAGAGAGAGGGAGAAAAGCGTTTATGTCAGTTAAACAGGAAGTGGATGATAGTGGGTCAGAGGGAGGGAAAGAGGGAATGAAATTAGTGAAAGGGGGAGGTTATGTAGTTGAGTGAAAGGGGAGGTTATGTAGTTGAGTGAAAGGGGAGGTTATGTAGTTGAGTGAAAGGGGCAGGTTATGTAGTTGAGGGAAAGGGGAGGTTATGTAGTTGAGGGAAAGGGGAGGTTATGTAGTTGAGTGAAAGGGGGAGGTTATGTAGTTGAGTGAAAGGGGAGGTTATGTAGTTGAGTGAAAGGGGAGGTTATGTAGTTGAGGGAAAGGGGAGGTTATGTAGTTGAGGGAAAGGGGAGGTTATGTAGTTGAGGGAAAGGGGAGGTTATGTAGTTGAGTGAAAGGGGGAGGTTATGTAGTTGAGGGAAAGGGGGAGGTTATGTAGTTGAGGGAAAGGGGAGGTTATGTAGTTGAGGAAAGGGGAGGTTATGTAGTTGAGTGAAAGGGGGAGGTTATGTAGTTGAGTGAAAGGGGGAGGTTATGTAGTTGAGGGAAAGGGGAGGTTATGTAGTTGAGGGAAAGGGAGGTTATGTAGTTGAGTGAAAGGGGAGGTTATGTAGTTGAGTGAAAGGGGAGGTTATGTAGTTGAGGGAAAGGGGAGGTTATGTAGTTGAGTGAAAGGGGGAGGTTATGTAGTTGAGTGAAAGGGGGAGGTTATGTAGTTGAGTGAAAGGGGGAGGTTATGTAGTTGAGGGAAAGGGGAGGTTATGTAGTTGAGGGAAAGGGGAGGTTATGTAGTTGAGTGAAAGGGGGAGGTTATGTAGTTGAGGGAAAGGGGGAGGTTATGTAGTTGAGGGAAAGGGGAGGTTATGTAGTTGAGGGAAAGGGGAGGTTATGTAGTTGAGTGAAGGGGGAGGTTATGTAGTTGAGTGAAAGGGGGAGGTTATGTAGTTGAGTGAAAGGGGGAGGTTATGTAGTTGAGAGAGAGAGAGAGAGAGAGCATATTGTCTTTTGCGGTGACACTGAAACACCACGGTCACTTTCAGTCACAGACACACAAGTCGATTCACACACACAAGCAGGCATGTGCACTCTTGGCACACACGCTAACATATGTATGCTCACACACGTACACACAACCATTCTCTGGAATATATGCACCTAGAAGCACGGAGAGCCCTTCTCTGGGACACACACATACACAATGGCAGACCGATAAACCATCATCCAGCCCAATATGAATAATAGAATAGAAAAGCTGAGTGACAAAATGTCCACCTGAGATAGAGAGTTAGGCTCGATTCAGTCCGTATCACCGAAGTTCAGCGCTATAGCGGGATTTTAAATGTTTAGGCAATGTTCTGCATTCACTGTAAACGCTGCATATATCGGCTCATTCGGAAATTCTCTTTACATTTCAGGCATGCAATTATTTTTTATTTTATTTATTTAAGTAGGCAAGTCAGTTAAGAACAAATTCTTATTTTCAATGACGGCCTAGGAACAGTGGGAACAGTGGGCAGAACAACAGATTTTTACCTTGTCAGCTCAGGGATTTTGGTTACTAGTCCAACGCTCTAACCAGCTACCTGCCGCGCTATATTGCTGAACTTCGGCGATATGAGTTTAATCGAGCCCTTAGACTAAGTTGGTGTGTTTTCATGTTCTATCCCCCCGCTCTCTCTCTCTGTCCGTCTCTGTCTCTGTCTCTCCGTCTGTCTCTCTGTGTCTCTCCCTCTCTCTGGCCGTCTGTCTCCCTCTCTCTCTGTCTCTCTCTGGCCGTCTGTCTGTCTGTCTCTGTCTGTCTGTCTCTCTCGCTCTTTGTCTCTCTCTCTCTGGCAGTCTGTCTCTCTCTCTCTCTCTCTCTTTGTCTCTCTCTCTCTGGCCGTCTGTCTCTCTCTCTCTCTCTCTCTCTCTGGCCGTCTGTCTCTCTCTGGCCGTCTGTCTCTCTCCTCTCTCTCTCTGGCCGTCTGTCTCTCTCCCTCTCTCTCTCTGGCCGTCTGTCTCTCTCCCTCTCTCTCTCTGCCCATCTGTCTCCCTCTCTCTCTCTCTCTGCCAGTCTGTCTCCCTCTCTCTCTGGCCGTCTGTCTCCCTCTCTCTCTCTGGCCGTCTGTCTCTCTCTCTCTCTCTGGCCGTCTGTCTCCCTCTGCCTCTCTGGCCCTAGCTGGCTGGACACAGTGCCACTGTTTCTGTTTACAGTAGTGAGGATGTTTTTAATAATGCAGCGAGAGCCACACACTGGTTTATTCATCAGGGTTAAGCTGGAATAAACGACAGAGAATAGAAAGAGGGAGGGAGAGGAAATGAGGGAGAATACAGAGGAGAGAGTGCTGCACTGCAGCCTAAATGAACTCCATATTCATGAGTTTACGATCAGTGTGTGTGTGTGTGTGTGTGTGTGTGTGTGTGTGTGTGTGTGTGTGTGTGTGTGTACATTTATATTTGTGTGTGTGTGTACGTTTTATTGTGTGTGTGCATTTGTGTGTTTGCGTAATTGTCTCTCCAATGACTTTAGAGAGAGTGAGGAAAAGGATGGAGGGAGGTGCAGACGGGAGGAGACGGGTCGAAGAGGTGAGGGAACGAGGGACCGAGGGAAATCTATATCTGCTGAATATTTGAAGACGTTAAATCCAGCAGATTTAAGTTTCCCACTCATCAGCACAGAGGTTAGCTACCACAACCATGGGGGAGAAGATGGGAGTAAAGAACAGGGGGAGCGAGGGAGGGAACAAGGGATGGTAAGGATGAGAGAAGTGAAGAGTTTATCGGCTTGAAACGGAATAATATTTCAATATTAAGTAGGAATGATTAATTAGCTAACCATAGCTAAATATTACAGACAAAACTCATTCTAATCCTCACCTTCATCTTGCTGGTTCAAAGAGTCAATATGAACTGATTTATGATCAGCTCAGGCATCTGTATCCAAACCTCTAATATTATAAACTAGACAACAATACTGTACCCATACCAGTTCTAAAAAGACCACTAACAAGCATTAGAACACAGCATAACCTATAGTAAGTGTTTCTCTCGTCCCATGCCCATTTTTGTGTGCAGAAAAATGAAGGCTATTGTGTTTGTTTAGGAAGTACTGAAAATGGTTTCAGTAATGCAATTTGCGACTGTGATATGTGGTTGTCGTACCTATCTTAGTTAAATGCACTGACTGTAGGCCTAAATCGCCTTGGCCTTGGAAAAGAGTGTATTCTAAATGACCCACATGTAGATGGATTAATCTGGAGGATGAGGACAGAGACCCAGAAGGATGGTCTGCTCAGCACAGCACGGACATAAAACTGTAGCCCACAGCTGAGCTACTTTTACAACACATTAAAATGTACAGCATGAACATAAAACTGAGCGGCAGTAGGCTACTGCATAAGTCTATATTTTAATGAAACGGGCAGGGAGCAGCTCTCGAACCCTCGACCTTCTAGCCCGAAGTCCAGCGCACTATCGACTGTACCGCAAAAGCATGCTCAAGCGGCAGAGTCGATATCCGCGCTTATAAACCCAGGGTCGGTACAATATATTTTATTTCACTCTTCACCTCAGATGGCACGGGGTTAGTTTAATATGCGAACAATTGGGCTTGAAGGTAAAGTTGTTGAGAGTAGAGCAGCTTCAGGCCGTTTGTCCCGCTCTCCGGTTGGTAGCATATTTGATCAAACCCCAGCATTTATTACAAGCCATGTACTCGGTTCCTTCAACGTCAAAGACAACTCCATCAAATGTAGCTAAAACATTGTTCTTTCCTTGGCTTTAATGTTAGTGGATGGGTCTTTGGCTGCAACAAAACAAATTTCATAATTTAGCTTACTGACGTAGATTGGCATCTAAGGTAGCCTGGGGAAGGACCCTTTTTAAATACATTTTTATTAAGTAAACTATATTAGGCCTAGCCTACACAGTTGTTTTTTATGAAATGCTCCACACATGACATATTTCCGTCCCAAACTGTGTTCATAACTATTCCTGTACTGCCCGTTCCTGTGGACTGTTGTTCATGTCCCGAACTCTCTAGAACTTGACTCCCATTCCTGCCAGAATCCCGGGGGACCCTCAAGACCCGGGAGTTCTGTTCCCGTGTCAACCACTAGTCTCATTTTACTGTTGAGAGTTAGAATAGTAGAATACAGAAGGTGCAATTTAGACATTTGGATGTTCGACAGCACTTTTTCTATTTTAATGTCAGTCACTCAATTAGCTCATGTCAGCTAATATTTTTTAGATTGGTAAGTTAGTCTAGCCAGGTATCTAAACTTGTAGTAATCATAGGCCCCCGTTAATTGTGTTATTCACTCTCACTAAGATATCATATAAAAAAAATTAAAAATAATTCTCTCCACCCCATGGCAAAATGTGGGGAATTGCAGGAAACTTGATTTACGACTGCAGCATTTTCTCCACGCCCCATAGCAAAATGTGGAGAATTGCAGGAAATGAACACAAAATATATACACTACCGGTCAAAGGTTTTAGAACACCTACTCATTCAAGGGTTTTTCTTTATTTTTACTATTTTCTACATTGTAGAATAATAGTGAAGACATCAAAACTATGAAATAACACATGCAATCATGTAGTAACCAAAAAAGTATTAAAAAAAATCAGAATTTATTTGAGATTTGAGATTCTTCAAATAGCCACCCTTTGCCTTGATGACAGCTTTGCACACTCTTGGCATTCTCTCAACTAGCTTCATGAGGTAGTCACCTGGAATGCATTTCAATTAACAGCTGTGCCTTACTTAATGCGTTTGAGCCAATCAGTTGTTGTGTTGTGACAAGGTATGGGGGTATACAGAAGAGAGCCCTATTTGGTAAAATACCATATTCTGGGAAGAACATCTCCAATAAGCAAAGAGAATCATCAGTCCATCATTACTTTAAGACATGAATGTCAGTCAATCAGGATCAATCTTCAAGTGCAATTGCAAAAACCGTCAAGCGCTATGATGAAACTGGCTCTCATGAGGACCGCCACAGGAATGGAAGACCCAGAGTTAGTTCATTAGAGTTACCAGCCTCAGAAATTGCAGCCCAAATAAATGCTTAACAGAGTTCAAGTAACAGACACATCTCAACATCAACTGTTCAGAGGAGACTGCATGAATCAGGGCTTCATGGTCGAATTGCTGCAAATAAACCACTACTAAAGGACACCAATAAGAAGAAGATACTTGCTTGACCCAAGAAACACGAGCAATGGACATTAGACCAGTCAAAATCTGTCCTCTGGTCTGATGAGTCCAAATTGGAGATTTTTGGTTCCAACCGCCGTGTTTTTGTGAGATGCGGTGTGGGTGAACGGATGATTTCTGCAAGTGTATTTCCCACCGTAAAGCATGGAGGGGGAGGTGTTATGGTGTGGGGGTGCTTTGCTGGTGACACTGTCTGTGATTTATTTAGAATTCAAGGCATACTTAACCAACATGGCTACCACAGCATTCTTCAGCGATACGCCATTCCATCTGATTTGTGCTTAGTGGGACTATCATTTGTTTTTTAACAGGACAATGACCCAATACACCTCCAGGCTGTGTAAGGGCTATTTTACCAAGAAGGAGAATGATGTGTGCATCAGATTACCTGGCCTCCACAATCCCCCGTTCTCAACCAAATTGAGATGGTTTCGGACTGCAGAGTGAAGGATAAGCAGCCAGCAAGTGCTCAGCATGTTGGAACTCTTTCAAAACAGTTGGAAAAGCATTCCAGGTGAAGGTGGTTGAGAGAATGCCAAGAGTGTGCAAAGCTGTTATCAAGGCAAAGGGTGGCTATTTGAAGAATCTCAAATATAGAATATTTTTTGAGTTGTTTAACACTTTTTTTGGTTACTACATGATTCCATATGTTATTTCGTAGTTTTGATCTCTTCACTATTATTCTACAATGTAGAAAATAGTAAAAATAAAAACCCTTGAATGAGTAGGTGTGTTCAAACCTTTGACCGGTAGTGTGTGTGTGTGTGTGTGTGTGTGTATATTCTCTCCTCTGCCTAGAGGGGGGCCGCTGAAATATTTTTCACTTAGAGCCCCCAAAAGACTAGGGCCGGCACTGACTGCATGTGTGGGTATGGGTGTGCGTATACAGACCTTCGAGCCACTGCAACCCCTCATGATGAGTTCAGATTCTTTGTGGCCCCCATGAAAGTTGCCCGTCCCTGATCTAAAGCCATTGAAGCACTTAACTAGCATGTCATGTACTAGGCTTAAATAGCTGTGGGGCTTATCTAAACATGACATTGATAAGAGTCAGAGTGACACACACACACACACACACACACAGACACACAGAAGGACACAGAGGTGTTAAGATGCTAGATTAGTTATCACTGTCGTCGTCATTAAAAGTCCTGCACAGCTACTGACACAAAACTGACAAACGCATGTTCAACATGCCTATAATAACTCAACTGACAGATGCACTGACACTGTTAGAGTCAGTAGATCTACTCTGACAGTGTCACATGCACACACACAATAAATAAAGCAATTGTGCACGAGAGGGCGTGCTAAAACAGTTGTTTTGCACAGCCTCAAGTGTAGAATTGCTTTTCTACAACGAGTTACCAATGAAATAAAAAAATCATTATTTTGATAAATGTATTCATAGCCTACCATTTCATCCCTCAACTAAAATATAGGCCTAGTCCCGACACATTGATGGTTGCTAGCCAAGCCGGCTGGCCGTTCCCTCTATCGGTTAGGTTGCCAGAGATGCGACCCAGTTGTTAAGTCTTTTTTTGTTCTGTATCTATAGACGCAACCCAGTCGTTCGTTCTAAATGTTCCATTGCCATGCTGGTTGGCAAAGCTCTTATCCCTCGCTTGCTAGCTAGCCAACTACGGCTAGCACAGTCAGGTCAAAAAGTGAAGCTTTAATAACAGCAAAGTAGCTGCATTTGCGTTTGCTTAAGCTGTTTTGGATACGTCCATAACAATGAGCTGATGATGCACGATTTCACTTGGGATAGAAAATGTGCTCTCTCATCAGGACACTGTAGTTCAGAGGAGCTAGCCAACTACACTGCTAACGCAATCACTTCATACTGAAGCTGGAAAGACAGCAAACTACTGTAGCTGCATTTCATGTCGTTTAAACTGTTTTAACTATAAACAATTTTTATATATCCATAGAAATGATGCTGATTCATGATTTCGACGGGTTGAGAGAAGATGTCCATCTAGTCATGACTGTTAATTCTCAGTAGGACGGTGTAGATCTAATTTCAATATTGAAACAATGTTGCAAATGTTGAGAGACAGCCAGCAAGGTTCGTACAAACCCCCGTTGTTGCAAACCAAATGTCAGTCTAGAGGCGAGGGGAAATAATGTCTAGATGCTTTTTACAGTGGAGATCAAGTTAATGAATTGTCTGGCTGAGCTGATGGGACACTGGATGAGCAGGGATTTCTCAGATGGAACAGAAAACAAGATGCCCATTTTTGTGTCAAAGGCTTACCCGTGCTAAACTGTTTTTTTAGTATGGCTTAGAACACGTCTCAACCAATCACAATAATACTTTTGGACAATCCGTTGTTGAACATTCAACAAATACCAGCATGAATATTTGGGTACCCTCCATTAGCGAGACGAAACCATTTGGAGTGAAAACGGAAACGGGATTGATGTAGGGAGGAATGAAAGGAGGCGTGGAACAGTTATTTTGGGGAAGAGGAAGAACATTGGGTTTGTTACTACATTTTGTTGCGAGAGCGGCGAGACATGAACAGAAGGAGGGAGAGCGAGAGCGAGAGAGAGAGAGGTGGTGAGTGTGAATGAAAGAGAGTGACAGGTCTTCTCGATTTAGGTCAGCAGTCAAAGCAGCACTGCTGTCTGTGAGATAGTGTGGCTGTCGCTGTGTGTGTGTGTCGCTCTGTTTGTCACTGTGTGCGAAGACGTGTGTGTGTGTTCTCCTTAATTGGATTGGGACTGGTTAACATTGTTTAACCTCCCCACACTGTCTCTCACAAGCACACTGTTTGCGTCCCTCGTCACTTCTTCTTTTATACTCCCGCCGCAGTGCAGACAAAGCCACCATTGTCCAGCCTTCTGCCTAGGAACCACTTGTGGAGGGATGTGTATCCCAGGAATCGTGGGGGGGGGTTTATCCCGTCCATTGACCTCTGGGCCTTCTGGCAGGGCCGCTAATGCATTAGCACGCTAACATGGCTTTGATTTAGTGGAGCAGGTTCATGCAAACACGACCCGTAATGACATAATGAACACATTCACACACAGCGGACACTCCACAACACCACACAAAGCTACACACAGCAGACACACTATAAACCAGCAATCAGCCTTCTTTCTAACACACACACACGGTGTGGGTTTTGGGGTAAGCTTGTCTTTAAACAGACAGGCAGTGTAAGATGTATGCCGTGTGAATGAGGAGAGAGATGGTAGTGTTCCAGAGGGGTTGGAGCATCACTCCTCCAGCTGTTCACTAGGAAAAATAGAAGGAGACGGAGAGGAGGAGGGAGAAGGAGAGAGGGAGTGAGACAGAGAGGTATAGAACAAGAGAGGATGATTAGAGTAAATATAGAGAGAAGGAGAGAAACAGGGATGGGCAATGTAGTGGAATGTCATAACAGACAGATGGGGAAGAAGAGAAAGGGTGGATGACAGACTGATTATAGAGAGAAGGTCCATTGAAAGACGTTACTGGACAAAAACAGTCACTTCGAAACCCTTTAATGGCCATTTTAAACAACTTTAATTAGTCCAAAAGTCCATAAACTCCACTTCCCTATTGAAGACTTAGCTGTCAACAGTGTCTAGTTGTTCTGGGCCTGTATTCATAAAGGAGTGCTGATCTAGGATCTGTTTTCGATTAATATTATATGGACAGGAGGGAACTGATTCTAGATGACACTATAAATATGAGCCCATCTGTTGTGGTGTCACTAACTCAGTTTTGAAGATATTTTGGGTACATTTTCACAAACACAAGGAGACATTTTTACAGCCTGTCCCCATACCCCCCTTTCCCTCCCCTCCCCACTCCCTCCATCCCGCCTCTCCTTCCTCCCTCTAACTCCCTTTCTTTCAAGGGTCTGTTTTTTGGGCTTCATACACGCCAAAAATATTTGGACACCTGCTTGTCGAACATCTCATGGGCAATAATATGGAGTTGGTCCCACATTTGCTGCTATTACAGCCTCTACTCTTCTGGGAAGGCTTTCCACTAGATGTTGGACATTGCTGCGGGGTACTTGCTTCCATTCAGCCACCCAGAGTATTAGTATTATGTTGGGCGATTAGTCCTGATTGGCAGTCGGCGTTCCAATTCATCCCAAAGGTGTTTGATGGGGTTGAGGTTAGGGCTCTGTGCAGGCCAGTCAAGTTCTTCCACACCGATCTTGACAAACCATTTCTGTATGGACCTCGCTTTGTGCAAGGAGTCATTGTCATGCTGAAACAGGGAAAAGGCCTTCCCCAAACTGTTGCCACAAACTTGGAAGCACACAATCGCCTAGAATGTCAAGATTTCCCTTCACTGAAACTAAAGGGCCTAGCCCGAACCATGAAAAACAGCCCCAGACCATTATTCCTCTACTAAACTTTACAGTTTGGGCAGGTAGCGTTCTCCTGGCATCCTCCAAACCCATATTCGTCCGTCGGACTGCCAGATGGTGAAGCGTCATTCATCACTCCAGAAAACGCTCCAGAGTCCAATGGCGGCAAGCTTTACACCACTCCAGCTGACACTTGGCACTATGCATGGTGATCTTAGGCTTGTGTGTGGCTGCTCGGCCATGGAAACCCATTTCATGAAACTCCCACTACGCTTCAGCACTCGGCGGTCCCACTCTGTGAGCTTGTGTGGCCTACCACTTCGAGGCTGAGTCGTTGCTGCTCCTAGACATTTCCACTTCACAATAACCGCACTTAGTTGAGCAGGGCAGAAATTTGACAGACTGACTTTCAACGGTGCCACGTGTCATTGAGCTCTTCCGTACGGGCCATTTTACTGCCAATGTTTTTCTATGGAGATTGCATGGCTGTGTGCTTGATTTTATACACCTGTCTGCAACGGGTGTGGCTGAAATAGCCGAATCCACTAATTTGAAGGGGTGCCCACATACCATTCGACAGGGAATCCGAAGCCAAAAGTCTAATTCAGCGCATTGGTGTATGCAGGGGTGAAAGTAAGCAGGTCCGATATGGCATCCCAGATAAATAAATAGTGGGGGTACGGGTAAAACGTGAGCCTATCACACAAAATGCCAAGAAAACTATAGGCTATTCCACCATTATTTAACATTACTGCATATCAGCCACATGGAAAATGTGCAAATTGACTTGAAACAGGGTGGTATTCACTCCAAATTGTTTTGATTGGATGAGAACACTTGCCAAGGCAGAAATGAGTGGCCGAGACCGAGATGCACAAGACAGCAGTGGATGCATCAATTCAGGCTGCAAGTGTGGGCCTAATGACAATCGCAGAATGTCTTTACAATCAGGCACATATACAGACAGCTCTACCTGTGCAGAGCACATGCCCCTTTGCCCTTCCAGTCTCCAAAGTGCCATTTTCGGTCGTGGTATAATTCCACCAAAAATGTTAGGTTTTTTTGTATTCATTTTTTGACGTTGTTTTTCTGAATCTGCTGCCCGCAAGTTGTCGTTAAATTCTCATCTATGCTTCAGAACCAAAAAGCAGGTCTTGAATGTTGACCAATGTCCCGTCATCAGCATTGACATGCAAAGGCGGGTGCACATATCCAGATTAGTGACCAGAAGGACCTTGTTTCATTTCTTCCAGTTGTGACTGGCAAAACCAGAATATGCCTACGTTGATATTATCCATATCAAATACAGTTTAGCAATCTACTATCAATCAATCAAATGTATTTATAAAGCCCATCTTACATCTGCTGATGTCACAGAGTGCTGATGTCACCCAGCCTAAAACCCCAAACAGCAAGCAATGCAGGTGTAGAAGCACGCTGGCTAGGAAAAACTCCCTAGAAAGGCCAGAACCTAGGAAGAAACCTAGAGCGGAACCAGGCTATGAGGGGTGGCCAGTCCTCTTCTGGCTGTGCCAGGTGGAGATTATAACAGAACATGGCCAAGATGTTCAAATGTTCATAGATGACCAGCAGGGTCAGATAATAACAATCACAGTGGTTGTAGAGGGTGCAACAGGTCAGCACCTCAGGAGTAAATGTCAGTTGGCTTTTCATAGCCGATCATTCAGAGTATCTCTACCGCTCCTGCTGTCTCTAGGGAGACAACTAACTCCTATTTGCCAGAACAATAGGCTACCTGCCAATTTGATTGATCATTTTCATTTTTCAGGTAGGCCTAGTGTGGGTGGCTTACTGGCTAAAGATAAGCATCTGTAACATCGCACTGCCTTCAATGTTATGGGATGAAGATGTATCATATTCATATCATATTCAGGAGTAACGAGGCTACTCAGCTGACAATGAGCGCTCTGCAGGCAGGCTGTCCTCCAAAGTCATGGCACAGTGGAGACAACATGCTCTCCATCAAATCCTGCAACCTCTGATCTTCCTTGCTCTGGACTCCAGAGAAGGGACGTGATAGGTCTATATCCTAGTTAATATTGGCTGCCAACATGAAGGACTTTCAGCTCCAAATCCAGGTGTAAAACGCTGTTTATCTCTGTAGCATATCTTGCGTTTCGAAAATGCATCACCGTTTATGGTTGTAATGACAGGCTACATTTGATTAGCAATTGTGCGCGCGTCGCAAACTCCTTTTTTGGGTTCGCTGGTCAAAAAGTTTGAAAACCACTGGGATAGTGCCAACCAATGGAGTTGGGTTGGATATAGTAATCACATAAGATATTCAGTAGGGACGTGGATCAGAAAGCCAGTCACTATCTGGTGGGACCACCATTTGCCTCATGCAGTGTGACACATCTCCGTTGCATAGAGTTGATCAGGCTGTTGATTGTGGCCTGTGGAATGTTGTCCAACACCTCTTTAATCATTATGTGAAGTTGCTGGATATTGGCAGGAACTGGAACACGCTGTCGTAAACGTTTGGGATGCGCTGGATTGACATGCTCAATGAGTGGCATGTCTGGTGAGTATGCAGGCCATGGAAGAACTGGGATATTTTCAGCTACCAGGAATTGTGTACAGATCCTTGCGACATGGGGCCGTGCATTATCATGCTGAAACATGAGGTGATGGCGGTGGATGAATGGCACGACAATGGGCCTCAGGATCTCGTCACGGTATCTCTATGCATTCAAATTGCCATCAATAAAATGCAATTGTGTTCGTTGTCCGTAGCTTTTGCCTGCCCATACCATAACCCCACCGCCGCCATTGGGCACTCAGTTTACAATGTTGACATCAGCAAACCGCACGCCCTCACGGCGCCATAAACCGTCTGCCATCTGCCCGGTACAGTTGAAACCGCGATTCATCTGTGAAGAGCACACTTCTCCAGCATGCAAGTGGCCATCGAAAGTGAGCGTTTGTCCACGGAAGTTGGTTACGATGGCGAACTGCAGTCAGGTCAAGAACCCTGGTGAGGACAATTCTTTGGTTGTGTAAACCCACAGTTTCATCAACTGTCTCAGACGATCCCTTAGGTGAAGAAGCCGGATGTGGAGGTCCTGGCGTGGTTACACATGGTCTGCAGTTGTGAGGCCGGTTGGACGTACTGCCAAATTCTCTAAACGACATAGGAAGCGGCTTATCGTAGAGAAATGAACATTAAATCCTCTGGCAACAGCTCTGGTGGACATTCCTGCGGTCATCATGCCAATTGCACGTTCCCTCAAAACTTGAGACATTTAAGAGTGGCCTTTTATTGTCTCCAGCACAAAGTGCACCTGTGTAATGATCATGCTGTTTAATCAGCTTCTTGATATGCAGCACCTGTCAGTTGGATGGATTATCTTGGCAAAGGAGAAACCTCACTAACAGGGATGTAAACAAATCTGTGCCATTTTTTTTGTGCAAAATATGCTTTTTTTGTGCGTGTGTAAATTTCTGGGATCTTTTATTTCAGCTCATGAAACACGGTACCAACACTTTACATGTTGCGTTTGTATTTTTCTTGACTCTACTTTCACCCCTGGGTGTATGCCATGGCGAGCCAAAGTTTTGGTAATCGTTACAAATGCTAAAGGAATCTGTACAGTGGCGTGACAAATGATCTTGATGATGTAATCGTCTATGTAAACCTTCCCAACATGCTTAGATAGTCATTGGTTGATATGAGTCTGAGTATATCGGAGTCAGTGTGTTCGGCTTCTTGAATGACACAGAACCGTAATGCAGAGTATAGCATGAAATTGTGTGTGTGGAATCATTGAGTTCAACAGATACAGTAAAGGGAGGATTAAGGAAAATAAGCTTTAGTACATTAACCATTCCTATTCAAGCCTCTCTGTTCTACACACACCACACACACACCTCAACCTCAAATATACAGTATAATCAATCACATTTTAAGTGTGTCTGCTTTAATTTGTGCGTGAATGATTCTGGGCCCTACTCTCTCCTCCGGCCCTACTTTCTCCCCCCGCCCTACTCTCTCCCTCCGGCCCTATTCTCTCCTACTCTCTCCCCCTGCCCCAGACCCTCTAACCAGAGTTTTAATGTATGCAATTAGGGAGCTAATTAGTGTAATTAATTCAGCAGGAGCCAAGCCCCAGACCGGTTCTATTCACACTCACACACAAACACTGCCTGGTCCTATTCATGGTTCCAGATCTGTGTTAATCCCTGGACCTACACACTCCCAACAAAGACCCAGCACATAATGGGGCAGGGGGCTGTGTGTGTTTGTCTTGGTGTGTGTGATTGGTATGTGATGAGAGAGAAAGGAAGGCGTGTAAGTTTTTATTTTGGGAACTACACTAATTGATGCTAATTTAATTCCCTCCTTTGCTTTTTTGCCAGTTACAGCTTCCGAGTGAAGGTATCATAATAATGAAGATGTGGATGGGACACATGGGACTTTTAACTGTTGAATATGTAGTTTTGACCACAATAGTAGATTTAGTAGTAGTAGTTCAGCCGTGGTAATATTAGCAATATGTTAGCAATAATATAGTAGCAAAATATGTTGTAATAGCTTCGCGTTATCTGTGTATTTTCAACTTCAGCAGGGGTTCTTCCAGGCAGTATTTACTGAAAGACTTACGGTTGTTCAATGCTGCGTGTGAAAGCTCCATTTACAACAGGAAACAGAAATAAAGACAAAGCGGGAGAAAGATGTTATATCTGCTGTAATCTGGGACCTGGATATTCCCCCCAGCCACAAACTACAGACCACGCAGAGACTTAACCCTGATCAAGCTTTTACCAACCTTTCTCTCTGTCTGTCTCACGCTCTCTCTCTACCCCCCCTCCCTCTCTCTCCACCTCTACAGCTCTCTTTTGCTCATTTTCTCTCTCTCCCTTCCTTTTTATATCCCATCCACAGGTTTTTCCAGTCCCACTTGTACCAAACATCCCTGGGTTATTTTACTTCAAAAGCAAATGAGGCCAGAAGGGCACAGTAAAAACACACAGAGAAGACATAGCGCAAAATACACACACAATCAGACACACACACACGCATTCACACACACACAGACAGTCAGACAAAACACAGCTAAACACACATCGTTCACCAAGCCGCCTTAATCAAGAAGGAGCTAAACAAACATATCTGTCATCTCTCTTTCTATTTTTCACTCTCTTTATCTAGATCACCACTCGCCTTCTGCTGTCATCACCCTTCTCTCTCTCTGTGTGTGTGTCTCTGTGTCCCTCTCTATCTGTCTCTCTCGCTCTGTCTCTCTGTCTGTCTCTCTGTCTGTCTCTCTGTGTCTCTCTGTGTCTCTCTGTGTCTCTCTGTGTCTCTCTGTGTGTCTCTGTGTGTCTCTGTGTGTGTGTCTCTCTCTCTCTCTCTCTCTGGACCAGTATACAGGTACAGATGTCAAGATCTATTATTGTACTTTTCTCTCTCATGTCTTCTCTTTCCTCTTTGGGAAACAAGGTTGATGGAGGGAGGAAGATGTGTGGAACATACAACAACAGTGGAATAGAATACATCTCAATGCACCGCTAGCATCTCAAACATCTCTCACACACACACATTTCTCCCAAGCCATTTACCTCTGTCCACATCGTTTTTTTAATCAATCTGAACACAATATCCTATAATGACAAAGCAAAAACAGGTCCGGGTTCTGGCTGGGCCACTCAAGGACATTCAGAGACATGTCCCGAAGCCGCTCCTGTATTGTCTTGGCTGTGTGCTTAGGGTCATTGTCCTGTTGGAAGGTGAACCTTTGCTCCGTTCATCTTTCCCTCGATTCTGACTAGTCTCCCAGTCCCTGCCTCTGAAAAACATCCCCACAGCATGATGCTGCCACCACCATGCTTCACCGTAGGGATGGTGCCAGGTTTCCTCCAGACATGACGCTTGGCATTCAGGCCAAAGAGTTCAATCAGACCAGATAATCTTGTTTCTCATGGTCGGAGAATCCTTTAGGTGCCTTTTGGCAAACTCCAAGTGGGCTGTCATGTGCCTTTTACTTAGGAGTGGCCTCTGTCTGGCCACTCTACCATAAAGGCCTGATTGGTGGAGTGCTGCAGAAGAAGCTCTGGCAGAGTGACCATCGCGTTCTTGGTCACCTCCATGACCAAGGCCCTTTTCCCCCGATTGCTCAGTCTAGGAAGAGTCTTGGTGGTTCCAAACTTCTTAAATTTAAGAATAATGGAGGTCACTGTGTTCTTGGGGACCTTCAATGCTGCAGAAAGTTTTTGGTACCCTTCCCAGATCTGTGCCTCGACACAGCCTGTCTTGGAGCTCTACGGACAATTCCCCGCGACCTCATGGTTTGGTTTTTGCTCTGGCATGCACTGTCAACTGTAGGACCTTATATAGACAGGTGTGTGCCTTTCCAAATCATGTCCAATCAATTGAATTTACAACAGGTGGACTCCAATCAAGTTGTAGAAACATCTCAAGGATGATCAATGGAAACAGGATGCACCTGAGCTCAATTTTGAGTCTCATAGCAAAGGGTCTGAAAACTTATGTAAATAAGGTATTTCCGTTTTTATTTATTTACAAAAATGTCTAAAAACCTGTTTTCGCTTTGTCATTATGGGGTATTGTGGATGGATTGATGAGGAAAAAATGTAATCCATTTTAGAATAAGGCTGTAACGTAACAAAATGTGGAAATAGTCAATGGGTCTGAATACTTTCCGAATGCACTGTATATAGCCAGTAGGGCTGTATAATATTTAATAGTACCATTCGGGCTTGGTTGATGTACACTCTAAGATGAGGGCCAGATGTGTAGGCATATAGTCTAATGGAGAGCAGAGCCTGAATAGGAGTTGTGTCTACAGTACAGAAGGGTATCATGAGGACAGGATTGGGACTGTTTAGATGACCAGCAATGCTGTGTGTGCTGGTGTTTATATACAGTAGGGTGAAGGGGCCCAATTGAGGGGGTGCAAGAGGATGGTTTTCCAAGCAGTATTTAGACTGCTCACATGCAGACACACACACACACGCACGCAGAATGTGGACTCACACAAGCAATCTTTCACATGCACACACGCACACACACACAAAACACGCACGCACGTACACACCGTCTCTCTGACTAACACACTCCCTGTGGCTGGTGTTTTTTGTTCTTAGTGAGCGCTCATTTACTTCATTAAAAGCCTTAATTAACGTGACAGTTCTGTGTAATTACACTCTTTAAGATGTACAACTCTGTTCAGAACAAGTTGGACGCCCTCTCTCTTTCTCGTTCTCGCTCTCTTCTCCTCTCTCTGTTTCCCTCAACTCAGTTTCACAGGCAAAAAATGGTTTAAGTTAGTGGTGTTTGTGCGTTCGTGTGTGTGTGTGCGTAAGTCTGCAGCTTTAGCAGTGCTAAACTCCTCCACAGTAAAGTTGTGTGTCTGACATTTGGCATTAATGTGAAGCCTTTTAAGAGTTCCTCTAACAGATCCCATCCCTCCTATGGTTCTAGTCTTTTTTCTGCTCCGTCTCTACTCTCTCCCTCTCTCCCTCTCTCCCTCTCTCTCTTTCATTCCTCCCATCAGACCGTTGACCCACTTCCCTCTTTTGCATCCCTCCTTCCCTCCGTCCCGCCTTCCCTTTTTTCTTTCAGACTTTCGTCATCCACTCCAACAACTTCTCCACCTCCCTCCCTCCCTCCCTCCCTCCCTCCCTCCCTCCCGTTCTTCCCATCAACCCTCCCTCCCTCTCATCTCACCATAAAAGTGTAAGTTAAAACAGCTTCACATAGAGACTCAACCAACAGACAGTTGTCGTACAGCATTCCTTCACCGTTCAAACCCTAGTGTGGTCGTTATGTTCTTTTAACGTTGCTCTGACGTCGTGTCGGACTGTTTTGATGTTTGATGTGTCTGTTTCTGATTCGACTGTGACGTCCCACTGAGCTTTCCAGCTGAGCACAACATAGTGTTATTTCCTCTGGTTTGAACACACGCACGCACACACGCACACAAACACACACACAAAGACAGCTTTTGAGTTTATTTGTGGGAGAATGTTGTTGCTGCACGCATTGTAATCAGACACTGACAGACAATGACAGACAATGACAGACACTGTGGTTCTGCCTTAGAGGAGGACAGATAGGTCCAAAGACTAGAACTGGGGATACAACGTCTGCATCCCAAATACCACCCTGTTCCTTTTATAGTGCACTACTTTTGTCCAGGGCACATAGTGCACTATATAGGGAATAGGGTGCCATTTAGGACATAGCCAAAGAGAATGTAAGAGAGAGAGAGAGAAAGCGGGAGGGAGAGAAATGGAGGGAGAATGAAAGAGAGGGAGACTGAGATAAAAAAATAGTTGATTTTACTGTGAAATCCAAGTATTGAGCAGAATCCTAAATAGTTTCCTCTTTAAGCTACTTGAATGTGTCCATGTGAGAATGGCTTTTTTAGAGTTGTCTTTGTGTGTGTGTGTATGCCTCTATTAAAGTGTGTGTGTGCGTTAGTAACTGTGTGAGTGTGTGTGTGGTAGCCTGCAGGGTAGGGGCGGAGACCCTGGGCCTAAAAACATCCACATGATAAACTCTGTGCTAAAGGGAGTGTTAAAACTAGGGTTGAACTTCCATGGGAAGTTAAGCACGGGAACTTTGGGATTTTTGCTTAAATTCATAAAAAAAGTTTGTTTATAACAGTGAACCTTTTTTGTGGGATACACATAAGGCAATTCTAGGTCTTGTGGCATATTTTGGTTAAACTATCCCCAATTCAATGGAATTGCAACCCTCTTCATGCACAGTGCATTCTTCCATCACATGTACAGCTGATTCTCAAGATCTTGCACACTAATGAGATGCTACTACACTGTCTGAGCCAAGGACTACATGCTTTCTGGTATGTTTTGATTACAATACTGGGTGGGGTGAATATATTTTATATGACACATGATTTTTTTGTTAACTAGTAAATAGTAGCCTACAGCAAAGTGTGTTTAAATCATTTCTAACTTGTTAACAATTTCTGCTAGTTAGTTTTTGCTACCATGTGGGTTTTAGCTTGCTTGAGCCTGCTAACTGAGGAGTGTTAATTCACCTGTTTCCATACGTGTTTCATTTTCAAACATGTATCTTACAAAGGAGTTGTTTAATCTAACTGCTTAACTATTTATCTGTACATGGAATTGTATTTGTTGTTTTTTTACTAATTTTTTTCTAATCTTTACAGGAACATTCCACGGGCACTATCTGATGTGTGGAGACATTTCACTGAAGCTAATGTAGAAGGAAAAGCTGTGTACATTTGCAAATACTGTAACAAATCATATGTGAAGAATGCAACAAACATGCAGAATCATCTGGCCAAGTGCATAAAGTTCCCTCAGCGCTCACAACAAGCAATCTCTGATAAAAGTCCCTCTACTTCTATTCGAGGTGAAAATGATTAATCAAACACCTCATCGATAGCAACAGCTCATGGTCCTCCTGGAATCAGATGTTTTTTTGACTCAATGGAGGAACGTAGTCAGAGTAATGCTGATGAATGTCTTGCTCGAGCTGTATGCAACTGGTTCACCTCTGATACTCACAGGCAATGTGTATTGGAAGAGATTTCTGAATGTTCTTCGCCCAGCATACACCCCTCCAACCAGACATGCTTTATCTACTCATTTGCTGGATGCAGAGTTCAACAGATTTCAAGAGAGTTCAAGTGAAGGTCAAGCAAATCATAGAGAACGCAGACTGTATTGCAATCATCTCTGATTGGTGGTTGAATGTTCGTAGGCAAGGAATAATTAACTACATCATCTCCACCCCTCAACCAGTATTCTACAAGAGCATAGACACAAGGGACAACAGACACACCGGTCTCTACATTACAGATGAGCTGAAGGCAGTCATTAATGACCTTGGACTACAGAAGGTATTTGCACTGGTGACAGACAATGCTGCGAACATGAAGGCTGCTTGGTCTAAAGTGGAGGAGTCCTACCCTCACATCACACCCATTGTCTGTGCTGCTCATGCATTGAATCTGCTCCTCAAGGACATCATGGCACTGAAAACAATGGATACACTCTACAAGAGAGCCAAGGAAATGGTTAGGTATGTGAAGGGTCATCAAGTTATAGCAGCAATCTACCTCACCAAGCAAAGTGAGAAGAATAAGAGCACCACATTGAAGCTGCCCAGCAACACCCGTTGGGGTGGTGTTGTCATCATGTTTGACACTCCTGGAGGGGAAGGAGTCTCTCCAAGAAATGGCCATATCACAGTCTGCCGATATGGACAGCCCCATCAAGAGGATCCTCCTGGTTGATGTATTTTGGGAGAGAGTGGTAAGCAGCCTGAAACTCCTGAAACCTATAGCGGTAGCCATTGCACGGATTGAGGGAGACAATGCCATCCTGTCTGATGCTTGTAGATGTAAGAGAAGAAATCCGTACTGCCCTGTCCACTTCACTGTTGCTCCAAGCAGAGGAAACTGCAGTTCTGAAATACATCAAAAAGCGTGAAGACTTCTGCCTGAAGCCCATACACGCCGCAGCGTACATGTTGGACCCCAAGTATGCTGGCAAGAGCATCCTGTCTGGTGCAGAGATCAACAAGGCCTATGGTGTCATCACTACCGTGTCTCGCCACCTTGGCCTGGATGAGGGCAAGGTTCTTGGCAGTCTGGTGAAGTACACTTCCAAGCAAGGGCTTTGGGATGGAGATGCAATATGGCAGTCGTGCCAACATATCTCATCAGCCACCTGGTGGAAGGGACTTTGTGGATCTGAGGGTCTTTCCCCTCTTGCCTCTATCATCCTCCAAATCCAACCAACACCAGCCACCTCAGAGCGCAACTGGTCCTTGTTTGGGAACATACACACCAAAGCACGTGACAGGTTGACCAGTACAAGGGTTGAAAAATTGGTGGCCATCCGGGCAAATTTGAAGCTTTTTGAGCCTGACAACAAGCCATCCTCAACAAGGTTGGAAAGTGACAGTGAAGATGAGGCCTCAGAGTCTGATGTTCAAGAGGTGGACATTGAGGAGGTCCAGGGAGACGACATGGAAGCCTGAGAGGAAGACAACCAAAGCTTTAGTTTCTAGACTATCATTTTACAGATGTATTTTGAAAATGTTTTTCTGAGATGGATCATTGGGGATCATTCAATATGCCCTTTATTTTGTTGTTCAGTGAAATCATCCCATGTGAAGAGTCAACTCATTTAATTGAAGTTCAATTCATTATTTCTATTGGAAGGATTTAATAATTTGCAATTATGTCTATTTATGATAAGGTAAAAAGTTTGTTTCTGTCTCCATATGATATGGTAAATATATCCAATGCAAAAAAACATCTACATTTAAATGGTATTCATATTAATTTGCATATATTTCAGTTAATTCCCATATATTCCCGTTAATTCTCATATATTCCCGTTAATTCCCACTGAAGGTTTCTACCTCTGAATATTCCCCAGAATGTGCAACCCTAGTTAAGATACCCCCTCAGTGGAGAGAGAGACAGACAGAGCGACAGACAGAGAGACCCCCAGCTCCTACACTTAGCCACTATACCATGCATATATCCTGTTACCTGTACCCCCTGTTACATCAACTGTATGTCTGTCTGTCTGTCCATGTGTCATCACTGGAGAGGCCCCCAACACTGCCTGTTTGTGTGTGTCCAGTCGGACAGGGACTCCTATACGCACACGCGCACACACACCGAGACAGGGACAGAGACACAGAGAGAGAGAGATGGGGAGAGAGAGAGAGAGAGATGGAGAGAGGGAGATGGAGGGAGAGAAGTGGGGTGACAGCAGTGCGAGAGCTCGCGAGATGGTCGGCTCGTTAAACCCATATCCTTGCTGTGCTGCCGGGGGAGTGGACAGGGAGAGGTGTTTTAGTCTATATCTGGGAGAGACATGGGAATACAGAGAGGCTTCAAAAAACACAGCTTTACGGCTGCATGAGCAAAGAGCAGAGGAAAGAAAGACGGAGAGAGACAGAGGGAGGAGAGAGGCCGGCATTGACCCATTTCTGCAGGCCTCCATTCTATAACGGACACACACACTCCCAGACACACTTGCAGGCAGACACGTTCTTCCAGACTTTGAGATGCTCAGAGATATGCTTCACATAGGCGCACAAGAACACACACACCATACAAGCACCATACACATCAGCTGCACTCAACCATCCACCTTTAGCTGTTCAATGTGAAAACCCCTATCCGCTATTGAGCGTCATTCCATGGCAGCTCGACTCTAAAGGGTACATTGAAGTGCTACCCCAAGCTGTTCCTCATCACGACATTACACACTTCCTGCCAAGAATGTATGTGTTCAATACCGAGGTGAGAAGACCATGCGCCGCTTCTCTTCTATTCAATCCATTTCTATACCTCCCTCAAAGCTATTGAGGTGTTATGGGAATTGAAGGACATTGAAGGGGCCTGTCTATTCAAACCCATTGTCAGGACGAAATATCTCGAGCATAGAAATACACACACATTGACTTTCAATGATTTTATTCATCGCCAAGATATTTTAGTCACATGCACTGGCTCATTAGCACTGTTGAGAGTCCCATATACATATACTTGGACACACACACACACACACACACACACACACACACACACACACACACACACACCAAGACACACACAAAAACACACGCCGACGCTCTGCGACACACACACACACAACCCCGCTCAAATGCACTTGATGCCCTAAGACGAGGACTCTGACCCAGTTCAGACTGTAGCCAGCGTCTCGCTCAGCGTCTCGCTCAGCCGTCCTGTATCTCCGCCGCTGCTTTACCGACATTGCCTCAATGTTACGTAAGTGTTGTCTCTCCTCAATCATCCGGCCTCTTATTGCTCACATTGGCTCATAGTCCTTTCTTGTCCCCTCTCCCCCTCTCTCTGTCTACTTGTTGCTTTCTTTCTTTCTCTGCCTGTCGGTCTTTTTGCCTCTTTTTTCTCTCTGTTTGTCTCTTTCTTTTGGTCTCCCTCTCGCGCTCTCTTGCTCACTCTCTATCTCTCCAACTCTCTTTCTCTCCATCTCTGACTGACTGATGTGACTGTGATGTCGAACAGTATTACTGTTATAGAGGTTAAAGATTAATAACCAACGCAGCAACCAGGATTACATATCACACACACACATCAGATACACACATATGCATGCACGCTGACACACACACACACACACCTGTCTCATTCAGCCAAGCATTGAATAACATCCAACACATTATCCGCAGAACCTTTCCAATTGACACTCCACTGTCAAACACAATAAAGAATTGGCATGCTCAACTCTGTATTCTTTGTATAAAAGCAGTCTGTTTGGATGCAGGGTTACAATATAATTAGTATTCACATTACAATAGCAATTTCCCCTCTATCTCTCTCCACTGACAGCCAATATAATGCATGATAGACACATCACTGCTGTAGACTAACAGAACATCTGCCACTTGCAATCAGACGGTGCTTTAGAAGAATGGAGATAGGTGTGGGGCTACAATGCAGTTTTAAGGGGTGTGTGTGTGTGTGTGCGCGCATGCGTGTGTGTGTGTGTGCATGCGTGCGTACATGGCAAAGATCAGGTGCATGCCTGACACCAGCCCTCCTCAGTAGAGCTGGGGCCTCTACTAAGTGTGTGTGTGTTTCAGTGTGTGTGTTTCCACGCTTCCCACCCCCTAGCACAGAGAGAGGGGGGAGACACAGGGGGGAGAGGTTAGGGGGGAGGAGAGGTGATGGTAAGCGAAAGTGAATAACTGCTGAGAATTAAAATGTCATCGAGCACAGGGGAGGTCAACCACACACAAGGCAAGAAGAGATACTGAGATCATTCCCCCTGACACACCAGCACAGGGTTGGGTGGGTGTGGGTGTGTGGGTGAGATATTGTATCTCCTATGTGTGAGTGTGTGTGTATGCATGTGTGTGTTAGGGCTATGACGATACCAGTATCGCAGTATTTTTTTACACTGCAAAAATCGAAACACATAGCAGATCAATCTCTTTCTTCCTTTAACAACCTGCTGTATGTAAAATATTGTGTGCTATAGCTTGGAATATAAATTAACATGACTCTGGATGACAACATAATGATGTTTGTTTCCGACATTAGGGCTGTTTTGTTTCCTTCCCACGATACTAACGAGCAAGGTGATACTGGTGGCGTCCCGGCCCTAGTGTGTGTGTGTGTGTGTGTGTGTGTGTGTCCAACATTATGCTCTAGTATGTGGCCATGGTTTTGTACACTGACTGAGACCCATTCCAACTCACCCACTATGTCATGTTATACCCACGTTTAAACACCCAGTAAGGTTTCCACATTCACACATTTACACGTATACATTTCGTGTAAAATAACATTTCTGCAACATACACAGGTCTTGTCCTTAGATGTACTCCCAGCAGACTGGTCGGTATCCATTTAGGTACCTCCGACTCAAACACACACACACATACGGACACACACATACAGACACACACACACACTTTGGTACTTCAACCCAGTAAACAATTTCCCTTGTTTTTTTTCTCAATCTTCTCCATTGAAAACAGCTCAGGAAAACCTCAGGCCTTGTTGGCACTAGTAGTCAGTGTGTATTTCTATATAACGAGCTCGCTGGAATGCATACAACGAAAGAGTGACGCAGTAAGGTCTTGGCTTAGGTTATGGATCAAAACAATAATCTTTCAGGGCTGAAATACATGCAGTATTAAATAGTTATTTTTGGTTTGAGTACACAGCTTAATGTGTTCAGCTGTCAGGGAAAGGTAATGGGTTGTGATGGCTTCATTAATGTGTCGTACAAAGGTTCTAAACGTGTTCTATGTGAGTTATGAAGGGTTCTACAGTTACAGGAAATGTGAAGTATGATCCAAGACTTTAAGGAGTTGCCCGGGAGAGACGGTATGAATCCCTACCACAACTCTTTCTCAAGTGTGTGCGTGTGTGTGACCAGGGAAGGGAATATGTAGTTAAAGCTTCATCATCTCCATGACATGTAGATATACCATACCTCTCTGGAGAAGGAGGACTACAGAATTAGTACAGGAATGCGACTGTAAATTCCCTCCCCCCCCGGTCTTTTGACTGACAAACTTTGTTCCTATCTAAGAAAGAAGGTCCAGTACTCACCAACAGTAATGTCGTTTTGTTGATTTCGTTATTCTTAGGACAACATGTCAGAATACACATGCGCGCGCACACACTGCTTTTGTCATCATCAGGGCGTGTGTGAGACAGACTTTGTTACAGCGCACTCTGGAAATGTAGTCAAGAGACCAACCAACTGGAGCTAAGAGCAGAACTCTGGTGTTTGTGATGCCAAACGCTAACACGACACACACACATTCACACACACATCATCGCTCCAGCGTTAACGTACGTTAGTAATGTGTATCCCAGGGGCCAAACACCCACTCGCATTTCCATTATTTTGTGTGTGTGTGTGTGTGATATCATGTTCATAACTCCAGACAACAACAGTGCGTCACAGATACGGTATCACACACACCAGCAGCGAGCGTGGGAGAGACGAGAGACACACACACACTTCTATACAGACAACACGCTCGCTCTCCGATCCCTCGTCTTTGTTCCCTCGGTTTGTTTGTTTGTTTTCTTTTTTTGTTGTCGTTTAATCTGCTCTTTCGCTCCGCGCCTCGTCTTTCTCATCCCCTTTTACTTGAATCTATCTGCCATCTGACAACGTGCTTCTCCTTCAAGTCGCCTAGTGGGTTACAGCTCCATATGCAGACTGTGTATTCGCTAAGTAGGGAATAGGGTCACATTTGAGACCCAGCCTGTAGCTGGTCAACCCAGGCCAGTATTTTACTGTTCACTCTGGAGACTGAGGTTAGTAACTGGTCTGGTCTAGTTGGAGAAGGACTGTACACATACAGAGGTATACACACACAGGGAGACCGGCTGCACACACACAGACAGTTAGCTACACACACACCCACTCACACTACACACTTGTCTGAAGCTCTACTCTGGTGCATATTGGCTGATTGAGGAGGACTGAGGTATTATTTCATTAATTCCATTTTTCCACTTTGCCGTCTTTCGCTCCCTGCTTTGTTTGGTGGGAGGAAGAGGGTGACGAGGCGACGTTCCTGCTCTCCCATCGTCCTCCACTGCTCTACACCCCCCCACCCCATCACTGCTGATCATCGTCTCAATTACGCATCCCTCGCTCCCTCCTTCCTTCCCTCTCCCTCCCTCCCCTGTTGCTGTTTTTGGTCTTTCTTCTCTCAGCACATCCTAAGTTACTCTCTATCCACTCCTCTACTCCTCCACCCCACAACCCCATCGGCACGTTCCTTATTTTCTTCTTGCTCGTTCTCTCTGTTCCAAAGTTATGTGGTTGAGACCAACAACTACTACATACCCCTCTCTTTTCTTAGATCTTTTCTCTCCATTACCACCTTTTCTTTTCCATAAGTGGCAACAGCTTAAAGTAGTCTCTCTCTCCCTCTCTCTCTCTCTCTCTCCCTCTCTCTCTCTCTCTCTCTCTCTCTCTCTCTCTCTCTCTCTCTCTCTCTCTCTCTCTCTCTCTCTCTCTCTCTCTCTCTCTCTCTCTCTCTCTCTCTCTCTCTCTCTCTCTCTCTCTCTCTCTCTCATATTCTACTGTCTCAGTCATGTCAACAACAGCTTGTCATAAACGATCAGTCTCTATCCTCCCTCCTCCTCGTGTTCTCCCTCTTATTCTCTCTTCTTCTCTTTCACTCTGTCCTTTTCCAGCCTTTCAGTCCTTTTTTTTTTTAACCTCCGGCACCGTCCTTTTCTCCTCCCTCCATCTTCTCTCTTCTTCCTCTCAAGCATCTCTCCTTCCTCCTCTTGGTTTTTCTATCCATTCCTCCATATTAATGTCCTTGTCCTCTGCAAATCCCGCTCTCGTCTCGCCTCCTTTCACACTTTCCAACACTAACAGGCTGGCAGGAAGATGGAGAGGTGAGATGACTAAGGCTCTCTTCTTTCACACCTCTCTCTCTTTCTCCCCCGCTCCCTCTCTCCTCGCCAACACCTTAATCTGTAGCCTCAAGTCAAAGGGAGAGAAAAATAAGAGGGCAGGATGTATTTTTGAGGGAAAGCAAAGGTCTTGAGGCATGACCTGAAAGAGAGGGAGGAGAGAGGTAGAGAGAGGGTTTTCTGTATTTCTCAGAAATTGCACTCATCCTTTCTCCTCATCAATCAAATTTCAATCAAATGTGTTTATAAAGCCCTTTTTTCATCAGCAGATGTCACAAAGTGCTGTACAGAAACCCAGCCTAAAACCCCAAACAGCAAGCAATGCAGATGTAGAAGCACATCCCTCTCCTCTCAGTAAAGTAGCCTCAGCCTATAGACTACATGGGGAGTCTGTTCAGAGTACAGAAGTGGGATATTTTAACTATCCTGTTCCTCCACACCCTCTACTTCCTGACCTGCCCAGTTTGCTAGCTGGTTCTGATTAGGGATGCACCGATATGACACTTTTGTCCAATACCGATGTCCGATATTTTCCTTGCCAAAAAAACGATATCGATCCCGATATAAAAAATTTGGGCAGCCTTTTAAGCATTTTTGTACAGTTAAACACACACACACACACACACGCGGAAGCAGCGGTCTAAGGCACTGCATCTCAGTGCAAGAGGTGTCATTACAGTCCCTGGTTCGAATCCAGGCTGTATCACATCCAGCCGTGATTGGGAGTCCCATAGGGCAGCGCACAATTGGCCCAGCGTCGTCAAGGTTTGGCCGGGGTAGGCCGTCATTGTAAATAAGAATTTGTTCTTAACTGACTTGCCTAGTTAAACAAAGGTTACGCACACACACCACACTGACCAAAAAGTAATTTTGTTGGCATTTACGCATGTCCCCATTACCAGTAAAACATAATCAAAACCTATTTCTTTCACTTACTTGCTGTGCTGTTTCGTTGTTCATTTGTTCAGTCGTTTCATTCTCAACCAGGATTTCATCATACATGTCAAGCAGTGAAGTTTCAGCTCTGTCTGTCCACGGCCTCTCTTCTCTCTTCCTCGGTGCGCACTGTCACTGTGTCCAGCTGTTAACATTTCACGTAAACCCTGTTTCTTGTCTGCATCGAAGTAGCGGCCCTTCTACCTAGCATCGAGCATGGTGGCTCAGAGAGAATTCCACCCAATCGCTTGTTCACAGCCTCGAGGACTTTTGTAAGTTTTAACCCCACGGTCTGTGTGGGCAGTTTTGTTGAGCAGGCGTTTCAACGCTATGACAGAGGGTATCACATCTGCTGCAGACGCAGTTGATGAGCTTATTTCTCCAGTCAGTTGTTCGAATGGAGCTAGGAGTGTGTTCATGTTTCAAACATGTTCTCAAATGTCATTGAAATGGCAGCAGCGGTATGAGAACCAGCACATTCTTGAGTATGCAATATGGCTTTCCTCAGTATGAAATCGTCGTCGACCCACTGTGCTGTCAGACTCAGCATGCTCACGGGGCTGACATCGCTGGTCCAAATGTCAGTCGTGAAGCTAATAGCAGTGACGCCCATAGCAAGTAGCTCATGGATGTTTTAACAACAATACTGTGTAACTCCGGTAGGGCGACATCTGAAAAATAGCGCCTACTTGGTAGTGTGTACCGGTGCTCGACCAGTCGGCGAAAGCCAATATCATCCACGACAGAGAACGGTTGATTGTCAAGGGCAATGAATTCCATTATCTTGGCGTTAATGGATTTTGTCTTTGAGTTGTCTCACTGAAATGTTCTTACTCTTTCAAAAGCCTGCTCGACTTGAACTTGTTTAGTTGTTGGAAGTGTGCGCTTAGTATTTTTCTGCTTTTGTTCTGTGTAGTGCTGTAGTTTTCGTGGCGTCCTTACGTCATCTACCTACGGTATCTAGGCATGCACGTCAGCTTTGACATCGTTAAACTAGACATCGGGCCGATGGTGGCATTTTCTAGCTATCGTCCGATTCCGATACGCTCACCGATTCTATCGTGCATCCCTAGCTCTGATAGCATGGATAAGGGCATGGTACTTGCAACACCTGGGTTTGTGGGTTCGAATCCCTCATGGGCCGGGTACTAAATGCGTTAACGATGCGGCGGCCCTTTAGATTAAAGCATCTGCTAAAGGGTCACATGATATTGTTTAATTACACAGAAGCAAATTTCTCTTTCTCTATTTTATATAATGTATCCTGAATTCTCAATGAGATAATCATCATCTCCTCGTCATAATAATACTCGTCTCCTCATCTAATGTGGAACTCCAAGCCCATCTCTCTCTTCTCCAGTGTGTTTGTCCAGTCGAAACAGTGGACTTCTATATCAGAGCAGTTTATTGGAGTTAATTAGTGTGTATTAGTCATTGAGTCCACAGAGCTCAGTCGCTAGGCGCTAAATGAGACATTAGTACTTATTAAAAGCCTCACATCTTGTAGAACTGTGACATTTCACAGCTTCTGTGTGTGAGTTTCACCACCACGTCTGCAAATGTCACTCATCCACTGGCTGGGTAGAATGGCCGGGCTGTATGAATGGGAGGCATTGTAAAAGGGAGAGTGTGTGAGTTTGTGTGTGTTTCATCCGTGAGGGGGGGTTTCGTGTGTATGTGCGTGTGTTAGACAGTCGTCCTGATAAGTTGTTCTGTTGTCCCCCCTCCAGCCACGTCAGATGGGACGCGCCAGGGTCTGGAGAGTATAAGGGGAGGAGTGTGTGCCACGCAGGGCATGAAGGTGGTCCTCAAAGTGGGACAAAGTGAGTACCGAGACACACCTGAAATAAACACTCATTCATCATTTTCTCTCTCTCTCCCTCTAACACACACACATACGCACACACACACACACACACACACTGACAGTGTACTCTGAGTGTATTAGTGTTGATTAGAGGCAGAGAGCTGGAGGAGAGGAGCAGCTGTAACGAGCCCTGTTGACTTCACTCACTAACACACTAAACACCACCACTCTCTCTGCTACTGGCTGTCTATGCCCAGACGTACAGTAAGGAGTAGGCTGCTCATTCTGGTCTTAAACACCACCACTCTCTCTGCTACTGGCTGTCTATGCCCAGACGTACAGTAAGGAGTAGGCTGCTCATTCTGGTCTTAAACACCACCACTCTCTCTGCTACTGGCTGTCTATGCCCAGACATACAGTAAGGAGTAGGCTGCTCATTCTGGTCTTAAACACCACCACTCTCTCTGCTACTGGCTGTCTATGCCCAGACATACAGTAAGGAGTAGGCTGCTCATTCTGGTCTTAAACACCACCACTCTCTCTGCTACTGGCTGTCTATGCCCAGACGTACAGTAAGGAGTAGGCTGCTCATTCTGGTCTTAAACACCACCACTCTCTCTGCTACTGGCTGTCTATGCCCAGACGTACAGTAAGGAGTAGGCTGCTCATTCTGGTCTTAAACACCACTGACCCTGCTAATGACTTTGTATGTACACAGTAGAGTGAACAGTCACTATGGTCTTTAACACCACTGACCCAGCTAATGACTCTGCTGCTGGTGCCCTTGGGTGACGGAGGGGGGTCAATGTTTTATGTTACATACACATATTTTCATACATGACTGCAAACACACAAATACATACAGTAGTCAGCCAAGATCCACACACACACACACACACACACACACACACACACACACACACACACACACACACACACACACACACACACACACACACACACACAAAAACATATTGATTGTAAAAAAAGATGTCACATAGGCATTTTCATTGAACACCTCACCCCTCCATCCCCCATTCCTGTACCCCAGTCTATGCACACACACACACACACACACTCCCCATTCTATGCTCCTCATAATATAATCCTCTCTCCCTCCCCAACAGTGTTATCAGCTCTGTGTGTTGTTGTGAAAGCTCTCTTCTCTCTGTGTGTTGTTGTGAAAACTCCTCTCTCTGTGTGTTGTTGTGAAAACTCCTCTCTCTGTGTGTTGTTGTGAAAGCTCTCTTCTCTCTGTATGTTGTTGTGAAAGCTCTCTTCTCTCTGTGTGTTGTTGTGAAAGCGCTCTTCTCTGTGTGTTGTTGTGAAAACTCCTCTCTCTGTGTGTTGTTGTGAAAGCTCTCTTCTCTCTGTATGTTGTTGTGAAAGCTCTCTTCTCTCTGTGTGTTGTTGTGAAAGCTCTCTTCTCTCTGTGTGTTGTTGTGAAAGCTCTCTTCTCTCTGTGTTGTTGTGAAAGCTCTCTTCTCTCTGTGTGTTGTTGTGAAAGCGCTCTTCTCTGTGTGTTGTTGTGAAAGCTCTCTTCTCTCTGTGAGTTGTTGTGAAAGCTCTCTTCTCTATTTGTGTTGTTGTGAAAGCTCTCTTCTCTCTGTGTGTTGTTGTGAAAGCTCTCTTCTCTCTGTGTGTTGTTGTGAAAGCTCTCTTTTCTCTGTGTTGTTGTGAAAGCTCTCTTCTCTCTGTGTGTTGTTGTGAGCGCTCTTCTCTGTGTGTTGTTGTGAAAGCTCTCTTCTCTCTGTGAGTTGTTGTGAAAGCTCTCTTCTCTATTTGTGTTGTTGTGAAAGCTCTCTTCTCTCTGTGTGTTGTTGTGAAAGCCCTTCTCTCTGTGTGTTGTTGTGAAAGCTCTCTTCTCTCTGTGTGTTGTTGTGAAAGCACTCTTCTCTCTGTGTATTTTTGTGAAAGCTCTTCTCTGTGTGTTGTTGTGAAAGCACTCTTCTCTGTGTTGTTGTGAAAGCTCTTCTTTCTGTGTGTTGTTGTGAAAGCTCTTCTTTCTGTGTGTTGTTGTGCAAGCTCTCTTCTCTCTGTGTGTTGTTGTGAAAGCGCTCTTCTCTGTGTGTTGTTGTGAAAGCTCTTCTTTCTGTGTGTTGTGCAAGCTCTCTTCTCTCTGTGTGTTGTTGTGAAAGCTCTTCTTTCTGTGTGTTGTTGTGCAAGCTCTCTTCTCTCTGTGTGTTGTTGTGAAAACTGTGGTGGCTGCTGTGTCTCCATCTCTCCGTCCCATCTCCATCATTCTCTACAGCCCACCCAGGGGAGTAGGGTAGCACTCCCTATATCTCTCTTTTCTTTCTATCTCCCGGTCTCTTTCTTTCGTTGCTGGTTGAATGAAAACCGCCGTCATTGATTCCCTCCCTTCCTCTCTCTCGTCCTCCTCACCTCTGTTCTCTTGGGTTTCACACTAATTTGCAGGTCCACCTTTCTTGTCCCTCTCACTCTCTCACCTCTCTTGCCCTCCCCACCCCTCTCTCTCTCTGTCTCCCATTGCTCCCCTCTCTCTCTCTTCTCCCTGTGTTATCTGTTGTGAGTCTGAAAGGTCACCTCTGCTCTGTTTGTCATCTAAACAAACGGTGTGCCGCCTCATAGAGATCCCTGATGAGATTTGGAGCGCTGCTCAGCTCTGAAACACACACATGTGCACGCAGGCACACACACAGGCGCACACACACCCGCACAGTCTTAGAAACTTGCACGTTCCGAGAAACACACACACTCTTTCTCTCACTCTCACACACACATACATACACACACTTTATGTTTGATATCCTTGTGGAGACCTAAAATTGATTTCCGTTACAAGTCCTATTTTCCCTAACCTTAACCCTAAACTTAACCCTAACTCCTAAACATAACCCCTAACCCTAATCCTAACACTAATTGTAACCCTAAGCCTAACCCCTTAGCCTAAAATAGCCTTTCTCCTCATGGGGATGTAGGAAATGTCCCCACAAGGGAGAATTTTCCTTGTTTTACTGCTGGGGACTTGTGAGTATTACCCACAAGGATAATAATGCACACAACACACACACAACACACACACACTCAAATGCACACAGCACTCACGAGCCTCAGCAGTCATATTGATCCAAACTCCCCTCATGTCAAGTTCTGATTGGCTGTCTGTCATCAGAGGGCCCGTCGAACCAATAATACCTGCCACTGTGTATGGACCTCCGTAAATGTCAGTTAGTGTAGAATTATAGCTCAGCACATAGAGTGTGTGTGTGTACATTGTACAGTCTCTGTGTTCACAGCATAATAGGGATGTCTATTATGTCCCTCTCAGTAAATCTATATGGAACTCTGTCATAGCCCCAGCAAGAGGATATTAGGGCTGTCCCAAATGGCACCCTATTCCCTTTATAGTGCACTACTTTTGATCAGGGTCCGTAGGGAGGTGCGCTATGAAGGGAATACGGTGCCATTTGGGCCACGGTCTAGCATTACAGTGCCCTGTCTGGCAGGTGGGAGGGTGTGGAGATGATGGACTTGTTGCAGTTTCATATTCATTATGGTACTTTTACAAATGGAAACCCCTTTAAGTATCCTGTTTTTATATAGTTGGAGAGCTGTTTTAGAAAATGACATTGAAAGACGATCAATATTTAGTTTCATTGAATGGGCCACAGAGATCTGGTTTTAGCTCAGACAGAGTCTATGTGTAGTCGGTGTACCTGCTTTGAGGTTGTTTTCATGTTGACGAGATGTGTTACCCCTGTTTTTTCCCTCAGACCCATATGGACTGCCCCCAAAACCTGCCAAACCAGACCAAAGTGCAGGCCGTACCAACACCAGAAATACAGGTAAGAGGGGTGTGGAGGAGCTTACACACTTACACCACCATGAGGATAGAGTATACCACAACCAGTCCGAAAAGACAAAAAAGCAAGTGAATGAGTGAGTAAAGAAAGAAAGGAAGCGACAGAGAACGAGGGATGGTAAAAAACGACAGATGGAGGATACAAGCCGGCGACATCTGTGGGATCTCTCTATTTAAATCCATCCCTCTATCTCTCTCATCCCTCTCTCTCTCTTTGTCCATCCCCTCTTTTCTTCTCCTCCCCTCAGAGCTAGGTGCCACAGGCGAGGAACGACGGCTCTAATAGCTGCCCAGGGAGCAGGGGGGGAGAGGAGGGAGACCGGGGGCGCCATTTGAAGGAGTTATTATTGTCATTAGTTTGGGCGGCCTGGTTTCTGTTGGTCCGCGGAGAGAAGGAAGAGGAGAAGAGAAGAAGAGAGAGGAGAATGATGAATCTGAGTAGTGAGAGAGGAGAGGGACAGAGGACAGGAGAGGGGACGACAGAAGAGTAGAGGGGAGGGGAGGGGAGGGAGGGAGGAGGGAGGGAGGGAGGAGTGAGGAAAGAAGAGGACGATGAAAAGATAGAGGAGAGGAGCAAGGGATGTTGTCTCATGGCAGGGAACTTGTTGACCTGGTCTTTGTGTGCTGGCTGGTTCTGTCTCTCCCAACCACACACATACTGTCCCAAATGGCACCCTATTCCCTATAAAGTGCACTACGTTTGACCAGAGTCCTAAGGGGCCTGGTCAAAAGTAGTGCACTATATAGGGAATACGGTGCCATTTGGGACATGACCATACAGGCCATCTCTACTCTCTAATGTGAAGTGGATATGAGAGAACTGATGAGAGATGGAGAGAGAGAAGAAAGGAGAGGGTGAGAGAGATGAGAGTAAAGGAGAAAGCACAGAAGACAGAAAAAGGGAGGGGGGAGAGAGGAAAGGAAGGGAAAAGGCTTCACTGTTGAAGGAGCAGAAAACCAAAAGAGGAGAAGCAAGAGGTATGGAGAGTACTGTTGAATAGGAGAGAGAGAGGGTATGGAGGGAGGAAGAGGGAGGTAGAGAGAACAAGGGAAAAGGATGATAATGGACAGAGTTGGTGAAAGGAGGAGGAGGAGATGGAGCGAGAGAGAGATGTTGGGGGAATGGAGGGAACGAGAGCGGGAGGAGGGAAGAAAGCGAGAGGCGGAGAGCGGAATTGGCGTCTAGTATTAGCGTTTTGTCAGTCAGCTAGACAATCAGTCAGTCCTGCATGCATGGTAGGGGGCTCACATTAGAGGGTGAGAAAGGAGCGAAAGGTGGTGTGGGGGGTGCGCACAGAGCAAGCGAAGTCATTATGTCCACAAAAACCCAGAGAGTGGGAGAGCCACGGAGCAGGGAAAGAAGACGAAAGAAGATAGTGAAGAGAGGGAGAGAAAACGAGGGGGGGAAATGTGCCAAGGATAATGATAACCCAATCCCACGACCGCGCCTCGCATTACCGCCCTAACCGCTACCACCGCCAACGTTTGCACGGTCAACACGACCATTCCTCGCAGGCGGTCCCAAACCCAACAAACACCTGCTGGGTTATGACCGTACATGCGGTCAAAGGATGCGGTTGAAACTAGGTTCAAACCAGGCAGCATCACTGTGTGGTCTCTAGCTTTAGAGACCCAGATTGTTCCCCAAATGGCACCCTATTCCCTATATAGTGCACTACTTTTTACCAAAGCCATATGGCACCCTATTCCCTATACGGTGCATTAAATAGAGAGTGGGGTGCCGTTTGGGATGGTGTCCAAACCACCCAACCATTCTGACTCCTTTATGTGGGCTCGCGCCAATGCAACATCAACAGCGTTGATAGGCTTAAGGGATGCAGTGTGCTGCCTTGATCCCCTCCCTGTTGATGGCTGTAGCTTCTAGCCAGAGCCACAGCTTCTCAGTAGGTCTCCACAGGCACAGAGGAGCATTCCAAACCCTTTTATGTCCAACACCATCCACTAAGTCATGTCAATAGACAGAGATGTTTATTGGCGTGTAAATATGTACTGTATATAGAAGAGGTTACACCCTAAAGCAGGCAAAATGTTGGTCCAGGTTTAAGAATTGCCTATAAGAGGTGCAGTGTAATTTCTTGTGTACATGTCAAAGTATGTTAAACCGTGAAATGCTTAACCAATGCAATTCTAAGAAAATTGAGTTGAGAAAATATTTACTAAATAAACAAAAGTAACACAATAAAATAACAATAACGAGGCTATATACAGGTGGTACCGGTACCGAGTCAGTGTGCAGAGGTACAGGCTAGTCAAGGTCATTTGTACATGTAGGTGACTTGAGTTACTGGAGTCTGACAATTTTTGGGGCCTTCCTCTGACACCGCCTGGTATAGAGGTCCTGGATGGCAGGAAGCTTGGCCCCAGTGATGTACTGGGCTGTACGCACTACCCTCTGTAGCGCCTTACGGTCAGATGCCATACCAGGCGGTGATGCAACCGGTCAGGATGCCCTCGATGGTGCAGCTGTAGAACTTTTTGAGGATCTGGAGACCCATGACAAATCTTTTCTCCTGAGGGGGAAAAGGCATTGCCGTGCCCTCTTCACAACTTTCTTGTTGTGTTTGGACCATGATAGGTTGTTGGTGATGTGGACACCAAGGATCTTGAAACTCTCGACCCGCTCCACTCCAGCCCCGTCGATGTGAAGTCCAGGATCCAGTTGCAGAGGGAGGTGTTTAGTCCCAGGGTCCTTAGCTTAGTGATGAGCTTAGTGATGAGCTTTTTGGGCACTATGGTGTTGAACGTTGAGCTGTAGTCAATGAACAGCATTCTCACATAGGTGTTCCTTTTGTCCAGGTGAGAAAGGGCAGTGCGATTGAGATTGTGTCATCTGTGGATCTGTTGGGGGGGGTATGCAAATTGGAGTGGGTCTAGGGTTTCCGGGATGATTGTGTTGATGTGAGCCATGACCAGCCTTTCAAAGCGTTTCATGGCTACAGACATGAGTGCTACGGGTCGGTAGTCATTTAGGCAGATTACCTTAGTGTTCTTGGGCACAGGGACTATGGTGGTCTGCTTGAAACATGTTGGTATTACAGACTCAGACAGGGAGAGGTTGAAAATGTCAGTGAAGACACTTGCCAGCTGGTCCACGCATGCTCTGAGTACACGTCCTGGTAATCCATCTGGCTCCGCGGCCTTGTGAATGTTGACCTGTTTAAAGGAAAAGTTATATAAAATTGTATTTACGTATTTTATAAGGTTATCGAAATAATATTTTCTTGTGTCATTCTACAGGTGGTGCTGGTAACGCCACCCATCCCAGGGTTCCTAGCGGTGGCGCCGGGGATTCGGGAGGCGCAGGGGGCGAGAACGGACCCCTCCCCCCCTCCAACGTGGCCGTCATCGCCGGTGCTGCAGGGGGCTCCGCCTTCCTCCTCCTGGTCACCGCGGTGATCTGCGTGGTGTGTTACCGGCGGCGACACGCCAAGCACTCAGAGTCCCACCACCCACCCCTGTCACTCTCCTCCCTCACCAGCCCCAAGAGGCATGGCGGCGGGCATGGCGGCGGCCATGGGGGCGGTAACAACAACGGCTCGGAACCCAGTGACATCATCATCCCGCTGAGGGCTTCGGATTCGGCATACTGCCCTCACTACGAGAAGGTGAGCGGGGACTATGGTCACCCCGTCTACATCGTCCAGGAGATGCCCCCCCAGAGTCCAGCAAACATCTACTACAAAGTATGAGGGCAGTTGCCATGACATCCTACAGTACTACCAACTACCATCTTACCCTGTCCTATAGAGTACAGTACCACCTACAGCCCACCTACAATATACCCTGTCCTATATAGTACAGTACCACCTACAACCTACCTACAGTAGTCCATCACTGACTTACCCTCCAAAACCAACAAGATCTTCAGTCCCTTATACAGTATCTGAACTACCCTATCCAACCCCAATCCCAGCCACAGGTGTGTGCATCTAGCTAACTGAAGAGGCCATCCGTACGCCCACCACTCTTCACTCAACTGTGTCACTAAGCTAAGTGTGGAGGGTTTAGTATATAGCCCCCACCGGCCCCTTTAAAGAGGACAGCACTAGCAAGAGACTCTGGGGCCCACTTCTTTTCTTTGTCTCACCATGAATCAAACCCCCCTCCTCGCCAGAGCTGAAGAGAAGAGTCCCGCCCTCTTCTCTTCAGTGTGTGAGAACGCACACACCAAGCTAGTGTGAGAGAACACGCACTAGTACCGCCACAACTTGGACTTCTGGGACTCTGACACCTTAGAAAACTCACCGACCAACCATATCCAGAGATCTCTGTATTTCTCTAATGCTCCTGTCCTGTATCAGACCTACCTGCCTCCTGATTGGACCCTGAGGCTAACTGTGGCCCTTGATGTTATAACTCACAAATAGGATCCTAGTTTGTTTGTGTGTGTATGGTTTCTCATTGGACCAGGGGCCTCTGACTCTCTCACCCAATCAGAAAGCTGGGCTGGGGTCACGTGATCAATCGGTCAGACCAATCGAGTCTTAGTGACATTCAGAATCTTGTATATTTTAATAACGTGTGTGTTTGTGTATGTGTGCGTGCGTGTATGGGAGACTAGGATAATAATTCTGACACTGCTGTTGCACAGAAGTGTGTGTGCAGTTAGTGTGCTTTAGTACAGTGTGTGTGTGGTGTGTGTGTGTGTGTGTTAATCCGTGTATACGCTACGTGCGAGCGAATGTGTGTGTTCGCGTGTCTTTAGACTTGTCTTAAAAACCAAAACACAAAAAAGTGAGTGAATATAAAAAAGTGAGATTTTGTATCGCTAGCAACACTTACAGATTATATATCCAGTAAATCATTTCTAGATGTCTTGTTTTTTGATCGTTTTTATTTTCATTCCTCCACTTGTAAAACAACACTTCTGTTACACTGCTAGATCTTTTTTTTTATCTTGTGCTTTATTTTTTTGTGATTTAGAAACCTGACCCTGTTTCCTTCCCCTTTGAGTTGTAAATTAATTTAATCTCTTTGTTTTTCTTTCCTTGGCGAACTGAGGTCGTTTCTCTCTCCCTCCCTCTCTCTCTCTCTCTCTCTCTCTCTCTCATCGCCTCCCACCCCCTCTGGGCCCCCCTATGTATATTTTTATAGTTCTTGTACTATGCTGTAGTTTTGAAGTTTAGACCTCGTTTGTGGAAGTTGTTGAGGTAGAAACCATCTATGAAAGTTTTTTTTCAAACGCTTTTGAACACAAGAAAAAGCAAGGGGGGGGAATGAACGAGGGCGGGTTCCAAATGTAATGAAATAGAATGAAAAGAAAGAACGGGAACCGGAGTCGCTGTCTAGGGGGAGCGACTGAATGTGGAACTTTGGTTTAAAAAAAAGAGAGAAAAGACTGAAGAAGGAATTGCACACTAAAGAAAAGAAAGAGCGCGAGAAGAGATGGAAGAAGTGGGGGGATGGGAGCTGAATTGAGCGATGAGAGTGAAGAATCCCTGGGAAGGATAGAGAGGGTGAAACAGTGACTGTGGCGGAAGAGAGGAGCCTTTCCTTTAATAGAGTGCTGAGAAGGAGTGATGGACCCTAGGAGGACGGAGGAGAGGAACAGACACACAGATGAAATGGATTTCTGGGGGAAACCTCACTGTGGAATAAGGAGGCGAGATTTAATCTAAAGCACACACACACACACTGACAGATAGACACACATTCAAGATAACAGACACAGACAATTCTCTTTTCTCTGAAGGGAAATGGCACGTTTCAAATTCTCCCCATTTTCCCCTTAAACAGCTTTATATATCAGACACACTACGCTGATTATATCAACACACACACACTCTGCAGACACACTGATCCCTCGCACATTCTCTTTCACTGTCAAACACACACACGCACACACACATACACACACACATACTGTATGCTGATGTCACACACACTCTCTCTGTCTGGCTATCTCTGCATCCCTCTCTCTGCCTCGCTCACGCGCACACACACACACACACACACACACACACACACACACACACACACACACACACACAGTCAACCTCTGTGTGACAGAAGGATTAAAGGAGGGTTTGTGCTCCCTGTTTTTGTGCGTGGATGTGTTTACTATACTTGTGGGGGCCAGAAGCCCCCACAAGAATAGTAAACAAGCAAACATTTGACCAACTGGGGACATTTTTTTGGTCCCCTCAAGGTCAAATGCTATTTGTTAAGGTTAGAATTATTGTTAGGGTTAGTTCTAGGGTTATGGTTAAGATTAGGTTTTGGGGGTAAGGTTAGGGTTAGGGAAAATAGGATTTTGAGTGGGACTGAATTGTGTGTCCCCACAAGGTTAGTTATACAAGACTGTGTTTGTATGGGTGTTTTTCTGAAGGAAGTTCCTGTCAGTCTCTTAGCCTGGTTAATAACAGTTTTCACACCCTTTTTCTAAAGCAAAGCTTTTTTCAACCGTGCAGTGTGTTAAGTTATGTTGTATAGGCTTGCTGCTACTTAGTATTGTTGAGTGTTAGACCAATGATGTGTTCAAAACAGGAACAACAACCTGCAAATACACACATACGCTCACAAAATAGCAGACAATAGGTGACGTGCCATACTTTGAAATATCAACAGGTGTTTGTTCCAAAAGCTTCACTCAATGTGTGTGTTATTCATATGCACACCTGCTCAAAAAGCTTTATTTGAAATATTGCTGTAATCGTTTTTACTACTACACCTACTCTCTATTTCATATCATTTGTATGTTGTGTAATCTGTTCCCGTTATGCTTTTTGAACTTAGAAAGTGTTACGAGAAGTTGACTTAGTAGGGTAAAAGTTTCACCCCAATTTCTGTACTGCAGCATCAGGATCTTATGTATGTGGGAATCTGTCTTGTCTACAGTACAAATACACGACCACCAGGAATACTGTATACCTTCAAAACACCCTCAAAGCCAAACTACAAACTCTCTCTGAATTCTGAAGTCCTCTGACACTCTAAATGACAGTATTTGACAAAGATGGCTGCTGCCATAAATATAAACACTTGGATTTACTTCCTGTGGAGTTGCTACTCTGAAGATGCTGCTCATTCGTAAAATGGTTCCTTCTCTCCCTCTCTCTTCTCCCTCTTCATCCTCCTCTCCTCTCTTTTTCACCGAGGAGAATCTCCCTCCAGGACTCAAAGCTTGGGCTTTTTGTTATCATGTCGGTCGGTGTTTTTATAAAAGGTTGTCTCTCTCTCTTTCACTGTTTGCTTTTGACTGTTTTCAATGTGTTGGATTTTTCTCATGGATGCTTCTCATGGATCCTCATTTCAAAAAGAGAGGTTTCTTGTTTTGTGAAAACGCACCCCCCACCCCCCCAACCCTCTGTTGGTGTGTGTGTGTGTGTGTGTTTCCTTGTGCCAATAGCCAGCAGGTCGAAGCGAGAGAGAGCGGGCTGGCTCTTGTACGTGATGTGTTGAGACTTTTTGTATTGGGACACTACTGTGTGAGATGGGTTTGTGTCCACCTTTTCCTCTCTTTCTCTCCTCCCCCCATCCCTCCATCACTATGACCTCCTCCTCTCTTTCTCTCCTCCACCCATCCCTCCATCACTATGACCTCCTCCTCCTCCTCTCTTTCTCTCCTCCCCCCATCCCTCCATCACTATGACCTCCTCCTCTCTTTCTCTCCTCCACCCATCCCTCCATCACTATGACCTCCTCCTCTCTTTCTCTCCTCCACCCATCCCTCCATCACTATGACCTCCTCCTCCTCTCTTTCTCTCCTCCCCCCATCCCTCCATCACTATGACCTCCTCCTCTCTTTCTCTCCTCCCCCCATCCCTCCATCACTATGACCTCCTCCTCTCTTTCTCTCCTCCACTCATCCCTCCATCACTATGACCTCCTCCTCCTCCTCTCTCTCTCTCTCCCCCATCCCTCCATCACTATGACCTCCTCCTCTCTTTCTCTCCTCTACCCATCCCTCCATCACTATGACCTCCTCCTCTCTTTCTCTCCTCCCCATCCCTCCCATCACTATGACCTCCTCCTCTCTTTCTCTCCTCCCCCCATCCCTCCATCACTATGACCTCCTCCTCCTCTCTTTCTCTCCTCCACCCATCCCTCCATCACTATGACGTCCTCCTCTCTTTCTCTCCTCCCCCCATCCCTCCATCACTATGACCTCCTCCTCTCTTTCTCTCCTCCAACACACCTCTAAAGGGAGGAAAAAACTAGTACATTCCTGCTTTGGAAAAATGTTGATTAAAAAAATATGTTTAAGCACCACTCTCTGGTCTGGTCGTGGGTTCATTATTGAATGATGAAGTGTGAAGATCTTTGCGTGTGTGTGTCTCGTGCGTGCCGTGCCTGGAAGGGGTCACGTACTCCAGTGAGGCCCAGTCTCTCAGATGTAACCCTTTCAGTTTCTCTCCTATGGGGGTTTGTCTTAGCAGGGTTCCATTCACTGTTTCTCTATATAAAGGTACCCATTCAGTCCACACACACACACTGCTCCCCCAGTTGTGTTATCAACCAGTTATCTACCCCAGCTTTGTTAGTGTTAGGTGTTGCTTAGCAACGTATCGACATAGATGACCGTCAGCCCTAACAGCTGTACCAACTCCCTTTCTCTCTTTCTTTCCCCCATTCTGTAACAGCTCCCCTTTTTTCTCTCTCTCTCTCTCATTCTGTACCAACTCCCTCCGTCTGTCAACTCGTTCCTCTCTATATTGCCCTCTCCCCCTCTCATTTCTCCCCATTCTCTCTGCTATCCCCCTTTATCTTTCTCTCCCCTCCCTCCCTCTCTCTCTCTTTCGCTCGTTCTTTTTCTCCCTGTTCTTCCTTCCTTCTTCCTCACTCCCTTTGGTCCGTTGCCACGGCAACTGTTGGCGTCTGGTAGCACCAGCAGATTGGAACCCAGACAGACTGACAGACACATACACACAGACAGAGGATCACCAGGGTGGCCTAGGGAGAGTTGACCAGGCAGCTGGGACACACTGTTTGATCTGTGGCCCGTGAGAGGAGATTACACACTGTCACACACACAACCACACACACACATCACACACACAGTTGGAACAGACACAGAGCATGTGGTATTTAACTAGGTAATGAGGGCTTATACTGATCATGCCATGAAAACCTGTTGGGTCACATGCACACAGTTAGCTTCTGCTAACTGCTAAAGCAGCTAATGTTATTGTATTCCTGTCAGCCTTTTAATCAGTTAGCTTCCGCTAAGCGCTAAAATAGCAAATGCTAATGTGTCCTTGTCTTAAAACAGTTAGCTTCCCCTAACGGCTAAAACAGCTAATGTATTCTCGTTAGCCCTGCAATGAGTTAGCTTTCGTTATATATGAGGATCGAAGGGCTGTTTAGTGGGACTCCTGTGGTCTTATCATTTCATGGTCATCATTTCTCTGGTAATCTGTTCAAACTCAATGCACCAAGAGGAATATTAATGCTTTATGAGGATCATCAGCGTGCAGCGTGAACACACACACAAACAAATGCATAAACACGCACACTCACAGACGCACGTGTCAACAACACACATTATCATGCAAATACACCCACAGACACATGCATCATCACACACACACACACACACACACACACACACACACACTGCTCTCCCAAGCGAGACGGCTGAGCTTCCTCCGTTCCCACTGAGGAAGGAAAGCCTCACACGATGACGATCACTGTTACTTTCTCTCTCTGTGTGTGTGTGTGTGTGTGTGTTACTTTATAATACCAGCAAAAAAAATCTAAGTGAAATCAATAGACGGATAATCCCCCAAATTAGATTTTGAAAAGCTGACACACACACACACACACATATCTTCGGCGGCAAGTTAAAACCCAAGGATTGGCCCACTTGACTTTCCACTTAAACAATCACGCTAAGACGACGTTGCCATGGGGATAGGCGAAGGTCAACGATGGAGGTAGACATTCCCTCGCTTCTCTGTAAATCATAAAGGTACTCGAGAATCTGCATATCAAAGGACCGGAGTGGGGATCGTATGATTATGGCGGCTGAGTGATTAATACAGTGCCTTCAGAAAGAATTCGTACCCCTTGACTTATTCCACATTTTGTTGCGTTACAGCCTGAAATCAAAATGGATTAAAAAAATGAATTCTCACCCATCTACACACAATACCCCATACATTCTTTTTTGCAAATTGATTGAAAATTAAATACAGAAATATCTCATTTGCATAAGTATTCACACCCATGAGTCAATGCATGTTAGAATCACCTTTGGCAGCGATTACAGCTGTGAGTCTTTCTGGGTAAGTCTCTAAGAGCTTTTGCACACCTGGATTGTGTAATATTTGCACAACCACAATATTTGCTAGACAAACATTTTCAAGACTTGCCATAGATTCTAAAGCCAATTTAAGTCACAACTGTAACTAGGTTACTCAGGATCATTCAATGTCATCATGGTAAGCAACTCTGGCCGTGTGTTTTAGGTTCTTGTTCTGCTGAAAGGTGATTTTGTCTCCCAGTGTCTGTTGGAAAGCAGACTGAACCAAATTTTCCTCTAGGATTTTGCCTGTGCTTAGCTCTATTCCATTTATTTTCCTACCAAAAAGTTCCCTTGTCCTTGCCTATAACAAACATACCCATGACATGATGCAACCACCACCATGCTTGAAAATATGAAGAGTGGTACTCAGTGTTGTGTTGTGTTAGATTTACCTCAATACTGCAAACCATGAAGCAAAGCAACTAACCTTTTGTCATGAATACAATAGTGTTCTTTTTGCAAATACAATACAACACATTGAGTAGGACTCTCCATATTTACAAGCATAGTGGTGGCTGCATCATGTTATGGGTATGCTTGTAATAGTTTTTCAGGATAAAAAAAAGGAACGGAATAGAGCTAAGCGCAGGCAAAATCCTAGAGGAAAACCTGGTTCAGTCTGCTTTCCACAGAGATTAATGAACCTCTCAGCAGGAAAATAACCTAAAACACAAGGCCAAATCTACACTGGAGTTGCTTACCAAGAAGACAAATATATTTAATATATTTTGAATTCAGGCTGTAACACAACAAAATGTGGAATAAGTCAAGGGGTATGAATACTTTCTGAAGGCGCTGTATGTGTTAAAGTGAGGCCTGCACCTGACCCTAACCCGCTAATATAGATTTGATTCATTAGGATCTCCATTAGCTGACGTCAATGGCAACAGCTAGTCTTCCTGGGGTCCGACACATAACCAAGAATATTATTACAGACAAAAGACTACAATTTACATACATTTAAAACATTAGCATGCAGTGTACGTGTGTGTGTGTGTGTGTGTGTGTGTGTGTGTGTGTGTGTGTGTGTGTGTGTGTGTGTGTGTGTGTGTGTGTGTGTGTGTGTGTGTGTGTGTGTGTGTGTGTGTGTGTGTGTGTGTGTGTGTGTGTGTGTGTGTGTGTGTGTGTGTGTGTGTGTGTGTATCTATCAGTTACACATACATGTCAGTACATACACACAGCAAGTAGGTCACATGGAGGAGAGGCGTTCTGCCGTGAGGTGTTGCTTTATTAGTGTTTTGAAACCAGGTTTGCTGTTCACTTGCGCTATATAAGATGGAAGGGAGTTCCATGCACTCATGACTCTGTATAATACTGTACGTTTCCTTGAATTTGTTCTGGACCTGGGGACTGGGAAAAGACCCATGGTGGGGTATGTGTCAGTGCTGTGTGTAAGTTGACTATGCAAACATTTTGGAATTTCCAACACATTAATGTTTCTAATAAAAATAAGTGATTCAGTCAGTCTTTCCTCAGCTCTTAGCCAAGAGAGACTGGCATGCATAGTATTGATATTAGCCCTCTGATTACAATGATGAGCAAGACGTGGCGCTCTGTTGTGGGCCTGCTGCAGCTTAACTAGGTCTTTCTTTGTAGCACTTGATCCAGGCTGTATCACATCCGGCTGTGATTGGGAGTCCCATAGGGCGGCGCACAATTGGCCCAGCGTTGTCCAGGTTTAGCCGGGGTAGGCCTTCATTGTAAATAAGAATTTGTTCTTAACTGACTTGCATATTTAAATAAAGGTTACATTTAAAAATAATAACAAATACATTGACCATATGACTGGACAATAATCAAGATAAGATAAAACTAAAGCCTGCAGGACTTGCTTTGTGGACTGTGGTGTCAAAAAAACAGAGCTTCTCTATTACAGACAATCTTCTCCCCATCTTTACAACTATTGAATCTACAGTTGAAGTCGGAAGTTTACATACACTTAGGTTGGAGTCATTAAAACTCGTATTGCAACCACTCCAAAAATGTATTGTTAACAAACTATAGTTTTGGCAAGTCGGTTAGGACATCTACTGTGTGTATGACACAAGTCCTTTTTCCAACAATTGTTTACAGACAGATTATTTCACTTATCATTTACTGTATCACAATTCCAGTGGGTCAGAAGTTTACATACACGAAGTTGACTGTGCCTTTAAACAGCTTGGAAAATTCCAGAAAATGATGTCATGGCTTTAGAAGCTTCTGATAGGCTAATTGACATCATTTGAGTCAATTGGAGGTGTACCTGTGGATGTACTTCAAGGCCTACCTTCAAACTCAGTGCCTCTTTGCTTGACATCATGGGAAAATAAAAAAAATCAGCCAAGACCTCAGAAAAAAAATTGTACACCTCCACAAGTCTGGTTCATCCTTGGGAGCAATTTCCAAACGCCTGAAGGTACCATGTTCATCTGTACAAACAATAGTACGCAAGTATAAACACCATGGGACCACGCAGCCGTCATACCGCTCAGGAAGGAGACGTGTTCTGTCTCCTAGAGATGAACATACTTTGGTGCAAAAAGTGCAAATCAATCCCAGAACAACAGCAAAGGACCTTGTGAAGATGCTGGAGGAAACAGGTACAAAAGTATATCCACAGTAAAACGAGTCCTATATCGACATAACCTGAAAGGCCGCTCAGCAAGGAAGAAGCCACTGCTCCAAAACCGCCATAAAAAAGCCAGACTACGGTTTGAAACTGCTCATGGGGACAAAGATTGTACATTTTGGAGAAAATTCCTCTGGTCTGATGAAACAAAAATAGAACTGTTTGGCCATAATGACCATTGTTATATTTGGAGGAACAAGGGTGAGGCTTGCAAGCCGAAGAACACCATCCGAACTGTGAAGCACGGGGGTGGCAGCATCATGTTGTGGGGATGCTTTGCTGCAGGAGGGACTGGTGCACCTCACAAAATAGATGGCATCATGAGGAAGGAAAATGATGTGGATATATTGAAGCAACATCTCAAGACATCAGTCAGGAAGTTAAAGCTTGGTCGCAAATGGGTCTTCCAAATGGACAATGACCCCAAGCATACTTCCAAAGTTGTGGCAAAATGGCTTAAGGACAACAACAAGTCAAGGTATTGGATTGGCCATCACAAAGCCCTAACCTCAATCCTTTGTGGGCAGAACTGAAAAAGTGTGTGTGAGCAAGCAGGCCTAAAAACCTGACTCAGTTACACCAGCTCTGTCAGGAGGAATGGGCCAAAATTCACCCAACTTATTGTGGGATGCTTGTGGAACGCTACCCGAAACGTTTGACCCAGGTTAAACAATTTAAAGGCAGTGCTACCAAATACTAATTGAGTGTATGTAAACTTCTGACCCACTGGGAATGTGATGAAGGAAATAAAAGCTGAAATAAATCATTCTCTCTACTATTAATCTGACATTTCACATTCTTAAAATAAAGAGGTGATCCTAACTGACCTAAGACAGAGAATTTTTACTAGGATGAAATGTCAGGAATTGTGAAAAACTGAGTTTAAATGTATATGGCTAAAGTGTATGTAAACTTCTGATTTCAACTGTACACGGCTGTGACTATAACCGAAGATAGTTCTCGTGGGAGATAATACAGTCAGCATTTTATTGTGAGGTATTCTAGGTATCGGACACGAAAACCAGCCATGTTGCGGACACCGTCTTGCTTCCAGACAAACTAAACACCTTCATCGCCCGCTTTGAGGATAACACAGTGCCACCAACGCGGCCCGCTACCATGGACTGTGGTCTCTCCTTCTCCGTGGCCGACGTGAGTAAGACATTTAAGCGGATTAACCCTCGCAAGGCTGCCAGCCCAGACGGCATCCCTAGCCACGTCCTCAGAGCATGCGCAGACCAGCTGGCTGTTGTGTTTACGGACATATTCAATCTCTCCCTATTTCAGTCTACTGTCCCCACGTGCTTCAAGATGGCCACCATTGTTCCTGTACCCAAAAAAGCAAAGGTAACTAAACTAAATGACTATCGCCCCCGTAACACTCATTTCTGTGCTTTGAGAGACTAGTCAAGGAACATATCGCCTTTACCTTACCTGACACCCTAGACACACTTCAATTTGCTTACCGCCCCCAATAGATCCACAGGACGATGCAATCGCCATCGCACTGCACTCTGCCCTATCCCATCTGGACAAGAGGAATACCTATGTAAGAATGCTGTTCATCGACTATTGCTCAGCATTCAACACCATAGTACCTTCCAAGCTTATCATTAAGCTTGAGGCGCTGGGTCTGAACCCCGCCCTGTGCAACTGGGTCCTGGACTTCCTGATGGGCCGCCCCCAGGTGGTGAAGGTAGGAAGCAACACCTCCACTTCGCTGATCCTCAACACTGGGGCCCCACAAGGGTGCGTGCTCAGCCCCCTCCTGTACTTCCTGTTCACCCATGACTGAGTGGCTATGCACACCTCAAAATCAATCATCAAGTTTGCAGACGACACAACAGTAGTAGGCTTGATTGACAACAATGACGAGACGGCCTACAGGGAGGAGGTGAGGGCTCTGGGAGTGTGGTGCCAGGACAATAACCTCTCCCTCAACGTCAACAAAACAACAGAGATGATCGTGGACTTCAGGTAACAGCAGAAGGAGCACCCCCCTATCAACATAGACGGGACCGCAGTGGAGAAGGTGGGAAGCTTCAAGTTCCTTGGCTTTCGCATCACTGACAAACTGAAATGGTCCACCAAAACAGACAGTGTGGTGAAGGCGCAACAGCACCTCTTCAACCTCAGGAGGCTGAAGAAATTTGGCTTGGCACCTAAAACCCTCACAAACCTTTACAGATGCACAATTGAGAGCATCCTGTCGAGCTGTATAACCGCCTGGTACAGCAACTGCACTGCCTGCAACCGCAGGGATCTCCAGAGGGTGGTGCGGTCTGCCCAACGCGTCACCAGGGGCAAACTACCTCCCCTCCAGGACTCCTACAGCACCCAATGTCACAGGAAGGCCAAAAAGATAATCAAGGACAACAACCACCCGAGCCACTGCCTGTTCACCCTGCTATCATCTAGAATGCGAGGTCAGTAAAGGTGCATCAAAGCTGGGACTGAGAGACTGAAAAACAGCTTCTATCTCAAGGCAATCAGACTGTTAACTTGTTAGGGCTAGGGTCCCATTTTCCGAATTTTCGCCTGTCTGACGTGCCCAAAGTAAAATGCCTGCCACTCAGGATATGCACATAATTAGTACTATTGTATAGGAAACACTCTGAAGTTTCTAAAACTGTTAAGATAATGTCTGTGGGTATAACAGAACTGATATAGCAGGCAAAAACCAGATACATTTCTGTCCGGAAATCATTTTTCTTTTGACCTTCGCTCACTTTGAATGTCTGGTTATATACCTCATAGGGAGATAGGACACAGGTTGCAGTACCTATGGCTTCCACTGGATGTCAACAGTCTCTGGACAGTGTCTGGAAGCTGTAGCCCTGAGCAGAACCATACAGAAGAAGAAACACTGCAGGAACAAGAGTGCCCGGTCACGAGAACGAGAGCGCGCACCACTTTCTTTTCCTTTTCTAACGTTTCGGTTACCATCCGCGTTAAATATTATCGCTATTATTCATAAAAGGATACCTAAGGATGCATTATTATTGATCTTTGATTTGTTTGTGAAAAGTTGAGAGGTATAATTTGAACTCGTTCTCTTCACTGTACAACGGGCGAGTATACTGGAAATGCTTGGTGGAGTAGCTGAACATAACGTGACAACCAAACAGAGATTTATGGATATAATAAATGACTTTTTCTAACAAAAGAACCATGGATTCTCTTGTTTGGACACTTGGGAAGCCCTCAGCAGAAGTTCTTCGAAAGGTAAGCGATTTATTTTAGCTGTGATATGGGTTTTGTGAGAACCGCGCTGGATATGAATTTATGCTAATGTGGAAAATATGTGAGGTGCTATCCTCAAACAATCAAATGTTGTGCTTTTGCTGTAAAGCCTTTTTGAAATCTGACAACGCTGTGATATTGCCAAGAATCAGAGCTTTTGATGGCTATTCAACACTTGTATATTGATGAATGTTAAATATTACGAATTTTTATTTTGAATTTGCCGCGCTTTGTTTGCTCCGAAAATGAGCCCGCTAACGGGATCGGATCCGTAAGAGGTTAAATAGCCATCACTAGCACATTAGAGGCTGCTGCCTATATACATAGACCTGAAATCCCAATTCCGTGGCACCGGAATCCACTAACGCTGTAGAAACAGTACATGACGGACAGCCAGCTAGTGTGATCGACACTAAAAAGGGTTTAGCAGAAACTGATGAAGATGAGCTCTCATGTATCCCAATGTTGGGACGTACCGGACACTGCTGAAACTGGTGCCACCCATGACCACAAAAGAAACAGAGCCTCAGCTGTCTCTGTCTGCTTCGCTCCGTCGTGGGGAGCGGTGTGACCTCTACCATCATAGGTTCAGGCTCTGCTACAGAGTGTTCACTGAGGGAGGGAGAGAAGCGATCTTGGCCAGGTGTTGAAAAGCCATAACACATAAGTTCTCAACAACGTTTGTGTCATTTGTGAAAGTGCAGTACATTTTGAGTGCCCTTCTCCATGCTGAAAGTCTTTTGTTAATTTGTTTAAAGAGAAATAGCATTGTATTTGGTCAAACACATTTTTTTCCAACAGTTTGCTAAGAGCTGGCAGAAAGCTGATACGTCTGCTGTCAGAACCAATAAAGGCGCTTTGCCACTCTCGGGTAGCAGAATTACTTTGGCTTCCCTCCAGGCCTGAGGACAAAGACTTTACTCTAGGATCAGATTAAATATATGATAGATAGGAGTTGCTAAAGAGTCAGCTATCATCCTCAGTAGTTTTCCATATAAGTTGTCAGTGCCAGGAGGTTTGTCATTATTGATCGATAACAATAATTTTACTAAATTCAACTTACAGTGATTTTCTTTCATTATTTGTTTTTTTATGCATGAATGCGATGGCTCACTGTTGTTGGCATTTCCTCCTGCCCAAGTTTGCCCACAGTAATCATTAAAATAACTGGCAACATCAAATGGTTTTGTGATGAATAAGCCATCTGATTCGATGAAAGATGGAGTTGAATTAGTCTTTCTGCCCATAATTTCATTTAAATTTAATTTATAGAAAATGCGCTGTAGGCTACAGTCAGAGACTGAATAATTATTTTTGGACAGGGGGTGCAAGATTTTCTTTGCCTAATATAGATATGTTTCTGCTTATAATTTCCAACATTTTGGTAGGCTATTTGTTAGTCAACTTGTCTATAATTAGATACATGCGGCTTCTCTTTTATTATTATACTGTATGTTGCCCTACAAGACTAAATAAACACTTGCTCACCCGAAGAATGTTATAAATCGATAGAATGAAGGCCTCAATCTAGTTGACATCGGCATCATTTTACTGCAAGAAATGCTTCGTTCTGCAGGAGATACCATTAAGACTATGTGAGAGGCCTATAAATTCAATGTCCAGATTTCAGTTACCATTTAACCCATCTTAACAGTAGGCAGGTTCCTTGACTTGCCGTTGCAACCAGCCATCGCCCTATTTGAAGTACCCATCATGTGACTGTCGAATTTGTATGGCGCCTTACAATCATCACACATAACATATCTAACTGCTATCATCCTCTTCTACCACTTCACCAAATCTTTCCCAAACATGACTTTTCTGGCCCTCCCTACTCGTTATTTTCAACTCTCCATTTCACAGCTTTTCTCTTATTGAGTTCAACTGTGACATTGTCCTTTTTTTCTCCGTGGATCGACAGTAACTTTTTCAGCCCTTTCCCAAAAGCGTTTGGCGATTGGCCGTAGGCTATTTGGCGTGCGTACAGAAATTGCTCAATGATATTTTAAGGCATTGTTTTTCCCGCCCTCCATCCACACATTATTTAATGACCCAAAACCCACCTGCCCCGCGGATATAACTGCAGGTACTGCGGGTTATGAGTCAACCCGCGCATCACTAGTGTAAATACTTTCTGAAGGCACTGTATGCAGAGAGAGAGAGAGAGAGAGAAAGAGAGAGAGAGAGAGAGAGAGAGAGAGAGAGAGAGAGAGACGGACAGTAAATGTGAAATCTGAAATGTCAAGGTAAGAGTTGAGCAGAGAGACGGCAAGGGGTCAGAGGTCACGCAGTGTGGTTGGATGTGGTCTTTGTGATCCTCTCTCTCTATGTGATTGTGATTATATCTGTAGGCTGACAGCGCATGCTGAGCTGGGGTGGAGGAACTGACAGGAAGGGAAATGACCAGCCTCAGTTTTGCTGCCATATTTCACTCACCTTGACACAAAGTGGAGAGTTATTCTGTTCATTACTCTCTCTTTCTCTTTCCATCTTTTCCTCTTTCTCCTTCACTCTCTCCATCTCCAGTTGTACAGTTAATAACAGGCCTGGTGACGGGTACAGCTGGGATCTGTAAATATAGAACTGATGGAAGGGTGAGGAAGAGAGAAGGGGGGAAAGCGAGAGATTTGAAGTGAAAGGGAGGAGTAGGGAGAAGTAGGAAAAGGGTCCAGAGAGAAGAGATGTAGACTCGAGAGTAAACGAGGGATATGCAGATTCAGAAGGAGAGAGAGGTGAAAGAGAGAGAGTCTATATGTGTGTGCATGCGTTGCTGGAGGGGATGTGAGTGTTAATTTCAGATGATGAACTTGTTATTCCTGGGTGATACCGCTGCCATCGCCTGATTAAAGCACGGAAGAGTTTCATATTCCACAGCCTTGTCGCAACAACGCAAACAACTTATGTTATCACACAAACGCCGGCACACACACACACACACACACACACACACACACACACAGTCCCTCGGGTCACAAGGAGAGTAGGAAGAAGGTTCTGTTCAGCCACACTTTGCTGGTAGATTCTGAGATGTTTAAGTAGACTCCCATTGCATACAGCATACATATTATCACTTTCTTTCCTTTTGATTTGATTTATTTCTCTCTCTTTCTCTCTCTAGTAATCACTCTTTAAATTTAAGTCGAGCTATAACGCAGATCTTCAGTGTTGACATCAGGCGTGTCTACAGTCGACAGTGTGTGCTTGTGTTTGTGGTTTTAGCAGAGGGCAACAACATCCAAACAAAACACTGTGCCCAAACAAACCACTCCCCCACACACCTTTCTTTCTCTATCTCTATCTCTCTCTGCCTGCCTATGTCTCTATGTCCCTCTGTCTCATTCTGTCAAAACAGCAAAAAAGGGGAAGAAAGTGAAGGAATCACCTCCTGTTCTCTTTATTTAGGCAGCTGCACCCTTTGACCTCCCCGCTTGTGGAATGTGTGGGAGGGGAGGGCTAGGGGGTCTCTCTTTCTCTCTCCACGACAAAAGCTGTCAGGGCGAACAATAGGCTCTGCAGAATAGTGTGTCCAGAGGGGCAGTCAGTCGTGGTAGCCTGCAAACCAGGCAGAGAGGAGAGAGAGACGGGGAGACAGAGAGGGAGAGGGGGAGACAGAGGGAGAGGGGAAGAGAGGGAGGGAGACAGAGAGAGAGAAGGACTAGCAGAAAGAGAGAGAGATGGAGGCAGGGAGAGGGATACAGAAAGAGAGAGAGATGGAAGCAGGGAGAGGGATACAGACAGATAGAGAGATGGAGGCAGGGAGAGGGATTCAGAAAGAGAGAGAGATGGAGGCAGGGAGAGGGATACAGAAAGAGAGAGAGATGGAGGCAGGGAGAGGGATTCAGAAAGAGAGAGAGATGGAGGCAGGGAGAGGGATTCAGAAAGAGAGAGAGATGGGGGCAGGGAGAGGGATACAGAAATAGAGAGATGGAGGCAGGGAGAGGGATTCAGAAAGAGAGAAATGGAGGCAGGGAGAGGGATACAGAAAGAGAGAGAGATGGAGGCAGGGAGAGGGATTCAGAAAGAGAGAGAGATGGAGGCAGGGAGAGGGATTCAGAAAGAGAGAAATGGAGGCAGGGAGAGGGATACAGAAAGAGAGAGATGGAGGCAGGGAGAGGGATACAGAAAGAGAGAAATGGAGGCAGGGAGAGGGATACAGACAGATAGAGAGATGGAGGCAGGGAGAGGGATACAGACAGATAGAGAGATGGAGGCAGGGAGAGGGATACAGACAGATAGAGAGATGGAGGCAGGGAGAGGGATACACAGATAGAGAGATGGAGGCAGGGAGAGGGATACAGACAGATAGAGAGATGGAGGCAGGGAGAGGGATACAGAAAGAGAGAGATGGAGGCAGGGAGAGGGATACAGAAAGAGAGAAATGGAGGCAGGGAGAGGGATTCAGAAAGAGAAAGAGATGGAGGCAGGGAGAGGGATTCAGAAAGAGAGAGAGATGGGGGCAGGAAGAGGGATACAGAAATAGAGAGATTGAGGCAGGGAGAGGGAGAGGGATTCAGAAAGAGAGAGAGATGGAGGCAGGGAGAGGGATACAGAAAGAGAGAGAGATGGAGGCAGGGAGAGGGATACAGAAAGAGAGAAATGGAGGCAGGGAGAGGGATACAGACAGATAGAGAGATGGAGGCAGGGAGAGGGATACAGACAGATAGAGAGATGGAGGCAGGGAGAGGGATACAGACAGATAGAGAGATGGAGGCAGGGAGAGGGATACAGACATATAGAGAGATGGAGGCAGGGAGAGGGATACAGACAGATAGTGAGATGGAGGCAGGGAGAGGGATATAGAAAGAGAGAGATGGAGGCAGGGAGAGGGATTCAGAAAGAGAAAGAGATTGAGGCAGGGAGAGGGATTCAGAAAGAGAGAGAGATGGAGGCAGGGAGAGGGATACAGAAAGAGAGAGAGATGGAGGCAGGGAGAGGGATTCAGAAAGAGAGAGATGGAGGCAGGGAGAGGGATTCAGAAAGAGAGAGAGATGGAGGCAGGGAGAGGGATTCAGAAAGAGAGATGGAGGCAGGGAGAGGGATTCAGAAAGAGAGAGAGATGGAGGCAGGGAGAGGGATTCAGAAAGAGAGAGATGGAGGCAGGGAGAGGGATACAGAAAGAGAGAGAGATGGAGGCAGGGAGAGGGATACAGAAAGAGAGAGAGATGGAGGCAGGGAGAGGGATACAGAAAGAGAGAGAGGGAGGCAGGGAGAGGGATTCAGAAAGAGAGAGAGGGAGAGTGCTGGGAAACAGTGTTGGGATACAGGGATGGATGGGGCTAGGGGAAGGATATTTGTTTTGTCTAGGCACACTCATAAACACTGAACTTCCGTTGCCAAAGGAAACAGAACAAAAGGCCCAGTATTGGTGTGTGCGTGTGTGTGCGTGTGTGTGTGTGTGTGTGTGTTGGCTGTGCTGAGTAAGGGGCCAGCAGAGCAGAGGGGCCCAATGACTCACTGTACCAATGACATTACTACCGTCAGAACCCCACATTGCTTCAGTACTCATTCAATAGGTGTGTGTGTGTGTGTGTGTGTGTGTTAGGGGAAGAGTGGCGCCTCATACTCTGCAGCTGGGCTACAGACAAAGGTGTTGGTCACACTCTGCCCCAAGATGCGGGTGTGTGTGTTTTGAGGGACTGAATGGGGGGTGCTGAGTGGTGATGGGGTTAGGGTTTGAAAGCACACAGGGGCATACTTTTGTAAAAGGATCGATTTTCCAGAGGACAGGGTGACATGGTGTTGTGAGTGCTTGGTAGTATCAGGACCTGAGTATCTGAAGAGATGCAGGCTATGCACTCTGCTAAGAGGTAGAAGAGTACACACACCGCTCACTAGCACTAAACAACCATTTATCTCCAATGGGACTCGGTATAACTATAGGGCCAATTGCCAAGGCACAAACCCAAGACTGTGGTGTACCTTGGAAATACGTGTGCTTGAGCCCGTTTCTAAAGAGCACCTTTTGAACCACGGTCGTATCCTGTTCAACCCTCTTACCTGTTTTCTCTCCTTACCAAAATGAGGACTGTGTTGTCGAAGCACTCTGTTGTACCTGTCTTGCCAGAGTAACGGAAAACGGTTCCTAAAAGCAGTCAAATGGAAGAGTTGTTGACTTTTTGTTTGTTGACATGCCAGACTGTATTCTTCAGTTTATTTCCAGAATGAAACAGTTGGCCTTTGTATGGATTCCTCTTCTTTTTTGATCACTCATTCCCCCTTCCCTCCCCTCCCCTCCCTCTCTTCCCTCCTTCCCTCCCTCTCTCCTTCTCCACAATGGGTTGGACACTTTCTTTCTGATGCTTTCACAGTCACCAAAACTCAACTCCCCCTTCCCTCCTCCCTCTCCTTCCCCCATCCCTTCTTCCTCTGCCTCCTCCTCCTTTACCAGCTCTCCCTCTCCCTCTCACTCTTTCTCCCTCTCTTCTCTTTCTCCTTCTCTTCCCTTTCTTCTCTCTCTACCTCTCATTCTCCCTTTGCTCACAAAACAGCTGCCAGGTTCCTTTGCAGAGAAAATGATGCGTGTCCAAAACCTTTCCCTCCCTCCTTGTCCTCCCTCGCTCTCTCCTTCCGTGCCCTCACACCTCTATTGACCCGTTGCCTCTCCCCCTCTCTTCCTCTCCTTTAAGTTGATCCATGTTACAGCAGACACTCACACAAACACCAGCTATATGGGTCTTCCTGTCTCTCAAACATGCGTACATCCTGGTCTGCTTTCATCTACGGTGACAGATACACTGATATGGCTGGGACGCACGAACGCACTGATGCTCGCACACACACGACTGAGGCCTTCAAACACACACACACATACACAGAGACACACAGACACGCATACACCCCCGCAGACAGGCAGACATGGCATGCGAATACAACGCACAACACAACAAAGAGGCACACTCACACAGAGTGGGAACACAAGGAAGGTTATAGGCATTGAGTTGTCTCGGAGAATTCAAGTCATTGAGATGGGGAGACAGAGGAGAGGTAATGCCTTCACACTTAACATACCAATAAATAAACACACACACACTCCAAACCCCTTGTGTGTACTGTAGCTGTCATGTGGAGTATGAGGAACAGAGTTTTTCCTCTCTTTGTTGTATTCACGTAGGTGTTTTTTAAGGGTTGGTTAAGCGCCTTGTTTTTCCTCTGGCTGTGAGATAGAGAGAATTTCATTATGCAAATCTGTGTGTCTGTGTTGATGAGCATGCCCCCAGGCCTTTATCTCACAGATACTCACACACACACACACACACACACAGAAACACACACCCACAAGCGTACACACACATAGTCACGCATACACACACAGTCGCGTGTACACACACAGAAACACACACACACACACAGAAACACACACCCACACACGTACACACACATAGTCACACATACACACACAGTCGTGTGTACACGCACACACACAAACACACACCCACACGCATACACACACATAGGCAAGCATACACACACAGTAGCGTGGACACACACACACACAGAAGCACACACCCACATGCGTACACACACACACACAGTCGTGGGTACACACACACACAGAAACACACATACACAAGGACCTAGTACATACAGTCAGACTCAATACACACACAAACAAACAGTCACACAGAAACACTTACAGACATAGTCCAGAATACATACACACACTAGCAAATACAGAAACACTCATTACACACACAGTCACACAGACTGCACAAGATGCCCCATGTCATGTCTGTTACCCAGAGGCATAGCAGTAGGGGGTGACAAACCATTTCCCCAATTTCCCTTACCACCTATCCCCCCTCCAACCTCCCTCTTTACCCCCAACCATGACTAAACCTGTCCCCCTCTTACCCCACTTCAACCCTCTCCTACCTCCCTCATCCCCACCCTGTTGCCAAAAACCTCCCCTTTCACCCCCTCCCCTCCCCACACTTGACTAAATCTGTCCCTACACCACCCCGTCATGCCCAACCCCCCCTTACCCCTCCTCTTCCCATGTGGATGTGAACTAATGACCTTTCTGTCACACACAGCACCCATCTGCCACCGACAGGCACAGAGGGAGGGGAGGGGAGGGGAGGGGAGGGCGTCTATAGGGACACATGGGTGTCAGTCAGTCAGGACACTGGCCAGGCCAGAAGTATGGCCTCCCCCAGAACACTGGAGAGGACAGGGTGGGGAAAGCCTCACTGGACCAGCCATGCATTGATTAGGCACTGGTCAATGCACCCTCACCCCCCAGGGATGATGTGATTTGAAATGAATAAGATTAAACACACGATCCAATGATGATGAAATACATTGAATAGTCCTACAAGGAACAGCACTAAAGTTGACGATAGGCCTATACTTTATGGGAACTCTTTACACAAAATCCAAAACGGACAATACACATATCATTCTAAGTGTAGTCCTGTGGAAGGTAAACTAATGAAGTAGTCTAAATGACTCTGAGACAAAATACATGCTGAGGATAAATTACACTAGTAAAACTTCTCCTGGAGAGGACAGCCAGTTAAGTGTGTTAATTCCCCTGTTTAATTGTGTCTAGAGTCAAGTTATGTATCAGATGAAATTAGCATGACAACGACTGAGAGAGACGAGATGAACTAACTCCTGGTTTCAGGATGAGGGAGGGAGAAAGCGAGACGGAGAGAGAGAGAGACAGGAGAAGAAATAGAAGAGAAAGGGGCAGAGAGAGAGAGACAGAAAGAAAGAGAGAGAAGGAAAGGGAGAGCGATAAAGAAAGAAATTAGACTCTTTCTCTCTCTCTCTCTCTCTCTCTCTCTCTCTCTCTCTCTCTCTCTCTCTCTCTCTCTCTCTCTCAGACATCAAGGGAAGTGTGGGAAGAGTTTTATGTGGGCACACCATAGTGATTACCTGACGCGGGTGCATAGTTTCATACCACACATTATATTTCCTCTCCCAACCATAACCCCCACCACCTCCCTAATCCTTTTCCCCCTTTCAACCCCTTCTCCTCCCCCCTCCTATACCCCCTCTCCTCCACCAAAACCTCATTTCCTCTGCTGCCTCCAGCTATGGGCCCAGTGTTAATTGCGAGAAGGTGGGGAGTGTGTGGTTGAGTGTTTGGATTTATTGTGTGTTGGTGATGAGTGTGTGTGTGTGTGCGCACATCCGTGCGCATGTGCGTGTGTGCGTCCCTGCTTGTGTGTACGTGCCTGCCTCTCTCTGTGTGTATTGGTGAATGTGTGTGTGCATATTCCTAGAATTCACACGTGTGTGTGTCTGCACCATACCCCTGCCAGTCTGGGAGTGGTTCCAGGGTTTCCAGTGCCACCTGGGCATTTAAGTGCCAGTCTGTCAGTCAGTGGCTCCAGCTGGAGGGGGTTAGTGGTAGTGGTGCTGGCTGGCTGGCTGGCTGGCTGGTTGGCTGGTTGGTTGGTTGGCTGGTGGGCTGGCTGGGGAGGCCGCAATGCTTGTAATGAGGCTTTAATGCCAAGAGCATTATCCCACCACTCCTGCTGTATCTCCCTGGTCTCCCCTATTTCTCTGCTGTCTCTCCCTCCATCTCCCCCGAAGTTTCCCTTGTTAACCCTCTACATCACCCCCGATACCGCTCCCGTCTCCTTCCCTTGCAAGGCCGGAGCCAGAGGCAGCTTGTGAGTTTCAAGTTTGGAGAAGTTAACAATTTATCTTACCATTTCTACCGATTCTGCGTGCCAGTTATGATTATTTTTCTACGCACATTTTTGTGGACCAGTTTCATTTCAATAATAACATTCTGGTTTCTCAAAATCATTGTCACGTGGTTAATCATAAACATCTGAAGTAAAATGATAAACATCTAAAAGTTCAAATTCAACTAAATTGAGAGCACCAGCCTCTGCCATATGGACACATTGATACCAGTCAGCATGTCAATCTTGGTAGGGCAAACAAACAAAACATTTTGGGGGATGCATGCCAGCAAAGCCACTACACAACACAACACTACACAATACATTCATTGCACTAAAACTGTGACAAACGGTTCCCACAAACTATTAGGGCCTACATAAAGCTGTCCCAACAGCAGCTTTCCTTTCAGCGTCTTGGAGTGAATCCTGGCTATCAGCAAAGCCTTGGGCTGCAGGTAGCCTCGTGGTTAGAGTGTTGGGCCAGTAACCGAAAGGTTGCTGAATCAAATCCCAGAGCTGACAAGGTAAAAATCTGTTGTTCTGCCACTGAACAAGGCAGTTAACCCCCTGTTCCCAGTAGGCTGCCATTATAAATAAGAATTTGTTCTCAACTCACTTGCCTAGTTAAATAATAAAAAAAACTAATTGTCTGACAGCGTAACAGTTCATTCAGCCTCATTTGCCTTTTTAAAAACCATAGCTTGAACAAATGTGGTTACTACTGTCGATAAGAACCTCATTCTCCTTCAATAATAGCGTACCCCAAAATGAGTTTAGACTTTTGAACCGTACATGTTCAGTAAATTCAGAATGTTTGTTCTTCTATCATTGACACTTAGCTGCAAGTATAAGCAAGTGCAAGCAAACGAGCTGCGACGAGGTAGGCCTTCGTTCAGCACTTTCAAAATGGACAGCGACAGAAGTTCAGATAGGTGTTAGTTCAGATAAATTCAGCAAGATGTTGAGGCCTTAACTTTCCTCTTCTTTAAGTCACCACGGAAAGAGAGAGAGAGAGAGACTCGGTTGGCCTACCATTGGAAGTATTTTACTGGGCCTATTTGGTCTAAAAAGGAATGAAAATACAATCACGAGGATCCACTTTTATATACAGTATACCGAAGCACTGACAGTGCATTGCCCAAACAATACAACCATCGCAATATCAACTAGAATTACATGGGTCTATTAATTAACTTTTTGTTGAAAACCAATATTTGATTGAGAAGAGACTGTCACTGGCAAACATGGTTACAGACCCAACAACATGATATAGTATCCCCTCCCGCGTGAAGAAAAGCACATGAGCTAATTATAATACACAAAGTAAGCAAAACAATTAAATCATTCCAACATTTCCTAAAATGATGAATAAGATACTAATGAGATAGACCTATATAAGCAATGAGCCTATAACAATGAGGTGTACAAACTATGGCATAAGCGAAGGATGAGCAGATAAGAGGCAATCCGAAATGTCGATTAAGACATTAATGAGCAAGCTAAGACGGATGTAGTCAATATAACTATTTGCTACTAACAGCTTACTACACAACATACAGTTAGTATTACTTTCTTAGCTACAGTATACGTATCTCCCTGGCATGTTACATCATTTATGCAGCAGCATTCAAGACACTTTTGTTCTTTACTGTTGTTGTGCTGTGCTCACTTGAACAGGAAGGTGATGTGGCGGTCCTCAAACTTTGTCATCAAAGTCTGGCATTCTCTGGATTTATGGTGCTTTCAAGACAACTGGGAACTCTGGGAAAAAACAAGGTCGAACCATGACATCAGTGATCTTCAGGTTGGAGCTCTAGAAAGAGGCCAGAGTTCCCGACTTCTGAGTTGGATGACCGTTCAAAATGTATTTTACCAGTCGGAGCTCGTTCGCTCGTTCCCAGTTGTGTTGAACTCACTGAAGTCGGAGATTTCTTAGTTCCGAATTTCTAGTTGTTTTGAACAAGGCAGAAACATGCTGAAATGACAGAATGGCCAATGTATTCAACCTTTTCTGGCCCCTGGTGTTGCGTGGGTATGTTTATCCTTTTAAGCTTGGAAAAGAGACCCTTTCAGACAGATGTTTTAAATCCTTAAACCCAGACTTGGACCACACACCCTCTCCACAGAATAGCAGGCAGGGAAAGCCAAATAGTGATTGCTTTTCAAAGCCACTGATTCCTTCCAAACCACTCATTGTTGAATTTGCGATTTCCGAGTCGTTGTGAAATGTTTATGTCCAATGCCGATGAACACCGATACGTTTTATCTATAATTCCTAATCATATAACAAGGATTGAAAAGGATTTTCCAGCAGATTGTCAATGTGATTCATGATGATGACTGCTTGTCTAGCTTACTGGCTAAGATTTTGGAAGTATGATGTTGACATGGCCAGCCCAATCAAAGCACTGTCATTTTATTTGTGGCCAATGATATTGAGCCTTCTTGGATGGGCACTTATAATGTAAATCTATGGCAGCACCCAAGGGGGCTTGAACTGCCTAGCTCTCCATGTAGATCCTGCGGTGACGTAATGTCCCCATGAGTGACAGAACACTGAGCCAATCATGGCGCAACTATAGAAGATTACCAACGCCTACGCTCTGCATTTTCCGCTGGCTGCCCCTCCACCACAGAAAGCACTGAGCTAGGCTTTTCTTGCCACTGTATAGTAGAAAATATTTCACATTCATCTCTCTACTCCGCCTGTCTGCCTACCTTTCTGCCTACCTGCCAGGGAGCTCAGGACAGACAACTGTTTTTTTATTACGTTTCCACTGGATATATGGAATCATCAGATCATAATTTTTTGCTCTTTCACACCAAGGCTTGGTGATTATCGAGGCCAGGAGTGTTGGAACGATTTTTCAAATCCTGAAGAACTATCATTAGCAATGGATGTTTAAAAAACAGACTTTGTTGACTTACTGTGTGAGGTGAAGAAAAAATGACTGAGAAGCTCAGCTTAGCGGTGGACATGGTGAGTTATGACAACCAGAAATCAGAGCTGAGTGCATGCATTCCGGAGAGAGACGGCCAAAAACTTCACCGCACACCCTTACCCTTGTTGTTGTGACATTATCAAGACACATTATCTTCACACATATGATAGATGCTTATCACTGACAGTCACAACTAAATCAGCTAGAAGTATGGCCACGCGCACTACCCAAATTGCGGCCTACACACGTCATTTTAAACAATCCACAGCTATAAAAAAAAAAATAAGCTAATGATCCTCTGTTGCTAAGTCATGATCCCTGGTGAAGTATTTTGAATTATTTTATCTAGACAGGAGTAATTATAGCCTATAATTTTGGCATAACATCCATTTATTTTAGGGGTATTCAGCATCCTAAAGGCGTCAGCATGCTTCAGTTCGGCCAGCGGCTAGCTGAAGTCAGCTAAGCGAACCGAACGAGTGTGCTAGCATACTCCCATATGCTTGAAAAACGAGTAAAATGCAGCAATTGTACTGTTTGTCCATTTTGAGATGCCGTAGCCAGTATACACTACCTCAATATAGTCGGGATTAATCAAGAAATCTGTCATTGATTTTGGCGTTTTTGCCGAGGAGATCTTAGGCACACAATTGTACATCTAACTAAGTATTTCTCAATTAAAAAAATTGCATGGAAACGAGTCGTTCTCTCGTTAAACAAATACTTTACTGAAGTTTCACTACTGTTGACCAATCATCAACGAAAGGGCGTGGACTTTTTCTTGCCTCCAGAAAAAAAGTGTGTGCCCAAACAACCGTATCAAACCATACTGAAGTCCAAAACAAACAAAAACGTCACAAAACGTCATCATAATGTATGTACAAACTCTTCCGAACTGTTTCGTCTGGGAAGCATGCGGACACCTTAACAGTGCACTGTCCACCTGCCTACCTTCCTTTCCAATTCGCAAGAGGCTGAAACCAGAGACCTGTAGGCTATATAATGATGAGATGCTCATGTCTCCGCCTTAACAATGGGAGTTTTTGTCCAAAAGGCGGGAAGGCAGGCGACAAGCTTAGGTCTGTATATTATGCCTATAGAAACGGATTGGGCTTATTCTGGACAGAGACTGTATTCACCTCTTCCTCTCTGTCACCGGAGGAAGCATCCGAGCGAGCGAAACATTGCCCTCTATATGCAGCCTGTGTATCTGATGCTCTCTGCCCAGAAATAGTATGATATACCGTACTATTTTGGTCCATACAGCACCAAGTACATGATCTACACATACTGAGACTGAGGGGCGCGGTTTCGCTCGCTTGGATGCTTTAACTGAGAGTGATGCGTCTTTCGGTCGGCGCTCGTCGAGGTCAAATAAATGGGGGATCAGGCCCCCTAAGGCCCGCCCATAATGCCAGACCTGCTCCCTTGTCTCTCCACCCTATCAAGCACCCTGGGGCTGCTACACTACACCAAGCATTAGGCCTACATTTAGAGCCAAGAGCATTATTCCCCCTACACCCGTCTGTCTCTCCCCCTGTCTCCCCCTTAGCTAACCAGGAAACACTGTACCACCCTGGGGCTGCTGCACTAAACCCTGATACCCTGATACACCCACTGGGCCGGGCTGGGTACCACCCCTGGGGACACCCGCCTGCCCTCCCTCCCTCTGCCACCCTAGCTAAGGCCAGTGTGAGGTGGGGTGGGGGTGGAACGTGTGTGTGTGATGCCCGCCCGCAGACATATTTGAGCATGTCTGTGCATATTTTATTTTAATTTCCTCTACTGGTGTTTTTGTGCATATTAATGTGTTGGACAGTATGGTGTCGCTGTAAAGTGCACGTACAGAATCTTGGTGTGTGTGCTTGCCTGTGTGCGTGTGTGTCCCTGCCTGTCTGCGTGCGTGTGTGCCATTGCGCACGACTGCATGTGTGTGTGCGCTTGCCCGCTTGTGTTCAGGCTGATCTCAGTGGACCAGGCTGGGGTCTGTGGGGGTCCCTGGAGGCTGATTAGTGTGATTAGTTGGCCTACCAACCGTCATTAGGGTAGAATGGAGGCAGCAATACCACTAAGGGAATGGGCTGTAACATTGCTATTGTACTACAGAGGCCCTGTGATATCAGGACTAATACAACTGCTGTGTATTGGAATGTCAAGGGTGTGTGTTTGGGGAAGGGGTGGGACGGGAGGTGTGTGTGTGTGTGTGTGTGTGTGTGTGCGGCCCACTCCATTGGCTACAGAGGTAGGAAGCATCAGCACTGGTTCGATGAGAACTCGGACACCATCACAACCTTACTGGACAATATGCAGAAAGCGCACAGGGCTGCTCTCAACAGTCCCACATCTGCTACCCTCCGACAGCAATGGCGAGCATCACGTAAGGAAACACAAACAACCTTGCGTGCTCTGCAGAACGAATTGTGGACGAATAAGGCACAGGAAATCCAAATATGTGCCGACAAATACTCAGCTAAAGCTATCTATGGCCCTAGAAGTCGCTCCATCACCCCCCTTTGAAAACAGCTGATGGTCTGACTCCCTTGAAAGACCAAAACCAGATCCTGATGAGGTGGGTTGACCACTTTGAAGCCCTCCATTCCTGGAAGAACTGCCTGTCTGTCCGCCCATTCAAGACCTCAACCATTCGCCAACCTTCCAGGAGGTGTTATCAGCTATCCGGTCCCTCAAGAACAACAAGACTCCTGGTGCTGACAGCATCCCGGCAGAACTACTTAAGAAGGGAGGTAACATCTGCACCAGAACGCTCCACCAGTGCGTCACTGAGGTTAGGGATCGGGAGATGCTGATCAATATGCTGATGACTGTTGTGGCCCACACTCCGGAAGACCTTCAGTCCGTCCTTGCAGCGGCTGTGAGGGTCTATAGTAGGATGGTACTGTCTATCAACACCATCAAGACAGAGGTGGTCTGCCAATGGAGATCCAGCCCTCCACCCACCATGCCTGTCTTCACCATTGAAGACACTGGCAATAGTCCCGTCATTCAAATACCTGGGCAGCATTCCGTCGGAGGACTCCAGCATTGAACTTGAAATTCAAAAACAGGATCAAGCAAGTATCAGCTGCCTTCGGGAAACTCAGACGCAGGGTCTTCCAAAACAGGGATGTCCAGCTTCACACCAAAGTCGCCGTCTATCAAGCCGTCTGCATCACCACACTTCTTTACAGCTGTGAAGCCTGGGTCACCTACAATCGCCACAACAAATAGCTCGAGCGATTCCACATAAGATGCCTGCAGTGCACCCTGGGAATCACCTGGTGCGACCGTGTGCCCCAAACAGCAAGACTTGCTAAGACCATCTGCAAGGTCTTAGTCACCCAACACCAACTGCAAGGAGGTCTTAGTCACCCAACACCAACTGCAATGAGGTCTTAGTCACCCAACACCAACTGCAAGGAGGTCTTAGTCACCCAACATCACCTGCAATGAGGTCTTAGTCACCCAACACCAACTGCAAGGAGGTTTTAGTCACCCAACACCAACTGCAAGGAGGTCTTAGTCACCCAACACCAACTGCAAGGAGATCTTAGTCACCCAACACCAACTGCAATGAGGTCTTAGTCACCCAACACCAACTGCAATGAGGTCTTAGTCACCCAACACCAACTGCAAGGAGGTCTTAGTCACCCAACACCAACTGCAAGGAGGTCTTAGTCACCCAACACCAACTGCAATGAGGTCTTAGTCACCCAACACCAACTGCAAGGAGGTCTTAGTCACCCAACACCAACTGCAAGGAGGTCTTAGTCACCCAACACCAACTGCAAGGAGGTCTTAGTCACCCAACACCAACTGCAAGGAGGTCTTAGTCACCCAACACCAACTGCAAGGAGGTCTTAGTCACCCAACACCAACTGCAATGAGGTCTTAGTCACCCAACACCAACTGCAAGGAGGTCTTAGTCACCCAACATCACCTGCAATGAGGTCTTAGTCACCCAACACCAACTGCAAGGAGGTTTTAGTCACCCAACACCAACTGCAAGGAGGTCTTAGTCACCCAACACCAACTGCAAGGAGGTTTTAGTCACCCAACACCAACTGCAAGGAGGTCTTAGTCACCCTACACCAACTGCAAGGAGGTCTTAGTCACCCAACACCAACTGCAATGAGGTCTTAGTCACCCAACACCAACTGCAAGGAGGTCTTAGTCACCCAACACCAACTGCAATGAGGTCTTAGTCACCCAACACCAACTGCAAGGAGGTCTTAGTCACCCAACACGACCTGCAATGAGGTTTTAGTCACCCAACACCAACTGCAAGGAGGTTTTAGTCACCCAACACCAACTGCAAGGAGGTCTTAGTCACCCAACACCAACTGCAATGAGGTCTTAGTCACCCAACACCAACTGCAAGGAGGTCTTAGTCACCCTACACCAACTGCAAGGAGGTCTTAGTCACCCAACACCAACTGCAATGAGGTCTTAGTCACCCAACACCAACTGCAAGGAGGTCTTAGTCACTCAACACCAACTGCAAGGAGGTCTTAGTCACCCAACACCAACTGCAATGAGGTCTTAGTCACCCAACACCAACTGCAATGAGGTCTTAGTCACCCAACACCAACTGCAAGGAGGTCTTAGTCACCCAACATCACCTGCAATGAGGTCTTAGTCACCCAACACCAACTGCAAGGAGGTTTTAGTCACCCAACATCACCTGCAATGAGGTCTTAGTCACCCAACACCAACTGCAAGGAGGTTTTAGTCACCCAACACCAACTGCAAGGAGGTCTTAGTCACCCAACACCAACTGCAAGGAGGTTTTAGTCACCCAACACCAACTGCAAGGAGGTCTTAGTCACCCAACACCAACTGCAAGGAGGTTTTAGTCACCCAACACGACCTGCAAGGAGGTCTTAGTCACCCTACACCAACTGCAAGGAGGTTTTAGTCACCCAACACCAACTGCAAGGAGGTTTTAGTCACCCAACACCAACTGCAAGGAGGTCTTAGTCACCCAACACCAACTGCAAGGAGGTCTTAGTCACCCAACACCAACTGCAAGGAGGTTTTAGTCACCCAACACCAACTGCAAGGAGGTCTTAGTCACCCTACACCAACTGCAATGAGGTCTTAGTCACCCAACACCAACTGCAATGAGGTTTTAGTCACCCAACACCAACTGCAAGGAGGTTTTAGTCACCCAACACCAACTGCAAGGAGGTCTTAGTCACCCAACACCAACTGCAAGGAGGTTTTAGTCACCCAACACCAACTGCAAGGAGGTTTTAGTCACCCAACACCAACTGCAATGAGGTTTTAGTCACCCAACACCAACTGCAAGGAGGTCTTAGTCACCCTACACCAACTGCAAGGAGGTTTTAGTCACCCAACACCAACTGCAATGAGGTTTTAGTCACCCAACACCAACTGCAAGGAGGTTTTAGTCACCCAACACCAACTGCAATGAGATCTTAGTCACCCAACACCAACTGCAAGGAGGTCTTAGTCACCCAACACCAACTGCGCTGGCTTGGGCATGTCATTAGAATGTCTCAGTAGCAATTGCCGTGGAAGATCCTGTATTGCCAGCTACACTTTGGGTGGGGGTTGGGGGCAGACGAGGCGCTACAAGGACCAGCTGTAAACATTGCTGAAGAAGTGCAACATCAAACCCACATACCTGGAGGACGCTGCTGCTGACTGGTCCACCTGCCAGAGCGCTGTACAGAGGTGGGAGGAGGAGTGGAACATAAAGAAACAGCAAAAACAGCTCAGGCGACATACAACCATGCCTGCCCCCACCAACACAGACTGAGACATAGAACCATGCCTGTCCCCACCAACACAGACTGAGACATACAACCATGCCTGCCCCCACCAACACAGACTGAGACATACAACCATGCCTGTCCCCACCAACACAGACTGAGACATACAACCATGCCTGCCCCCACCAACACAGACTGAGACATACAACCATGCCTGTCCCCACCAACACAGACTGAGACATACAACCATGCCTGCCCCCACCAACACAGACTGAGACATAGAACCATGCCTGCCCCCACCAACACAGACTGAGACATACAACCATGCCTGCCCCCACCAACACAGACTGAGACATACAACCATGCCTGCCCCCACCAACACAGACTGAGACATACAACCATGCCTGCCCCCACCAACACAGAATGAGACATACAACCATGCCTGCCCCCACCAACACAGAATGAGACATACAACCATGCCTGCCCCTGCCAACACAGACTGAGACATACAACCATGCCTGCCCCCGCCAACACAGACTGAGACATACAACCATGCCTACCCCCGCCAACACAGACTGAGACATACAACCATGCCTGCCCCCGCCAACACAGACTGAGACATACAACCATGCCTGCCCCCGCCAACACAGACTGCACATGCCCCACCTGCAATACAGCTTGTGCATCTCGGATTGGACTCTAAGGTCACCAAAGAATTCACTGTTAACTCAGAAAGGGAAGTCATCATTGGATACGATGGACTACCATAACGTAACGTGTGTGTGTGTGTGTGCTTGCACACATTTACACTAAACTGTTATATTCACCACTAGCCCAGAAGAGGTGGTGGAGACTGAGGTCCTTTATAGAGCTGTTGAGTTGATAGAATAATCATATGGAGAGAAGAAGGTAATAACACTATACTACATGTACAGTAAAACGGGGTGGCCCTGAAAGCCCTGAAAGCATTACAGCGTTTGACTGACTGTGTGTGTGTGTGTCTGAATAGCGCTGTAGTGTATACAGATGTAGGATCTTAATTTGAGCCAGTTTGCTACACCAGGAAAACTCATCTTGCAGCAACAGAAAATGTGAATATTTATGTGGATTATTATGAATGGATATTTTTTGTAGGGGTTGATACACATTTTTTGTTAGGGCAAATCAAGTCTGACATTTAAAGTGGAAATTACAAACTTACACACATTACACACGTTTCAAACCTTGAATACACCACAAGTTTGCATTACCTGTTAAATGTGTGAAGTAGATAAAAGCTGTTTGGGGACGTTTAATGCTTGTCCTCATTTGTGAACGGAGTGAGGACGTGTATTACCCTCTCTCTCTCTTTCTCTTCCTCTCTCTCTCTTTCTCTTTCTCTCCATCTCGCTCTCCTTAAATGTTACTGTCCCAGTGATGCTTGGGGATTGGCGACTGTGTCACACATGCACACACACACACAGCCGCCACCACACACACACACACCTACCCATTTAATTAATCAGTACAGTATATGAATAATTCATTAAGTGCCTTGGGGCAGGAGATAATTATAATGATGAGGATAATTATGTTTATTTTGCTTTTTATTGTATTAAGATGTCAATAGCCCCTTTTGCAGTGCGGACACGTTTTATACAGAGTTCACAGTCACACATCCAGTCTAATGTGTAGAAAGAACTGAGTGGGAGAGAGTGTGATAGAGAGTGTGATAGAGAGTGTGATAGAGAGTGTGATAGAGAGTGTGATAGAGAGTGTGAGAGAGAGAGTGAGTGAGAGAGAGAAAGAGAGAGAGAGAGAGAGAGAGAGAGAGAGAGAGAGAGAGAGAGAGAGAGAGTGCGAGAGAGAGAGTGTGTGAAGGATGAAAATAGTGTTGGAAAAAGGAAAAGCGAAGTTTGCTATGAAATAATTATGATCTAAATTGGCTTGCTCAGGACCTGGCTGTTGGATTGGAAGAAAGGTGTATGTAGTGTTGAGTGGGTTTGACAGAGAGTGTGTGTGTGTGTGTGTGTGTGTGTGTGTGTGTGTGTGTGTGTGTGTGTGTGTGCATGAGTGTGTCTTCAGCCCAGCCAGGTTCAATAACATTTCAGCAGAAGCGCTGTTCAGGTATGCTGCATCCAACAGCTGGGCACTGATTCGTTACTGCTTCGCCGTGTGGTTGCTTGCTGTCTCTGATTAGTCAATGATTATCCATTTATTTTCATGGCAGTGAGAATCGCTATGATTGGTTTTCACTGTGTTGTCATTAATTAGGCCAATTTGAGGATGTTCGCAAGTAATGTAATTGTGTTCTGTTTGGCTGGGGAGTTCCTACAGTACAGTAAAGAGCTTTGAGTCGGGGAGAAAAGCTTTTTATAAATGCAAGTAATTCTCATCTTCATCATCATCATTATCAAGGTTTAGTTCTAGGGCTAGGGTTAGGTTTAAGGTTATTCATGTTATTTATGATTTATTTATGAACTGATGGTAATGAATTTATGATTGACATTTGAGACATGTGGGTATTGATAAAACCTAAACCTACATTCTGTAGCTCATGGTCACATCCATCAGTCTACCATTGATCCTTCCACAGTGACTCCCAGAGGGACAGACTCCCACAGCCACGTTACTGACTTATTTTCAAATGGATTCCATTGTTTTTTTCCCCTCATCAATTGACTTACAATACCCCATAATGACAAAGCAAAAACAGGTTATTATCATTTTATCAAAAAACTGAAATATCACATTTACATAAGTATTCAGACCCTTTGTTAAAGCACCTTTGGCAGCGATTACAGCATCAAGTCTTCTGGGGCATGACGCTACAAGCTTGGCACATCTGTATTTAGGGAGTTTCTCCCATTCTTCTCTGTAGATCCTCTCAAGCTCTGTCAGGTTGGATGGGGAGCGATGCTGCACAGCTATTTTAGGGGTCTCTCCAGAGATGTTTGATCGGGTTCAAGTCTGTGCTCTGGCTGGGCCACTCAAGGACATTCAGAGACTTGTCCCGAAGCCACTCTTTCACTTGGCTGTGTGCGTAGGGTTATGTCCTGTTGGAAGGTGAACTTTCGCCCCAGTCTGAAGTCCTGAGTGCTCTGGAGCAGGTTTTCATCAAGGATCTCTCTGTACTTCGCTCAGTTCGTCTTTTCCTCGATCCTGACTAGTCTCCCAGTCCCTGCCCGCTGAAAAACATCCCCGCAGCATCATGCTGCCACTACCATGCTTCAGAGTAGGGATGGTGCCAGGTTTCTTCCAGACGTGACGCTTGGCATTCAGGCCAAAGAGTTCAATCTTGTTTTCATCAGACCAGAGAATCTTGTTTTTTCATGGACTGAGAGTCCTTTGGGTCCCTTTTGGCAAACTCAAAGCGGGGCTGTCATGTGCTGTCAATTGAATTTACCACAGGTGGCCTCCAATCAAGTTGTAGAAACATTGCAAGGATGATCAATGGAAACAGGATGCACCTGAGCACAACTTCGAGTCTCATAGCAAAGGGTCTGAATACTTATGTTTTTGCTTTGTCATTATGGGGTATTGTGTGTAGATTGATGAGGAAAACATTTAATTTAATCCATTTTAGAATAAGGCTGTAAAATAACAAAACGTGGAAAAAGTCAAGGGGTCTGAATACTTTACATATGACAGTCCCTCTCTGTGGGCCTCTCTTCTCCTCTCCAGCCAGGAAAGGAAAAGTCAATGTGGATCATTGGATGTGGGACTCAACCCATCGATCACTGGCCTGATGGATGGCCTCCATGGGCAAGAGCAGGTGGTCGTGGCGGGATCACACACACACACACACACACACACACACACACACACACACACACACACACACACACACACACACACACACACACACACACACACACACACACACCAGGGCCAATGTGTGTGAAATTTGAGAAACTCCCAGCGTCTCCATGCAGTGCCTCTGGGTACCCCTCATTTGATTAGTGGCTTTGAGCGTCCAACAGTCCGATCCAGAAATCAATACGTGTTTGAAACAGCCCCCCAAAGCCCTCTGTTCCACAGGAGCTCATTTAGACCCAGCCGTCAATCTCAGGACTGGGCAGCGGACAGGTCCGGGCTGTCTGGGAGGCTGGTGAGGGCTTGTGTCAGTCAGTGGGGTTAGGGTAGTAAGTGGCCTATAGGTTTTATAGTAATATTGTGTCAGTCAGTGGGGTTAGGGTAGTAAGTGGCCTATAGGTTTTATAGTAATATTGTGTCAGTCAGTGGGGTTAGGGTAGTAAGTGGCCTATAGGTTTTATAGTAATATTGTGTCAGTCAGTGGGGTTAGGGTAGTAAGTGGCCTATAGGTTTTATAGTAATATTGTGTCAGTCAGTGGGGTTAGGGTAGTAAGTGGCCTATAGGTTTTATAGTAATATTGTGTCAGTCAGTGGGGTGGGTGTAGTGTAGGAGAAGAGAGGCCTATAGACTGCTAGTAGTTGTAGTAGTACTAGTGTGGTGGAGGGGGGTGGGGTGGAGGGAGAGTGGTCTGATAGTAGTCGTGGTATTGTGTCAGTCAGTGGGGTGGGTGTAGTTTGCGCCTGTCCAAACTAAACTGAAACAACATGTTCAACATAGAGCCTGTCCACCCACGGACCCACCACCACAACCAACCACATTCCCACATGTGCACACACTTCCCTGTCACACACACACGTCGTCACCCCCTGTGACACAACCCGCTTCACCCACACACCTGCCAATCACCCAGCTCCGCCCGGCTGGCTTGCTCTCTGCCCGCCCACACGTGACAGTTAGCTGGCTAATGGGGCGGCACGGGCCTGGGCGTGTGGCGAGGCGACGGGCCCTAAATCTGTCTGTTGATTTAGGGCCGCCCACTCTGGCTAGTCGACTCGACTGACTGGCTAGCAGGCTAACTGGCACTTAGGAGTGAGGCACGCTGGGATGGCATGGGCGTGGGAAAATGGCGTCTGCACGTGTCTGGGGAAGGGGGAATGGATTCAATTCAATAGATCTGTATTTTCACCTAATCAAATCAAATTGTATTTGTCACATGCGCCGAATACAACAGGTGCAGTTTTAAGAAAAATAAGTGTTAAGTAAAAAATAGATAAGTAAAAAATAATAATAATTTAAGAACAGCAGTAAAATAACAATAGCGAGGCTATATACAGGGGGGACCGGTACAGAGTCAATGTGATGGGGCACAGGTCATTCGAGGTAATTGAGGTAATATGTACATGTAGGTAGAGGTAAAGTGACTATGCATGGATAGGGCAGCGTAAAAACGTTAATATATGTACATAAAAACATACACACAGCGGGTGATGTGTGAGTGATGAGTGAGTGATGTGTCTGTGTGTTTTGGTGGCTGTGATGACTGGGATACTTAATAGTCTGGTGTGTAGAGATGTTGTGTGTTGGTGGGATAAAACAGTCAATTTTATGATTAGGAATAAGATACAATCGTGTCCAAAATTATTGACACCCTTGATGAAGATGAGAAATAATGACTGAATAAAATACATCATTTAAATACTGCGCTATACTGTAAGAGAAAAAAAAGGGGAAATTATATTATTTTATACCTATACATTTGCTCAAAGAAAGAGATTTTGTTTAACAAGTAATCCTTTTTTTCTCAAAAAGGGAATGGTTCAAAATGATTGACAAAAGATTCTTAGAAATTGTCAAAGGTTTAGAATCTGGTCCCATATTCCTAGTACACAATGACGACATCAAGATTGATGTCGTCATCCATGTCGTCATCCAGGCTGGCAATCATTTCAGACGCCACTGTACTAAATTTGGGTCCAAGCAATTCTGTTTTTATGATCGGTATACAAATATGAAGATGTAAACTTTGTTTTAATGGATATGGCTCTCTAGTGTTTGTGTGAATTTAACAGTGAAGATGTACAGCTGTGAGTAAGGATATGACCTGTTATATAACTTACATTGTAGCAGTTTTGAGCCATGGCTATTCTTGTTGAATATTCAGGACCAGTCATGTTGTCATCCCCTGTTGATGGATACTGCGACACACGCACATGCACACACACACACACAGCAACAAAATGAACTTTTACTTACTTGAGTGTGTGTGCACGCCTGTACTGTATGTCGGTCCCTCTCCGATCCTCATCTCTGTCTGTACGTGGCAGCAGGGAGCACACATGACTGCACAACTGTTAATTTCTCTGACTGAATAAATTATTGGTTGATAAATAAATGAATAAATTAAAGAATGGAGAGGAGGGAGGAGGAGGAAGCTAAGGTAGGAGTGAAAAAGTTCTCATCAGAAACATTTAATTTCTCACTCCGACACCCACGAGAACAGGGGGAGGATGGTGAGTGAGGGGTGGAGGGTGTATGTGTGAGTATAATGTGTGTGTGTGTGTGTGTGTGTTTAAAACAAATAACTTCATTTTCTGCCTGTTTATCACACTCTGACACACAGACAGTATTTATATCAGGGTACCTACTAACAAACTCCCATAAGCACTCGTGTGCACTGTACCATACACACGCAAACTAGGATTGGTCTGACAGGGCCTTTTAGTACATCCAAATTCCCTGTGTGTTAAGTTATACTTCAACATGCATTTGTTGGCTTCAGTAGGGGGCAATGCAGCATGGATAAATCCAGGAGTTTTTCCAACCAGGGCCCAGAGTTTTTCCTTTTCTTGACCCAATGTACCTGGGCCCAGAGTTTTTCCTGGTTGGGAGGATTCTAAAGGCATCTGCAGGCTTCCCATCCAAAACAGTTTGGAACAGTTTGTTCATATATTATGACAACTTTTTGTGACGTTTTTGTTCGTTTTGGTCTTCGGCTGTTCGTGCACACAAAAACGTTTCTCAAGGCAATCCGAAGTCGTTAGCTGAAGTCTACGATCCTTTGTCTGTGATTGGTCAACAGTAGGGATTCTTCAAGGAAGTGTTTGTTGTCGTTCAAGGAGAGATTAATAATTTTTATGCAAATTCTTCCACTTGAGAAATACTGCACCAAACATCAGATGTAAAATCTCCTCAACAAAAACGTCAAAATGAATGACAGATTTCTTGACTTATCTTAGATTAATTCTCACTATTTTGAGGAACTGTATACTGGCTACGGTGTCTCAAGATGGACAAACAGTACTATTGCCTCCTTTTTCTCCTTTTTTAAGCGAAGGCTTTTTAAGGGAGTATGCGAGCACACTCGTATAGTTCGCCTAGCCGAGTTCACACCTGAATGGAGCTGAGGGAAAGAGCCTGTGACACTGCAGAGCGTTGGGCCAGTACCGAAAGGTTGCTGGTTTGAACCCCTAAGCCGACTAGGTGAAAGATCTGTCTGTGCCCTTGAGCAAGGCACTGAACCCTAATTACTCCTTTAAGTTGCTCTGCATAAGAGCATCTGCTAAATGACTAAACTGTAATTGGCACCCTATTCCCTATAAAGTGCACTACTTTTGACCAGTCCAACTACTTTTGTGCACTATATCAGGACTAGGGTGCAATTAGCATCCCTAATGGACAGAGCCTGTGGCACTGCACCAGGGCCAGTTTACTCAGTCGGGGCCTCTACTTACTATTGAGAGTTAGAATAGTAGAATACACCAGGTGCAATTTAGACATTGGTTGTGCATCAGCAGTTTTTCTCTTATGTCAGTCACTGGCAGTCCTCAATTAGCCATGTCAGCTAACCATTTTAGATTGGTAGTTAGTCTAGCCAGATATCTAAACGTGTAGTAATCATGGCTGAATACCGGCCGTGCCCAGGGGCCCTGACCTCCAGGGGGCCCCCATTGATTTTGTTAGTCATTCTCACTCAGATCATATTAACATGGCATAAGCTATTACAAAGTGTGTAGAATTGCAGGAAATTTGCTTTAAATTAGCTAAAAGTTGTTATCACCCCATGGCAAAATGTGTAGAATTGCAGGAAATCTACTTTAAAACTTAAATTTAATTTTTGCCACTAGGTGGGTGGCCCCCCAACCAAATCTTGTTCAGGGCCCCCAAAAGGCTTTGCAGAGAATCTCACAATAAAACTGTCTTTAAATTATGCATGTGTTCCGTTCTTCTGTGTACTGCCTACAGGCTAGATGTGATGTGATGTGAGTTGAAGGCCACCAGGTTTCACTCAGTACCAGCTATAAATAATTCTCCTGAACGCATACTACAGTCGTCACAGACACACACACACACAATCTTTCTTTGTCTTTGCTTTCTCTGTTAATGTTGTTAGTACTTCCTCTTTCAGCTTTCCTTCTCTCTCTGTGTCTCTCTTTCTTTCTTTCTTTCTCTTTGCCCTTTGTGTTCAAGTTGTCATTTCTCTCTCCCTTCCCTCGACTTTCTCTCTCTCCATTTTCTCACCCCTCCACCCCCCTCTCCATCTATCTCTCCTAACCTAATAAGTGAGTGAATGCTGTTGCAGCAGAAAACCGTCTCTCTCCCCCGCAGACTCAATTTGACGGCAGCGCTGATTTCTTTTTTCACCTCGTTTTAGGAGTTATCACATTGACATCATTAAGCCTCACTCTCTTTCAGCGGCTCACTCCTTCGTTATCCTTTCCATTTTACACCTTTCTTATGGGACTGCGTCTCAGTTTTTCCATTTGAGAGTAAATCATCAAGGGAAACGCTAGAGTAATGTTAAGATCTATGGGAGTCTTGGGTTGTGTAACGTTGAATCAATGTCCACTATTTTAGTTAATGGGCACCTGGTTGTGTAGTGTTGAATCAACATTGAAACAGTGTTTGCCCCTATACAGTGCCTTCGGGAAAGTATTCAGACCCCTTGACTTTTTCCACATTTTGTTACATTACAGCCTTATATCCTTATTTCCTCATCAATCTACACACAATACCTCATAATGACAAAGTGAAAAACGTTTTTTTAGATAAAAACAGAAATACCTTATTTACATAAGTATTCAGACCCTTTGCTATGAGACCTGACATTGAGCTCAGCTGCATCCTGTTTCCATTGATCATCCTTAAGATGTTTCTACAACTTGATTGGAGTCCACCTGTGGTAAATTCAATTGATTGGACATGATTTGGAAAGGCACACACCTGTCTGCATAAGGTCCCACAGTTGACAATGCATGTCAGAGCAAAAACCAAGCCATGAGGTCGAAGGAATTGTCTGTAGAGCTCCGAGACAGGATTGTGTCGAGGCACAGATCTGGGGAAGGGTACCAAAAACATTCTGCAGCATTGAAGGTTCCCAAAAACACAGTGGCCTCCATCATTCTTAAATGGAAGAAGTTTGGAACCACCAAGACTCTTCCTAGAGCTGGCCGCCCGGCCAAACTGAGTAATCGGGGGGAAAACGTCCTTGGTCAAGGAGGTGACCAAGAGCCTGATGGTCACTCTGACAGAGCTCCGGAGTTCCTCTGTGGGGATGGGTGAACCTTCCAGAAGGACAATCATCTCTGCAGCACTCCACCAATCAGGCCTTTATGGTAGAGTGGCCAGACGGAAGCCACTCCTCAGTAAAATATACAATTGAAGTCGGAAGTTTACTTACACTTAGGTTGGAGTCATTAAAACCTGTTTTTCAACCACTCCACATATTTCTTGTTAACAAGCTATAGTTTTGGCAAGTCGGTTAGGACATCTACTTCGTGCATGACACGTAATTTTTACAACAATTGTTTACAGACAGATTATTTCACTTATCATTCACTGTATCACAATTCCAGTGGGTCAGAAGTTTACATACACTAAGTTGACAGTGCCTTTCAACAGCTTTGAAAATTCCAGAAAATGATGTCATGTCTTTAGAAGCTTCTGATAGGCTAATTGACATCATTTGAGTCAATTGGAGGTGTACCTGTGGATGTATTTCAAGGCCTACCTTCAAACTCAGTGCCTCTTTGGTTGACATCATGGGAAAATCAAAAGAAATCAGCCAAGACCTCAGAAAGAAATTGTTAGACCTCCACAAGTCTGGTTCATCCTTGGGAGCAATTTCCAAACTCCTGAAGGTACCACGTTCATCTGTACAAACTATAGTATAAACACCATGGGACCACGCAGTTGTCATACCGTTCAGGAAGGAGACACTTTCTGTCTCCTAGAGATGAAAGTACTTTGGTGCAAAAAGTGCAAATCAATCCCAGAACTACAGCAAAGGACCTTGGGAAGATGATGGAGGAAACAGGTACAAAAGTATCTATATCCACAGTAAAACGAGTCCTATATCAACATAACCTGAAAGGCCGCTCAGCAAGGAAGAAGCCATTGTTCCAAAACCGCCATAAAAAAATCCAGACTATGGTTTGCAACTGCACATGGGGACAATACTTTTTGGAGAAATGTCCACTGGTCTGATGAAACAAAAATAGAACTGTCCGGCCATAATGACCATCGTTATGTTTGGAGGAAAAAGGGTGAGGCTTGCAAGCCAAAGAACACCATCCCAACCGTGAAGCACGGGGTGGCAGCATCATGTTGTGGGGGAGCTTTGCAGCAGGAGAGACTGGTGCACTTTACAAAATAGATGGCATCACGAGGAAGGAAACTTATGTGGATATATTGAATCAACATCTCAAGACATCAGTCAGGACGTTAAAGCTTGGTCGCAAATGGGTCTTCCAAATGGACAGTGAACCCAAACATACTTCCAAAGTTGTGGCAAAATGGCTTAAGGACAACAAAGTCAAGGTATTGCAGTGGCCATCACAAAGCCCTTACCTCAATCCTATAGAAAATTTGTGGGCAGAACTAAAAAAGCGTGTGCGATCAAGGAGGCCTACAAACCTGACTCAGTTACATCAGCTCTGTCACGAGGAATGGGCCAAGATTTACCAAACTTATTGTGGGAAGCTTGTGAAAGGCTACCAGAAACGTTTGACCCAATTTAAACAATTTAAAGGCAATGCTACCAAATAGTAATTGACCCACTGGGAATGTGATGAAAGAAATAAAACCTGAAATAAATAATTCTCTCTACTATTATTCTGACATTTCACATTCTTAAAATAAAGTGGTGATCCTAATTTAGAATAAGGCTGTAACATAACAAAATGTGGAAAAAGTCCAGGTGTCTGAATACTTTCCGAAGGCACTGTATGTTTCTCAATGCTTTTCTCCGAGCAGTGACTCTCACCTAGAGTGGGTGGAGCTAAGGGGTCAGAGGTCAGCGCAAATGAAACTGACAGAGGGAGAGGTCAGGGGGTGGGGGAGGGAGGGAGGGAGGAGAGAAAGGAATGAAGGGGAGAGGAGGGGGGTTAAACCCCCTACAGAAATGGAGCAAAAAGTTAATATCCTGGCTGGCCTCCAGTATTAACTAGGGTTAAACCACTATGGGCTTCTGCTTTAATGAGCAACAGCCCATTAGAGAAGCTACAAGTTCCCCCCTAACCAGTTGTCCAGGGTCAGCCTGTGGTTCAGGTTAGGAATAAGGTTAGTTCGGGTTATTTGTTCTGAAATCTGTGGTTCTAGCTTGAGCATAGGCCACAGCACCTTTATTACTTAGGAATGCTGTAGGGTTAGGGCTGCCGTATTGGCTTAATTTGAGGGCAAATAAAGTCCCATTTAGGTGCCAGTAGTTGGAAGCCGTTTCTGTTCCTCCGGTTCTCCACCGCAGGCTTTCACTTGTCTTTAAACTAGGGTCATAGAAGTCCTAGCTGCACAAACATGCAGTCATACACACACCATTCCCCAAACACACACCTCCTGTCTGTAAACCGTGCCCCAGGCGAGGGTTTGTCCCAGTGTGGCTCTGGAGGCCCCTGGCATATATATATAGATTAAGGTTCAGAGGCGCAGCGTTGTGAGAGTTACAGGCGTCATGTATGCGCCCCCAAAACCGTCACACCTCCCTCTTTAAAACTCCACTCTGTGATTTTGATTTTACAGTCATTTTTGATCCTTTAAAAGAATGTAAGCGGCGTGGCTGCTGACTGCTGGTTTATTGTTTTTCAAATGACGTTTTGGGCCTTTTTTTAAGTGTTTCAAAATCACTGGGTCCTTTAGCGCAGGAAGCTGAGGTTTGCTGTTGGTAAGAAAGACGCATGTCTGTGGTGTTAAAAATCGAAATAGGGCCACCCCATGGGAACGTTCATCTCCACGACAGCACTTCAATCTAATTAACATGGAGTAAAGGATATGACTGGAATTAAAGCTGCTAACTGACACATGGTGTGTGTGTGTGTATTTGGAATGTGTCTGTAACACACGTTTATTGCATGTGTGTGGGTACAAGATCCATGTGGTAGCTCAGTTGGGAGCGTTCACTACTGTCAGAGTAGCTGTGTTGCATATGCTCAATCAATGCACACCCTTCACTGCTTCAGTTACCCAATGGAGGGAGAGAATTTAGTTAGGTGCGTGCTATATTTGGGCGCACTGTCTGAAAATATTACCCGTAGTATTTGATGCAAAACACACCATGGACAACTAAAAAACAAGGCAGCTATTTCATAGTGTCAACAGGAGTGCTCTACCTAAGGTGCAATTTCAGACATGGTCTCTGTCTTCCTGACTTATATGAAATGTCTCCCATGCCATTCTAAAAATGACAGCAGTCTTGATAAACAGTCTTCCATTCTCTCTTACGACGGTTTCTGAAAACAACATTAGTTTGGGGGTAGAAAGGGATAGATAAAAAGTGTTGGTTGGTTGTGTGTTTGCCGAGATAAATTAATCTTTGCCTTTTGTGTTGACAATACATTATGCCCCAGTAGGCTTCCCTTCTAAGCCGTGACATTTTCCCACAATATTGCACTTGTTAAACCAAGACTTAGGATTCTATAATAACTCAAGACAACTCTGGATGTAAACAAACACACACACAACATGTGTGCCCAGAAATAATAGAATCATAACCCTTTATATTCTGTCTATGCTTGTCTACTTGTGTCTCTATGTATATCTGTCTCTATACCTTCTGTCTGTTGCTTTGTTTTCCTCCCTCTGTCACTCTAATGCTGTACTATGCCTTTCTCTCTCTCTCTCTCTCTCTCTCTCTCTCTCTCTCTCTCTCTCTCTATGTTCATCTTTATCGTGTTATGTATTTGTGTCTTAGCTTTTGTCTTAATTTCCATCTTGGTTAATATTGTTGTTTCTCTCCCCTATTCTATCTCTCTCTCTCTGTGTCTTCTCCTCATCTGTAAAGACAGAAGGATGTCATTGAGAAATGGGGGGATGAGGACAGAGGGATGGAGGGATAGAGGGATGGAGGGGTAGAGGGAGGGGGGATGGCCGTATCATTATCTGTTCCGCTGCACAAGGCACAACATACAAACACACACACAGCACAAACGTATTTAATACATAACGTGACATATGAAAAAGCTTTCAGGAAAAAAACGACAGTGTTTGTTTAATCTGGCAGAAACACACAACAGGAGATGGAGGGATAGAGAGGCTAGGAGAGCAAAGGGAAAAGACGATTCTGCACTTCGTCCCCCTTTTAATACATCACGGTTAGTCACGGAAAGCCTGCCCTCTATCTCTCTCTCTTTCTACTCCAGCTCTCTCTCTTTCTACTCTGTCTCTCTTTTCTACCCCATCTCTTTCTCTTACCCCAATCAGCATTCAAAATACACCCCACAGAGTCTCTATCAGCTGTGTGTGGTTTGCATATCTGTTGTGAATCAGTAAATGTGGCTATGTGAGTCTGTGTGTATTTCTACGCTGTGTAAGAGTGTGTCTGTATTGTACTGTATGTGTGTATCGCTGTGTTGTTTGTGAATATTTATGTGTGTGTGTCTCTCTGATTTGGCGTTGTGTGTGTGTATGTGTGTGTGTGTGTGTTGGTATTAATATGCAAGGGAAACAGCTGGTGACTCTAATGCCCGTCCCTCCCACATCCTCAGGTCTGCACTGCTCACTGAGCTGACTACTGTACACACACTCATCTCTTCCTCATCTCCTCCTCATCTGTTCTTCTCCTCCTGTCTTCCTCCAGGCAGAGAGAGAGAGAGAGAGAGAGAGAGAGAGAGAGAGAGAGAGAGAGAGAGAGAGAGAGAGAGAGAGAGAGAGAGAGAGAGAGAGACGGGTTGATCCCAACTAATTACTGCTGCAAGCCACACCATGCATGAGTGTTAATATCATGACCGGATGTTTTTGGGGATGCGGTTTGCAATAACCCATGCTTTTTGGAGTGCATTCCTGCTCCTGATTGCACAGACACACACAGCAGTACTACTGTGTGCCATGGGTCGGCCCTGTCATGCCCTGCAGTGTATGAACTACTGCCAGCCTGTTGTGGAGCAGAGTGGACGCAGCGCGTCCTTAGTTGCGTGACTTTTCTTCATAAAAACGCCACTCAGTGTTTATTCTGAGGAATCAAAAGCAGCTGGAGGGTTCTCTCCCTCTCTCGATCCCTCTCTCTCTGTGTTTCTGAGTGTATCTCTGTCCCTCTCTCTCTCTCTCGCTCTCTGTTCCTAAGTGTCTCCTCTCTCTTCCTTTTTCTCCCTCTCTCTTCCACAAAATATCTCTTTCACAGAGGAAGCGCGTACACAGGGCTCTTTGCCCAGACCTTCTCCACCTCGCTCGTCTCTCCCTGCCTCACTCTCTCCCTCCCCTACTCCTCTCCTTTCAATCTGACATATCTACGAGGCCTTCGCTAATTTCATTCATGCGTTCAGACTGCCTTCATTATGTCTCAGTGGCTCTAGGTACAGTAACAGTATATCACTGTTGTGTGTATCTAAGGCTGCGGGGAGATGTCCTGATCAGTCTCTCCTCTCCCATCACCACTGAGTAGAATGATGTTGCCCCCAGACACTTATTTAAGGTCAGTTTTCAGTCTTTCCCCTTGATACTTCTGTTTAGAATCGACAGAGGGGTAAACTGATCCTAAATCTGTGTCTAAGGGGCCATCACCACTAGCCCACAACCACGCAGATCTTCACCCCCCTCTGGTGGTCAGTGGCAGTACAACAGGCACTTGTTGACTATAGATGGCTGAGCCAGTGGTTGTCGTTGGTTGATTATTTATATATTTATGTATTTCCACATTGATTTCTCCCTCAGCCTGACGCTTGGCTAATCCACAGTGACTGCCTGTCACAATCTGATGGATGCGACAGAGTCGGCACACAAATACTGAGCTGAATGAGCAGCCAATACAGCTACAGCTGTAGGTCTTAGTGTGAGACCACGGACAAGGTATTGGACAAGGGAACGCTGTGTCATGTAATTATGTGCCGTCTACTGTTTACACAGACTGAAGATGGACACAACAGCATGTTTATTGGAGTGTGGAGATTGATAATGTGCCATGTTGCTACTTGTGTCTCCCTCTCCATCTCTCTGTCCCCTGTGGGTAGAGCTATCTGCCTGTCTGTCTAAGCTCGGTACCATGCTGGGTGAGATATACAGCTGTGTCTCTCTCTCTCTCTCTCTGTGTGTGTGTGTGTGTCTGTGTGAGTGTGCGCGTGCGTGTTCCTGTGCCTGTGTGCATGTGATTCTGTGTGTGTGTGTGTGTATCTCGGTGTGTATAGCCCTGCGTGTGGGAGCTTGTTTTTCCCGCACCATTTTCGCAGCAGAGTGAAGGTGCACCTCTCGACTCGGTGTAGGTAAATGTATGCAGTGACTGTCCCATTTCCAACCACTGTTTCTAGGGTCGTCCCCGGAGACTAAACTAAAGGCAGAGAGAGAGAGATGGAGAGACAGAGAGAGGGAGGAAGGGAGGGAAGGAGGGAGGGAGGGAGTCTGATAATAGAACCTTGGCTAGAAAGAGGGTCACTGTTTTCCTAATCAGACAGGGGGCCTCGCTGCCACTGACAGGGGGGGTGAGATAACGATGTGGTGGGAGGAAGATATGCGAAGAGGTGGGGAGATAGAAGAGAGAGATGGGTGAGGGAAAAGAGGGGGTGGTGACTGTGCAGGTGGAGGAGAGGAGGGTAAAGAAATGCTGAAGAAAACCCTGAAAGAGCAGAACAGACAGAGAGAGAGGGAGTGGAGGAATGGGTTGGTAGAGAGAGGGAGTGGAGGAATGGGTTGGTAGAGAGAGGGAGTGGAGGAATGGGTTGGTAGAGAGAGGGAGTGGAGGAATGGGTTGGTAGAGATAGGGAGTGGAGGAATGGGTTGGTAGAGAGAGGGAGTGGAGGAATGGGTTGGTAGAGAGAGGGAGTGGAGGAATGGGTTGGTAGAGAGGGAGTGGAGGAATGGGTTGGTAGAGATAGGGAGTGGAGGAATGGGTTGGTAGAGAGGGAGTGGAGGAATGGGTTGGTAGAGATAGGGAGTGGAGGAATGGGTTGGTAGAGAGAGGGAGTGGAGGAATGGGTTGGTAGAGAGAGGGAGTGGAGGAATGGGTTGGTAGAGAGAGGGAGTGGAGGAATGGGTTGGTAGAGAGAGGGAGTGGAGGAATGGGTTGGTAGAGAGAGGGAGGAGGAATGGGTTGGTAGAGATAGGGAGTGGAGGAATGGGTTGGTAGAGAGAGGGAGTGGAGGAATGGGTTGGTAGAGAGAGGGAGTGGAGGAATGGGTTGGTAGAGAGGGAGTGGAGGAATGGGTTGGTAGAGAGGGAGTGGAGGAATGGGTTGGTAGAGAGAGGGAGTGGAGGAATGGGTTGGTAGAGATAGGGAGTGGAGGAATGGGTTGGTAGAGAGAGGGAGTGGAGGAATGGATTGGTAGAGAGAGGGAGTGGAGGAATGGGTTGGTAGAGAGAGGAGAGTGGAGGAATGGGTTGGTAGAGAGAGGGAGTGGAGGAATGGGTTGGTAGAGAGAGGGAGTGGAGGAATGGGTTGGTAGAGAGAGGGAGTGGAGGAATGGGTTGGTAGAGAGAGGGAGTGGAGGAATGGGTTGGTAGAGAGAGGAGAGTGGAGGAATGGGTTGGTAGAGAGAGGGAGTGGAGGAATGGGTTGGTAGAGAGAGGGAGTGGAGGAATGGGTTGGTAGAGAGAGGGAGTGGAGGAATGGGTTGGTAGAGAGAGGGAGTGGAGGAATGGATTGGTAGAGAGAGGGAGTGGAGGAATGGGTTGGTAGAGAGAGGGAGTGGAGGAATGGGTTGGTAGAGAGAGGGAGTGGAGGAATGGATTGGTAGAGAGAGGGAGTGGAGGAATGGGTTGGTAGAGAGAGGGAGTGGAGGAATGGATTGGTAGAGAGAGGGAGTGGAGGAATGGGTTGGTAGAGAGGGAGTGGAGGAATGGGTTGGTAGAGAGAGGGAGTGGAGGAATGGGTTGGTAGAGAGAGGAGTGGAGGAATGGGTTGGTAGAGAGAGGGAGTGGAGGAATGGATTGGTAGAGAGAGGGAGTGGAGGAATGGGTTGGTAGAGAGAGGGAGTGGAGGAATGGGTTGGTAGAGAGAGGGAGTGGAGGAATGGGTTGGTAGAGAGAGAGAGTGGAGGAATGGGTTGGTAGAGAGAGAGTGGAGGAATGGGTTGGTAGAGAGAGGGAGTGGAGGAATGGGTTGGTAGAGAGAGGAGTGGAGGAATGGGTTGGTAGAGAGAGGAGTGGAGGAATGGGTTGGTAGAGAGAGGAGAGTGGAGGAATGGGTTGGTAGAGAGGGAGTGGAGGAATGGGTTGGTAGAGAGAGGGAGTGGAGGAATGGGTTGGTAGAGAGGGAGTGGAGGAATGGGTTGGTAGAGAGAGGGAGTGGAGGAATGGGTTGGTAGAGAGAGGGAGTGGAGGAATGGGTTGGTAGAGAGAGGAGAGTGGAGGAATGGGTTGGTAGAGAGGGAGTGGAGGAATGGGTTGGTAGAGAGAGGGAGTGGAGGAATGGGTTGGTAGAGATAGGGAGTGGAGGAATGGGTTGGTAGAGATAGGGAGTGGAGGGAATGGGTTGGTAGAGAGAGGGAGTGGAGGAATGGGTTGGTAGAGAGAGGAGAGTGGAGGAATGGGTTGGTAGAGAGAGGGAGTGGAGGAATGGGTTGGTAGAGAGGGAGTGGAGGAATGGGTTGGTAGAGAGAGGGAGTGGAGGAATGGGTTGGTAGAGAGAGAGAGTGGAGGAATGGGTTGGTAGAGAGAGGAGTGGAGGAATGGGTTGGTAGAGAGAGGAGAGTGGAGGAATGGGTTGGTAGAGAGGGAGTGGAGGAATGGGTTGGTAGAGAGAGGAGAGTGGAGGAATGGGTTGGTAGAGAGAGGAGTGGAGGAATGGGTTGGTAGAGAGAGGGAGTGGAGGAATGGGTTGGTAGAGAGAGGGAGTGGAGGAATGGGTTGGTAGAGAGAGGAGAGTGGAGGAATGGGTTGGTAGAGAGAGGGAGTGGAGGAATGGGTTGGTAGAGAGAGGGAATAGAGGAATGGATTGGTAGAGAGAGGGAGTGGAGGAATGGGTTGGTAGAGAGAGGGAGTGGAGGAATGGGTTGGTAGAGAGAGGGAGTGGAGGAATGGGTTGGTAGAGAGAGGGAGTGGAGGAATGGGTTGGTAGAGAGAGGGAATAGAGGAATGGATTGGTAGAGAGAGGGAGTGGAGGAATGGGTTGGTAGAGAGAGGGAGTGGAGGAATGGGTTGGTAGAGAGAGGGAGTGGAGGAATGGGTTGGTAGAGAGAGGGAGTGGAGGAATGGATTGGTAGAGAGAGGAGACAGGGGAGAGACAGATAGAGGGAAGTATGGGAGAGAGGGAGGAAGGGAGGAAGGGAGGGAGGGGTATAGATGTGGAATGTACAAGGAACACATTATGTAGAATAATAGCTTAATCGTAGAAAGAACAAAGATTTACGCCCCCAAAAGTATAGTGATATGTTCTTAAATGTCCTTGTCTTTTGTTACACATTTCGATCAGATAACACAAGAAAATACTGAAATGGAAAGTGCTGCGTGTGCATTTATGTGCCTTTGTACATTTACGTTTCTATGCATACGTTTGTGTGTGTGTGTGTGTGTGTGTGTGTGTGTGTGTGTGTGTGTGTGTGTGTGTGTGTGTGTGTGTGTGTGTGTGTGTGGAAATGAGGTTTTTACTGCTGTGACTCCCCAGGTTTACGAGCCCCGTATAATGTAACGTGTAGAAGCCTGCCAACACCCCTGTCTGCAGAGCATCACACTGATCCTTACAGGGCTGCATGAGGCCTACTGCACACTGCATAGTAACATTAGTATTACTGGGAAAGGAAAACAGAAGGTTATAAGGTTTATAGCAGGCATATTAGGAAAAAGGGGGCAGAACTGCAGTAATATCAGTGGCTTTAGTAGTTACAGTAAAAAAGGAAGTGAAATATAAATGGGAGATTCACAGTTAAACAGAATATAGAGAAATACCAATGGTAGTTAAAGACAAAGGATAGTGGCATAGTGAAGGTAGACAACTTTAGATATCCACTGCAGTAGAAGCAGCAGCTGCTGTCCTCAGGGTTGTCATCTAGTACGGAGCAGGTGCAGTGGAGAGGGTCTAATTCTAGAGAGAGAGGGAGAGAGGGAGAGAGGGGGAGGAGGAGGGAGAGAGAGAGAGAGAGAGAGAGAGAGGGGAGGGAGAGAGGGAGAGAGGGAGGAGGAGGGAGAGAGAGAGAGGGAGAGAGGGAGAAGGGAGGGAGAGAGAGAGAGAGAGAGAGAGAGAGAGAGAGAGAGAGAGAGAGAGAGAGAGAGAGAGAGAGAGAGAGAGAGAGAGAGAGAGAGAGAGAGAGGGTAGAAGAAATGAAAGAGAATAGGTCACAAGGCAATTGGGTGAAGGAGTGCGTGGTTGATGTGAGAGAGATGCGAGTCATTTCTCTTTACTGTATCTCACCAGGGCAAGCTGGAGAGTTTGTGCGTGTGTGTGTGTACGGTCCTCAGAGATTGATTGCGCCACCATAATGTATTGTCAAGAGACAGATGTGCTTCCTCACATATTAAACACCAACACATAGAAATCTATATGTGTTCAGATAACATGTTCACACACACATCACATAGGCACTCAATCACAGAGTAGAATAGCACCTGCGCTCACTCAATCTCTGTTCACAAACACTCTCCATCACACTGAAAAGCACATACACTAACTCAATGTCTAACACACACACACACACACTTCTATATGAACACACACACACACTTCTATATGAACACACACACACACTTCTATATGAACACACACACACACACTTCTATATGAACACACACACACACACACTTCTATATGAACACACACACACACACACACACTTCTATATGAACACACACACACTTCTATATGAACACACACACACACTTCTATATGAACACACACACACTTCTATATGAACACACACACTGTCTCCAGCTGGGCAATGATGTGAGATGTGTGATGGGAGAGAAAGAGAGGGAGAGGGGGAGAGGGGGAGAGGGGGAGAGGGGGAGAGAGGAGCAATAAGAAAAAGAGAGACGTAAAGCGAGAGAGCGAGAGAGAGTGGAAGGAAGAGAGGGAGCGGGAGAGAGAAAGCGGCAGTGTGGTGTGTGTGACAGGGAGAGCAGAGCGAGGAAGAGGAGAGGGTGGAGGGTAGAAGGTAGAGGAGAGACAGGGCCCTGCTGTGTAAACAGGCTGCATTTCCATACAAATCAACGGAGCGTCAGTCGACCCCCTGTCCACACCAGGAGATAGGTCCAGTCAAACATTAAACACCACAGTCACACACACATGGTCACACACACACACAAACACATAGTCACACACACACAGTGACTCACTGGGAACAGCAATCACACACACAGTCAATCACAAAGGCACACGCACACACACACAGTCACACACACACAGTCACACACACACAGTCACACACACACAGTCACACACACAGTCACACACACAGTCACACACACACAGTCACACAGGGAGAGCAGCAATCACCTGCCCTTTACTCTGCAGCGCACACATACAGCAGCCAGATGGACAGAGCTAACAGACAGACGGGGAGATGGAAGGGAGGAGAGAGAGAGAAAGAGAAAGAAAGGATAGAAGGGAAATGAGGAGAGAGAAAGAGGGAGAAAGAGAACGAGCGAGCGAGAGAAGGGCCATGTGTGTTCAGTAACCCTGGATTCGCTGCAAGGCCTCGTGTCTGAGAGAACAAAGAGAGAGGGACTGGAGGGGAGTAGAGAAAGGAGAGGGTCGCTGACAGCCTAATATTAAATAGGATAACGGACAGAGACAGAGAGAGAAAGAGGCCAGCCTAACACTCACAGAGAAATGAAACACAGAGAAAGAGACAGAAAGAAGAGAGGGACGCTAACATTATGGAGCTGTTTCATTAAAAAGAGCCGAGGTAGACAGAGAGAGAAAGAGCGAGGAAGAACAAATGAAGGAGGAAATGGAAACATACAAGTCATCCGGCCTTTCCCTTCATGTTCCACCTCTTTTTCTCTTTTAACAGGGGAGACGGGAGGGAGAGAAAGAAATATTTATTTTTGGGGTGAGAAGATTTACATCAGACAGTAGCCTAAAGAAGAGCCACACTGTCCTCTGGGATTCCTGATCAGACGTCAAACCACGGTCACCTGGCAACGAGGTACACAATGGTGCTGAGACAGACAGACAGTAGTGCAAGACGGGGGTCGGGTGAGATGGAGCAGGTGTAGAACAGTGTTTGTACATCACACTTCCACAGGAGCGTGTGCTGCACCGTGTGTGTGTTAAGATATAATGAGAAAAATAAATGATCTACTGGCTAGGGGGATATCAGAGGGCATATGTCTATATATGTGTTTGTCTCTGTCATACTGATATTAATAAGATCTCATGGTTTCCCTTCGAAATTCGGTGTATTATGGATTGTCAAAGACTCCAGCCACTCTAGTCATAGACTGTTGTCTCTGCTACCGCACGGCAAGCGGTACCGGAGCACCAAGTCTAGGTCCAAGAGGCTTCTAAACAGCTTCTACCCCCAAGCCATAAGACTCCTGAACAGCTAATCAAAGGGGTACCCAGACTATTTGCACCCCCATGTACATATTACCTGAATTACCTCGACACCGGTGCCCCAGCGCATTGACACATTGACTCTGTACCGGTCCCCCCTGTATATAGCCCCGCTATTGTTATTTTACTGCTGCTCTTTAAATATTTGTTATTATCTCTTACTTTGTTTGAGGTATTTTCTTAAAACCGCATAGTTGGTTAAGGGCTTGTAAGTAAGCATTTCCCTGTAAGGTCTACACCTGTTGTATTCAGCGCATGTGACAACCAGCATTTGATTTGATTTGAACGGCTATTTTGGACCCATGAATTCCGTGCAGTTACAGGGTGACACAGATTCAACTCAAAGTTGAACCGTTTCGGCATTCATTCCATGTGGTTAAGGTTAGGGGTATGGTTTGGACCGACCTCATACCATCAAGTATCATCAAGTATTTTCACGGCTCGCTGGAGAATTGTAAACTGCCGTATAGCGCAGTGGTCTGAGCGGGGCAGTGGTCTGAGCGGGGCTCTTCAGATCCAAGTATCACGAGTTTGCTTCCACTGCTGAGTAATCAATCATTTTTTTAATGTTTTTTGTGAGTGCAGAGGAATGCGTACAGTATATTGATGTTCTCAGTACCTTTTCAAACGTCCAAAATGAAAGTCGATTTCTAGTGATCAGGCTGGATATATATGAATATGCATGTTTTGGTTCGCAAGCATTCACAGACATCATCAACTAGTCCCAGTCTGGCTTTGAGTCATTCTAGATGAAAGTCTACTCCACTGACGTTTCAGCAAATTATTCACAAAAGTGTCTATCTATCCCATGACTTAATTAATCATACACACACATACACGACACACACACTTCACATCTCTACGTAGTGGCAGGAAACATCAATCAATGCTTCATTTCAGAGCTTCAGTGTTAAAACAGGCTCTATGATGTGTGACTCACACACACTTTCATAAAGACATACATCTATCATATATTCACGCAACACGCTGACGCAACACACACACACACACGCTTTCTGGTCGCCCATGGTCGTTGATGAATAAACATGAGAATTACAATAAACGGTGACATCAATAACACACACACAGCAGGTGTGTGCACACACACACACACACACACACACACACACACACACACACACACAATTAACTAAATTGATGAGGCCTCCTGGACCATAGAGAAACTATACATCAAATAATAGATAAATGTCATAGTTATTTAGCTGGCATGCTCTGTAAAGATGATTTAAAAGTTAGCATTTCAGACACTTTATTATGGCTATAGGGCATGCTTACGCACAATACACACACACACACACACACAGAGTGAGATGGTACACATGTATAGCTTACCGTATCCTATAAAGCCATTACCCCCAGTGTTGTGATTTACAGCTGTACCCTTAAGTCTAATCTGCAGTCTCCCTCCGCTCTATCTCTTGATCTGGTCCTGGAGATTACACACACTCACACACATGCGCCAAATACAATGGGTGTGGACTTAACCGTGAAATGCTTGCTTACTAGTCCTTCCCAACAATGCAGAGTTAAAAATAATAATACAAAGAAACATAGTAACAAAGAAATAGTAGGTATTTGAGGTAGATATGTACATGAAGGCAGGGTAAAGTGACTAGGCATCAGGATAGATAATATTAAGGTATTAGAGGTAGATACGTACATGAAGGCAGGGTAAAGTGACTAGGCATCAGGATAGATAATAATAAGGTATTTGAGGTAGATATGTACATGAAGGCAGGGTAAAGTGACTAGGCATCAGGATAGATAATAATAAGGTATTAGAGGTAGATATGTACATGAAGACAGGGTAAAGTGACTAGGCATCAGGATAGATAATAATAAGGTATTTGAGGTAGATATATACATGACGACAGGGTAAAGTGACTAGGCATCAGGATAGATAATAATAAGGTATTAGAGGTAGATATGTACATGAAGACAGGGTAAAGTGACTAGGCATCAGGATAGATAATAATAAGGTATTTGAGGTAGATATGTACATGAAGGCAGGGTAAAGTGACTAGGCATCAGGATAGATAATAAGGTATTTGAGGTAGATACGTACATGAAGGCAGGTTAAAGTGACTAGGCATCAGGATAGATAATAATAAGGTATTTGAGGTAGATACGTACATGAAGGCACGGTAAAGTGACTAGGCATCAGGATAGATGATATTAAGGTATTTGAGGTAGATATGTACATGAAGGCAGGGTAAAGTGACTAGGCATCAGGATAGATGATATTAAGGTATTTGAGGTAGATACGTACATGAAGACAGGGTAAAGTGACTAGGCATCAGGATAGATAATATTAAGGTATTTGAGGTAGATACGTACATGAAGGCAGGGTAAAGTGACTAGGCATCAGGATAGATGATAATAAGGTATTTGAGGTAGATACGTACATGAAGGCAGGGTAAAGTGACTAGGCATCAGGATAGATAATATTAAGGTATTAGAGGTAGATACGTACATGAAGGCAGGGTAAAGTGACTAGGCATCAGGATAGATAATAATAAGGTATTAGAGGTAGATACGTACATGAAGGCAGGAGTAAAGTGACTAGGCATCAGGATAGATAATATTAAGGTATTAGAGGTAGATACGTACATGAAGGCAGGGTAAAGTGACAAGGCATCAGGATAGATAATAATAAGGTATTTGAGGTAGATAATGCACATGAAGGCAGGGTAAAGTGACTAGGCATCAGGATAGATAATAATAAGGTATTTGAGGTAGATACGTACATGAAGGCAGGAGTAAAGTGACTAGGCATCAGGATAGATAATAATAAGGTATTTGAGGTAGATACGTACATGAAGGCAGGGTAAAGTGACTAGGCATCAGGATAGATAATAATAAGGTATTTGAGGTAGATACGTACATGAAGGCAGGGTAAAGTGACTAGGCATCAGGATAGATAATAATAAGGTTTTAGAGGTAGATACGTACATGAAGACAGGGTAAAGTGACTAGGCATCAGGATAGATAATAATAAGGTTTTAGAGGTAGATACGTACATGAAGACAGGGTAAAGTGACTAGGCATCAGGATAGATAATATTAAGGTATTAGAGGTAGATACGTACATGAAGGCAGGGTAAAGTGACCAGGCATCAGGATAGATGATAATAAGGTATTTGAGGTAGATACGTACATGAAGGCAGGGTAAAGTGACTAGGCATCAGGATAGATGATAATAAGGTATTTGAGGTAGATACGTACATGAAGGCAGGGTAAAGTGACTAGGCATCAGGATAGATAATAATAAGGTATTTGAGGTAGATACGTACATGAAGGCAGGGTAAAGTGACTAGGCATCAGGATAGATAATAATAAGGTATTTGAGGTAGATACGTACATGAAGGCAGGGTAAAGTGACTAGGCATCAGGATAGATGATAATAAGGTGTTAGAGGTAGATACGTACATGAAGGCAGGGTAAAGTGACTAGGCATCAGGATAGATAATAATAAGGTATTTGAGGTAGATATATACATGAAGACAGGGTAAAGTGACTAGGCATCAGGATAGATAATAATAAGGTATTAGAGGTAGATATGTACATGAAGACAGGGTAAAGTGACTAGGCATCAGGATAGATAATAATAAGGTATTTGAGGTAGATATGTACATGAAGGCAGGGTAAAGTGACTAGGCATCAGGATAGATAATAATAAGGTATTAGAGGTAGATATGTACATGAAGACAGGGTAAAGTGACTAGGCATCAGGATAGATAATAATAAGGTATTTGAGGTAGATATATACATGAAGACAGGGTAAAGTGACTAGGCATCAGGATAGATAATAATAAGGTATTAGAGGTAGATATGTACATGAAGACAGGGTAAAGTGACTAGGCATCAGGATAGATAATAATAAGGTATTTGAGGTAGATATGTACATGAAGGCAGGGTAAAGTGACTAGGCATCAGGATAGATAATAAGGTATTTGAGGTAGATACGTACATGAAGGCAGGTTAAAGTGACTAGGCATCAGGATAGATAATAATAAGGTATTTGAGGTAGATACGTACATGAAGGCACGGTAAAGTGACTAGGCATCAGGATAGATGATATTAAGGTATTTGAGGTAGATATGTACATGAAGGCAGGGTAAAGTGACTAGGCATCAGGATAGATGATATTAAGGTATTTGAGGTAGATGCATATGAAGGCAGGGTAAAGTGACTAGGCATCAGGATAGATAATATTAAGGTATTTGAGGTAGATACGTACATGAAGGCAGGGTAAAGTGACTAGGCATCAGGATAGATGATAATAAGGTATTTGAGGTAGATACGTACATGAAGGCAGGGTAAAGTGACTAGGCATCAGGATAGATAATATTAAGGTATTAGAGGTAGATACGTACATGAAGGCAGGGTAAAGTGACTAGGCATCAGGATAGATAATAATAAGGTATTAGAGGTAGATACGTACATGAAGGCAGGGTAAAGTGACTAGGCATCAGGATAGATAATATTAAGGTATTAGAGGTAGATACGTACATGAAGGCAGGGTAAAGTGACAAGGCATCAGGATAGATAATAATAAGGTATTTGAGGTAGATACGTACATGAAGGCAGGGTAAAGTGACTAGGCATCAGGATAGATAATAATAAGGTATTTGAGGTAGATACGTACATGAAGGCAGGGTAAAGTGACTAGGCATCAGGATAGATAATAATAAGGTATTTGAGGTAGATACGTACATGAAGGCAGGGTAAAGTGACTAGGCATCAGGATAGATAATAATAAGGTTTTAGAGGTAGATACGTACATGAAGACAGGGTAAAGTGACTAGGCATCAGGATAGATAATAATAAGGTTTTAGAGGTAGATACGTACATGAAGACAGGAGTAAAGTGACTAGGCATCAGGATAGATAATATTAAGGTATTAGAGGTAGATACGTACATGAAGGCAGGGTAAAGTGACCAGGCATCAGGATAGATAATAATAAGGTATTTGAGGTAGATACGTACATGAAGGCAGGAGTAAAGTGACTAGGCATCAGGATAGATGATAATAAGGTATTTGAGGTAGATACGTACATGAAGGCAGGAGTAAAGTGACTAGGCATCAGGATAGATAATAATAAGGTATTTGAGGTAGATACGTACATGAAGGCAGGGTAAAGTGACTAGGCATCAGGATAGATAATAATAAGGTATTTGAGGTAGATACGTACATGAAGGCAGGGTAAAGTGACTAGGCATCAGGATAGATGATAATAAGGTGTTAGAGGTAGATACGTACATGAAGGCAGGGTAAAGTGACTAGGCATCAGGATAGATAATAATAAGGTATTTGAGGTAGATATGTACATGAAGGCAGGGTAAAGTGACCAGGCATCAGGATAGATAATATTAAGGTATTAGAGGTAGATACGTACATGAAGGCAGGGTAAAGTGACTAGGCATCAGGATAGATAATAATAAGGTATTTGAGGTAGATAATGCATACATGAAGGCAGGAGTAAAGTGACTAGGCATCAGGATAGATAATAATAAGGTATTTGAGGTAGATACGATTACATGAAGGCAGGGTAAAGTGACTAGGCATCAGGATAGATAATAATAAGGTATTTGAGGTAGATACGCACATGAAGGCAGGAGTAAAGTGACTAGGCATCAGGATAGATGATAATAAGGTATTTGAGGTAGATACGTACATGAAGGCAGGAGTAAAGTGACTAGGCATCAGGATAGATAATAATAAGGTATTTGAGGTAGATACGTACATGAAGGCAGGAGTAAAGTGACCAGGCATCAGGATAGATAATATTAAGGTATTAGAGGTAGATACGTACATATGAAGGCAGGGTAAAGTGACTAGGCATCAGGATAGATAATAATAAGGTATTAGAGGTAGATACGCATATGAAGGCAGGAGTAAAGTGACTAGGCATCAGGATAGATAATAATAAGGTATTTGAGGTAGATACGTACATGAAGGCAGGGTAAAGTGACTAGGCATCAGGATAGATAATAATAAGGTATTTGAGGTAGATACGTACATGAAGGCAGGGTAAAGTGACTAGGCATCAGGATAGATAATAATAAGGTATTTGAGGTAGATACGTACATGAAGACAGGGTAAAGTGACTAGGCATCAGGATAGATCATATTAAGGTATTAGAGGTAGATACGTACATGAAGGCAGGGTAAAGTGACAAGGCATCAGGATAGATAATAATAAGGTATTAGAGGTAGATACGTACATGAAGGCAGGGTAAAGTGACTAGGCATCAGGATAGATAATATTAAGGTATTAGAGGTAGATACGTACATGAAGGCAGGGTAAAGTGACTAGGCATCAGGATAGATAATAATATGAGTAAAATAAAGACCAGAGTTGCAGCAGCAAATGATGAGTGTAAAAGTATTCGCTATACTCAACTTGAGTGGGTTGAGTCACTGATGTGAACCTCCTGTCCAGGTTTACGCCCCCTCGGACTTGTGCGGTGTGGGGTCCGTGCTTCTTAAAATGTTTTATTTAACCAGGCAAGTCAGTCAAGAACAAATTCTTATTTACAATGACGGCCTATCCCGGGCCAAACCCTAACCAGGACGACGCTGGGCCAATTGTGCGGCGCCCTACGGGACTTCCAATCACGACCAGTTGTATACAGCCTGGAAACGAACCAGGGTCTGTAGTGACGCCTTTAGCACTGAGATGCAGTGCCTTAGACCGCAGCGCCACTCGGGAGCCCCATGCTTTGGCAAAGTGGGTGGGGTTAATTCCTTCCTGGTCCTCCCTATCATACCCCCCCTTCTTCCTCTCCTCCCTATCATACCCCCCCTTCTTCCTCTCCTCCCTATCGTACCCCCCTTCTTCCTCTCCTCCCTATCGCACCCCCTTCTTCCTCTCCTCCCTATCGTATCCCCCTTCTTCCTCTCCTCCCTATCGTACTCCCTTCTTCCTCTCCACCCTATCGTACTCCCTTCTTCCTCTCCTCCCTATCGCACCCCCTTCTTCCTCTCCTCCCTATCGCACTCCCTTCTTCCTCTCCTCCCTATCGCACTCCCTTCTTCCTCTCCTCCCTATCGTGCCCCCTTCTTCCTCTCCTCCCTATCGCACCCCCTTCTTCCTCTCCTCTCTATCGCACCCCCTTCTTCCTCTCCTCCCTATCGCACTCCCTTCTTCCTCTCCTCCCTATCGTGCCCCCTTCTTCCTCTCCTCCCTATCGTGCCCCCTTCTTCCTCTCCTCCCTGTCGCCCCCCTTCTTCCCTCTCCTCCCTATCAGATCCCCTTCTTCCTCTCCTCCCTATCGTATCCCCTTCTTCCTCTCCTCCCTATCGCACTCCCCTTCTTCCTCTCCTCCCTATCGCCCCCTTCTTCCTCTCCTCCCTATCGCACTCCCTTCCTCTTCCTCTCCCTATCGCACCCCTTCTTCCTCTCCTCCCTATCGTATCCCCTTCTTCCTCTCCTCCCTATCATATCCCCCCTTCTTCCTCTCCTCCTCCCTATCGCCCTCTTCTTCCTCTCCTCCCTATCGCACTCCTTCTTCCTCTCTCCTCCCTATCGCATTCCCCTTCTTCCTCTCCTCCCTATCGCACTCCCCCTTCTTCCTCTCCTCCCTATCATATCCCCCTTCTTCCTCTCCTCCCTATCGCATTGCCCCCTTCTTCCTCTCCTCCCTATCGTACCCCCTTCTTCCTCTCCTCCCTATCGCCCCCCTTCTTCCTCTCCTCCCTATCGCACCCCCCTTCTTCCTCTCCTCCCTATCGTACCCCCTTCTTCCTCTCCTCCCTATCATATCCCCCTTCTTCCTCTCCTCCCTATCGTATCCCCTTCTTCCTCTCCTCCCTATCGTACCCCCTTCTACCTCTCCTCCCTATCGCACTCCCCCTTCTTCCTCTCCTCCTCCCTATCGCACCCCCTTCTTCCTCTCCTCCCTATCATATCCCCTTCTTCCTCTCCTCCCTATCGTATCCCCTTCTTCCTCTCCTCCCTATCGTACCCCCTTCTACCTCTCCTCCCTATCGCCCCCTTCTACCTCTCCTCCCTATCGCACCCCCTTCTTCCTCTCCTCCCTATCGCACCCCCTTCTACCTCTCCTCCCTATCGTACCCCCTTCTTCCTCTCCTCCCTATCGTACCCCTTCTTCCTCTCCTCCCTATCGTACCCCCCTTCTTCCTCTCCTCCCTATCGTACCCCCCCTTCTACCTCTCCTCCCCTCCTTTTTTTCTATTCTCACTTTCAAAGGGACAAAGAGAGAGTGAAATCAACAGCAACTCCACTTATAAATACGCGCGCATTCTAATGGGGGGAGATCGCTCTGACGCTCACTCTCTCTTTCCCTCCGTTACCACGACAACTGGCCTGACACACGCATGGAGAGATGGCGAAGGGGAAAGAAGGGAGGAAGAGGGAAGGAGAGAGAGGGATGAAGACAGTTCGAAAAGGCAGGATACAGATGTATGGATAGAGGGGGGAGAGAGAAAGAGGAGAGAAAGGGGACTATATGTAGTAGGGGAAGAATTTCTCTATGTCTCCATCTGTATGTGTTGGATTAATGAGTACCGGTAGTTATGATTTGGCTACACCTTTGTTTGTCCCCAAATACCCAGTGGCGTCTCAACTAGTCCTCCCTGTCAGGGTGCATTCCTACCAACTTCCAGAGTTCCCACAGATGAAGTGGCCTAGGTGCTGATCTAAGATCAGTTTTAATCCAGACGTCTTCATGAATGCGGTACCTGCACCCATCCCTCTTTCCCTCACTCTTTCTCTCTCTCCGAATCTCTCTCTGAGAGTCAATGGCTTTCCCTTTCCATGTAGGTATACTACTACCGAATAGAGCATCAGGGCGAGTGAGTTGAGAACAAAGGAGAAAGGAAGGGTGAGGCTGGGTTCCTCTGCTGTATTGGTGATGCTGTGACAAAAGTGTTGTGTCCATTGACGCTCTTTGTGTAGATCTGACGCTGACTTTAAAGTTACTAGAATGGTAAGAAAAGGAGAAAGTCAATGAAGTGATGACTGACTCTTGTCAACGGTGGATGTGACGACTGTATTTGAGAGAGAGAGAGAGAGAGAGAGAGAGAGAGAGAGAGAGAGAGAGAGAGAGAGAATGAAAGAAAGAAAGAAAATAATAGCATTAGGCAGGAGAGAGAGAACAAGAGAACAAAATAAATAAATAATGTGATTTCCATTTAGGCCCGATAGGCGAATGTACTCCTGTCGATTTTAACAACAGTCCAAATTCACGAGGCACTCCCACCCACCTAGATCTAGGCCTACACCACTGATCACTGTGAGCCTAAGAGAATGGGTAAACGTTCCTCTAAATCTCATAAATATTCTGTCCTTACTCCTTACTGCTTAGTCAACAGAGTGGGGATGAACGCCGCTGTTTGATCTCTAGCCACTAAATCTCTAGCCACTTTATACATAGGAATTGGATGTAACAAATGTATCACTAGCCACTTTAAACAATTTTGTATATAATGTTTACGTATCCGACATACTCATATCAAATGTATACACTGTACTCTAAACCATCTACTGTATCTTGCCTATGCCGTTCGGTCATCGACCCAAATCTCTAGCCACTTTAATAATTATAATTGGATGAAATAATGTATCACTAGCCACTTTAAACAATGCCATTTATATAATGTTTACATATCCTACATTACTCATCTCATATATATGTGTATATACTGTACTCCATACCATCTACTGCATCTTGCCTATGCCGGTCAGCCATCGCTCATCCATATATTTATATGTACATACTCGTATTCATTCCTTTACTCTTGTGTGTATAAGGTAGTTGTTGTGAATTTGTTAGATTACTTGTTAGATACTACTGCATGGTCGGAACTAGAAGCACAAGCATTTCGCTACACTCGCATTAACATCTGCTAACCATGTGTATGTGACAAATAAAATTTGATTTGATTTGATTTGATATGATGCTATAACTCCTGTGGATTGTCTGTACACAACAGAGTTTAATCCATTAAATGATTAATTGTTGACTCTTTAGGTCAGCTTTTATATGCGGTGGTATAGTTGCCTTTAGCAGCAGATGATTTATGGTGATCTTTAACCCTGACATAGCCCATGGGATGCAGGGTGACATTAAACAAACCATTTACAGGCTATCCCTCCTCTCCCACCCAATCAACCTGTCCTCTAGCCAATCAGGAAAAGCCAGTAACTCTTCCTGGTCCTTGGCTAATATACACTATATATACACAAAGGTATGTGGACACCCCTTCAAGTTAGTGGATTTGGCTATTTCAGTCACACCCGTAGCTGACAGGTGAATACAATCGAGCACACAGCCATGCAATCTCCATAGACAAACATTGGCATTAGAATGGCCTTAATGAAGAGCTCAGTGACTTTCAACATGGCACCGTCATAGGATGCCACCTTTCCAACAAGTCAGTTCATCACATGTCTGCCCTGCTAGAGCTGCCCCGGTCAACTGGAAGTGCTGTTATTGTGAAGTGGAAACGTCTAGGAGCAAGTTGTAGGCCACACAAGCACACAGAAAGGGACCGCCGAGTGCTGAAGCGCATAGCTCATAAAAATCGTCTGTCCTCGGTTGCAACACTCACTACTGAGTTCCAAACCGCCTCTGGAAGCAACGTTAGCATAATAACTGTTCGTCGGGAGCTTCATGAAATGGGTTTCCATGGCCGAGCAGCTAGACACAAGCCTAAGATCACAATGCGCAATGCCAAGTGTCGGCTGGAGTGGTGTAAAGCTCACTGCCATTGGACTCTGGAGCATTGGAAAGGTGTTCTCTGGAGTGATGAATCACGCTTCACTATCTGGCAGCCCGACGGACAAATCTGAGTTTGGTGGATGACAGGAGAACGCTACCTGCCACAATGCATAGTGCTTACTGTAAAGTTTGGTGGAGGAGGAATAATGGTCTGTGGCTGTTTTTCATGGTTCGGGCTAGGACCCTTAGTTCCAGTGAAGGGAAATCTTAACGCTGCAGCATACTATGACATTCTAGATGATTCTGTGCTTCCAACTTTGTGGCAACAGTTTGGGGAGGGCCCTTTCCTGTTTCAGCATGACAACAATCCCGTTCACAAAGCGAGGTCCATACAGGAATGGTTTGTCAAGATCGGTGTGGAAGAACTTGATTGGCCTGCACAGAGCCCTGACCTCAACCCCATCGAACACCTTTGGGATGAATTGGAACGCCAACTACGAGCCAGGCCTAATCGCCCGACTTCACTAATGCTCTTGTGGCTGAATGGAAGCAAGTCCCTGAAGCAATGTTTCAACATCTAGTGGAAATCCTTCCCAGAAGAGTGGAGGCTGTTATAGCAGGAAAGGGGGGAACCAACTCCATATTAATGCCCATGATTTTGGAATGAGATGTATGACGAGCAGGTGTCCACATACTTTTGGTCATGTAGTGTACGTTCTCAGAGTATGAGTGCTGATCTAGGATCTGTTTAGCCTTTTAGTTCATAATGAATAACAGTGCATGTACGGACAGGGTGGGACTGATCCTGGATCAGCAATCTTAATCTGGAATGCTTTATGAATACAGGCTTTGGTGTGCCTGGCCATGCGAGAGGAAGAGGAAGGCGCCTGGTGGGCTTAATGAACTGTGTTGATCACCAGCTGATGAGGCTGTAACAGACTCAGTCTCCCCTCTGCTGTGACAGTGGCCGATGCCACATGACTACACATGCAGAGAGAGACAGAAGAAAAAGGGATGGAAAGAGGGAGAGAGAGAGGGAGGGAGGGATGGATGGGGTGAAGTAGAGAGAGATGGAGGTATGGATCAAAAGAGATGGAAGGAAAGGAAGAGAGGGAAAAGATTCAGTGAGAGAATGATAGAAATGTGGAGTGTGAGAGGGGGGTAGTGGGTGAGACAGGTAGGTAGAGAAACAGAGGGGGGTAGTGGGTGAGACAGGTAGGTAGAGAAACAGAGGGGAGTAGTGGGTGAGACAGGTAGGTAGAGAAACAGAGGGGGGTAGTGGGTGAGACAGGTAGGTAGAGAAACAGAGGGGGGTATTGGGTGAGACAGGTAGGTAGAGAAACAGAGGGGGGTAGTGGGCGTATGCAGGCTGAATACAGCAGGTCTCTTTAGGGATAGAAAGCCCAATCCAGGAATGTGAATTAGGCCAGTGTCCATTAATAATGAATATCCTAAATAGTGCTCAGCGTACACAAACCAGGACACAGCCGGCAATATCAGGCTCCACAGCACTGCAGAGAGGGGTGATGGAGTGGGAAAGGAAAGGGGGATACCTAGTTAGTTGCACAACTGAATGCATTCACCCGAAATGTATAACACAAAAGACAAACACACACAAACACACACTAAAACGCACAGATGGACACACAGACACACATTCACAAGCATAAACCTTAGTCACTGTCAAACACACACCAACTCCCTACCACTGACTCACACACATCCATCTGTGTGTGCCAGTCAGTGACAAACCTCCGCAACCAGTGCTGCCATCCAGCCACATACATCTCAGCCCCAGTCCAGAAGAACCAGCCCTGCCACCCAGCCATGTACATCTCAGTCCCAGTCCAGAACAACCAGCCCTGCCACCCAGCCATGTACATCTCAGCCCCAGTCCAGAAGAACCAGCCCTGCCACCCAGCCATGTACATCTCAGTCCCAGTCCAGAACAACCAGCCCTGCCACCCAGCCATGTACATCTCAGCCCCAGTCCGGAACAACCAGCCCTGCCACCCAGCCATGTACATCTCAGCCCCAGTCCGGAACAACCAGCCCTGCCACCCAGCCATGTACATCTCAGCCCCAGTCCAGAACAACCAGCCCTGCCACCCAGCCAGAACAATGACACAAACACGCCCTGGGAAATCACATACAATGCCTCATGATTGCTAATCAGAGACCTAACAAAGACAGCTGCTCGCACAACCAGAACCTCTCTGTACAGTCACAGAGAGAGAGAGAGAGAGAGAGAGAGAGAGAGAGAGAGAGAGAGAGAGAGAGAGAGAGAGAGAGAGAGAGAGAGAGAGAGAGAAACACACACACAGATCCTTAACAGGCCACAATCTCTGGCGGTCCATGCGGAGAAAAGCAGAACACTGAAAACAAGTGAAATCAGCTAAAGGATAAGCACTGCCACAGTGCTCCCTCCCTCTATCCCTCCCTCTCCTTTCCTCCCTCGTTCCATTTCTATCTCTCTCCCAGCGTGCACCTGAACTTCTCAAGGTTACCCCCGCAATTTGGGTCGCACAAAATAGCCCAATTCCAGTCCCTCACCCTTCACACACACACACACACAAACACACAGACCAGACTATTATCTATCTGTTCCAGTCCCTCACCCTTCACACACACACACACAGACCAGACTATTATCTATCTGTTCCAGTCCCTCAGCTTATTACCTGACACCACCAGGTGAGACTCCATTACCCAGCTTTCACCTCTCCTGGAGGCTGGCCAGAGCGACTGGGGCTGCGTCTCAATTGACATCCGACTCCCCGAATAGTGCACAGGAGGGGGCAAGTCCTGAGCCTGCTCCCCTCACCTCCCCTCACCACCTCTCCCCTCCCCTCGCACTTACCTCCAAATCCAACACCTGAGTCCTGCTGCACTCACTCATACCTTAGCCCCCGCTGTGCATGTGTGTGTGTGTGTATTTATGTTGATGTTTTCTTTGGGAGACTGGAGTGGGATTGGTGTGTTTGGATGATGTGTAATTGTTCAGAGAGGAGAGATGTAGAGAGAAATTATCGTACGACAGACCACGTATTCACCCTGCACACCCTAACTGACAAAGAAACAAACCAAACCAAAGGCAAAGTCTTCTCATGCATTGTTGATTTAAAAAAAGCCTTTGACTCAATCTGGCATGAGGGTCTGCTATACAAACTGATGGAAAGTGGTGTTGGGGGAAAGAATATACAACATTATAGAATCCATGTACACAAACAACAAGTGTGCGGTTGTTTATAAACAAATTAGCGAGGGCACTAGAACAGTCTGCAGCACCCGGTCTTGCACCACTAGAATCTGAAGTCAAATGTCTGTTTGCTGATGATCTGGTGCGTCTGTCACCAACCAAGGAGGGCCTACAGCAGCACCATCTTCTGCACGGATTATGTCAGACCTGGGCCCTGACAGTAAATCTCAGTAAGACCAAAATAATGGTGTTCCAGAAAAGGTCCAGTCGCCAGGACCACAAATCCAAATTCCATCTAGACACCGTTGCCCTAGAGCACACAAAAAACTATACATACCTCGGCCTAAACATCAGCACCACAAGTAACTTCAACAAAGCTGTGAACGATCTGAGAGTGTTAGGTCCGTGGTTCAGTTGTGGAAAACAGTCAGGCGCAGGAGGTAGTTCACATGTGAAAAGGTATTTTAATAGTCACCAGTCCACAAACAATAACTCTGGCGAAAACAAAATACCCACACAAACTTCAAAAATAAACGGGCGCAATCCAGCAACCCAGCAATTAGAGGATCCACAATACAATAGCCCTCAGTACACAGACTAACGAACATAACAGAACAAACGGTACAACCGAACAATCACGCACAATGGGAAGAGGGGAAGGAAGGAATAGAAACAGTTGCGTGATTGGGAGAAATTGACAACAGGTGTGTACAATTAGACAAAACCAACAGAACACATGAAAAAGGGGAGCGATGATGGTCAGAAAACCGGTGACGTCGACCGACGAACAAGAAGAGGGACCGACTACGGCGGAAGTCGTGACTGAGAGACAAGGCAAGAAGGGCATTCTATGCCATCAAAAGGAACATCAAATTCAACATACCATTTAGGATCTGGCTAAAAATAGTTGAATCAGTTATAGAACCCATTGCCCTTTATGGTTGTGAGGTCTGGGGTCCGCTCACCAACCAAGAATTCACAAAATGGGACAAACACCAAATTGAGACTCTGAATGCAGAATTCTGCAAAATATCCCCCGTGTACAACGTAGAACACCAAATAATGCATGCAGAGCAGAATTAGGCCGATACCCACTAATTATCAAAATCCCGAAAAGAGCCGTTAAATTCTACAACCACCTAAAAGGAAGTGATTCCCAAACCTTCCATAACAAAGCCATCACCTACAGAGAGATGAACCTGGAGAAGAGTCCCCTAAGCAAGCTGGTCCTGGGGCTCTTTTCACAAACACAAACACACCCCATAGAGCCCCAGGACAGCAACACAACTAGACCCAACCAAATCATGAGAAAACAAAAATTACTTGGCACATTGGAAAGAATTGACAAAAAAAAGGAGAAAACTAGAATGCTATTTGGCCCTAAACAGAGAGTACACAGTGGCAAAATACCTGACCACTGTGACTGACCCAAACTTAAGGAAAGCTTTGACTATGTTTAGATTCAGTGAGCATAGCCTTGCTATTGAGAAATGCCACCATAAGCAGACCTGGCTCTCAAGAGAAGACAGGCTATGTGCACACTTCCCACAAAATGAGGTGGAAACTGAGCTGCACTTCCTAACCTCCTGCCCAATGTATGACCATATTAGAGAGACATATTTCCCTCCGATTACACAGATCCACAATTTTGTTTAAAACAAACCCAATAAAGCCCCTTGAATTGAATTGAAGTGAGAAATAGAGAGAGAGGCCAGACGGAGAGAGGTAGAGAGAGACAGGGGCCAGACGGAGAGAAGGAAAGAGAGACATTGACAGGGGCCAGAAGGAGGGAGAGACAGAGACAGAGGCCAGATGGAGAGAGAGAGAGATGAGTGGGATACAGACGGAAAGGTGAGGTAGAGATACAACCACAGAGAAAGACTGAGGGACAGAGCTACAACCACAGAGAAAGATAGAGGGATAGAGCTACAACCACAGAGAAAGATGGAGAGATAGAGGGATAGAGATACAACCACAAAGAAATACAGAGTGATAGAGGGATAGAGCTACAACCACAGAGAAAGATAGAGGGATAGAGCTACAATCACAGAGAAAGATAGAGGGATAGAGATTCAACCACGGAGAAAGACAGAGTGATAGAGGGATAGAGCTACAACCACAGAGAAAGATAGAGGGATAGAGCTACAACCACAGAGAAAGATGGAGAGATAGAGGGATAGAGCTACAACCACAGAGAAAGATAGAGGGATAGAGGGATAGAGATACAACCACAGAGAAAGACAGAGTGATAGAGGGATAGAGATACAACCACGGAGAAAGATAGAGGGATAGAGATAAACCACAGAGAAAGATGGAGGGATAGAGCTACAACCACAGAGAAAGATGGAGGGATAGAGATAAACCACAGAGAAAGATGGAGGGATAGAGCTACAACCACAGAGAAAGATGGAGGAATAGATGGATAGAGCTACAACCACAGAGAAAGATAGAGTGATAGAGGGATAGAGATACAACCACAGAGAAAGACAGAGTGATAGAGGGATAGAGATACAACCACAGAGAAAGACAGAGTGATAGAGGAATAGAGCTACAACCACAGAGAAAGATAGAGGGATAGAGATACAACCACAGAGAAAGGTGGAGAGATAGAGGGATAGAGATACAACCACAGAGAAAGACAGAGTGATAGAGGGATAGAGATACAACCACAGAGAAAGATAGAGGGATAGAGCTACAACCACAGATAAAGATGTCGAGATAGAGCTACAACCACAGAGAAAGATGGAGAGATAGAGGGATAGAGACACAACCACAGAGAAATACAGAGTGATAGAGGGATAGAGCTACAACCACAGAGAAACATAGAGGGATAGAGCTACAACCACAGAGAAAGATAGAGGGATATAGCTACAACCACAGAGAAAGATGGAGAGATAGAGGGATAGAGCTACAACCACAGAGAAAGATAGAGGGATAGAGCTAAAACCACAGAGAAAGATGGAGAGATAGAGGGATAGAGCTACAACCACAGAGAAAGATGGAGAGATAGAGGGATAGAGATACAACCACAGAGAAAGACAGAGTGATAGAGGGATAGAGATACAACCACAGAGAAAGACAGAGTGATAGAGGGATAGAGATACAACCACAGAGAAAGATAGAGGGATAGAGCTAGAACCACAGAGAAAGATGGAGAGATAGAGGGATAGAGCTACAACCACAGATAAAGATAGAGGGATAGAGATTCAACCACAGAGAAAGACAGAGGGATAGAGATACAACCACAGAGAAAGATAGAGGGATAGAGCTACAACCACAGAGAAAGATGGAGGGATAGAGGGATAGAGCTACAACCACAGAGAAAGATAGAGGGATAGAGCTACAACCACAGAGAAAGATAGAGGGATAGAGATACAACCACAGAGAAAGATAGAGGGATAGAGCTACAACCACAGAGAAAGATGGAGGGATAGAGGGATAGAGATACAACCACAGAGAAAGATAGAGGGATAGAGATACAACCACAGAGAAAGAGAGAGGGATAGAGCTACAACCACAGAGAAAGATGGAGGGATAGAGGGATAGAGCTACAACCACAGAGAAAGATAGAGGGATAGAGATACAACCACAGAGAAAGATAGAGGGATAGAGATTCAACCACAGAGAAAGACAGAGTGATAGAGGGATAGAGATACAACCACAGAAAAAGATAGAGGGATAGAGATACAACCACAGAGAAAGATGGAGGGATAGAGATTCAACCACAGAGAAAGACAGAGTGATAGAGGGATAGAGATACAACCACAGAGAAAGATAGAGGGATAGAGCTAGAACCACAGAGAAAGATGGAGAGATAGAGGGATAGAGCTACAACCACAGATAAAGATAGAGGGATAGAGATTCAACCACAGAGAAAGACAGAGTGATAGAGGGATAGAGATACAACCACAGAGAAAGATAGAGGGATAGAGATACAACCACAGAGAAAGATAGAGGGATAGAGATACAACCACAGAGAAAGATAGAGGGATAGAGCTAGAACCACAGAGAAAGATGGAGAGATAGAGGGATAGAGCTACAACCACAGATAAAGATAGAGGGATAGAGATTCAACCACAGAGAAAGACAGAGTGATAGAGGGATAGAGATACAACCACAGAGAAAGATAGAGGGATAGAGATACAACCACAGAGAAAGATAGAGGGATAGAGATACAACCAATGAGAAAGATAGAGGGATAGAGCTACAACCACAGAGAAAGATGGAGGGATAGAGGGATAGAGCTACAACGACAGAGAAAGATAGAGGGATAGAGATATAACCAATGAGAAAGATAGAGGGATAGAGCTACAACCACAGAGAAAGATGGAGGGATAGAGGGATAGAGCTACAACGACAGAGAAAGATAGAGGGATAGAGCTACAACCACAGAGAAAGATAGAGGAATAGAGATACAACCACAGAGAAAGATAGAGGGATAGAGATACAACCACAGAGAAAGATAGAGGGATATAGCTACAACCACAGAGAAAGATGGAGAGATAGAGGGATAGAGCTACAACCACAGAGAAAGATAGAGTGATAGAGGGATAGAGATACAACCACAGAGAAAGACAGAGTGATAGAGGGATAGAGATACAACCACGGAGAAAGATAGAGGGATAGAGCTACAACCACAGAGAAAGATGGAGGGATAGAGATAAACCACAGAGAAAGATGGAGGGATAGAGCTACAACCACAGAGAAAGATGGAGGGATAGATGGATAGAGCTACAACCACAGAGAAAGACAGAGTGATAGAGGAATAGAGATACAACCACAGAGAAAGACAGAGTGATAGAGGGATAGAGATACAACCACAGAGAAAGACAGAGTGATAGAGGGATAGAGCTACAACCACAGAGAAAGATGGAGAGATAGAGGGATAGAGAGTCAACCACAGAGAAAGACAGAGTGATAAAGGGATAGAGATACAACCACAGAGAAAGATAGAGGGATAGAGATACAACCACAGAGAAAGATGGAGGGATAGAGCTACAACCACAGAGAAAGATAGAGGGATAGAGATACAACCACAGAGAAAGATAGAGGGATAGAGCTACAACCACAGAGAAAGATGGAGAGAGAGCGACAACCACAGAGAAAGATGGAGAGATAGAGGGATAGAGATACAACCACAGAGAAAGACAGAGTGATAGAGGGATAGAGCTACAACCACAGAGAAAGATAGAGGGATAGAGATACAACCACAGAGAAAGATTGAGGGATAGAGATAAACCACAGAGAAAGATGGAGGGATAGAGATTCAACCACAGAGAAAGACAGAGTGATAGAGGGATAGAGATACAACCACAGAGAAAGACAGAGTGATAGAGGGATAGAGCTACAACCACAGATAAAGATAGAGGGATAGAGATTCAACCACAGAGAAAAACAGAGTGATAGAGGGATAGAGATACAACCACAGAGAAAGATAGAGGGATAGAGATACAACCACAGAGAAAGATAGAGGGATAGAGATACAACCACAGAGAAAGATAGAGGGATAGAGCTACAACCACAGAGAAAGATGGAGGGATAGAGGGATAGAGCTACAACCACATAGAAAGATAGAGGGATAGAGCTACAACCACAGAGAAAGATAGAGGGATAGAGATACAACCACAGAGAAAGATAGAGGGATAGAGCTACAACCACAGAGAAAGATGGAGGGATAGAGGGATAGAGATACAACCACAGAGAAAGATAGAGGGATAGAGCTACAACCACAGAGAAAGATGGAGGGATAGAGGGATAGAGCTACAACCACAGAGAAAGATAGAGGGATAGAGATACAACCACAGAGAAAGATAGAGGGATAGAGATTCAACCACAGAGAAAGACAGAGTGATAGAGGGATAGAGATACAACCACAGAGAAAGACAGAGGGATAGAGATACAACCACAGAGAAAGATGGAGGGATAGAGATTCAACCACAGAGAAAGACAGAGTGATAGAGGGATAGAGCTACAACCACAGAGAAAGACAGAGTGATAGAGGAATAGAGCTACAACCACAGAGAAAGATAGAGGGATAGAGGGATAGAGATACAACCACAGAGAAAGACAGAGTGATAGAGGGATAGAGATACAACCACGGAGAAAGATAGAGAGATAGAGATAAACCACAGAGAAAGATGGAGGGATAGAGCTACAACCACAGAGAAAGATGGAGGGATAGAGATAAACCACAGAGAAAGATGGAGGGATAGAGCTACAACCACAGAGAAAGATGGAGGGATAGATGGATAGAGCTACAACTACAGAGAAAGATAGAGTGATAGAGGGATAGAGATACAACCACAGAGTGATAGAGGGATAGAGATACAGCCACAGAGAAAGACAGCGTGATAGAGGAATAGAGCTAAAACCACAGAGAAAGATAGAGGGATAGAGATACAACCACAGAGAAAGACAGAGTGATAGAGGGATAGAGCTACAACCACAGAGAAAGATGGAGAGATAGAGGGATAGAGAGTCAACCACAGAGAAAGACAGAGTGATAGAGTGATAGAGATACAACCACAGAGAAAGATAGAGGGATAGAGATACAACCACAGAGAAAGATGGAGGGATAGAGCTACAACCACAGAGAAAGATAGAGGGATAGAGATACAACCACAGAGAAAGATGGAGAGAGAGCGACAACCACAGAGAAAGATGGAGAGATAGAGGGATAGAGATACAACCACAGAGAAAGACAGAGTGATAGAGGGATAGAGCTACAACCACAGAGAAAGATAGAGGGATAGAGCTACAACCACCGAGAAAGATAGAGGGATAGAGATACAACCACAGAGAAAGATGGAGGGATAGAGATAAACCACAGAGAAAGATGGAGGGATAGAGATTCAACCACAGAGAAAGACAGAGTGATAGAGGGATAGAGATACAACCACAGAGAAAGACAGAGTGATAGAGGGATAGAGCTACAACCACAGATAAAGATAGAGGGATAGAGATTCAACCACAGAGAAAGACAGAGTGATAGAGGGATAGAGATACAACCACAGAGAAAGATAGAGGGATAGAGATACAACCACAGAGAAAGATAGAGGGATAGAGCTACAACCACAGAGAATGATGGAGGGATAGAGGGATAGAGCTACAACCACAGAGAAAGATAGAGGGATAGAGCTACAACTACAGAGAAAGATAGAGGGATAGAGATACAACCACAGAGAAAGATAGAGGGATAGAGCTACAACCACAGAGAAAGATGGAGGGATAGAGGGATAGAGATACAACCACAGAGAAAGATAGAGGGATAGAGATACAACCACAGAGAAAGATAGAGGGATAGAGCTACAACCACAGAGAAAGATGGAGGGATAGAGGGATAGAGCTACAACCACAGAGAAAGATAGAGGGATAGAGATACAACCACAGAGAAAGATAGAGGGATAGAGATTCAACCACAGAGAAAGACAGAGTGATAGAGGGATAGAGATACAACCACAGAAAAAGATAGAGGGATAGAGATACAACCACAGAGAAAGATGGAGGGATAGAGATTCAACCACAGAGAAAGACGGAGTGATAGAGGGATAGAGCTACAACCACAGAGAAAGATGGAGAGATAGAGGGATAGAGCTACAACCACAGAGAAAGATAGAGGGATAGAGGGATAGAGATACAACCACAGAGAAAGACAGAGTGATAGAGGGATAGAGATACAACCACGGAGAAAGATGGAGGGATAGAGATAAACCACAGAGAAAGATGGAGGGATAGAGCTACAACCACAGAGAAAGATGGAGGAATAGATGGATAGAGATACAACCACAGAGAAAGATAGAGTGATAGAGGGATAGAGATACAACCACAGAGAAAGACAGAGTGATAGAGGGATAGAGATAAAACCACAGAGAAAGACAGAGTGATAGAGGAATAGAGCTACAACCACAGAGAAAGATAGAGGGATAGAGATACAACCACAGAGAAAGGTGGAGAGATAGAGGGATAGAGATACAACCACAGAGAAAGACAGAGTGATAGAGGGACAGAGATACAACCACGAAGACAGGAATAAAGATAGATGCAATGAATAGTGTACTTATATGTTCCTTAATGCTTCTTCTTGTGTATTGATGTATTGATTGTAAATGTTCCTTAATGCTTCTTCTTGTGTATTGATGCTTTGGCAATACAATTTTTTTTCTTTCTTGCCAATCAAGCATTTTGAATTGAAATTGAATTGAGAGTCAAAGAGAAAGAGACAGACGGTCATACAGACGGATACTTGGGGACTGTGAATGTCACTCTCAGACAGGACAGTAATATGAAGTTGATGGAGGGAAATAACATGATGGTTGAACCAATAAGATGGAGGTTGATAGAGACTGATAGAGATTTAAACACAGATGAAACGGTATAATGGAGACGCCCACAGACAAGGAGGAGTGTGTGTGTTCGTGTGCGTGTGTGCGCCTGTGTGTGTGCATGTGTGCATGTGTGCATGTGTGTGTGTGTGTGTCTCACAGACAGGGAGGAAGCCCTTTTTAGCAGCCAGTCTGAGTGAGTGAGACACTAGACTCTGTGAGGGAGAGGGGGCAAGGGGGTTTCTGAAGGGTGATGGGAGTGGGGGAGGGGGAGGTTGACCCCTCCATATGGGACACATGTCATCATCAAATATTCATGCTATTGATTTGTCTCGTTAACTATTGAACAGCTCTCTTACACACACGAGCGCGGACACTTGCAGTAGGAGGATTCAACTTCCGTTCATGTGCTTCTAACAGGCTCACAACTCGCCGGTTCTTGTCACAGATGGGCTATTGCACGCAAGGTTCCACTCCTATCAGCTAAAAACCAAAAGAAGCGGCTCCAGTGGGCACGCGATCAACAAACACTGGACAATTGAGGAGTGGAAAAACATTGCCTGGAGCGTGACAGTGAGTTCAGTGTACTTGAGTGGCCCGGTCAGTCCCGAGACCTCAACCCAATAGAGCATCTTTAGGATGAGAAGGAACGGGCTGGTCACAGCATGAATGTACCGCCGTCCAATCTGCAGCAACTGTGTGATGTCATCGCGTCAGCATGGACCAACATCCCTGTTGAACGTTTCAGACATCTCTTGGAATGCCCCGAAGAATTCAGGCTGTTCTGGAGGAAAAGGGGGGTCCAACCCGGCACTAGATGTACCTAATAAACTGGCCTGTCACAATAGTGTTGACTGTCACAATAGTGTTGCTTGCCAAAAACTGTGAGAATTGGCGCACTCGTGAGAGAGAGAGAGAGAGCGCAAGCGAGAGAAAGGGAGAGCTGCCATTACCCAAGGCACAGGGCTGGGTCTGGTTTTCAGCTCTGGGCCTCTGTGTGCTTCCCAGACTAAAGTATTGTAGTCTAGTCCCAGTGCCGGGTGATGCCAGTGTGTGTCATTCTGCTAATGCCAGTGTGTGTCTGGGCAGGAGTGACAGAGGGGCTGGCAGCATCAGCTCAACACCCCAGCCCCTCTTTGTCTTCCCTTTATGTCTGCATGAATATACTGTATACAAACACACACACACACACTAATTGTTAGCTTTCTGTCTGACTCTTTTAGTTTTTTCCTTTAGTTTTTATTCTCTCTTCTTCTGTTTAAACGGAGATGCAGTCCAAAGGTAGAGGAGGGGTGTGTGTGTGTGTGTGTGTGTGTGTGTGTGTGTGTGTGTGTGTGTGTGTGTGTGTGTGTGTGTGTGTGTGTGTGTGTGTGTGTGTGTGTGAGATTATGCGTGCGTGACCACTATTTCAATCTGCCTGTTTGGACGGACACTAAAACACCCCCTTTTGTTTTGGTGTTGATTCAATTGTTTTGGGTTATTAACATTTTTAGGAAGGAATTTGGGTACAACGGCTGTACACGCCATGAAAGCTGTTCTCCTTTTACTGTCGTCCTTCTCGTCTGGAATGCTCGCCTCTTGAAACTTAAATACCATTCTGTTTATATCAGGCTTGTGAAACACTGGCTCGTTCTTCGTTAATAGTCTGGAGAGTTTTACAACAACAAAAAAAACGTTCAATCGTCAAGCTGAAGGACTATGAAAATATCTGACCCTTGCATTCCTTGGCAGTGCTGGGCCAGCGGAGAACCAACGTGAACTGGATGTCGCTGAGCCGTTGCGTTTTATGGGGCCCATATTGAAGCTGGATTGTAATCAGGACGTTATTGAATCGCAGGCTGCCGTCTGGTCTGTGGAAGTATTTGACTGTGAAAGTAAACTAACAGTAACTTAGTAACTTAGTAACAGTGGTTGAAGAACATAGTAAATGAAGCCAACGTATCCTATAGATCAGGGGTATTCAAATCTTACCTTACGAGGTCCAGAGTACTAATAGTTTTCTGTTCTACCTAATAATTCATTGCACCCACCTTGTGTCAATGGTCTATATCAGTCCCTAACTTGAGGGTAAGAATAAAAAAAAGCAGTGGAACTGGCTTCGAGGTCCAGTTTCAAATTTGATGGCTATAGAGCTCATGTGCAACGTAATAGGGCGATTCCACACCAGCATGACCTGAAATATTTTTGGTATCACAGATTGTTCTGGAAATTCTCACATAAAAACAATTTTTTAGAAAATCCAGATGATAGTGGATGTTTTAGACCTATACACGCTTCCTGTAAGACCCTATGACCCATGTACATGGCACCAGGGCCAGCTTAATGCAAGGGCCTACTGGGGCTGAAGGCCCTGGGCCCAGGCACGTTGGGGGCCCAATAGACCGCAAATACGAAATGTACAAAAATATGTATTATGGAAATATATACTGATCATATTATATATACACAGTGGGGGAAAAAAGTATTTAGTCAGCCACCAATTGTGCAAGTTCTCTCACTTAAAAAGATGAGAGGCCTGTAATTTTCATCATAGGTACACTTCAACTATGACAGACAAAATGAGGAAAAAAAAATCCAGAAAATCGCATTGCAGGATTCTTTATGAATTTATTTGCAAATTATGGTGGAAAATAAGTATTTGGTCAATAACAAAAGTTTCTCAATACTTTGTTATATACCCTTTGTTGGCAATGACAGAGGTCAAACGTTTTCTGTAAGTCTTCACAAGGTTTTCACACACTGTTGCTGGTATTTTGGCCCATTCCTCCATGCAGATCTCCTCTAGAGCAGTGATGTTTTGGGGCTGTCGCTGGGCAACACGGACTTTCAAAGATTTTCTATGGAGTTGAGATCTGGAGACTGGCTAGGCCACTCCAGGACCTTGAAATGCTTCTACGGCCACTCCTTCATTGCCCGGGCGGTGTGTTTGGGATCATTGTCATGCTGAAAGACCCAGCCACGTTTCATGTTCAATGCCCTTGCTGATGGAAGGAGGTTTTCACTCAAAATCTCACGATACATGGCCCCATTCATTCTTTCCTTTACACGGATCAGTCGTCCTGGTCCCTTTGCAGAAAAACAGCCCCAAAGCATGATGTTTCCACCCCCATGCTTCACAGTAGGAATGGTGTTCTTTGGATGCAACTCAGCATTCTTTGTCCTCCAAACACGACGAGTTGAGTTTTTACCAAAAAGTTATATTTTGGTTTCATCTGACATTCTCCCAATCCTCATCTGGATCATCCAAATGCTCTCTAGCAAACTTTAGACGGGCCTGAACATGTACTGGCTTAAGCAGGGGGACACGTCTGGCACTGCAGGATTTGAGTCCCTGGCGGCGTAGTGTGTTACTGATGGTAGGCTTTGTTACTTTGGTCCCAGCTCTCTGCAGGTCATTCACTAGGTCCCCGTGTGGTTCTGGGATTTTTGCTCACCGTTCTTGTGATCATTTTGACCCCACGGGTGAGATCTTGCGTGGAGCCCCAGATCGAGGAAGATTATCAGTGGTCTTGTATGTCTTCCATTTCCTAATAATTGCTCCCACAGTTGATTTCTTCAAACCAAGCTGCTTACCTATTGCAGATTCAGTCTTCCCAACCTGGTGCAGGTCTACAATTTGGTTTCTGGTGTCCTTTGACAGCTCTTTGGTCTTGGCCATAGTGGAGTTTGGAGTGTGACTGTTTGAGGTTGTGGACAGGTGTCTTTTATACTGATAACAAGTTCAAACAGGTGCCGTTAATACAGGTAATGAGTGGAGGACAGAGGAGCCTCTTAAAGAAGAAGTTACAGGTCTGTGAGAGCCAGAAATCTTACTTGTTTGTATGTGACCAAATACTTATTTTCCACCATAATTTGCAAATAAATTCATTAAAAATCCTACAATGTGATTTTCTGGATTTTTTTTCCTCATTTTGTCTGTCATAGTTGAAGTGTACCTATGATGAAAATTACAGGCCTCTCTCATCTTTTTAAGTTGGAGAACTTGCACAATTGGTGGCTGACTAAGTACTTTTTTTCCCCACTGTATATATACACACACACACAGTTGTCACGACTTCAGCCGAAGTTGGTCCTTCTCCTTGTTCGGGCGGCTTTCGGCCGTCAACGTCACCGGTTTTCTAGCTGCCGCCGATCTACTTTTCATTTTCTATGTTTTTGTCTTCATTATACACACCTGGTTTCCAATCACTTAATTATTAGTTCCTTATTTAAACCCTCTGTTTCCCCTCATGGTTTTGTGCGTGTTTGTTATATGTTAGATGTTCTTTTTATTGTGAGCTTGGATTTTACTACCTATTTTGGTAGTTTGTTATTTGAGTAAAAATACGTGATTTACTCATCTCCGTTGTCCTGCGCCTGACTCTACCTACTTGCTACACAGAGACTTCTGACAACAGTATATAATATATATGTAGTATATATTTTATATTTTTTTACTGCAACCACTATTCCCAGGAAGACTCAGGAGCCTGCTCTCAATGGGAAAGGGAAAGGGGATACCTGAGTGAAGTTAGCCTGCTGACGCTCTGCTAATCATCAGATGGAGGGGAGGAGGAGAGGAGGTGGGGGGCACGTGACTAACTGGGGGCCCTTCCTTGATTGAGTAACTGATTAATAGAAAATAAATAAAAATAAACTGCATAATTAATAAATGTGACTGGTCAATTGTGTGAGAATCTAGGCCCAAGAGGCAAATGTTTTTTTTATCTGTATTTTTTATCCAAACACAGGAGCCCGCTTTCAATGTTCAAAATACACCAGAGAGCATAATTTAGCCAGAGAGTATCAATAGTTTTATCAAAAATAACTGTGGATTAAGTTCTATCACAAGCACATACAGGTACAGTTAAAGTCGTAAGTTTACATACACCTTAGCCAAATACGTTTAAACTCAGTTTTTCACAATTCCTGACATTTAATCCTAGTAAAAATTCCCTGTCTTAGGTCAGTTAGGATCACCACTTTATTTTAAGAATGTGAAATGTCAGAATAATAGTAGAGAGAATTATTTATTTCAGCTTTTATTTCTTTCATCACATTCCCAGTGGGTCAGAAGTTTACATACACTCAATTAGTATTTGGTAGCACTGCCTTTAAATTGTTTAACCTGGGTCAAACGTTTCGGGTAGCCTTCCACAACCTTCCCACAATAAGTTTTGTGAATTTTGGCCCATTCCTCCTGACAGAGCTGGTGTAAATGAGTCAGGTTTGTAGGCCTCCTTGCTCGCACACGCTTTTCAGTTCTGCCAACAAATTTTCTATAGGATTGAGGTCAGGGCTTTGTGATGGCCACTCCAATACCTTGACTTTGTGTTCCTTAAGCCATTTTGTCCCAACTTTGGAAGTATGCTTGGGGTCATTGTCCATTTGGAAGACAAATTTGCGACCAAGCTTTAACTTCCTGACTGATGTCTTGAGATGTTGCTTCAATATATCCACATAATTTTCCTCCCTCATGATGCCATCTATTTGTGAAGCGCACCAGTCCCTCCTGCAGCAAAGCACCCCCCACAACATGATGCTGCCACCCCCGTGCTTCACGGTTGGGATGGTGTTCTACAGCTTGCAAGCCTCACCCTTTTTCCTCCAAACATAACGATGGTCATTATGGCCGGACAGTTAAATTTTTGTTTCATCAGACCAGAGGACATTTCTCCAAAAAGTACAATCTTTGTCCCCATGTGCAGTTGCAAACCGCAGTCTGGCTTTTTTCTGGCGGTTTTGGAACAGTGGCTTCTTCCTTGCTGAGCGGCCTTTCAGGTTATGTCGATATAGGACTTGTTCTACTGTGGATATAGATACTTTTGTACCTGTTTCCTCCAGCATCTTCACAAGGTTGAATTGCACTTTTCGCACCAAAGTACGTTCATCTCTAGGAGACAGAATGCGTCTCCTTCCTGAGCGGTATGACGGCTGCGTGGTCCCATGGTGTTTATACTTGCGTACTATTGTTTGTACAGATGAACATGGTACCTTCTGGCGTTTGGAGATGGCTCCCAAGGATGAACCAGACTTGTGGAGGTCTACAATTTATTTTCCGAGGTCTTGACTGATTTCTTTAGATTTTCCCATTATGTCAACCAAAGAGGCACTGAGTTTGAAGGTAGGCCTTGAAATACATCCACAGGGATGTAAACGCACAGTCAACTTAGTGTATGTAAACTTCTGACCCACTGGAATTGTGAAACAGTGAAATAATCTGTCTGTAAACAATTGTTGGAAAAATTACTTGTGTCATGCACAAAGTAGATGTCCTAACCGACTTGCCAAGACTATAGTTTGTTAACAAGACATTTGTGAAGTGGTTGAAAACGAGTTGTATGTAAACTTCCGACTTCAACTGTAAGAGTGTGCTCCTAATCTCAGCTCGTTACCTGTATAAAAGACCCCTGGGAGCCAGAAATCTTTCTGATTGAGAGGGGGTCAAATACTTATTTCCCTCATTAAAATGCAAATCATTTTATAACATTTTTGACATGCGTTTTTCTGGATTTTTGTTGTTGTTATTCTGTCTCTCACTGTTCAAATAAACCTACCATTAAAATTATAGACTGATCATTTCTTTGTCAGTGGGGAAACGTACAAAATCAGCAGGGGATCAAATACTTTTTTCCCTCACTGTAGATTGCACACAGGAAGAATTTATTTAACTAGTTATGTGACTTCTGAAGGTAATTGGTTGCACCAGATCTTATTTAGGGGCTTCATAGCAAAGGGGGGGAATACATATGCACGCACCACTTTCAGTTTTTTTCTTTTTTATCATTTTTTTAAACAATATTCTTTTTTCATACCGCTTCACCAATTTGGACTATTTTGTATATGTCCATTACATGAAATCCAAGTAAAAATCTATTTCAATTACAGGTTGTAACGAAACAAAATACGAAAATCGCCAAGGGGGGTGAATACTTTTGCAAGGCACTGTATATTCCTTATAGCTGTGCTCTAATATCTGGAGTATGTCTATTTTATGTTGAATAAAGGAATGTCTTAAATTCAATTTCAAAATGTAGCGATACTCCATATTTTAGAGCATACTATTAGGACTATTATAGACGGGTTAGCTGACAACATCACAAAAACAATGCATGCGCTTCAATGGGGCAAAAGGCCATGTGTTGTGATTCTGAAAGTGAAAGTTATGATCCCTTATTGATATAACCTGTTAAATCCACTTCAATCAATGTAGATGAAGGGGAGGATTTTTAAGCCTTGAGACCATTGAGACTTGGATTGTGTATTTGTCCCATTCAGAGGGTAAATAGGCAAGACAAAAGATTTAAGTGCCTTTGAACGAGGTATGGTAGTAGGTGCCAGGCACACCAGTTTGAGTGTCGCAAGAACTGCAACGGCGCTGGGGTTTCCATGATAAACAGTTTCCCATGTCTATCAATAATGGTCCACCACCCAAAGGACATCCAGCCAACGGGCAGGCCAGTGATCGAAAACAGGTCATTGATGAAAGAGGACAAAGGAGGCTGACACAAATTGTGCAACAGACGGGCTACAGTTAGTCAACTGACAGTCCAGTACAACGTTGGTGCCCAAAGATCCATAAAGAAAATGCACAACTCATCGTACCTGCCATACCCCTCGAATGGGGTATGGCAGCCGACGACTTTACAGAGTTCCACAGCAAAAACAAGAAACTGCAGTTGCAGTGGGCTAAGGAACAAAAACACTGGACACTGGAGAATTGGAAAAACATTGCCTGGTCTGAGGAATCCCGGGTTCCTGCTGTTTCACGCTGATGGGAGGACTAGGGTATGGAGAAAACCACACAAGTACATGCATCCATCATGCCGCGTGTCAACATTGCAGGCTGGTGATGGTGTGATGGTGTGGGGTGTGTTTTCATGGCACACATTGGGCCCCTTGATAAAAGTGATGCTCAACGTTTGAATGCCACAGAATACCTGAACATCATTGCCAACCAGGTAAATTCCTTCATGGCAGTAGTGTATCCGTCTGCGAATAGATTTTTTCAGCAGGAAAATGCCACATGACACAATGTTAGGATTCAGATTACTGCAGTGGCCTGCCCAGTCACCAGATCTCAATCTAATTGAGCATCTGTGGGATGAGATGGAAAGAGTTATTTGGAGTAGAGATCCGCTACCAGCCAACTTGACACAACTGTGGGAAGCATCGTAGTCAACATGGAGTTCATGCCCCGGTGAATGTTGGCTGTTCTGAGGGCAAAAGTATTAGGAAGGGGTTCCTAATGTTCCTAATGTTTTGTACACATTTTGTTCACGTTATCAACAATCTTAACCAACCCCGTCTGTTTTGTCCCATAGTTCGCGCACACGTCGGTTTCCTTGCTGAACAACCAACCCGTCTATGACACCACGGTGTTGTCTGTATCATGTACGGTTCACAGGTCATTGGGTCTTACAAGGGGCATGTTTAGGTCTAAAAGGGGCCTGAAATGGCTACTTTCATTGTGATTTTCTCCCCAAAAAAAGTTTACGTTACAAATTTAAACGCACGCAACTAACACACTGAACATAAACAATATCCCACACACAGGTGGGGGACTGAGCAACCTAAATAGGATTCCCAATTAGAGCCAATGACTAACAGCTGCCTCTAATTGGGAACCCAAACAATCCAACATAGAAAATATAACATAGAACAAACACATACCCCTGCTCACGTCCTGATCAAAACCACCATAGAGCAGCCAAAAGGGCTATCTATGGTCAGGACGTGACAATGTGGTTGTTATTACTGGCACCTCCTGAGTTCTTCCTAACATGTGACCTGACACAGAAACATCCAGGCCCCCAGTTATTACTAAAGTGTTCTAGTAGTAATAGTTGGTCTGTCCTTGACACACCACACACTCACACACACACACACACACACACACACACACACACACACACACACACACACACACACACACACACACACACACATACACACACACACACACACATACACACACACACACACCACATACACACACACACACACACACCACACACACACACCACATACACACACACACATACACACACACTGGTGCATGAACACACACAAACGCACAACACACACACTGTGTATAATCGTAACCCTGACACGTAGGTTAACATAATAACAGTTATGGTAATGAGAGCAATTTCCTGAGGCCCCCATGCTGTTAACAGGTAATTGGTGTGTTTGCAAACAGGGGCCAGTGCATGTGTGTGCGTGTGTGTGTTTGTGCTTGAAGGCATGGGTGGGGGATGTAGGATGTATGTGTTCAGTTGACAGGTTCTATTGACAGATGACAGCTCTATCCATTTTATAGACGAGAATGAAGGATGAGTGTCTCTATGTGTTTGTGCCTGAACTGTATGTGTGTGTGTGTGTGTGTGTGTGTTATGTGTGTGTGTGTGCGTGTGTGCGTGTGTGTGTGTGTGTGTGTGTGTGTGTGCAACTAGCTCTCACAGTCTCATGTCAGAATTAGACGTTCTTCCAGGTTTCTCAAACATCCAATTTTGATGTTGTTACAAACGTCAAATTGTATAAGGTTACGTTCAGGCATTTACTCCAAATTGTTTCGTTTAGGGTTAACTCTGAAGTCTTAAGGTTAGACACTAACTCCGGATGGGTAAGGTAAGGGTCAAGGTTTGGGATAGGCTTCAAACAAAAATAAAAAAAATGAATTTCTATCACTGGATTTGAACTTGCAACTTTTGGAATCCGAGGCAGATGCTTGTCCACTATCCCCGTCCACAACACCCTAGCAAAACTGAAACCAACTTGAAGGCAACAGCGCTCACTGTTGCCCTTAGTGGCCAGTTTCCATGCCATATCCCGAATTCCCTAGACAGGGATGGATGTTGAATACTGACTTTTATCACGGGTGACCTTGCTGGTGTATGTGTGTGTGTGTGTGTGTGTCTGACAAGCATGACAGATGATGTCTCTATCCAGGTGTTTCAGACATGAGAGATTAAACGTCTGTGTGTGTGCGTGCGTGTGTGTGTATGTGTTTGTGAGTCAGGGTCATACTGTACCTTCCCTCAGGCGTTTTGCAGCAGAGTTGAAGGGGGGCCGGATAGAGGGAGGAACGGGCTGCGATTCACACCCCTGGAATGTCTTTACTCCTCCTGGGAATTTCCTCTTAAATTCTTCCTCTTCTCGTTATTTTCTTCTCTCTCTCGCTCTCTCTCTCTCGCTCTCTCTCTTTCGCTCTCTCTCTTCCACCCCTGAGGAGAAGGAGAGTGAGAGGGTGTGTGGCACACCTGTTTTTTATCTGCCAAGAGAGGAATGGAGGGAAAAGAAACGGGGAGAGAAACAAAGAGGAGAGGTAGTCCTTGAGAGGAGATGACTGTTTGATAAGAACCTGTGTGTCATAGGGACTCTTTGTAACCAGCACCGCTTTCATTACAGTTATTTCTCCGCTGTCCATTTACCAACGTAGCGTGTGTCTGTGGTTGTGTGTGTGTGTCTATGCCTGACTCCATGCCTGTGTGTGCTTTCCTGTGAGCGTGCTTTTTCTTCCACACTACTCCAAGTCCCCTTTGTTGGTATTTGTGTTATGTGTGTGAGCAGATGGAGCCGGATGCTCAGCTATGGAGGTAGAGGAGATTGTGTGGAACACAGTGAAGGCCAGGGCCTATTAGCAGGCTGAAGAGACCTGACGACATAAAGAAGGTTCGTTAGAAACATAAAGGCCTAGCGAATGGACAACCTTCAGCTACACTACACCCTGAAATGGCCAACAGGGAGGGAGGGGGAGGGGTGGGGTGGGGGGTGGAGAACAGAATAACATGAAGCAGTTAGAAAAACACTCTCCTCTCTCTCTCTCTCTCTCTCTCTCTCTCTCTCTCTCTCTCTCTCTCTCTCTCCTCTCTCTCTCTCTCTCTCTATTACATTTTTTCTCTTCTCTTTTGCGGCGGAGGACTTTATTTGTCTACCGCCACCACTCTGAAAGAGTCCTGAGAGGAGGGATGGAGACAGAGGGGAGGAAGGAGGGCAAAGAGATGGGCGAAATTAATGAAGGAAGAAAGGCTAAAATGGAGAGAGAGTTGTTAAAACACGTGCAGTGCTGCAGCAGAGATGGAATGAAATGGTTAAAGAGGAGGAGAGCTGAAAGAGAGAGGTTAGAGAGAGACAGAGAATGGGAGAGTGAGAAAGGGAGCACCTCGGCGGGTGAGATTGGAAGATGAAGGGGGGAACAAGGGAACGAGCGAAAGGTAAAGTGGTGTAAATGGGGGTCTGGGTTGGTTCTCTCCACCTCTCCTCCCTCTCTCGTTATCTCTATTAGCACCTGCTGCGCTAACGAGGCCAGCACTTGGTTACCACGGCAACACCTTGTCAACCCCCCTCCAACAGCACCCCCAACTCCAATCTCCAAAACCCTCACCCCTTACCCCTCACCCCTCACCCCTTTTCTCCAGGTGATGAAACAAAGATACAGTGTGCAGATGGAGTGTGTGTGTGTGGGAAGAGTGTGTGTGTGTGTGTGTGAGCAGACACACGCATTCTGCCATTCTTCCCTGTTGCATTTTATTGGTCTCCCTCTCTTTTCTTTCTGTCTTTATCAGTAGACATATCCAGCACTAACCAATCAGTCCATCCTGAACTACAGTCAGCCAGTCAGTATTAGGGTGGTGTGGTGCTGTTAGGGATGTTGTAAGACTGGTTCTTGATGCACTGGGTCCAGTAAGTGCAGATAATGAAGCTGTCTGCACTGATCAATAAAGAGCGGCCTTCTCCTCCTCGCTCACACACACAATCATGCACACACACAGGCACGCACTCTCTCTCTCTCTCTCTCTCTCTCTCTCTCTCTCTCTCTCTCTCTCTCTCTCTCTCTCTCTCTCTCTTTGCCACACTCTGCTTTCAGTAAAGATCCCGCTGATTGCTATGGCTGATGGCTAAGAGGAAGGGGTGGGTGGGTGGAGGGATGAGGAGGAGGGGTGGAGACAACTGATTTTGGACTTTATTTTCAACCCTGGCAGCATGGTGGATGGAGCAAGGGGGAAGGAGAAAAGGAGAGAGAGGAGGAGGGAGGGAGGAGGAGGGAGGGAGGGAGGGAGGGAGGGAGGGAGGGAGGGAGGGAGGGAGGGAAGAGTGGGCTGGTAAGGGAAAGGGAGAAACCGAAAGAGAGGGAGTAAAGAAAGACGGGGTAAAAGAGAGAGAGGAAGGAAATGACAGAGAGCGGCAGAGAGAAAGAGAGAGGGAGGTAGATGGATGGTTATTGTGGTGGTCACCTCCGTCAGTGAGAAATTGGACGCCAGCTGCCTGGTCAAGCTGTGTCTCAGTGTGTCAACACGGTAGATAGATGTGACCATGGCTTTTGTAGGGAACTCTCGTTATGTCCTCTCTCTTTCTCCATCTTTCTCTTTCTCGCCTTTCCTCAACGTGATTTGTGGTGCCCAACAGCGACAGGGGAGGGGAAGACAGGAGGGGCAGACTTTAATAAAAGAAGAGAAAGAAAGAAGGGAGAAAAGAGCAAATTGAGGTTCAAATAAAGGGGTTGGGGCTCTAGTAGTTGTCAGGCCATAGTATTGTGTGTCTACACTCATGTCACACAGGACTTGGCTGTAAATCTCCATACAGATGGACTGTTACAAACACACAGCGGGCCTCATTCATATTCGATGAGTCAAATCTATATCGTTAACATTTTATTTGGACAATTTGTGTCTGTGGGCCTGTGTGGCTGGTAAAGTACATGTGGCTGGTAAAGTACATGTGGCTGGTAAAGTACATGCATGTGCGATGTGAGTGTGTGTGTGACTTTGTGTGTGAATGTGGGTGTGCGCACATGCGTATGTGAGCCATCATATTGTATTGTATAATATACATACCTGTCTGTGTGTATTGTATAGTATGTATACATGTCTGTGTGTGTTGTACAGTATATATGTATGTGTGTATTGCATAGTATGTATACCTGTCTGTGTGTGTTGTACAGTATATATACATGTATGTGTGTATTGTATAGTATGTATACATGTCTGTGTGTGTTGTACAGTATATATACCTGTCTGTGTGTATTGTACAGTATGTATACCTGTCTGTGTGTTTGTACAGTATATATACCTGTCTGTGTGTATTGTATAGTATGTATACCTGTCTGTGTGTGTTGTACAGTATATATACATGTATGTGTGTATTTTACAGTATGTTTACATGTCTGTGTGTATTGTACAGTATGTATACTTTACAGTATGTATACATGTCTGTGTGTATTGTATAGTATGTATACATGTCTGTGTGTATTTTACAGTATGTATACATGTATGTGTGTATTGTATAGTATGTATACATGTCTGTGTGTATTTTACAGTATGTATACATGTCTGTGTGTATTGTATAGTATGTATACCTGTCTGTGTGTGTTGTACAGTATATATACATGTCTGTGTGTATTGTACAGTATGTATACATGTATGTGTGTATTGTATAGTATGTATACCTGTCTGTGTGTGTTGTACAGTATATATACATGCATGTGTATATTGTACAGTATGTATACATGTCTGTGTGTATTGTACAGTATGTATACCTGTCTGTGTGTATTTTACAGTATGTTTACATATATGTGTTTATTGTACAGAATGTATACATGTATGTGTGTATTGTATAGTATGTATACCTATCTGTGTGTGTTGTACAGTATATATACATGTCTGTGTGTATTGTACAGTATGTATACATGTATGTGTGTATTGTATAGTATGTATACCTGTCTGTGTGTGTTGTACAGTATATATACATGCATGTGTATATTGTACAGTATGTATACATGTCTATGTGTATTGTACAGTATGTATACATGTCTGTGTGTATTGTACAGTATGTATACATGTGTGTGTGTATTGTATAGTATGTATACATGTCTGTGTGTATTTTACAGAATGTATACATGTCTGTGTGTATTGTACAGTATGTATACATGTCTGTGTGTATTGTACAGTATGTATACCTGTCTGTGTGTTTTGTACAGTATGTATACATGTATGTGTGTATTGTATAGTATGTATACCTGTCTGTGTGTGTTGTACAGTATATATACATGTATGTGTATATTGTACAGTATGTATACATGTCTGTGTGTATTGTACAGTATATGTACATGTATATGTGTATTGTATAGCATGTATACCTGTCTGTGTGTGTTGTACAGTATATATACATGTATGTGTATATTGTACAGTATGTATACATGTATGTGTGTATTGTACAGTATGTATACCTGTCTGTGTGTATTTTACAGTATGTATACATGTCTGTGTGTATTGTACAGTATGTACACATGTATGTGTGTATTGTATAGTATGTATACCTGTCTGTGTGTGTTGTACAGTATATATACATGTATGTGTATATTGTACAGTATGTATACATGTCTGTGTGTATTGTACAGTATGTATACATGTCTGTGTGTATTTTACAGTATGTATACATGTCTGTGTATATTGTACAGTATATATACATGTATGTGTGTATTGTATAGTATGTATACCTGTCTGTGTGTGTTGTACAGTATATATACATGTATGTGTATATTGTACAGTATGTATACATGTCTGTGTGTATTGTACAGTATATGTACATGTATATGTGTATTGTATAGCATGTATACCTGTCTGTGTGTGTTGTACAGTATATATACATGTATGTGTATATTGTACAGTATGTATACATGTATGTGTGTATTGTATAGTATGTATACCTGTCTGTGTGTATTTTACAGTATGTATACATGTCTGTGTGTATTGTACAGTATGTACACATGTATGTGTGTATTGTATAGTATGTATACATGTCTGTGTGTATTGTACAATATGTATACCTAAGTGTGTGTATTGTGTCTCTGTGTATATTTCAGCTCTATCCGACTGTCTCTGCATCAGTGAGGTGAACTGGTCCCTGTCCTGTCTGCCCCCTGAGAGAGCAGAGCAGGCCTGAGCTGTGTGTCACTGTGTCACTGTGCCGGGACCACATTACACACTGCACCCCTCTCTCTCTTTCTTTCTCTCATCTCTGTCTGTCTCAACCTATTTCTCAACTTTCTTTCCCTCTCCCTCTGTCTCTCTCCCTCTCTCGCTCTCTCTGCATCAAAAACACCCCAAATCAACTGTCAGAAACTTACTGAGAAGGAAATTAACAAATGGGAAAATATGTCTGTGTGAGTGAGAGCAGGTACCAGGCTTGCCCACTGAGAAGTGCAGGTGTTTGTTTGGTTCATCAGTGATGGGCATTTCCATGTCAGTGCTCAAACAAATCCCTTCACTCCTATACACCCCTATCTATGGAGAGAACCCAGCAACCAAAATTGGTTCTATGAAAGTTCCCAGAACATTCGTTAGGTTGCCGCAAAGGTTCTTGTAACACAAAAACGTTCCAGTTGTGCTGATGATTATACAATGTTTGTATAAAACATTTGCCTGACGTTACAAGAATGTTCCCAGAACACATTTCATCTGTTCTTTAAAGGTTCCCAGAATGTTCCATTAGGTTGTGTGAATTTTGTGATGTGGGGACATCACAAAATATGTTTCCCAAACGCAAAAACTGTCCTGTTGTTCACTTATCCGTATCCCAAATCTTAACCCTTACCTTAAAAGGCAGGTAGCATGAATGTAATCACATGTAACATATGAATTTGCACTACAATACGCATCATCACCATTAATGTACCCAGAATTCCAAAGAATGTCAAAGTAAACTGGTCAAATTAAGATCCTATACCTGGGTAGGTGTCTCGGATGACATTATTAGGACACTCATGTCATAATATCACACTGTAACTTTATAAGAGTATTGAGGGAATGTTCCCTGCTTGTTGTTATAGGTGTCTCGGACGACATCACCATTAATGTACCCAAACATTCCAGTAAGGTTTTCTCAGAACCAATTTAATTGAATCCAGACATGACTGCTGAAGAATATTTAGGGAACGTTATTGGAACAATCATGTCATAACGTCACACTGCAACTTTATGAGAGCATTGTGGGAATATTCCCTGCTTGTTGTTATAGGTGTTTTCAATAAGATCTCTATCAACATTAGCAGGACCTTCCTGTAATGTTTTTGCACTACCATTTTCTATTGCTCTCACATTTTATTGCGGCAGTATGTTCTAAAAAGATTACTGGTACATTTTGTTATTACATTACCTGAAACCATAATGAGAACATTTGAGGAATGTTCTGTGGTGTTTGTTACAGATGTTGTGCACAACCTTTTACTAAACGTTAGGAGAACATTCCAAGGATATTTCCTTTAAAACATTTTTGGGAGACAAACTAAATTGTTATCAAAAACATTTTATTTGAATGTTTTTGGGAGTTTATCTTCGTAATGGTAGATAAGACCCTAACTAGAACTTAATAGAAATGCTCTGGGATTGTTCCCCGGTTTGCTGGGAAGGTAAGGCGAGTGTGTCATTGTTGATGGAGGAAGAGCAGGTAGTGAGAGAGAGAGAGAGAGGGGGAGAAAGGAAAGTGTTTTGAGAGAAAAGTCGAAACATCTCATTTCCATTGTTATGTTCCTCTGCAAAAAATGGCTGCCTTCATTAAACCATTAATGATCCCTGAATCGTGCTGTTACTGAGGGGGAGAGGAGACGAAGGATAGAGCAGGAATAAGAGAGAAGTAGAGGGAGAAAAAGGAAACAGAGCAAGGGTAAGAGAGAGAGTGAGAGAGAGACAGGGAGGGAAGGAGACAGAGAGAATCTAAATGTTCACAAGTATATTGCATATGTTATGTGTATTCTGTACTGTGTTAGCTGTACTGTACAGAGACTATAACATAATGCTGACATCATGCCAGTGTTGGTGTCTTTACAAAAAAAAAAGTGATATATTACCTATTACTTGTTACTTCTTTAAACAATAACACATGACATTACCTATTACTCCCTGGGAAAAGTAATTAGTTACACTACTCATTATATTGCTTTTGCGTTACACCCCAAAACGTTGCGCGTCCTCACTCAATGTAAACAATTCCAACATTACATTACGTACAGAGCCTTCAGAAAGTATTCACAGACCTTGAATTTTTCCACATATTTTTGAGTTACAGCCTGAATTTAAAATGGAGTAGCCCTTCCTGCAGTCAAATGACATTGAGGACTCATGGGTGGAATGTTATATTTTTCATAATTTAATAATTATGAACATTATTTTTAAAAAGCCGCTGAAAATCCAGTGTTTCTATGTCAAACGGTTTTGTTATATTTCAGTCTTCTGTGATATAAAGTGTAATATTGGGATGCAAACTCAAAATTGAAAACATTTCAACTTCTTTTTTTAAGCCCATATCCATGTGTGTGAGGTGTACGCTTTTGTTTTACAGTCGATTTGACTATCAAGAAACACTCTGTGTGACCCCGATTTAACCCACTGCAGTAAAAGGTTAAATGAGAAAATTTGATTTTGTCACTGGGCCTACACACAATACCCCATAATGTCAAAGTGGAATTATATATTTTTTATTATTAATTGAAAAGCAGAAATGTCTTGAGTCATTAAGTATTCAGACCCTTTGTTATAGCACGCCTAAATAAGTTCAGGAGTAAAAAAATACATGTACTTAAGAAGTCACATAAGTTGCATGGACTCTGTGTGCAATAATAGTGTTTGACATGAACATGATTTTTGAATGTCTACCTCAAATCTGTACCCAACACATACAATTATCTGTAACATCACTCAGTAGAGCAGTGAATTTCAAACACAGATTCAACCACAAAGAACATTGAGGCTTTCCAGTGCCTCGCAAAGGGCACCTATTGGTAGATGGGTAAAAATAAAAAAGCAGACATTGAATATCCCTTTGAGCACAGTGAAGTTATTAATTACACTTTGAGGGGTGTATCAATACATCCAGTCACTACAAAGATACAGGTGTCCTTCCTAACTCAGTTTCCGGAGAGGAAGGAAACCGCTCATGGATTTCACCATGAGGCCAATGGTGACTTCAAAACAGTTACAGAGTTTAATGGCTGTGATAAGAGAAAACTGAGGATGAATCAATAACATTGTAGTTACTCCACAATACTAACCTATTTGGCAGAGTGAAAAGAATGAAGTCTGTACAGAATAAGTGCACAAATGCACTAAAGTAAAACTGCAAAAAATGCACTTTATATCAGGTTTCAGGTAAAACCCAAATGCAGACTTTTGAAGTAACAATGTTTATTACAGCAACAGGGGCAGGCAAACGACAGGTCAAGGCAGGCAGGGGTCGATAATCCAGAGTAGTGGGCAACGGTACAGGATGGCAGGCTCAGGGGCAGGGGCAGGCAGAGTGGTCAGGCAGGCTCAGAGTCAGGACAGGCAAGGGTCATAACCAAGAGGGCGAGAAAAAGAGACTGGGAAAAGCAGGAGCTGAGACAAAACTTTGGTTGACTTGACAAACAAGACGAACTGGCAACAGACAAACAGAGAACACAGGTATAAATACACAGGGGATAATGTGGAAGATGGGCGACACCTGGAAGGGGGTGGGGACAATCACAAAGAAAGGCGAAACAGAGCAAGGTGTGACAGTACCCCCCCCTTTATGGGCGTCACCTGGCATCCTACCTGGGCGCAAACCTGGTTGAGCGGGGTGCCAGCGGTGGAATTCAGAGATGAAGCATGGGTCAAGGATGTCCCTAGCGGAGACCCAGCACCTCTCCTCCAGGCCATAACCCTCCCAGTCAACCAGATACTGGAATCCCCTGCCCCGAGGTCGAACCTTCAGGAGACATCTCACCCTGTACGTCGGTTGGCCGACAATGAGACGGGGGAGAGGACTGGGCCTGGAAACAGGAGACAAAGGGCTGTGAGACATGGGTTTACATCTAGACATATGAAAAGTAGGAAGTATACGGAGGGTACGGGGCAATAGAGGACGAACAACAGAGGGGCTAATGATCTTGGAGCAGGGGGGAGAGCTGATTTCAGCTAATGAGTGTGGCAGAATGGGCTCCCGCCCACAATGGCACCAGTAAACCAGTCAATCGAGGGATTGTGTCGCTGGAACCCAGAGAATCCCAATACCACAGGAACCTGCGGAGACTCAATTAGCAGGAATAGGATCGTCTCGCTGTGGATTCCCCGACACTCGTAGATTGATGGGGGTGGTGTGGTGGGTGACCCGGCCTATAGAGCGCCTATCCAGTGCTCTAACATTCATGGGAATGGAGAGGGGTTGAGTGGGGATGCCCAGCTAGGATGCCAGGGTAGCGTACATAAGACTCATATCGGCCCCCTAGTTGATGAGTATGTGGATAGACTTGGATTGGTCGCCCCACAGCAGGGTGGTATGGAGAGGGGGGCGAGTAGTGGGAGAAGCAGAATTGTCTTTAAGACCCACCAGAGTACTCATTCCTACAAATGAGCTAGGTCTCTTGAAGGGACAGGTAGACACATAATGACCGGCAGTACCGCAATACAGACAACTCTGGGTGTTAAGTCTGCGTACGCGTTCGGCTGGGGACAGCCTAGCCCTGCCGAGCTGCATCGGTTCGGGAAGGGGTAAATTGGCAGACATCGGAGGCTCTTGCAGGATCTCGGGTATGCTAGGATCCTCTCGGGGGCGTACACGCCGGGGACTTCCGGAGTTCATCAGATGCAAGGTGGGATCCTTGAGTGAGCGATTGGGATCGCAATCAGACCTCTTCTCCCTCTTATGTTCCCATAGCCGTCCATTGATCCAGGTGGGTAAAGTGATGAGTGAGTCGAGATCCGTCAGTAGTTCACGGGCTGCAAGCTCGTCCTTTACTTCCTCCGATAATCCGTGCAGGAACGTGTCGAACAGCGCTTCCGGGTTCCAGGCACCCTCCGCTACTAGCATGCGGAAATCCACCACATAGTCTACCACACTGAGGGAGTCCTGCCGAAGCTGGAGTAACTTCCGGGCAGCCTCTCTCCCGGACAAGGGAGCCTCGAAAACTTCTCACCTCCACCACAAATACCTCCAGACTGAGGCAGACGGCGGATTGTTGCTCCTACACCGCCGTGGCCCAGGCGAGTGCCCAAGGGGAATGAGGAAGGCTGCAGCTCAAACGAGGGAGCACTGGGAGAGAAAGGCCCGGCATGTTCTGGAATCTCCATCGTAGCGCTCTGGGGGAGGTAAGCGGGATTCCCGGGAAACCGGGATGACGGCGCCGCTACCAGCCTGGTTACTGAGGGGCTGGGAGGTTACCGTCGTGGTAGGCTGCAACACGCAGTGATGCGTACGCCGAGGAACTTGAAGCTTTCCACCTTCTCCACTGCGGTCCCTTCTATGTTGATAGGGGGGTGCTCCCTCTGCTGTTACCTGAAGTCCACGATCATCTCCTTTGTTTTGTTGACGTTGAGGGAAAGGTTATTTTCCTGGCACCACACTCCCAGAGCCCTCACCTCCTCCCTGTAGGCTTTCTCGTCATTGTTGGTAATCAGGCCTACTACTCTTATGTCGTCTGCAAACTTGATGATTGAGTTGGAGGCGTGTGTGGCCACGAGGTCATGGGGGAACACGGAGTACAGGAGGGGGCTGAGCACGCACCCTTGTGGGGCCCCTGGGTTAAAGATCAGCGAAGTGGAGGTGTTCTTTCCTACCTTCACCACCTGGGGGCGGCCAGTCAGGAAGACCAGGACCTAGTTGCACAGGGCGGGTTCAGACCCAGGGCTCCGAGCTTAACCTCTCTGCGCTAGGTGGGACGGTCACGTCCCACATCTACAACATCCGGTGAAATTGCAGAGCGCCAAATTCAAATTACAGAAATACTCATTTCAAACATTCATGAAAATACAAGTGTTGCAGCGTTGTCTCACAGCGTTGTCAGATTTCAAAAAGGCTTTACGGCGAAAGCAGAACATTTGATTGTCTGAGGACAGCGCCCTGTGTACTTCCTCCATTAGCATAATAATAAAACCAGTGCGGGTGTCACAAAACACATAAAAAGAGCTAAAATAAATGTCTTACCTTTGAAGATCTTCTGCTGATGGCAATCCGAAGTGTCCAAGCAAGACAATCAATGTTCCTTTTGTTCGACAAAGTCCCTCTTTATATCCATAAAGCTCTGTTTGGTTGGCGCGTTCTGTTCAGAAAATCCACCGTCCACTCATTCATTATACAAGACATATAGAGCGTTCAAAATATACCTATAAACTTTGTCCAAACAAATCAAACAACGTTTCTAATCGATCCTTAGGTACACTATTATGTATATTAACTATAATATTTCACACGGATAATAACCTGGGCGATAAAAAGGAAATAACCGAGGCGCACGCTCACGGTCCCGCGCACCGAACCCAAAAGGTATTTCCTCACTCCACTTGGATACACTTATTCTACTCCTTTATTTTTCAAGGTAAACACATTAAACCTTGTCTAAAGACTGTTGACATCTAGTGGAAACCATAGGTACTGCAACCTGGGAGCTGGATTTAAGCATTTCCTCAGGATATGTGGTTTCCAGTTTGCATCCAGTTTGCATCCCCAGCTACATAAGGTATGTTGTATTCACGCTGTAACACAACACATTGTGGAATAAGTCAAGAGATATGAATACTTTCTGAAGATACTGAAGGCCTATACAAGTAGCCTAATAATGACAGATCGTACCGTGGATAAGCCTTTCCTCTACGACGTCCCCAGCTACAAGCTGGTTCAACTCTCCCTGGGTTACAGCCTATCCTCAAGAACCATTCAGATCAAGCCTTGGTTGTTTGGATGAGGTAGGCCCACAGTCATCTTCAGCAGCAGCGGTCAGGCATCGCGGGTCTTTTGAGTTTTGTGTTGGGGTGTTGCCTTTGCGGGTGCTTAAAGAGACTGGAAGTCATGTTTCTAGCTGTAGAGAGGTGTTTGTCACCTGGGCACAGTCCACATTTTGCTCTTATATTCTTATAATTTTGGCCTCCTACCGGGGCGGCAGGTAGCCTAGTGGGTAGAGCGTTGGACGAGTAACCGAAAGGTTGCAAGATTGAATCCCCGAGCTGACAAGGTAAAAGATATGTCATTCTGCCCCTGAACAAGGCAGTTAACCCACTGTTCCTAGGCCATCGTTGAAAATAGGAATTTGTTCTTAACTGACTTGCTTAGTTACATAAAAAAGTCAAGGTAATGGGAGTACTTCCACACTGATAAACTCAAAATGTTAGACCGTGCTGCCATTTCTCATCTCCCTCACTAAACCAGTTAGTAGTGTGTGTGTTTGTGCGTAAACAGGAACTTGGTGAGAGGACGAAAACAATTAGAATCTATTTATTAGGATCAATAACTGTAATAGGAAGAGAATGATAACAAAAGTAACAACCTATTTCATTGGTCAGTTACTGTAATATTATTCATCACATTGAAACAGTAACAGTATTACAGTAACACGTTACTTTGTACAGTACATACTGATATATCCATACAGATTCTATCGGATTCTATCGAATTCTATCAGATTCTATCTGACCTGAAAGGAGGGCTTGTAGAATGAAGGAGTCCTTGAATAGGCCATTCCATTTCAGTTTATCCACTGAAATGATTCAATGAACGTTAAAAACCCATTGGTTTTACCTCAAGCAAAATATGAATAGTAATGAATTGGATTTATGAAGCACTTTCAAATGAAGGAGGAGGAAGGGGAAAGTTCCACTACCAATGTGTAGCACCCATCTGTGTGAACGTAGGCGTATGATGGGAGTTGTACAAGATTCATTCTCTGCCACTATTGTTGTTTTCCAAGTGTGTGTGTGTGTACTTGTTTTCCTACCTTATCAGGACCACAATGTCCTAACAATTCACCCAAATGTCCTGACAAGGTAGGAAAACAATAACCTTTTTGAAAAGTCAGGACTTTTTTCATGTTCATTTGTTCAAAGGCTATTTTAAGCTTAAGGGTTAGGTTTTGGGGTTTAAGATTGTGTGTGTGTGTGTATGTATTTGTGTGTGTGTGTGTGTATGTGTTTTTGTGTGCGTACAGTGAGGGAAAAAAGTATTGGATCCCCTGTTGATTTTGTACGTTTGCCCACTGACAAAGAAATGATCAGTCTATAATTTTAATGGTAGGTTTATTTGAACAGTGAGAGACAGAATAACAACAAAAATATCCAGAAAAACGCATGTCAAAAATGTCATAAATTGATTTGCATTTTAATGAGGGAAATAAGTATTTGACCCCCTCTCAATCAGAAAGATTTCTGGCTACCAGTCTTTTATACAGGTAACGAGCTGAGATTAGGAGCACACTCTTAAAAGGAGTGCTCCTAATCTCAGTTTGTTACCTGTATAAAAGACACCTGTCCACAGAAGCAATCAAGCAATCAGATTCCAAACTCTCCACCATGGCCAAGACCAAAAAGCTCTCCAAGGATGTAAGGGACAAGATTGTAGACCTACACAAGGCTGGAATGGGCTACAAGACCATCACCAAGCAGCTTGGTGAGAAGGTGACAACAGTTGGTGCGATTATTTGCAAATGGAAGAAACACAAAAGAACTGTCAATCTCCCTCGGCCTGAGGCTCCATGCAAGATCTCACCTCGTGGAGTTGCAATGATCATGAGAATGGTGAGGAATCAGCCCAGAACTACACAGGAGGATCTTGTCAATGATCTCAAGGCAGCTGGGACCATAGTCACCAAGAAAACAATTGGTAACACACTACGCCGTGAAGGACTGAAATCCTGCAGCGCCCACAAGGTCCCCCTGCTCAAGAAAGCACATATACATGCCCGTCTGAAGTTTGCCAATGAACATATAAATGATTCAGAGGACAACTGGGTGAAAGTGTTGTGGTCAGATGAGACCAAAATGGAGCTCTTTGGCATCAACTGAACTCGCCGTGTTTGGAGGAGGAGGAATGCTGCCTATGACCCCAAGAACACCATCCCCACCGTCAAACATGGAGGTGGAAACATTATGCTTTGGGGGTGTTTTTCTTCTAAGGGGACAGGACAACTTCACCGCATCAAAGGGATGATGGACGGGACCATGTACCATCAAATCTTGGGTGAGAACCTCCTTCCCTCAGCCAGGGCATTGAAAATGGGTCGTGGATGAGTATTCCAGCATGACAATGACCCAAAACACACGGCCAAGGCAACAAAGGAGTGGCTCAAGAAGAAGCACATTAAGGTCCTGGAGTGTCCTAGCCAGTCTCCAGACCTTAATCCCATAGGAAATCTGTGGAGGGAGCTGAAGGTTCGAGTTGCCAAACGTCAGCCTCGAAACCTTAATGACTTAATACCTTAATACTTAATACCTAGATCTGCAAAGAGGAGTGGGACAAAATCCCTCCTGAGATGTGTGCTAACCTGGTGGCCAACTACAAGAAACGTCTGACCTCTGTGATTGCCAACAAGGGTTTTGCCACCAAGTACTAAGTCATGTTTTGCAGAGGGGTCAAATACTTATTTCCCTCATTAAAATGCAAATCAATTTATAACATTTTTCACATGCGGTTTTCTGGATTTTTTTGTTGTTATTCTGTCTCTCACTGTTCAAAGAAAACCTACCATTAAAATTATAGACTGATCATTTCTTTGTCAGTGGGCAAACGTACAAAATCAGCAGGGGATCAAATACTTTTTTCCCTCACTGTATGTGTTTGTGTGTGTGTATGTTAGTATGTGTGTGTTAGCACTCCAAGTTTACGTGACAGGAAAACTAATCTGCATACTCAACAACTCAATGAACACACATGACCCACCGCCATCAACCAATCCGCTTATTGAAGTGCTGTGGTTGAATGCCACGGCTGGTGTTTGATTTCAATTTGAATTTTAAAACATCTCTCATTACATTTGCCATTATTTAATCAATTATTCATGATATTCCACAAACGAGCCAGTGGGGGTGATGCAGAACCAACACTCAGTCTTTCTCATTGGTCTTGATGTGCTGTTTTCCCCTCATCATAACCTCCAAATGATCACTCCACCTCCTCCCCTCCTACCTTCCTTCCCTCTTCCTGTCATCCCCTCTTCTCCTCAGGTCACCTTCAGATTGAGAGGAAGTGGAAGGGAAGGGGGGTACCTAGTCAGTTGTCCAACTGAATGTATTCAACTGAAATGTGTCTTCTGCATTTAACCCAACCCCTCTGTAATCAGAGGGAGGATGAGCGAGAGTGAGGAGAGGATGAGAGAATGGAGGAGAGAAAAAAGGGGTGAGAGAGTCAGGGAGAAAGAGGGAGATAGGGGAGAGAGATAGCAAGGAAGACAGAGAGGATTAGTGGAAAGGGGGTTGAGAGACAAACTGGGACGACAGGGGAGCAGAAGGAGAGACAGAGAGGGGTGGCAGATGGAGGAGAGATGAGAGCTGGGGCTCTCGGGAGAGACAGAAACAGAGAGAGAACGAAAGAGAGAGAGAAAGAAAGAAAGAGGGAAAATGCATTGAAACCAAGGCAACGGGCAGCACCGCTGATCAATAACGTGTCTCTCATATGATGGGGGAATGAAACGTTGGGCACACACAAAGAGAGGATGATGGGGGAATGAAACGTTGGGCACACACAAAGAGAGGATGATGGGGGAATGAAACACACAAAGAGGAGGATGATATTTGTCTGACCAGTGGACATATCTCAGGTTTTACCATCCAATGCCACGGCTCTAACAGAGAAAATGTGGTTTAAATAAGACCTATTATCTCTCGCTCTCTCGTTCTCTCTCTCTCTCTTTCTCTCTCCCTCTCTCTCGTTCTCTCTCTCTCGCTCTCTCTCTCTAGTTCAATAAATAAGGGAACATAATGAGAAAATTTGCAACCATAAAAGAACTATGCTATTATGTCTCTTATATTACCAGAGTTGCACATTGTGAATGTTAAAGGCACCTCTCTCTCTCACACACACACACCACACACACACACCACACACACACCAGTCAACCTAAGTCTGAGTAAAGATAAATAGAGACAGAGTTAAAAAAGGAACACAAGGATATTGAAAAAGAAACAAATGACCTTTTCTTATTTTCATTTATTTCCTGCCTTCCTTTCTCTTTCTCTCTCTCTCCCTCTCGCTAATGGTTATTTGCCTTAGTGGAAAGGGCTTTGCTTTCTCACCAGAGAGAGAGAGACATGGTGAAAGAGAAGGAGGGAGAGAGAGACAGAACGAGGTGGGAAGACTCGAGGAAGAGGAAGTGAAAGAACAAAAAAATATTTCATTTAATTCCATTTTCATTCCCCGGTGACACCGCTCCTCACACTCCTCCTCGTCTGTAATAAAAAAAGAGCAATCCAGGCAGCCAGGAGAGAAAGATGGAAAGAGAGAGAAAGAAATAGGGAATTAGACTGTCATGTCAATATTTGTTCCCTTTGGCTCCTCCGATAGAAACATTAGATCCTGGTCTCCCCTGTAAGCCTATTCCAATAATTCTGCTGTCTTTTGTTTGGCATTCTGAGGTCTGTCTGGTCGCCTGGAGAAATATCGAGAGATGGCATTGAACGAAAAGAATGGAAAATAAATAGAAAGAGGACAGGTTAGGGGGAGAGATGTTGGGAGAAAGAGAGAGAGAGAGAAATAGAGAGAGGACTGGTTAGGGGCAACAAAGGGAGAGATGTTGGGAGAAAGAGAGAGAAATAGAGAGAGGACAGGTTAGAGGGAGAGATGTTAGAAGAAAGAGAGAGAGAGAAATAGAGAGAGGACAGGTTAGAGGGAGAGATGTTAGAAGAAAGAGAGAGAGAGAAATAGAGAGAGGACAGGTTAGAGGGAGAGATGTTAGAAGAAAGAGAGAGAGAGAAATAGAGAGAGGACAGGTTAGAGGGAGAGATGTTAGAAGAAAGAGAGAGAGAGAAATAGAGAGAGGACTGGTTAGGGGCCAAAAGGGGAGAGAACTTGGGAGAAAGAGAGAGAGAGAAATAGAGAGAGGACTGGTTATAGGGAGAGACGTTGGGAGAAAGAGAGAGAGAGAAATAGAGAGAGGACAGGTTAGAGGGAGAGATGTTGGGCGAAAGAGAGAGAGACAGAGAGAGGACAGGTTAGAGGGAGAGATGTTGGGCGAGAGGGTGAGAGAGAGAGAAATAGAGAGAGGACAGGTTAGAGGGAGAGATGTTGGGAGAAAGAGAGAGAGAGAAATAGAGAGAGAACTGGTTAGAGGGAGAGATGTTGGGAGAAAGAGAGAGAGAGGGGGGTGAGAAAGAAAGATGGAGAAAGTGGAAGCAAGAGAAAGGGCGAGAGGGTGAGAAAGAGAGGAGAGAGAAAGAGAGAGAGGAGGGCATGACAGTCAATGAATGACTAGCACGGACAAACATTGAGCTAAGGCCCTAGAATGAAAAGTAAGGAGTAGACAGTTCCCATGCATACAGGGCAGAATAGGACAGGACATCAAGTCAATCATTGTCTATTGTCTATTCACACTCGCTATAACTTCATGGTATCATTGTCTATCCATTGTCTATCTATCCACATAGTTTCACACTCGCTATAACTTCATGGTATCATTGTCTATCCATTGTCTATCTATCCACATAGTTTCACACTCGCTATAACTTCATGGTATCATTGTCTATCCATTGTCTATCTATCCACATAGTTTCACACTCGCTATAACTTCATGGTATCATTGGTTAACTTGTTTACGAGGTATAAAAAACTCTTTGTGAAGTATTGTGTAGTACTAGGTCCAGCAGTAGACTATATTGCTAAAGTGCAAATCATTTAAACATCACACAAAGAATGGATCGTCCTCTATTACTGTTCATGCTGATGTAATTTCAACCACTACAGGTGCTATCTAGAACCTAAAGGGGTTATTCAGCTGTCCCCATAGGAGAACCCTTTGAAAACCCCTTTTTTTCTTCCAGGTAGAACCCTTTTGGTTCCAGGTAGGTTCTACCCCAAAAAGGGTTCTACCTGGAACCAAAAAGGGTTCTCCTATGGGGACAGCCATATACACCTGTAATATTGCTCATAAATACATGGTGTATTGGATGGGTAGCACATACGTCATGGTAGCCTATAACATTTTGTAGTATATAGTATTGAGGGGTCATGCTGTATGTGGACACCTGCTCGTCAAACATCTCATTCCAAAATAACGGGCATTAATATAGAGTTGGTCCACCCTTTGCTGCTATAACAGCCTCCACTCTTCTGGGAAGGCCTTCCACTAGATGTTGGAACACTGCTGCAATGACATGCTTCCATTCAGTCACAATAGCATTAGTGAGGTCAAGCACTGATGTTGGGCGATTAGGCCTGGCTCGCAGTCGGCGTTCCAATTCATCCCAAAGGTGTTCGATGCGGTTGAGGTCAGAGCTCTGTGCGGCCCAGTCACTGATCTCTTCAGTAAGGCCATTCTACTGCCAGTGTTAGACTATGGAGACTGCAACAGGTGTGGCTGAAATAGCCAAATCCACTCATTTGAAGGGTGTCCACACACTTCTGTACATATAGTGCATATTGCCCATAACGGCATGGTTTGTGGTGTAGCCTATAAAGTTTTGTAGTATTGTAGAATATACTGAATTACAATGTGTTTTTTTTTAATCACAACAACTATTACAGGCCAAGCACTCACACACACAAAACCACACACACACGCACACACACTCACACACTCACACATCTATTGTGTAGTACTATACTATTGAGCGGGTACTGCTCAGGTGCCAGTCATTTGTCCAGTTAATAAAGGAGACCCAGCCTGGTGTCAGATGCCCGTCAGTGCGTACAAAGGCTGGTGACAGCGATAGGGCCGGCCCATCAGTCACCCTGCCACGGGGAGGGTCAAAGGTGAAGGGTGAGACTGGCATCCCATCTGGCTCAGAGGGCCGAGGCAGCAAAGGGCTGAAATTGGGCCGATAGGGGTGAGAGTCCAGCCACGCCTACCCCTCACTCCTCATCTCAGATACTCACAACTCCTTCCCAAGGAGTGCAGGGGGGGTGTGGGTGTGTGTGTGTGGGGTGGGGCTGGGGAGGGGGTGATGATCTGTCCTGCAATGCACCTCTAAAGTGACAGATGGGTACAGGACATACACGCACGCACAGGCCACGCAAACACACACTCTTCCTTCAATTTCCTGTGCCGTACTTGGTGTCCTGTGGAGGCTGGCAAGGTTGTGACCCCAGTAACCTGACCCCCAGACTGGTCAGCATATGGAGATGAAGCCCTGGAGGACAAAGGGGGGGTAGAGAGGAGGTAGAGAGACAGACAAAGACCTGGATGGCATGGATGGGCCTGGTTGGGATTACTTCTACCTGGGTTAAACACACAGGACACATTTAGGATGCATCTCACATTCCTTATAACCTGCACTACTCTTGACCAGAGCCTTTGTGCAACAGGGAATAGGTTGACATTTTCTACACATCCCTGGTCTGCGTCCACCTGGGTTAAACACACGGCCAGCCCCATTTACCCACCTCCACCTCCGCAGAGAAGCCAGGGCCCGTATTCATGAAGTAGGAGTGATGATATAGACATACTTGTCCTCGATCAGCACTCCTATTACGAATACAGCCCCAGACAATCACACTTTCTCTACCAATATTCTCTGTCAACGACGGTAGGAAAACACCTGCAGCATAGCTGAGCTAGATTTCTAACTGCTCGCTGGTTTTAATCTAGAAGCAGTTTCACTTGAGGCGCATTGAATCGATCCAGGTAGATTCAGCCTTCATCTACCATCCTCTCTAATCAGTTCAAATCAAAGCCGTGACTTTAGATCCACTGTTTATCACTAACTCACTGGATTGAAACACCTCTAGTTCCAATCTACTCCACCAGCCCTTCCTTTCACCCCCATTTACTCTCAGACTGAGACGTGTGTGCTTGTGGCTGCGTGCGGGTGTATGTGTGTGTCTCACCTGGGTGAATTGTCTCTGGGAGAACAAATCACCAGCTGCCAGGGGGAATGAAGGTAGAACCCGTCCTGACTGCCATGTGGCTTCTACACAGACACTTAGTACTGCCACGGGAACAACTCATTTACATGGACACTTTGGATGGAGGGAGACGTACGCACACAAACACACACACTGACGTAGACACACACAGACGCACAAACACTGACGTAGACACACACAGATACACACACACAATGAGGTAGACGCACACATACACACACACACGATGACATAGATGCACACACACACACACACACACACACACACACACACACACACACACACACACACACACACACACACACACACACACACACACACACACACACACACACACACACAGAGGTTCAGAGAGAGAGACACATTAACACATAAACACAGAGGTTCAGAGAGAGAGACACATGAACACACACACAGACACACACACACACACACACACAGACACACACAGAGGTTCAGAGAGAGAGAGACACATGAACACACACACACAGACACACACACACACACAGAGGTTCAGAGAGAGAGACACATGAACACACACACAGAGACACACACACACACACACAGAGGTTCAGAGAGAGAGACACATGAACACACACAGACACACACACACACACACACACACACACACAGAGGTTCAGAGAAAGAGACACATGAACACACACACAGACACACACACACACACACACACACACAGAGGTTCAGAGAGAGAGACACATGAACACACACACACACACAGAGGTTCAGAGAGAGAGACACATGAACACACACAGACAGACACGCGCCCTGTCACATCACCAGAAATCCCCTTAACTGCAGTGTTAACTCCAGTGTAGATCAGGGGCCCTGCCACTCTTTCTAATACCTCTGTTCTGTATTCAGACCCCCCCCTCTCTCTCTCTTTCTCTGCCAGAAGGGAAAACAAACTAACAGCTCTACCGGAGACATCATGCCTGCGTCCCAAATAGCACCTGATTCCCTGTATAGTGCACTACTTTTGACCAGGGCCCGTAGGGCTCAGTGCACTACGTTGGTAATAGGGTGCCATTTGGGATTCATACCATGACACTCTCATTAAGATTCATTAAGGCAACTGGGCACGCCTTCTGTCTGTCTGTCTGTCTGTCTGTCTATCTGACTCTATCTCTGTCTTCCTTCCCCCCACCATCTCTCTCTGTCTCTGTCTTCCTTCCCCCCACCATCTCTATCTCTGTCTTCCTTCCCCCACCATCTCTATCTCTGTCTTCCTTCCCCCCACCATCTCTCTCTATCTCTGTCTTCCTTCCCCCCACCATCTCTCTCTCTCTGTCTTCCTTCCCCACCATCTCTATCTCTGTCTTCCTTCCCCCACCATCTCTCTCTATCTCTGTCTTCCTTCCCCACCATCTCTATCTCTGTCTTCCTTCCCCCACCATCTCTCTCTGTCTCTGTCTTCCTTCCCCCACCATCTCTATCTCTGTCTTCCTTCCCCACCATCTCTATCTCTGTCTTCCTTCCCCACCATCTCTATCTCTGTCTTCCTTCCCCCACCATCTCTCTCTGTCTCTGTCTTCCTTCCCCACCATCTCTCTCTCTGTCTTCCTTCCCCACCATCTCTCTCTGTCTTCCTTCCCCCACCATCTCTCTCTCTGTCTTCCTTCCCCACCATCTCTATCTCTGTCTTCCTTCCCCACCATCTCTCTCTCTCTGTCTTCCTTCCCCACCATCTCTCTCTCTGTCTTCCTTCCCCCACCATCTCTATCTCTGTCTTCCTTCCCCACCATCTCTCTCTCTGTCTTCCTTCCCCCACCATCTCTCTCTCTCTGTCTTCCTTCCCCACCATCTCTCTCTCTCTGTCTTCCTTCCCCACCATCTCTCTCTCTCTGTCTTCCTTCCCCACCATCTCTCTCTCTGTCTTCCTTTCCCCACCATCTCTCTCTGTCTCTGTCTTCCTTCCCCACCATCTCTCTCTCTCTGTCTTCCTTCCCCACCATCTCTATCTCTGTCTTCCTTCCCCCACCATCTCTCTCTCTGTCTTCCTTCCCCACCATCTCTCTCTCTCTGTCTTCCTTTCCCCACCATCTCTCTCTGTCTCTGTCTTCCTTCCCCCACCATCTCTCTCTCTCTGTCTTCCTTCCCCACCATCTCTCTCTCTGTCTTCCTTTCCCCACCATCTCTCTCTGTCTCTGTCTTCCTTCCCCACCATCTCTCTCTCTCTGTCTTCCTTCCCCCACCATCTCTATCTCTGTCTTCCTTCCCCACCATCTCTCTCTGTCTCTGTCTTCCTTCCCCACCATCTCTCTCTCTCTGTCTTCCTTCCCCACCATCTCTATCTCTGTCTTCCTTCCCCCACCATCTCTCTCTCTCTGTCTTCCTTTCCCCACCATCTCTCTCTCTCTCTGTCTTCCTTCCCCACCATCTCTCTCTCTCTCTGTCTTCCTTTCCCCATCTCTCTCTCTCTCTCTCTCTCTCTCTCTCTCTCTCTCTCTCTCTCTCTCTCTCTCTCTCTCTCTCTCTCTCTCTCTCTCTCTCTCTCTCTCTCTCTGTCTTCCTCCCCAATTTCTCTCTCTCTGTCTTCCTCCCCCATCTCTCTCTCTGTCTTCCTTTTCCCCCATCTCTCTCTCTCTCTCTCTCTCTCTCTCTCTCTCTCTCTCTCTCTCTCTCTCTCTCTCTCTCTCTCTCTCTTTGTCCCCCCATCGCCACTAAAGGGGTTCCTTGCACTGCATCGGTTCGATCCCGGGCTGTATCACAACCGGCCGTGATCGGGAGTCCCGTTGTGCGGCGCACAATTGGCCCAGCGTGTTCCGGGTTAGGGGAGGGTTTGACCGGTGTAGGCCGTCATTGTAAATAAGAATTTGTTCTTAACTGACTTGCCTAGTTAAATAAAGGTCCATGGTCATACACACCTATCTTTTCCTTTCTTCCCTCTCTACCTTTCCTCTGTCTGTCACAGCGTCCCTGGCGACACAAAGAGATGGGTGGTGAGCACTTCGGTGGTGGGTACACACACACACACACACATCAGAGGAGGCTGGTAGGAAGAGATATAGGAGGATGTGGTTTCCATGTTCCGTTTATCCCATTCCAGCCATTATAATGAGCACGTCCTCCTATAGCCCCTCCCACCAGCCTCCTCTGACACACACACACACACACACACGCACACACACACACACACACACTCACACACACACACAGATAGGTAATGACAGACACTCTGTAATAAGCCAGAGTAAACAATTAACACGGGAAGAGAAACATTTACAATCAAGTCAGGACCAGACACACAAACACGTACACACTCACACAAATCACAACACCAGACAGACAATAACATAACTATGCTGCTACTGCCTCTGAATACATTTGTATCAGTAATTAGGAATACCTTGCTTCCAGGTTGTTTCTCTCTCTCTTTCTCTCTCTCTCATTCTCTCTCTCTCTCTCATTCTCTCTCTCTCTCTCTCTCTCTCTCTCTCTCTCTCTCTCTCTCTCTCTCTCTCTCTCTCTCTCTCTCTCTCTCTCTCTCTCTCTCTCTCTCTCTCTCTCTCTCTCTCTCTCTCTCTCTCTCTCTCTCTCTCTCCACCCTCTCTCTCTCTCTCCACCCTCTCTCTCTCTCTCTCTCTCTCTCTCTCTCTCTCCACCCTCTCTCTCTTGCTCTCTCTTCCCTCTCTCTCTCTCTCTCTCTCTCTCTCTCTCTCTCTCTCTCTCTCTCTCTCCTCTCTCTCTCTCTCTCTCTCTCTCTCTCTCTCTCTCTCTCTCTCTCTCTCTCTCTCCTGTCTCTCTGTTGTGTCTTTAGCCAGTTACCTTTTTGTTGGGGTCGTTATTCTTTTGTTTGGTCTTTTATCATTCAATCGTATGGAATTATTTCACTGAGTAATGTGTGTGTGTGTATGTGTGCATGAAAACGCAATCCAATTGAGGTTGAACGGCACGGAAGGGAACTAGGAATGAATGATACCCACATTAGGAACCAGTGAATTATCATTTTATGCCTCTGTGCCTCTTAATTGTTTCACTGATGAATTAAATGATTTGTCAAGTGCATCCCAAGTAAACATGTATTGTCTTTCAGCCACATGTTACATTTGTGACTGTCATAACATATTACATCCAGGTAACTGCCAAAATAATGGAAACACCAACATAAAGTGTCTTAATAGGGCGTTGGGGCACCACGAGCCAGAACACACCATCATTTGATGTTTTGTTGATGGTGGTGGAAAACGATGTCTCAAGCGCCGCTCCAGAATTTCCCACAAGTGTTCAGTTGGGTTGAGATCTGGCATATGGCTTGCATCGCTTTCATGCTCATCAAATCATTCAATGACCTGTCGTGCCCTGCGGAGGCATTGTTATTGCCCAGCATTTTTATACCTTGTATCCCTCATTTACTCAAGTGTATGTTTTATTTAGGTAGTTACCTATATCTCATATGTGGAAAAAAGGGGTTACTGTGATTCTTATACGATGTGTCAATCTCATGCTATTAATCTGCCCCTTTGTGGTTGTGAGCCCAAATCATGTTAGGTTGCCTCTGATCTGATTACCTGAACGGGTGCATCTGCTTAGCTCCCCTTATAAGGAGGGATAGGCTCTCTCTCTCTCTCTCTCTCTCTCTCTCTCTCTCTCTCTCTCTCTCTCTCTCTCTCTCTCTCTCTCTCTCTCTCTCTCTCTCTCTCTCTCCCCTCCCCTCCCACCCCACACTCGCTACCAGCCTGAGCCCCAGCTCCACACTCCGGCACAGCCATGCCAAAACCACACGTTACCACAACAGCCAGAGCCAGCTAGCTGCCAATCGAACAGAACCAGAGACGAAGAAGTAGACAAATAGAAACAGACGGAAAAAAGCAGATGGCGACCACGAGGCGCAACACCACACTCACTGGGAGTTTCACAGGGCCCGTCCACTCCTGGGCATCTGTTGAGCAGCTCCAAACCTTGCGTGTGTGCTGAAGTGTAATTGAAGATGACGAGGCCACGAATTGCTGTAGTAGCCTGCTTGTAGCTGGTGGTAGAATTGCTGGTGTGTGTGTATTGTGTGTGTGTATGTTTTTTAGATGCCGTTATTGTTATTTGTTATTTGCATGTCATCTGACCATAGCACCGCCTGGAGTTTGATAAACGGCATTGGCACTTGGATTGGAAACGGTGCTTTGGTCAGAGGATATGAAAATTGACCTCTTTGGCCACACACATGGTCAGTTCGGCTTTGAAAAACAAGAAGCATAATGCAGAAAGGTACCTCATACCTGTGGTAAAATATGGTGGTGGTTCTTTGATGTTATGGGGCTATTTGGCTTCCACTGGTTGTGGGGCCCTTTGTTACGGTCAACGGCATCCTGAACTTTAGCCAGTACCAGGAAATGTTTTTCCAGAAACCCTGAACCCTGATCACTGCCAGGAGGCTGACACTTCCAGCAAGACAATAACCCACAAAGAAATGGTTAACATTTTGTAATGCCAATCTCTGTCTCTGGACTTGAACCCCATTTTGTTGAAAAGGCCAGTTCATAAGAGCAGATTCCGTATGGAGGAATGGTGTTAGACACCTCCCAACGGGTTTTCCGATCTCATAAAACAATGGAGAAAAAGGTTCAGTATCGTTATCCCCGCTAGTGGAGGGTGCTGGGGTATTAAAAACACGGGGGACAATTATTACATGTTAAACAACATCTCTTTCTCTGAGCAATTGTATTAGAATAAAAAAAATGTGAACATACAATATATTTATTGCTCATCTTTATCAAAGGTGCCAATAATTCTGGACCTGACTGGAGGTGTTACGACACCACAACCTTTCCTTAATAACGCAGAGGCTGAACATGTAGGTGAGAGAGAGAGGGACAGGGGGAGAGATAGAGAGAGAGAGGGACAGGGGGAGAGATAGATAAGAGGCCTGTATTAGTCTACTAAGTGATTTGAATATCGTCTTTTATTTCAAATTGGCCGTGCAATATCAAAATTACGCATTCCTGTCAATTTTCCTATTGTGGAGACTATCTCTATAAGGTTTGGAAAGCTATCTCTCTTCATCCCTTTGTTTTTTGTGGCATCTCCATTTTGGCCCTATTCTCTAGTTTTCTGCTTCTCTTGAGTAATTGCACTGATAGTGAACACTGCTGCTAATTAATAACGCAGGGGCTGAAAATGTAGGTGAGAGAGAGAGGGACAGGGGGAGAGATAGATAAGAGGCCTGTGCCAAATAGATTACTTACTGTACAGAGAACATGGAGAGAAAAAGAGAGAGAGAGGAGAGGAAGAGGCTGGGGGGGTTGTAATGTGGAACAGAAAAGAAGGGAAAAGAGACAAGAGAGACAATGAGGATTGGCGGAAAGAACGAGAGAACGAGACATGGAGATGAGGGTAAATAAAATAAAGGGAAGATAATGTTTGACACAAGATCTATCGAAAGATTGGAGACCCAGAATGGGGGAGGGATGAAGGCTCATAATCAGAAATCCCACCAGGTGCAATCCCACCTCCATCCCCTCTCCCCTCTTCTCTCCCCCTTGTCTGCTCTCCCCGTCCTCCCCTCTCCATCCTCTCTCACCCCCTCTATCCTCTCCATCCCCCTTGCCCTCCCCTCTGTCGCCCACTCCAAATGGAGTGCTTGGTTCCCTAATTAAAACCTTTAATCAAACTCCTAATTAGGTCTAATCAGTGCCGTGTTAATCATTTCCTCTTTTCTCCCCTCCTCCTACACTGAAGGCCAAGATGCTTATGAAATAATTTAGGCAACTTAACATGTCCAAATGCAAGAGAGAGAGAGAATAAAGGGAAGGAGAGAAAGAGAGAGAGAGAGAGAGAGAGAGAGAGAGAGAGAGAGAGAGAGAGAGAGAGAGAGAGAGAGAGAGAGAGAGAGAGAGAGAGAGAGAGAGAGAGAGAGAGAGAGAGAGAGAGAGAGAGAGAGAGAGAGAGAGAGAGAGAGAGAGAGAGAGAGAGAGAGAGAGAGAGAATAAAGGGAAGGAGAGAGAGAAAATAAAGGGAGCAAAAGAGAGAAGAAAGGGGGGAGAGAAAGAAAGAAAAGAGATGAAAGAGAGAGAGAGAAAGAGAGAAAGAGAGAGATATGAAAGGGAGGGAGAGATAGAGAGTGAGAAAGAAATAGAGATGAAAGAGAGAGAGACGAAAGAGAGAGAAAGAAAGAAAGAAAGAAAGAAAGAGAGATGTAAGAGAGAGAAAGAGAGAGAAAGAAAGAGAGATGAAAGAGAGAGAGATAGTCAGAGAGAAGAAAGAGAGAGAGCGAAAGGGAGAAGAGAGAAACATGATTGGGGACTAGCCTGTACTGATTACCTACTCTCTCTCTGAGCCTCTCCACTGCTCTGATTATTGTGACGCCCTAATAAAACAGGCTGCCTCACAGATTATACACCACGCTTACTCTATAACCATCTACCCTCACCTGTTAAGGACCACACACACATCATCTGCCGTTCGCCAGCCGTTCGCTCGGCCCGGTGTGTTTTAGGGACCTCCCGCTGGTGAATGTCTGACTGACGGCATTTTCCAACGATTCTACATGTACAATCGGTTTCCACTCGGTTTGCAAATTACGGCCGGCTCTCTGTTCTGAGGTGCTTAGTACTCTCGGCCGGGCAAATGCTACCGTTGTGTCTGAGCCTTTAGGTTGCAAAGTTCCGGTAACTTTCCCCAAGTTCTGTGGTTTTACAGAAATCACGATTGGAAGATTCTCTGAATCAGGAGGGGATAAAAGGAAATCCAAAATCCTCCAACCAGGGATTTATGGAAAGTTGCCTGGTTATTTCTAACCTTTTTCCAACTGTGTGTGGGAATCAGAGCAGACATAAATGAATCCTTGTAACAGGTCCTCGAGATTTGACCTTTTATACTAGAGTATAGATTGCTAACAGTTACTAAGTCTGCCAAAGTCATATAATGATATAATGTGCTGTACGGATTAGGTGATTCTAAAAGAAAGGCCTTGGTGCCACATTTTTCACATATAAATGCCTTTTTAATACAGAAGCTCTAGTTATGTACCGTTGTCTTGTGTTGCACTGTGTCGTACATATGGTGGTCCAGAGACCTCCCAGTAACACATGAGCACATCCCATATCACCGTATCACATCCCATATCACAGTATCACATCCCATATCACAGTATCATATCCCATATCACAGTATCACATCCCATATCACAGTATCATATCCCATATCACAGTATCATATCCCATATCACCGTATCACATCCCATTTCACAGTATCATATCCCATATCACAGTATCACATCCCATATCACAGTATCATATCCCATATCACAGTATCACATCCCATATCACAGTATCACATCCCATATCACATCCCATATCACAGTATCACATCCCATATCACAGTATCATATCCCATATCACAGTATCACATCCCATATCACAGTATCACATCTCATATCACATCCCATATCACAGTATCATATCCCATATCACAGTATCACATCCCATATCACAGTATCACATCCCATATCACAGTATCATATCCCATATCACAGTATCACATCCCATATCACAGTATCATATCCCATATCACAGTATCATATCCCATATCACAGTATCACATCCCATATCACCGTATCATATCCCATACCACCGTATCATATCCCATATCACAGTATCATATCCCATATCACAGTATCACATCCCATATCACAGTATCATATCCCATATCACAGTATCATATCCCATACCACCGTATCATATCCCATATCACTGTATCATATCCCATATCACAGTATCATATCCCATATCACAGTATCATATCCCATATCACAGTACCACATCCCATATCACAGTATCACATCCCATATCACAGTATCATATCCCATATCACAGTATCACATCCCATATCACAGTATCACATCCCATATCACATCCCATATCACAGTATCATATCCCATATCAAAGTATCATATCCCATATCACCGTATCATATCCCATATCACAGTATCATATCCCATATCACAGTATCATATCCCATATCACAGTATCATATCCCATATCACAGTATCATATCCCATATCACCGTATCATATCCCATATCACAGTATCATATCCCATATCACAGTATCATATCCCATATCACAGTATCATATCCCATATCACAGTATCATATCCCATACCACCGTATCATATCCCATATCACTGTATCATATCCCATATCACAGTATCATATCCCATATCACAGTATCATATCCCATATCACAGTATCATATCCCATATCACAGTATCATATCCCATACCACCGTATCATATCCCATATCACAGTATCATATCCCATATCACAGTATCATATCCCATATCACAGTATCATCTCCCATATCACAGTATCATATCCCATATCACAGTATCATATCCCATATCACAGTATCATATCCCATATCACCGTATCATATCCCATATCACAGTATCATATCCCATATCACAGTATCATATCCCATATCACAGTATCATATCCCATATCACCGTATCATATCCCATATCACATCCCATATCACAGTATCATATCCCATATCACAGTATCATATCCCATATCACAGTATCATATCCCATATCACCGTATCATATCCCATATCACATCCCATATCACAGTATCATATCCCATATCACAGTATCATATCCCATATCACCGTATCATATCCCATATCACAGTATCATATCCCATATCACCGTATCATATCCCATATCACAGTATCATATCCCATATCACAGTATCATATCCCATATCACCGTATCACATCCCATATCACAGTATCATATCCCATATCACCGTATCATATCCCATATCACCGTATCATATCCCATATCACCGTATCATATCCCACACATGACGACTTACTCTGAGCACTCATTTCCTGCTGAATTACATTAAACACCAGGGCATTAACAGACGGACAGAATATTAATAGCATCAGTTCAGTTGACCTCTTCGCACGTATCTATCCTACTGATACCATCATATTATATATAACACTGCACTGGAAATGAACTGAGTCTGATGGGGATTCAATTCTCCACCGTAAGCCGCGACAGAGCGAATAGCAGAGCAGCTTAGGGGGGTGATGGAGGGATGGAGAGGAGGGAGGGATGGAGGGATAATGGAAACAGGGAGAGCTGGTTTTCCTCTCCTTTATGAGAGGAGCTAATGCCCTGAAAACAGGCTTGTGACCTTCGCTTTACGGTAGCTGAAGTCATCATTTGGGTAAATGACATCACCTGTTGACTCTCGTCCAGATAGCCTCATATATATCCTTCTCTCTCTTTTTGTTCTCTCTCTCTCTCTCTCTCTCTCTCTCTCTCTCTCTCTCTCTCTCTCTCTCTCTCTCTCTCTCTCTCTCTCTCTCTCTCTCTCTCTCTCTCTCTCTCTCTCTCTCGCTCTCTCTATTCTTTCTCTCTTGCTCTCTCTCTCTCGTCCACGCTCGCTCTCTCTCTCACGCTCTCTCGCTCTCTCTCTCTATTCTCTCTCTCTCTGTTTCAATCTACCGGTAAATCTCTCTTTTAACTTCTACCTGCTCTTGTTCTATTTCTAACTCTCTCTCTTTCTCATTTCCCTCAAACTTTCTCTTTCTCTCTTTCTGTCTCTCTTTCCTTCTCTTTTACTTTTCTCTCTCCCCTTCTCTCCCTCTACCTTCAGCCCTCTCTCTTTCTCCCACTCCAATTGTCTCTTTCTCTCTCATGTCTGCCTTTGTGCCCTGCAGGCCTGCAGTGGCCCGTTTCCATTTTCCTCTGGAGGTGACTAGTTGCATGTCTCTACCTACCCTCCCTGGCATCTTAATCTCCTAGTGATGCTACCTCCTCCTCTCTTCTAAACACCAAGGAATGACCGGCCCACCTACCCTGCAGCCATCATCTATCAATCAATCTCTCCTTTTTCCAGAAACACAAACAATGAATCTCTCTGTGTAGGAGACGTACTGTATGGTAACTTGCTGTTTATGAACGTCTGCAATGCGCTGACAACTCCTGTCCTCAGGGAACCTGAAATGTGTGTGTGTGTGTGTGTGTGTGTGTGTTTATGACTGCACTATATGTCTATTCTAAAGTCATTTCAGGACAACCTTGAAAAGACACCTCTGTCATACCATTGCTCTACCAACCAAGCAGCCAGACAGAGACGATGTATTACCTTTTGACCTGGTGACTGTGTGATACCTCCAAACCTAATGACTTCTGTTGTAGCCATTTCACCTTCATGCCTCTTTCCACTCCCAGCCTCTTCTCTCTCTCTCTCTCTCTCTCTCTCTCTCTCTCTCTCTCTCTCTCTCTCTCTCTGTCCCAGCCTATCTGACATGACTGTACCAGCTGGGCGGCTGGTTGGCAGGAGCGGGAGGGGGAGGTAGGAGAGGAGAGAACGAGTAGAGGAGTGGTGGAGGGGGGATGAGAAGGTAGGGGGCGGACGTGCTGATTGTATGTTGTAACGTCTATTCCCTTCAGAGATCTGAGTCACGCCTGAGTGATGTTTTTGGGGGTGGGATTGAGAGTTATATTTGATTTCTATGAAGACAGCTGTCAACGGCTTGCGGGAGCTTTGGGACCTCTGGTTGCTGCAATCACAGCTGACTCATTGGACACAATGCCACTTTCTGGGAAGTGTGTGTGTGCGTGTGTGTGTGTGTGTTTCTATGAGTGTGTGGATGTGTGCACACTTGTGTTTGTTGGAACAAGGCTTATGAACACTGATAGAAACCATTGAAGAACTCCACATCGCACTCCACTCCCCTCTCCCAACATTGCAGTCCTTCACAGGCCTGCAGGAAACATTTAGACTCTTATTGGAAACATTTGAGACTTACAGCAGATGTGTCTGTGATTTCAGCAGCTCTAAACAAGCTCTCCTATCCCTCTTCCCCCCCCTCTCCTTCTCACCTCTCCCACTCTCCTTCACCTTCTTTGGCAGGTCAGACACACCAGTTCCCGTCACTCCCAACCCTGCTCCCCCCCTCTCAGACTAGCTCTTTGGCAGGTCTGAACAGGCACACCAGAACTCCTGGGTCTTCAGGGGCCTAAAGTTGTGGCTGATTGAGATGATTGAGGCCCCACTAAAAATCCGTCACCAGTGACTCTTTCCAGATAGATGTGTAAAACCAGACGCGGTTCGTTCTATATGGGCCAGAGCTGCTGATGGACAGACTGACAAACACACACACACACACCTTTACACACTCACTGTTTGTCATGAACGCACTCCAAAAGCTGATTGAGTGAGGGATTGATGGAGGAGTGGAGAGGGGGAGGAGAGGGAGGGAGGAATGGTGGTGTAGGGATTTTGTTATGTATTCATAAGGAATCTCAATTAAGTTTTATGGTGAAGGTCTTTTACCCGCTTTATGTCTCGTGTCGTTGGCATGAAGCTACGCTGGATTATGAGATTGATTCACAACCAAGAAAGAGAGGGAAGAAAAAAGATGGATGGTGGGATGGACGGAGGGAGAAATAGAGAAGTGGAAGGTCCCTATAGCATGGGAGGAGGTCAGAGAGCATTAGACCTCAGGTGCACTGAGATAGAGGGATGGAGGGAGGGGGTGGATGAGGTGACGTTAGATGGAGAGATGGGGCTTGACTGAAGGGAGGAGTGGAGAAACAGTAGATTCATTGGAGAAACATGACACAGAGGGAGGTTGGAGAGAATGGTCGTAAGGAACAAATGCTCTGTAGAATGAGAGAGGGAGAGAGCGAAAGAAAGTGAGAGAAAGAGGGATGAAGAAAAAAGATAACGACAGAGGCACGGGGGTACCAAAGCTAAAGGCCCAGGTTACATTACCAGTAATAGTCATTGTTCTAAAGTGTAGATTTAGATTCTACTGTTGTGGCCCTTAGCTATAGCTCCATTTAACCCCAGTTACAGCCAATAACAGTATACCTAACAGCCTTCCAAATGAATAACGTGAAGAGTGAGCTCTGTATCTCACCAGACAATAACATCTGGTGAGGGGAAGAACAGGGCCGGAGGCAGAGCAGTAGACAGACACATTGACAGGAGTGTATAGGGTGAAGGGTAGAGGGTTTAGGGTGTAGGGTGGAGGGTTTAGGGTGTAGGGGGTAAGGGGGCTTGTCGCATACACATTGACAGAATCCTATAGGGCGGAGGGGGGTGGGGGGTGAGGTTACACTGGTGGTCAAAGTGCAAGCCCCTACGGGGCCCTGAAGGAGGCTGATTGTCTGATCTTTAGTTCCCGCTGACTGAGTGAGCACTCTCGGGTTTCCATCTGTGTTTCCCTGGGGACTCGTTTAACCGTGGCGCTGCCTGACCCTTTATGAATCACATGGTGCTTAAATGTGCATCGCCACTCATTACGAGCATCATTGCCTGTAATTCGGTGGGAGAGGTGTGTGTGTGTCTGTTTGTCTGGCCTCTCCTGTTACACTCATGGCTAAGGCTTCACACACACACACACGCTAACCATCTCCCACCTGTCAGGGTGGACTCAACATCATTAGGATGTGTTTGTGTCTTATACATGTCATGAGGCAGGACTGTACACTGTCCATGTGGATGATATGTTGTGATATGTGTGTATGTGTGGCTGCATGTGAGTATGACAGTTAAACATCCAAGACGAGTGAGAACATGATGTATCTATAAATACAACGGCAGTTCATCTTCAAGTAACAAAACGCGCCTGTGGTTGGATCTGTGTGTGTGTGTGTGTGTGTGTGTGTAGCACACAATGTATGCATGTTGCCCCAGTATGCACGTGTGTGTGTTTGTGAACTCCAGTGTCTGAGTATGGTATAGAGATTGTGCTGCTGATGGCTATCTTGGGGAGTGCAGTATTGATTAGCCAGAGGTAACTAATCGGCTGGGTTCTACAGGCTGTCATGGCCAGGCTGATTGCTCTGCACTGGTGGCCGACAGGCAGGCAGCTCTGCTGTTATCACTATCATCCTCCATCTCCAGCCCTTCAACCGTCTTTTCTTCTGCTTATCTCTAGATCTATCGATTTGACACCATTTATTTGTACATCCATTTATCAATTTGCTGCAAATCTATGTACGCGCCTTGTTTCCTTATTGTCTGACGTTTTACAGTGGGAAGAGCATGGAAATGGAGGGTAATGGTGGAAAAAAACGAGAAAAAATACAGATAGCAGTAATACTAAGTTTGGAAGGTCGAGATGGAGCAGCACAATAAACCGTTGCTTTGAGGCTTCTCGGGACGGGCAGATGTGGACAGGGACGGGGTGGGGCAACAAATTAGATGGCACAGAGGCTGTCAGCGACCCCGCACGACTGGGACTGGTACTGCAAACCCAGCTGCGTTTGGAGTCCCAGTGCGATTGATAGATTGTCAATGGATTGTATTCGCAGTATGCTATAGTTTATACTGTGGCAGCCTATACGATTCAAAATAATTCAGATGGTCGAACATGCAGAAAACACATTATCTCAGTATCTATTCATACATACTCTATATTTTCGGCTGCAGCCATAACTTCCCCCAAACAACTTGAAACAATTGTTGATTGTTTGCATGCGACAGACTTCAGTGCCATTGCCACGGTGGAAAGTTAGACATTTCTGGAAAGGGAGAAAGCGCCTGGACTTGAGTGTGTGGTCTGGGGTGGAAACAAACGATTTAATAGACAGACGAATAGACAGACTTCCAGAACTTCCTTTGCCACGTCTGAGCCAACAGAAATAAGCTTCAGTTCCCTCGTTGAACAAGCCCGAGGGAAGCGGTGGAGGAGAGAAAGAAAGACACTTTAATTAATTTACGGTGAAAAAAAAATCTAACAAAGAACTTTTCACTTTTGCCCTTCAATTCACATCAGCATAGACAAACAGAAGTTGGCGTCGTTGTGTTATCCGCTCCGTAGGCTGATAATGAACGGTGGTTTTGTGTTGAAAGAAAGGAGCGCTTTCCATTCACTAAGATGTTCAGAAGAAGGCAAATTAATAGATTTTTGTTTAACAGGTTTATATTAAATGTTGTTAGCAATTATTCTTCGATAATAATAGCAATCTGCATGTTGCAATTTGATGTTACATCATATTCTCGTCTCAGAGCCACTCGTCTTTTTACCAGCAGAACTGCATTCTCGTAAGGGTTTGATTAAAACCAGAGTGGAAATTCCATTGCATTTTGATTTTTTTTAAAGCAACCAGCCTATATAAAGCAATGTTGTATGCTTTTTTTCATTGTTGTAGCCTAAATGTTGTTTTAACGAGGTTCAGTGACCTGTGTGTTGCAGTATTAAATGATGAACAGCCTACAATACTATCAGCTAATCCACTGTATTTCCTCTCCTCCCAGGTCTGCCATGCTGCGTACACTGTCCCTTTCTCTCCTCATCTCTGTTTGGGCCCTGCTGGTGCTGGTGCTAGTTGTCTCCACTTCCTCTGGTCCACCACAGGAAGAGACCCCCACTTCCCCTAGCAGCCCCCCTTCCCCTGTGTCTCTACCAGGCCCTGCGCTCCTCAGGCTCCAAATCCACCCCCCTCAACACTTTCTTCTCCCTCCAGCTCCTGGCCACCTCGCCGGGGGCTCTGGATGGAGGGGCAGGGGGCTCCAAAGCTAAGCAGCTCAGGACCTGCTCAAGACCCCAGAACCATCCAAGGACCAGGGGGAATTGCTAGCCCTAGCCGGGGATCTAAGGTCCCTCTATGAGACCAATGGGACCAGCTTCCGTCTGCAGAGCTTATCTGCTGTGTTCACCACCAAACAAGGTGACCAGCTCAGTGAGGCCTTCTTGAAGGAGAACCAGGGCCCCTATAGGCTGAAGCACCAGGCCCTGGGCCAGAAGGACCCTCAGATGCAGCTTTATGCCTGGGCCAATGGGGGCATGGGTGGGGTGGAGGGGACACTGCTGGAGGGTGAGATCCAGGCCAACACTGGAGGCCTGATTCTAGCCAACACCCTGCACTTTAAAGGTGAGGAGAAACAATCATATGGATTATAGTGTGGTATCATGTATTATAATGTAGTAACCATGGTGATAGTGGTTAATTAATAAGAAATGGAGATGAATTGGGATTTAATTAGGTTTGTGTGTATCATCATTTAGAATCACACTGGGTTTTCCTAACTCTCATTTATATTGGTACACTAGCCAACCGGTTGGAGGTCCATGTAACCTTTGATTATAATTTATGACTATACGTGTGTTTATGTATGTGTGCGCGTGCCAGCATACCCGCCAAAGAGAGAGGCAGGCGTGCCAGCATACCCATAGTGTGTGTCTGTGTTTGTGAGCATGCATGCTTGTGTGTGTGTTTGTGTGTGCATGCCTTAGCATGTGTGTGTGTTTGTGTGTGCATGCCTTAGCGTGTGTGTGTGTTTGTGTGTGCATGCCTTAGCGTGTGTGTGTGTTTGTGTGTGCATGCCTTAGTGTGTGTGTGTTTGTGTGTGCATGCCTTAGCGTGTGTGTGTTTGTGTGTGCATGCCTTAGCGTGTGTGTGTGTGTGTTTGTGTGTGCATGCCTTAGCGTGTGTGTGTGTGTGTTTGTGTGTGCATGCCTTAGCGTGTGTGTGTGTTTGTGTGTGCATGCCTTAGCGTGTGTGTGTGTTTGTGTGTGCATGCCTTAGCGTGTGTGTGTGTGTGTTTGTGTGTGCATGCCTTAGCGTGTGTGTGTGTGTGTTTGTGTGTGCATGCCTTAGCGTGTGTGTGTGTTTGTGTGTGCATGCCTTAGCGTGTGTGTTTGTGTGTGCATGCCTTAGCGTGTGTGTGTGTTTGTGTGTGCATGCCTTAGCGTGTGTGTGTGTTTGTGTGCATGCCTTAGCGTGTGTGTGTGTTTGTGTGTGCATGCCTTAGTGTGTGTGTGTGTTTGTGTGTGCATGCCTTAGTGTGTGTGTGTGTTTGTGTGTGCATGCCTTAGCGTGTGTGTTTGTGTGTGCATGCCTTAGGGTGTGTGTGTGTGTTTGTGTGTGCATGCCTTAGCGTGTGTGTGTGTGTGTGTGTTTGTGTGTGCATGCCTTAGCGTGCGTGTGTGTGTTTGTGTGTGCATGCCTTAGCGTGTGTGTGTGAGCCCAGCTGGTGGACGCAGCATAAAGGATGATTCTGTGGTCCATCACTGAGAGCTTATTTATCTTCCTGTGGGGGGTGATGTGTCATCTTAAATAATTGAGTAACAAGTGTCCAGGCTCTCTCTCTCTCTCTCTGTCTCTCTGTCTCTCTCTCTCTCTGTCTCTCTGTCTCTCTCTCTCTCTCTCTGTCTGTCTGTCTGTCTGTCTGTGCTATTTAGAACCTAAAAGGTTTTTTCGTCTGTCCCAGTAGGATAACCATTTGAAGAGCCCTTTTTGGTTCCAATCCACAGAGGATTGTATATGGAAGCCTAAAGGGTTCTACCTGGAACCAAAAAGGGTTCTACCTGGAAGCAAAAAGTGTTATCCCAGCGTTAGGCCTAACATCTGTGCTCAGAGCTTGCTCAGATTATGCAGTGACGCACTGGCTAGATCTTAACGCCTAGGCTTCACACTCAACACTGCTACCTCTCTCTTCCCCATCTTCCTCGCTATTGCCCTGTCTTTCTCCTCCTCTTTGTATGTGCTTCCTCTATCTGTCTCACTCACCCTATCTCTCCTCCTCCTCCTCCTCTTCCTCCTCCTCCTCCTCCTCCTTCACTCTTAAGTTATTATCTTTCTCAGGTGAGGAAGGGAAAGGGGAACCATAGCCAGGGGAAACAGCCAACCCCTCGACGTCCTTGTCATTGGCTCCCGGGTAGCAGTTGTTGTTTGGGGTTAACTCGACTTTTGGTTACTGGTCCAACGCATTTAACCGCTAGGCTACTTGCCGCCCCGAGAGAGGGGGGGTTGTCTAAGAGAAAAATGGCTTATAAACAGAAAATACATTCACGACTGACGGTAGATTGATACGGAATATAATTCATTTACTTTGGTTAATATTTTGACTTCATAACGAAAATATTTGTTTCTGTTTAGCCCGTGTTGATTAGTTCATTAATTTGGGGGATTAAATACACACATTCGATTTTACAATAGATTACAACAAAGGCCACTCTTTATTTGGATAGTCCGGATTTTCCATCTGTAGACACTCTACAGATGGTCACACTATCAACAAACTATCTGTTGATAAGCAACTGCTTCCTAAGGTTATGGTTAAGGTTAGGTTTAGAATAAGGGCTAGGGTAAGGGTTAAGTTTAGGGTTAGGATAAAGGTTAAGGTTTGGGTTAGGATAAGGGTTAAGGTTTGGGTTAGGATAAGGGTTAAGGTTTGGGTTAGGGCTAGGGTTAGTAGATAGTTGAAATGTTACTTGTAGTCTGTAGAGCATCTACAGATGGACAATCCAAATAAAGTTTTAGCACAACAAATGAAGATTACGCAGGAAAAGAGAGAGAAGAGATTGACCGACATGGTGGAGGGATGTATGAAGCCCTACCTTGGCAGTTCCAGTCCACACTTGGTAATTAATTCAGCCTTTGTTCCTGCCGTTAAAAAAACAAACACAAGACAGAGAGGAAAAGCAAGAAAGGATCTGAATACAGCAGCCAAAAAACACACAATACACAGATAACACAATAAAAGGAAGAGAGAAAAAGCACACAGCCAACAACAAAGGAATGCACATTTAACCTCTAATAATAGCTTCCGGAATAGAATACCAACACGACTAGTAATCACAGAGCTGAGCTGATGAGGGAGGGAGGGAGGGAGGTGGAAAGTTGCCGGCTTCATTGATTTCATTGATTCTCATTTTCCCTTGGATGTTTTGGGTATGAATCAGAGGGGACTGGTTTTCATAGCTGCACAATTGTCTCATTGTTATGTCCATTGATATGAATGGCTGGTAATGGCTGGTAATAAAGGCCCTTCTCTGCAGACTGTGTGTGCGTGTGTGCGTGTGTGTGTGTGTTGCTATAGGATCATTCTCTAAGCTCAGAGGAGGACTAGTTGTCTAGACACAGACTCACAGATCCACCCAAATCTGTGTCCTCCCTTGACTGCCAGCCAAATGTGTGGTTTGATAGATAAACACACACACAGTACACTCATTGGGAAATTCACCCATAACACCATATAACTTTCCATAGACTTGTGCCACCCTAGGTGATCCACACTGCAATTTGTTTTTGAACTCCAACGTGATCAGATTTCTTCCTCCAAAATTACAGAAACTCAAAACGCGTATTTGCAAGTCTTGATTGGCATGCCGTGTTGCTGTGTGACTGGCCGGATTCTTTCATCATTACCTATTTTATTTTCTCCCACAGAACTCCCCTCTATCAAATAACTCCCTCTATGGAACGGAGCAGGAGGGTTTTGTAATGCAATATATAGGTTTTGTAATGTAATATATACTGTGAAAACTGTTTATTACTGTGGTAGTGCAGTTTTAGTTCTGGTCAGTCCTTCTAAATTGACAGGAGTGAGAAGGTGAGGTGAGCTGAATGGAGTGAGTGGGGAATTGAGGAGACCTGTAAGTCACCTCATAGCGGACTTTGATTGGCCCTGAGATGCGAGCCAATGAAATAGCTCTGTTGAGGAGATCATAGGGGGTTTTCAATGGACTACAGTATGTATCAATGCTTTATAGCACATTGTTTGTGTGTAGGGTTTTGTCTTGACTCATATTCTATTTGAGGACTCAGTATCTCCCTGCACAGTGGGTTGTTTGCATTTTTAGGATTTCTGTAGTGCATATCCTTGTAAAAGCGTATTCCACAGTACTCCAGTATTTCAAGTGGAACTGACAGCATTTAGGCAACAGGAAATCTTATTCAAATCTGTTCGTATAAACCACCAAGAATAATATGACACCTTTTTACATTTTTCTGATCGAGCACCTAGATATTTCACGTTTTCATAAATTCTTAGAATGTTTGGGAAATGAGGTATACTAAGGCATTTGTGGAAATGCTATAGGAAAGCGGCCTTGCGTTTGGACAAATAATAGACACTGCGGTAAATAAAACCTAATAGAAACATCCAGGACCGGAGTCTACGCAGACCGGTTCGCCATAGCCAGTCGTAGCTTCAGTAGGACTTTATGCAAATAAGCCATTTACCACACGGGCCAGCCATCATTCACTTTGAACTGGATTGTGTGTTCACAGGCAGTAGCAACAGCCCGACTTTAGATCATTAGAACGCATTCGCCAAAATACACCTGAATGGATTTAGTCAATATGTTTAGCTTGTTTCATAAATAGATATTCTAGCCTATTAGCCATGTTATGACTGACTTGTGATCAGTGCCCTTGCTAGATTAATTGTATTGACATTCCCAGCCTTAGTTACATTCGTTCATTTTTGTCCAAAATACTGAGTCATTAAAACTGAAACACTGCATCCCAAATGGAGAGGGCAAAGAATGTACCAGGCCAGCTGTGATTTACAACCTGATTGCAATATTTTTTGCACTACCAGGAAATGTTTTGGTGAATTATATTAATCATGCATTGAACTGCATCCATCTATTCTGCCAACAATGCCTTACTGTACGTCATGGATTGCTGAATGCTGAGAACCTATTTTTAAAACCTCTTATAAAGTTGGTTTTGTAGCATCAACTGGGAATATGATATTTTTGACTGATATTCTGATTGTCTGTTTGTTTCATATCTGCTCAGTAGTTAAACCAGGCTGTCAATTCCACTGTAAGCATGCTCCTCTCTGTGTCTCTGTGCAGGACTGTGGGAGGAAGACTTGCATGACGAGACAGCAGACCTACGCAGCTTCCTGGGGACCAAATACGCCAAGGTATCTATGATGCACCGCGTAGGTGAGTCGTCCACACTACTTACTCAAATCAAATCACATCAAATGTGATTTGTCACATGCGCCAAATACAACAGGTGTAGACTTTACCATGAAATGCTTAATTACAAGCCCTTAAACAACAATGCAGTTTTAAGAAAATAAGAGTTAAGAAACTATTTACTAAGCAAACTAAAGCAAAAAAAAATAATATTAGAACACAATAAAATAAACATTAGTTACAAACAATGCGTAAAAACACACAAAATAGCACAATTGGTTAGGAGCCCGTAAAACGGCAGCCATCCCCTTCCGGCGCCATTATCCACTCATCAATACATACAAGCTCACAACCAGGGTTGGGCTCCATTCTATTTAAACATTTTCAAGGTGTGAAATTCAGTTCATGTTGAATTTTCATCTCATTAATTGAATGTCAATTCACTTTCCTGAATGGACTAAATCAAAATAAAGCTCCAAAACTTGCTCACAACCAATTCTCTTACAACCCTCCAGCACCGTACACACACTGGCACAGCAGCGGTCAAAGGCATCTCCCTCCCACACCTGCCCTCGGTTCTGGGACTCCAGTTGTGTACACAACATCGGGCCATCACGCCCGTCAGTGGGCCTCGAATCCAGGCTGCCAGGAGGAGAGGAAGGGCCCCAGGAAGGCCCTCACCTCCAGTTCATCCCAGGGGTCCTTCAGGCCCCCACAGGCCATCCCGACAGGCCAGCCCCAGTCACCTCTAGGGTAGAGGCTGCGGAGGCCAGGGTGAGAGCGGAGGGGTCCTCCAGGGCTATGTGGGATAGTATGGAGACTGTGTCTGGGCTGCTGATGGGGGAGCTGGAGAAGCCATGGGGCAAGTGAAAGAGAAGGGAGAGAGAGAGAGAGATGGAGGTTAGCAGGCATTTTTACTGTTCTCCACTTTGCCATTAAAAGTATTGAACTTCAACTCAACAGGTCAGAGAGAAAAAGAGAGAGATAAAATAGTTGGTCTGAAGTGTGAACAGACATCTTGTGAGTTGGAGAATCAGCATGTTGTAGGGGGGTCTAAGACCTAGAGAGAGAGAGAGAGAGAGGCTATTTGGCCCTAAACAGAGAGTACACAGTGGCAGAATACCTGACTGACCCAAAATAAAGGAAAGCTTTGACTACTGTATGTACAGACTCAGTGAGCATAGCCTTGCTATTGAGAGAGGCCGCCGTAGGCAGACCTGGGTCTCAAAAGAAGACAGGCTATGTGCACACTACCCACAAAATGAGGTGGAAACCATTGTAAATACATCCCATATGTAACGCCCAGTCCTGGGTTTACAGGCTGGAGCGTTTTGGGTTCATTTTGGTTTAGGGGTTTTCACAGTTCTATGGTGTCTAGTTCTATGTTGTTAATGGCTCCCACCAGAGGCAGCTGAGTCTCGTTGTCTCTAATTGGGAACCATTTATATGTTTGGGGATTGCACCTTAGTTTCGTGGGTTATTGTTCATGTCATGTTTATGTTAGGCTTTTCGTGTTCGGTCGGGTTCTTGTCTAGTTAGGTTTCTACAGTCATGTCTAGTTAGGTTTCTCCGTGTTTCATAGATTTCGCCATTCATGTTTAGGTTTAGAGTTCTGTGTTCGTGTTTTAGGATTTAGCGTTAGGGCTCACGTCTGTTTCTTCGTTTATTGTTTTGTTTTCGTTCTGTCCCGTGTGTTATAATTAAATCATGTATTCTGGCTACATCGCTGCGTCTTGGTCTGTCCGTCCGGAAGATAATCATGACAGAATAACCCACCAAACGAAGACCAAGCAGCGAGAGACTCGGGAGTGCTGGACCAGGAGGACCTCATCGGATCTCGCCTGGCACGGAGGTCCGTAAGGCTACCCCAAGAAACTTTTTGGGGGGGCACACGAGGAGGTTGGCCGGTTCAGGAGGGACTCTGAGCCAACTCCTCGTGCTTATGGAGAGCGTAGGAGAGCGTCGCAGCGAAGGGAGGCCGTGCTATGCAGTGTTGCGCACGGTTTCCCCTATAGGGATTCAGAGGCCGGTGCGAGTGATTCCCGCTCCACTCATCAGTCGGGGTAAACGAAGCGTTCAGCCAGGAAGAGTGGTGCCTGCTCTGCGCGCTAAGTCTCCGGTGCGCCTCCTGGGACCCGGATATCCTGCTCCAGTTCCGTGTGCGGTGTCTCCGGTACGTGTCCGCAGCCCAGTGCGAGAGATCCCAGCGCCACTCATTGGCCGGGCCGAGGTCTGTGTGCTACCTGGGAGAGTGGTGTCAGCTCTGCGAGCCAGGCCTCCAGTGCGCCTTTTGGGCCCATGTTATCCTGTGGTCTTACGGGCAGAATCTCCGGTACGCATCCACAGCCCAGTCCGAGAGATTCCGGCTCCACTCACCCGTAAGGCCAGGGTTAGTGAGCTAGCTGGAGGTATGTCGGCTCTCCGTATCAGGTCCCAGGTCCGGGTGGAGGTTTCTACACGTCCAGTCCCCGTTCCACGCTCCGAGACCCCTGTTCCACGCTCCGAGACCCCTGTTCCACGCTCCGAGACCCCTGTTCCACGCTCCGAGACCCCTGTTCCACGCTCCGAGACCCCTGTTCCACGCTCCGAGACCCCTGTTCCACGCTCCGAGACCCCTGTTCCACGCTCCAAGATCCCCGTTCCACGTTCCAAGATCCCCGTTCCACGTTCCAAGATCCCCGTTCCACGTTCCAAGATCCCCGTTCCACGTTCCAAGATCCCTGTTCCACGTTCCAAGATCCCTGTTCCACGTTCCAAGATTCCAGTTCCCCGTTCCAAGATTCCAGTTCCGTGTTCCAAGATCCCAGTCCGTGTAGTGGTTTCAGCACTTCCTGTCCCGGCTCCGCGCACCCAGCTCCCTGTGCGCTCAGAGAGTCCAGCACGTCCTGTCCCGGCTCCGCGCACCCAGCTCCCCGTGCGCTCAGAGAGTCCAGCACGTCCTGTCCCGGCTCCGCGCACCCAGCTCCCCGTGCGCTCAGAGAGTCCAGCACGTCCTGTCCCGGCTCCGCGCACCCAGCTCCCCCGTGCGCTCAGAGAGTCCAGCACGTCCTGTCCCGGCTCCGCGCACCCAGCTCCCCGTGCGCTCAGAGAGTCCAGCACGTCCTGTCCCGGCTCCGCGCACCCAGCTCCCCGTGCGCTCAGAGAGTCCAGCACGTCCTGTCCCGGCTCCGCGCACCCAGCTCCCCGTGCGCTCAGAGAGCCCAGCTCGGCCTGTTCCCGCTCCCCGCACCAGAGTGCGCGTCCCGAGCCCAGTTCGGCCTGTTCCCGCTCCCCGCACCAGAGTGCGCGTCCCGAGCCCAGTTCGGCCTGTTCCCGCTCCACGCACCAGAGTTCCAGTGAGCATCACAAGTCCAGTACTGCCAGTTCCTGCTCCACGCACCAGAGTTCCAGTGAGCATCACAAGTCTAGTACGACCAGTTCCTGCTCCACGCACCAGAGTTCCAGTGAGCATCACAAGTCCAGTACTGCCAGTTCCTGCTCCACGCACCAGAGTTCCAGTGAGCATCACAAGTCCAGTACTGCCAGTTCCTGCTCCACGCACCAGAGTTCCAGTGAGCATCACGAGTCCGGTACTGCCAGTTCCTGCTCCACGCACCAGAGTTCCAGTGAGCATCACGAGTCCGGTACGACCAGTTCCTGCTCCACGCACCAGAGTTCCAGTGAGCATCACGAGTCCGGTACAACCAGTTCCTGCTCCACGCACCAGAGTCCCAGTGAGCATCACGAGTCCAGTACTGCCAGTTCCTGCTCCACACACCAGAGTTCCAGTGAGCATCACGAGTCCGGTAGGGCCAGCTTCTGCTCCACGCACCAGAGTTCCAAGAAAGGGTCCAGGGCCTCCGGTGCGTGACATCAGACCAGCACGGCCAGCACCGGAGCCCCCACCTGGGACAAAAGGAACCCACCCCAGACCCCCACAGACTTTTTGGGGCGCGTCCGGAGTCCGCGCCTTTGGGGGGGGGTACTGTAACGCCCAGTCCTGGGTTTACAGGCTGGAGCGTTTTGGGTTCATTTTGGTTTAGGGGTTTTCACAGTTCTATGGTGTCTAGTTCTATGTTGGGTTAATGGCTCCCAATTAGAGGCAGCTGAGTCTCGTTGTCTCTAATTGGGAACCATTTATATGTTTGGGGATTGCACCTTAGTTTCGTGGGTTATTGTTCATGTCATGTTTATGTTAGGCTTTTCGTGTTCGGTCGGGTTCTTGTCTAGTTAGGTTTCTACAGTCATGTCTAGTTAGGTTTCTCCGTGTTTCACTTAGATTTCGCCATTCATGTTTAGGTTTAGAGTTCTGTGTTCGTGTTTTAGGATTTAGCGTTAGGCTCACGTCTGTTTCTTCGTTTATTGTTTTGTTTTCGTTCTGTCCCGTGTGTTATAATTAAATCATGTATTCTGGCTACATCGCTGCGTCTTGGTCTGTCCGTCCGGAAGATAATCATGACACCATACTTATGTTTATTTATTTTACCTATTTGCACATTGTTAGTACAGTGTATATAGCCATAATATGACATTTTAAATGTCTATTCCTTTTGTGAGTGTAATGTTTACTGTTCATTTTGTTTATTTCACTTTTGTTTATTATCTATTTCACTTGCTTTGGCAATGTAAACATATAGAGTATATACAAAAGTATGTGGACACCCCTTCAAATTAGTGGATTTGGCTACTTCCGCCACACCCTTTGCTGACAGGTGTATAATATCAAGCACACACAGTACACTCAACCATGCAATCTCCATAGACAAGCATTGACAGTAGAATAACCTTACTGAATAGCTCAGTGATTTTCAACGTGGCACTTTCGTCTTTAAAACAAGTCAGTTCGTCAGATTTCTGCCCTGCTTGAGATACCCAGGTCAACTGTAAGTGCTGTTATTGTGAAGTGGAAACGTCTAGGAGCAACAACGGCTTAGCCGCAAAGTGGTAGGCCACACAAGCTCACAGAACGGGACCAAATTGTCTGTCTTCGGTTGCAACTCTCACTACCGAGGTCCAAACTGCCTCTGGACGCAACGTCAGCAAAATAAATGTTGATCGGAAGCTACAGGATACAATGACATTCTGTGCCTCCCTCTTTGTGGCAACAGTTTGGGGAAGGCCCTTTCCTGTTTCAGCATGACAATGCCCGCGTGCACAAAGCGAGGTCCGTACAGAAATGGTTTGTTGTGATCGGTGTGGAAGAACTTGACTGGCCTGCACAGAGACCTGACCTCAACCCATCTAACACCTTTGGGATGAATTGGAACGCCGACTGCCCGACTTCACTAATGCTATTGTGGCTGAATGGAAGCAAGTCCTTGCAGCAACATTCCAACATCTAGTGGAAAGCCTTCCCAGAAGAGTGGAGGCTGTTATAGCAGCAAAGGGGGGACCAACTCCATATTAATGTCCATGATTTTGGAATGAGATGGTCGACGGGCAGGTGTCCACATACACTACATTACCAAAAAATCCCTTTGAATTGAATTCAATTCAATTGAATTGAGAGGGAGGTTAGTTCGACATAACAGATACAGAGAAACCCATTTCCCCTGGAGTGGACTGAGAAGTGGATCCTATCATGTCGTCTGCAGTGTAGAGGTGTAGTGTAGCAGCGTGATGGAAGAGCTTTACACACACACACACACACACACACACACACACACACACACACCTAACCAGAATCAGATGTCCACAGACTGGGGCTGCCATGTACCTCTGCTCAGCTCTGCTGGGAGGAACAAGCTTTTGACATTAATGTGGAGAGGACAGGCTCTCTGACAGACAGGCTCAGGAGAGGAGGCTGTCCTAGGCTGCGTCCCAAATTACTCCCTATTCTCTTTACAGGGCAGTGCACTACTTTTGACCAGGGCCCTCTAGAGTCAAAAGTTGTGCTCTATATAGGTAGTAGGGTGCCATTTGGGAGGCTGACCTAGACTAAAGACTAGAACAGCTCTCTGGGACCATGGCTACTTGGATAGGAAAGCAACAGAGAAGGCTACACACTCAAGTACTTTTTGCCTAGGGGCTAGGAGTTCACGCTAAGCAAATACACAACATACTGCCTACAGTATATTGCCTAGCCCGCGGATATTAGAGTTAAACCCTTTTCTTTCTCCCTCGTACTCTCTCTCTCTCTCTCTCTCTCTCTCTCTCTCTCTCTCTCTCTCTCTCTCTCTCTCTCCCCACTCTCTTTTTGCTCTCTCTCTTGCTCTCTCTCACTCTGTCTCTCTCTCTCACTCTCTCTTTCTTTCTTTCTTTCTTTCTTTCTTTCTGTTTCTCTCTCTCACTCTGTCACTCTCTCTCTCTCTCTCACACACTCTCTTTCACTCTGTCTCTCACTCTCTCTCTCTCACTCTGTCTCTCTTCAATTTCAATTTAAGGTCTTTATTGGCATATGTTAATATTGCCAAAGCAAGTAGATGATAAACAAAAGTGAAATAAACAATAAAAATGAACAGTAAACATTACACTCACAAACGTTCCAAAAGAATAAAGACATTTCAAATGTCATATTATGTGCAAATTAATAAACATAAAAATGGTTTGTATAACAATGGGGTTTGTTCTTCAATGGTTGCCCTTTTCTTGTGGCAACAGGTCACAAATATTGCTGCTGTGATTGCACGCTGTGGTATTTCACCTCATAGATATGGGAGTTTATCAAAATGAGATTTTTTTTTCGAATTCTTTGTGGGTCTGTGTAATCTGAGGGAAATGTGTGTCTCTAATATGGTCATACATTTGGCAGGAGGTTAGGAAGTGCAGCTCAGTTTCCACCTCATTTTGTGGGAAGTGTGCACATAGCCTGTCTTCTCTTGAGAGCCAGGTCTGCCTTCGGCTGCCTTTCTCAATAGCAATGCTCACTGAGTCTGTAAATAGTCAAAGATTTCCTTCGTTTTGGGTCAGTCACAGTGGTCAGGTATTCTGCCACTGTGTACTACTCTCTGTTTAGGGCCAAATAGCATTCTAGTTTGCTCTGTTTTTTTGTAAATTCTTTCCAATGTGTTAAGTAATTATCTTTTTGTTTTCTCATGATTTGGTTGGGTCTAAATTTGTTGCTGTCCTGGGGTTCTGTGGGGTCTGTTCGTGTTTGTGAACAGAGCCCCAGGACCAGCTTTTTTAAGGGCCTCTTCTCCAGGGTTAATTTCTCTGTAGGTGATGGCTTTGTTATGAAAGGTTTGGGAATCGCTTCCTTTTAGGTGGTTGTAGAATTTAACGGGTCTTTTCTGGATTTTGATGATTAGCGGGTATCAGCCTGATTCTGCTCTGCATGCATTATTTTGTGTTTTACATTGTACACTGAGGATATTTTTGCAGAATTCTGCATGCATGTCTCAATTTGGTGTTTGTCCCATTTTGTGAATTCTTGGTAGGTGAGGGGAACCCAGACCTCACAACCATAAAGGGCAATGGGTTCTATAACTGATTCAAGTATTTTTTGCCAGATCGTAATTGGTATGTCGAATTTGATGTTCCTTTTGATGGCATAGAAGGCCCTTTTTGGCTTGTCTCTCAGCTCATTCACAGCTTTTTGGAAGTTACCTGTGGCGCTGATGTTTAGGCCAAGGTATGTATAGTTTTTTGTGTGCTCTAGATGGAATTTGTATTCGTGGTCCTGGCGACTGGACCTTTTTTGGTACACCATTATTTTTGTCTTACTGAGATTTACTGTCAGGGCCCAGGTCTGACAGAATCTGTGCAGAAGATATAGGTTCTCCTCATTGGTTATGGACAGAAGGACCAGATCATCAGCAAAAAATAGACATTTGACTTCAGATTCTAGTGGGGTGAGGCCGGGTGTTGCAGACTGTTCTAGTAACCCTCACCAGTTAGTTTATATATATGTTGAAAAGGGTGGGGCTTAAGCTGCATCCCTGTCTCACCCCACAGGGATGTGGGAAGAAATGTGTGTGTTTTTTACCTATTTAACACCACACTTGTTGTTTGTGTACATGGATTTGATAATGTCGTATGTTTTTCCCACAACACAACTTTCCATCAATTTGTATAGCAGGTCCTCATGCCAAATTGAGTAAAACTTTTTTGAAATCAACAAAGCATGAGAAGACTTTGCCTTTGTTTTGTTTGTTTGTCAATTAGGGTGTGCAGAGTTAATACGTGGTCTGTCGTATGGTAATTTGGTAAAAAGACAATTTGACATTTGCTCAGTACATTGTTTTCACTGAGGAAATGTACGAGTCTGCTGTTAATGATGATGCCGAGAATTTTACCAAGGTTGCTGTTGACACATATCCCACGGTAGTTATTGGGGTCAAATCTGTCTCCACATTTGTGGATTGGGGCTATCAGTCCTTGGCTCCAAATATTGGGGAATATGCCAGAGCTGAGGATGATGTTAAAGAGTTTAAGTATAGCCATTTGGAATTTGTGGTCTGTATATTTTATAATGTCATTTAGGATACCATCAACTGCACAGGCTTTTTTGGGTTGGACTGAGGGTTTGTATTTTGTCCTATAGTTCATTCAATTTAATTGGAGAATCCAGTGGGTTCAGGTAGTATTTAATAGTTGATTCTAAGATTTGCATTTGATCATGTATATGTTTTTGCTGTTTGTTCTTTGTTATAGGGCCAAAAAGATTGGAGAAGTGGTTTATCCATACATCTCCATTTTGGATTGATAACTCTTCTTGTTGTTGTTTGTTTAGTTTCCAATTTTCCCAGAAGTGGTTAGATTCTATGGCTTCTTCAATTACATTGAGCTGATTCCTGACGTGCTGTTCCTTTTTTTTCCATAGTGTATTTCTATATATTTTTTTGTGATTCACCATAGTGAAGGCGTATACTCAGGTTTTCTGGGTCTTTATGTTTTTGGTTGGACAGGTTTCTCAATTTCTTTCTTAGGTTTTTTGCATTCTTCATCAAACCATTTGTCATTGTTGTTCATTTTCTTAGGTTGTCTGCTTGACATTTTTTGATTTGATAGGGAAGCTGAGAGGCCAAATATATTGTTTAGGTTTTCTACTGCTAAGTTACCACCTTCACTATTACAGTGAAATATTTTGTCCAGGAAATTGTCTAGAAGGGATTGCATTTGTTGTTGCCTCATAGTTTTTTGGTAGATTTCCACACTACCTTCCTTCCATCTATACCATTTCTTAATATTATTCAGTTCCTTTGGCTTTTATGCCTCATGACTGAACATAGCTCTGTTCAACTAGTGTGATTTTGCTGTGATCTGATAGGGGTGTCAGTGGACTGACTGTGAACGCTCTAAGAGTCTCTCCTATATCACTCTGTCTCTCCCTCTATCACTCTGTCTCTCTCTCTCTCTCTCTCTCTCTCTCTCTCTCTCTCTCTCTCTCTCTCTCTGTTTCTCTCTCAAGCTCACTACTCCTTCAATTGAGCTGAGCAAATATTGCTCATTACACCACGTTAATACTGTTTACCTATCTGCCTGTCAGAAGTCAGGACAGCCCCGAATATAGAGAGGGGGATGAGAGAGGAGAGGAAGGAGAGGTAGAACATCTGGAACCGACAAAAGTTTTCTTCTGATGATCAGACTCCGAGAGCTGATTCGCTCGCTGTCATTCTGTCATTAGACTCGTAGCGTAAGCTCGATGTTCTAGCGTTCTCTGTACATCGTTATTGAAGGAGAACCTAGAAGCTTGGCACGCAAGGGGATTTTGGCAGTGACTAACCATTCAACCCTATGGCGCCATACACACACACGGAGACACAAATACACTCACACAACTCTTCTCTTGACTCATTTATGATTATTTCTGGCCCATCATCCCATCCCCAGCCTGTGTAGTCATCCTTTACTCTTGAGACTCTTGAGTCCTCCTAGTTCTGTCCCGGTCACGGCTCCCATCACATTACATGTGTACTAATGTGGCATCGTTCAGTGGTCCTGCTGACCTAAATAGGAGTGACATTCAGCAGGCGAGGGGGTAGGAGGTGGAGGTGGAGGAGGGAGGGAGGGATGCAGTGGCGGGAGGGGCGCTGGGTCGAGCGCTGGGGGACAAGGTGGAACGTGGAAGCTACTAAAAATAACCTTCGGTTCATTCGTTCACTCTCTCCTCTGGTGAAGGGCAGGCTGGGATGGAGGAGCCATGGCACGGTGGAGAGAGAGAGACAGAGACCCTGGCCCTCTTTAACGAGGTTGGAGGTTGTTGGCGAGCACACACAAATAAACACACACGCCAGAGTACCGGTCTGGTTTCCAGTTCCACAACGAAGACATATGAGTAAGCAGGAGACATAGGAGAGTATCACAACCATGGGGAGAGCTCCCTGTACCTTTTATCATAGGCTAAGCATTAATCCATATTAATGAATTAGGTGGATTTCATTTCTGCTGTTACCGCCTCAAATGCCTCAGTAAAAGTCCATGGTTTTTCATGAGCCGCTTAAACGCTGTAATGTTGGCCTCGTGGAACAGAGGGGATGGAGGGTTGAGAGATGGAGGGATGAATAAGAGAAGGGTAAATTCATTTGAATTCAGTCACTTTTTGACAGAATCCCTTTTGATTTGAATGAAACCTTCCATACATACAGTTGAAGTCGGAAGTTTACATACACCTTAGCCAAATACATTTAAACTCAGTTCTTCTAAACTCACAATTCCTGACATTTAATCCTAGTAAAAATTCCCTGTCTTAGGTCAGTTAGGATCACCACTTTATTTTAAGAATGTGAAATGTCAGAATAATAGTTGAGAGAATGATTTATTTCAGTTTTTATTTCTTTCATCACATTCCCAGTGGGTCAGAAGTTTACATACACTCTTTTAGTATTTGGTAGCATTGCCTTTAAATTGTTTAACTTGGGTCATATGTTTTGGGCAGCCTTCCACAAGCTCCCCCCAATAAGTTGGGTGAATTTGGGCCCATTCCTCCTGACAGAGCTGGTGTAACTGAGTCAGGTTTGTAGGCCTCCTTGCTCGCACACGCTTTTTCAGTTGTGCCCACACATTTTCTATGGGATTGAGGTCAGGGCTTTGTGATGTTCACTCCAATATCTTGACTTTGTTGTCCTTAAGCCATTTTGCCACAACTTTGGAAGTATGCTTGGGGTCCATTTGGAAGACCCATTTGCGACCAAGCTTTAACTTCCTGACTGATGTCTTTAGATGTTGCTTCAATATATCCACATAATTTTCTTTCCTCATGATGCCATCTATTTTGTGAAGTGCACCAGTCCCTCCTGCAGCAAAGTACCCCCACAACATGATGCTGCCACCCCCGTGCTTCACGGTTGGGATGGTGTTCTTCGGCTTGCAAGCATCCCCCTATTTCCTCCAAACATAACAATGGTCATTATGGCCAAACAGTTCTATTTTTGTTTCATCAGACCAGAGGACATTTCTCCAAAAAGTATGATCTTTGTCCCTGTGTGCAGTTGCAAACCGTAGTCTGGCTTTTTTATGGAGGTTTTGGAGCAGTGGCTTCTTCCTGGCTGAGCGGCCTTTCAGGTTATGTCGATATTGGACATAACCGTTTTACTGTGGATATAGATACTTTTGTATCTGTTTCCTCCAGCATCTTCACAAGGTCCTTTGTTGTTGTTCAGGTATTGATTTGCACTTTTTGCACCAAAGTACGTTCATCTCTAGGAGACAGAACATGTCTCCTCCTTCCTGTTTATACTTGCGTAATATTGTTTGTACAAATGAACGTGGTACCTTCAGGCATTTGGAAATTGCTCCCAAGGATGAACCAGACTTGTGGAGGTCTACAAAAAAATTCTGAAGTCTTGGCTGATTTCTTTTGATTTTCCCATGATGTCAAGAAAAGAGGCACTGAGTTTGAAGGTAGGCCTTGAAATACATCCACAGGTACACCTCCTATTGACTCAAATGATGTCAATTAGCCTATCAGAAGCTTCTAAAGACATGACATCATTTTCTGGAATTTTCCAATCTGTTTAAAGGCACAGTCAACTTAGTGTATGTAAACGTCTGACCCACTGGAATTGTGATACAGTGAATTATAAGTGAACTAATCTGTCTGTAAACTTGCACAAAGTAGATGTCCTAACCAACTTGCCAAAACTAGTTTGTTAACAAGAAATTTGTGGAGTGGTTGAAAAATGTGTATGTAAACTTCTGACTTCAACTGTATTTGTAGAAGAGCTCAGAAAGTGACTATTTTGGACCTGAATGTCATACTCCATCATACCATCTATATCTTTATCACTGGAAAATATAAAAGGTTGAGATTTAAATAATTTAAAAGCTTACAAACAGGGTTGTCAAACTATTTTATAATCTGAAAAAAAAAGTTTTGTAATAAAAAATATGCATTTATTTTACCTTATATGCCAATTATCTAAAAACGCGTAAACTTTTTTTTCATATCCACATACAGTACCAGTCAAAAGTTTGGACACACCTACTCATTCTAGGGTTTTTCTTTATTTTTATTTGAGATTCTTCACAGTAACCACCCTTTGCCTTGATGACAGTTTTGCACACTCGTGGCATTCTCTCAACCAGCTTCATGAGGTAGTCACCTGGAATGTATTTCAATTAACAGGTGTGCCTTGTTCAAAGTTAATTTGTGGAATTTCTTTCCTTCTTAATGCGTTTGAGCCAATCAGTTGTTTTGTGACAAGTTAAGGGTGGTATACAGAAGATAGCCCTATTTGGTAAAAGTCCATATTATGGCAAAAACAGCTCAAATAAGCAAAGAGAAACGACAGTCCGTCATTACTTTAAGACATGAAGGTCAGTCAATCCGGAAAATGTCAAGAACTTAGACAGTTTCTTAAACTGCAGTTGCAAAAACCATCAAGCGCTATGATGAAACTGGCTCTCATGAGGACCTCCACAGGAAAGGAAGATCCAGAGTTACCTCTGCTGCAGAGGACAATTTCATTAGAGCTAACTGCACCTCAGATTGCAGCCCAAATAAATGCTTCATAGAGTTCAAGTAACATACACATCTCAAAATCAACTGTTCAGAGAAGACTGCATGAATCAGGCCTTCATGGTCGATTTGCTGCAAAAAAAACCACTACTAAAGGACACCAATAAGAAGAAGATACTTGCTTGGGCCAAGAAACACGAGCAATGGACATTAGACCGGTGTGCAACATTTTTTTAAGTAAAACCCTTGAATGAGTAGGTTTGTCCACACTTTTGACTGGTACTGTATGTTGTATTTTACACCATCAAAGGTTTTTGTGTTGTGCCTGCCGTCGGTTGAGACACAACATGGTCGTAAATACAGGGTGGGTGTCATGTTTAGGCTGATACATGTACTAACATTTGAATAAAATGTCATTTTCAACATTCAAATGGTACCACAAAGATGGTTGGAGGTCTACACATCAGAGAATGTTGACTTGAATGGGAAGATCTGTTGTTCTAAATGATACTGTTAATCCTCCATAGGAAACCTATTGAAATCATAGAAATATAGATAATAGAATAGACATGACCATGACCATTGCAGTTGATATTCGATGGTGGGTGGACAGGCAGTCATCTTTGTGGAAGCAATTTGAAGTTATAATTTGAATTCAATTTAAATGTCACTGGTATACCAGCTAAATTGCATTCTATTTCTATGATTGTAATGACACCCACAGTGGATTCAAGAGCATATTGTGTCTCAGCTGATGGCGGCGCAACACTGAAACCTCAGATCATGTGAAATCGGGTCTAATCTACAACATATGTGACTAGAAAATAAATCTGAGTTGACTCGTTTTGAGATAATTGACGTTAAGGTTTTAACAAATTATATATATTTTTTTCAAGAAATAAGAAAATAGTTTGACCACACTGTAAGCTTTTAAAACGCAACCGTTTAAATGTCCAGTGATGAAAACGTGTAGGGAAAGTTTTGTTTAAATCAAAAGGGATGCTGTTGAAAAAGTGATTGAATCCAATTGCATTTACCCAGAAGGTATTGAGAGAGTGGAGGAGAGGTAGAGGAGACGTAGAGGGCCATGTAAACGAACAAGGTGGTGGAGGGATGAGAGAGAGGGATGAATTAGTTTTTTTAAAATAGTTTTCTTTTTATTTGAAGGTTTATATCAGCTTAAGTACCGCAGATGGATTGGGGGTTGTTTGCATAATTTCTAAAATCCCTTATTTTTTATTATATATTTCCCCCCCAACCCTACCACCCCTCTCCTGATGAATAAGAGAAGGTATCGACAGAGCGGAGGAGAGGAGAGGTAGAGGGCTTGTTAACGAGGGATGTGAGGGAAGGAGTGATGAATAAAAGAAGGCATTGATAGAGGAGTGTAGGAGAGGAGAGGTAGAGAGGGCAATGTAAATGAACGAGGGGATGGAGGCTAGGGATGGAGGGATGAGAAGGAAGGATGAATAAGAGAAGGTATCGACAGAGCGGAGGAGAGGAGAGGTAGAGGGCCATGTAAATAAGACATCAGTGGCAGAGGGAGGGAGGGAGGGAGACAGGGAGAGAGGCGCTGGCTGCTGATTAAGAGTGAGAGGAGCTTTGAGGCTTTCAAGAGGGTGTCCTGATGGGAGCTTGGACTTTCTTTATAGGGTTGAATTAAACATATGTCTCTGTGGGCTGAGCCACTCCTGACAATGACACACACACACGTTCTATAACTTTTGTATTCCCATGTGCTCCGCCACTACAGACGTACAGAAACGCAGGACACGTGTGTGTGTGTGTGTGTGCGTGTTGCACCGCTCTCGTCCATGCATTATGCAACCCTTTTTGTTTTATATTTTTAATTAGATTGTTGTTTATGCTGTTAAGCATTATGGGAGATTATGCATCCCTCCGATGAATTATAAAGCAAGGTTGGCTGAAGAAAGAGAAGCGAACAGAGGGAGAAAGACATAAAGGAGAGGTAAAATATGCCAGAGGAGTGAAGGATAGAGAGGGGAGATATGGGAGAAAGGGGGAAATGAAAGCGTGAGCTGAGTGTATGTTTATTTATTTACCCTTTGTTAAATCAGGTTAGTCCCATAGCAACTGATGCTGTGCAAGCAGAGTCAGGCAAGAGCTGAGTGGCTGTTAGAACAACCATCCCTCCGCTCCCTGTCTCCTCCTTACCCCTCTTATCTTTCTTTCTATCATGCCTCGTCCTCTCTTCATCTGTCACTCTCTATCACATGGGGCTCATCGAGCCCTCTCTATCCCTCTCCATCTCTTTAAATACCAGCAGTGAGAAGACTATGGGCCTTTACAGCTGCATCCAACTCCCCTCATTTCCTCGCCCTCCCAGGCCTGACTCGCCCCGCTCCTCGCCTCTCAACTCTGTCATCCAAAGGCTCATCCAGCAGCCACTTACTCTCCTCAATCGTCCGACTAATTAATTTGGATACCGAGCACACCACACAAGAGAGTTGCCACGCTTCCAAGACCCAGACAGCGCTGAAGGCGAAGTTAGAGCTCTGGGATAAGGAGGAAACCGAGTCAGGGGGAGCCCATCCTGCATAGCGAACGGGTACTGACAATGCCTTTAGCATAAATTGTCTTCTAATAGCTTGGCGAAAGCAGATCTCAATGGACAACGCTATGCACACACACACACCAGAAAACAATGGCTGTGGATACTCCCCAGCACATCTCATAGACATAGTTCAACAGAGCTCCCAGAAGGCCACATTTCTGCTATAGTGCCCTACATCACCCCATAGCATGCCTGCTGGAGCCCTGCCCTGGCCCTAGGGAACCAGTGTCATCCGTACCGCCGTACCACGGTGCGACAGCCACGCTTACATTTTAAACATTAACAACAGACAGAGCCCCTCTGAGCTTTTGTCTTCCACCAGAATGAGCTTTGGCTCCATTGGATGGAGGGAGCAGTTGATGAGGGAGGGAGGGAGGGACAAGAGAAAGTGATGGTCTATTTATATGGGAGTCACAAGAAGTTGCCTGCTAATGTCACTGTGTGACTGTAATATCTGGTGTCAGTACGACAGTGGTGAGACACGGTGCCCATGTTAGCTGCTGCCGTGGAAACAGTCTGCTTAAGGTCAGGCCAACAGGGACTAACTGACATCCTCCTCTTAAAAGAGAGAACGTTACATGCAGTTAGTTAAGGAGGAGGAGGAGAGGTAACCTGATCCTAAATCTGTATTGTCGATGGGTGACAATAACCATAGGAGTAGGCAAGACAGTACAAACAAATCTGGGATAAGGCTAGGAGAATTCTGCCTTTCTTCAGGCTGTTTACCGTGGTGTGTAGAACATTTGTCTTCCTAGAAGTGTGGTTAATCACTAGTTTTAAGTCTATTTCTGTTAACTGGAAGATAAGGCACCAGAAAACCTTGGAATGATTGCCGATGGCGAAAGAGAGGGAGAGAGAGTGATGTAAACAAGGGAGCGAACGTCCAAAAAGAGAAGGATGACCTGAGAAAGGGAAAAAGAGTGAGTGACAAATGGAGGGAGCAAGACAGAGCAGGATAAAATAGAGGCAGGAGGGGCAGATGAGGGATGTGGATGAGGGATGGGGATGAGGGATGTGGATGAGGGATGTGGACGCCACAGAGGTGGCAGAGCAGCGGCGAGAGACAGTGATGAAGTGGCGGAGGGCGGAAGAGAGGAGAAGAAGGGACGAATAATAGATGAGGACAATAGAAGTGCATTAGAGAGCAGAGGGTGGTGTGTGTGTGTGTGTGTGTGTGTGTGTGTGTGTGTGTGTGTGTGTGTGTGTGTGTGTGTGTGTGTGTGTGTGTGTGTGGACAGGCCATGAGAGCACAGGAGAGGGGGAACAGAACAGGGACACGCATCGTGTGAAATGGAAGCAGTGGATCCAGTTGTCCACGTTAAAGCAGGTGACACAAACTGACAAGGTCCCTGTCCTATTAATAACTAGCCGTCTCTTACTGGTACATCTACTTCATATAGAACAGTCTCCTTTCTATTGAGTCTTGGAGTCTCTAACATGGAGGCATGAATATCACTTTCAAAACCTAACTGCTAAAAGGTATAATGTTTTGCTTTATGTGAATAATATCAAATTGTCTGTGATTCGTATAGTGAACTGTCCGATGGGAAAAGATTAGATAGCGAATCATTATCAACAAAGGTGGTCGTGTTCACAACAGGCTACCCAGAATGCACGAAAACAGCGTCTTCACTCACTTCTCCATCCTCGACCTCCCTCGGCTTGTACCCCCCCTGCCCTCTTTCTCCCCCCTACGCACCTCTGCCTCCCACCTACCTACCTCCCTCCCCCCTACCCACCTACCTCCCTCCCTCCCCCCTACCTACCTACCTCCCTCCCCTACCTACCTCCCTCCCCCTGCTACCCTCTGTGGTAGCCTGTCATGGCATGTGAGTGGTCCTCTGTTCTGCGTGTGGAAGTAGAAACTAGCTGTCACCGTGACAATGCTGCATCTTCCTGTTGGAATTCATATCAAAGGCACAACAAAGGAGGTGGCTGCATGGCGAGGTCACGAGTCATAGAACCATCCTTCGTACATTATTCATGGGACACTTCCCTGCCCGCCTCTACGATACACACACACGGCAGCTCCAGACATCGCGTTTGTACCGACACGTTGCAACAAGGTCATCTGTCAGCGTTTGATTGAATTTGGAAGAAAATATTTTGGTTTTGATAGACTGTACATTTTGTTTGTTTTGTTTGTATTTGTTTTGACGATTTGCAAGTTTGGAAGATGGCAGTGTTTATTTTCCCCACTCGCCGTATGTCATTGCATCATGACATTTTTGAATCTGCTTCCACTCGACATTGTTTGGACTTTGCTTGCATAATTAAGCAGCGAGGGAAGCCGACACCCTGAGATGGTGTCTCCTGACGTTTGTCAGGAGTTTATGTCAGTCCATGTCCAAAGTACTGATTGTCTTTCTCTCTGGTTATATTGAACACAGAAACATCTGTCTACACTGGGCCTGACCAAAGCCTGGGACCAGAAGACCGCTGATTTCTCTGGGGCTTCCGTGGCCTAGGGCATGAGAAAGGGGAAAGGGCTCCATCTAGGGGCTGTCCTTCACTGGGCCTCCCTGGAGCTGGGCTCTGAGGCTGGGGAGGGAGCGACCGAGCTGGAGGACGAGAAGGTGGAGAAGCCCAAGCTGTTCTACGCCGATCACTCCTTCATGGTCCTGGTGAGGGACAACACTACAGGGGCCCTGCTACTGATGGGGGCCCTGGACCAGGCTTGGGGGCCCGCCCTGCATGATGAGCTGTAGTGGGACCTCCGGAGACTATATGACAATCATTGGCCCCCCAGACTCAGAATCTCTCTCTGCACTCACAGACACACATGCTGTTGCAATTGGGACTGACAATCATTTGCCCCTCTCTCTCTCTCTCTCTCTCTCTCTCTCTCTCTCTCTCTCTCTCTCTCTCTCTCTCTCTCTCTCGGCTCTCTCTCTCTCGGCTCTCTCTCTCGGCTCTCTCACTGACACACATTCACAAAACCCAGCCGACTATCAGACAGTTAGACATTGTGTTTTGTAGGCTGACTGACTGGCCCATTGAGACTGGCACTGCCACTCACTGTGACACATTATCAGGCTGCGACTAGCTGGCTGTCACGTCTTTACACTGACAATAACACCCCCTCTTACGGCACACATGAATGAAAGTAATGGACAGAAATACTGAAAATACTAAGTTAGAGAGACTGGTACACACACACAGACAGACACAGGCACACACACACTGATCCTCTCTTGTCACTGGTGAGAGAGTCCACAGTAACAAACTGACAAACAAGCTGACATTCTGACAAACCGATCTGGCACCAGTTGACAGACTTTAACAACAACAAGACTCTAACAGTCACGGACGGAGACACTGAAACACCCTGAGTCATTCCAGGAGACAGGCAGAGGTAAGCAGACCAGGTGGCGTGGCGGGCAGATGAAGGGTGCTCTCTGTGGACCAGATAAGCTGGCTAGAGGCACCCCCTCCCCTGGTCCCCTGGGCGTCTACTGGAGGAATGATTGTTGTGTGTCAGTGTGTGGTGCTGCTGTTTGTGTGTGTGCTTGTGTGTCCTGAGAAGAGTGATCGCTCAGCTAAGTGGTTATTGATGGCTTAATGTTAATGTCTCTAGCCAGAACTGCTGTCAACAACACAGAAGGACCAGGAACCTTTTTAATCTTTTAATTCCATCGGGACCAATGGAGGCCAGGGATTTAGCATTGTGTCACAAAGTTGTAACCAATCTCTGGCAACCAACCAGTTAACTTTAGCAAATTTTATTATGGGCTATTGATGTCAACGTCAGTGTTATATGAATTCGTATTTCTTTTAGATGTATCACAATAGTTCAGGGTGTGTGTGAAGGAATACTGTCAACTGCTAATAAATGGCTACGTTGCATGCGATTGAGTGGGCAGGTTTATTTCTTTTTTTATAGCATGAAACATTGCTGCACTGCATATTGTTAGCCTTTTTCCCCCGATGCTTCAGCGAGACAGCTCCATATTTTCCATGTCAATAAATCTGTTATTTTTCAATTTTGCGTTGCATTTCTCAATCCCAAACCTGCCTTTAGCACTGATAAAGCAGTTAATTGAGGGCACATAGACAATTACTGCCAATTGAGTTGAGACAACAACAACTGTTGGCAGCAGGCAGCAGTGATAGAGTGCTGCTTTTTTGAAATATAATTCATCATCACACTAAAATAGATTGGCTAGTCTGGAGCTTCAGAGGTCTATGAAACTAGATTTAGAGGCTAGAACACACATCAAGATATTGAGCTTTGAGTCTAGACAAATAGCAAACTGATCATGGGCCTAGAAGGATCCGTAGCCCCCATGGCCCTCTATGGCTGCTACATGTACCCAACAAACTTCCCATCCCGAAGGCTCCAAAACAAGCAAAGGGAAATATGTCCTTTCATCTCGACAAATGAATTATTGAGAAATAGAACGAACGAATGAAAAAAAAAAAGGACTCTCTCCTTGCCATTAATCTTAAAACGGAATGTGTCCCTGCGTAGGCATGTTTTATTAAAACGTTTTAGCTTCTCGTTTTCTGTTGATTCCAATGGATGCCTTAGTGCTTTGCTCATTGCACAGACATCCAGACGGCATTATTACTTCTGGAGGGCCTGCAATGTTTGTGACCAAAATGGAAATATGTTTCAGTTTGTTGGGGGGTAAAAGTGAAAATGGGGAGCATCATCTGTCCTGTTAGGGGGTCATGTAATATGCTGGTCAGAAACTAGCCTGTGGCCTGCTAATGCACATTCTTGAAGTATCTGATATTGTAACACAGCACTACTACAGCCTTGCTACGCTACTAATTCCAAAGTACAGGGCTGCACAGTCAAGATTTAGGGCCCAGGGCCAGGGCCCAGAGCCAGGGCCCAGAGTTTCTCCTGACCGCGTGACCCAGGGCCAGGGCCCAGAGTTTCTCCTGACCACATGACCCAGGGCCAGCACCCAGAGTTTACCTTGATCAGTCTCAGATCACATCGCCAGGAAAAACTTGGCCCTAAATCAAACCATAGTCTAACAGGAAGCCAGGTATACAAACCCATTTTCGTTCATCTCTTATATAACAATATGCTGTTGTTCTGGCTGTGTGTGGGCTGACTAAGCCTCACTGCAGTAGTAATGTACAGTATGAGGTATAAAGAGCAGTGGCAGAGGAAACACAAGGCTCCATTGACAGGAGGCTGATGAGCCTGCGGGCTGTTGTGTGTGTGTGTGTGTGTGTGTGTGTGTACAGTCCTACATCACCCCTCTTGCTGACTCACCTTCACATTCTGCTCAAAAGCAGCTAGCAGAGAGCAGTTGCACCTACCAACCCTCCCACCCCCCCCACACACACACGCACACACACAGACAGACTTTGAGGAATATGACCTAGCAAAATAGTGTATTTACTTACCTTCTGAGATGCAGTCAAATCTCAAGACACATTGAGTCAAATACCGACACAGCCCTAAATGTGTTTTAAATGTACAGCTGTATCATTCTGTTTCTTTCGAGACTTTTCTTTCTTGAGACTTTATTCCTCCATTTCCTCTGGTGCTAGGCTACAGAACGATTCATCAGTAGATGTATTTCACCTTCAAGAAAATGTATGTTTTGTGTAGATGTTTCAAAGACAGCATAGAAAGACTGAACAGTTTACTCTCTCTGTCTCTCTCTCTCTCTCTCTCTCTCTCTCTCTCTCTCTCTCTCTCTCTCTCTCTCTCTCTCTATCTGTGTGTGAGAGAGAGAGGCCACAGAGCACAGCCTTGTTTGTAGATATCAGACTATCTGTACGTGGAATAGAAAGGTAATTGAGTTGAATGCGTTATGGGCACAGGGGTTGAGTGACATTATCACAGCCAAAAGCTTCCAACATAACATATGAAGGGGTTTATGGAATTTTAAGTTTAATATATAATTTTTTATAAATAAAGAATATAAATAGCAGGCCATGAACTTCAACTCCCCTGCTGCTTTTTGTCAAGGTTCAGCTTTGAGCTGCCTGTGCCCATATTCTAATGCACAAGAGAGGGCTTAAGGAGTGCACTCTCCGTCTCTCAGAGTCTAGAGGAATCCCAGACGTGGTACTTACCCTTTCGTGGAAAAAGCAAGTGGCTCACTATGGCTGTGTGATCCTCAAGGGTCAACGAATAGAAAGGAATCTTACTGGTGCCTGTCCATTTTCGCCTTGTCCATTTTAAAAACTTGAGATGTGGAAAATGGTGAAAAGTGAAAGTCAGATTTGTTAGACTAGAAAAATGTATGTGTTTCAAACTTGTTTCAGCCTCTTAGGAATTACATGTTGACATTTGAGAGGGTTCTCTGGGTAGGCCTACAGTTCATTTTTCCCTATCCAATATGCCACTCCATCCTTACATGATTGATACATTGGAGGAGAGCAACAGAGGAGTTCAGACAGTGAATAGGCCTACTACAGTAAGGATGTATTTTGTTATATTTAAATGAGTAGATGCCCCCATGGCCTAGATTTTTTCCAGTTCGCAATGTTTATATTGGATATGTCCAGTCCAGTTTAACATTCATAAAGCAAAATGTTGCAATGGCTAAGCCTAGGCATCCTAGGCACTCTCCCTGCAGTGAGTCAGATTCTCTTTCAAAGCATAACATATATTGTTTTTATCAACAGAAATATCATATGTCACTTTCGCTACAGAACGTGCAACATCTCATCCTGATAATGTTTTAAATTAGCATTCACTTGGTTAGCCTACCGTTGTCGTTTATGATGATGAGTGATTTTGTAAAATGTGTAGTGACAGTTGGTTGTATTCACTCAAACATGGCATGCTCACTCAGTAATTATTCTCTGCCACACCTGCTGGATTTCTCACTGGGCTGTTTGACAATGAAAGCAATGTGATACGGTATTTATAACGGCCATTTATCTGAATCTGTATGCGCAGGATCCTTTCAGGAACCTTCCTACATCTGCATCAGAATGGGGTAGCCTAACTGTCATGATGATGAGATAACAAACTGATAACGTTGCTGTATAATCAATTGGAAATCATTCGTTATGAGCAAATTGGGACATGAAAGCTCACATCCCATTATTGTAGAGGGCTTGCCTTGTCGTGAGGTGCGATTGCAACGGGTATGTGGAACGGGTATGTGGAACCGGTGCAAGCAACCCCCTCTCGTGTGCCGTTTCTATGGAGACGCGTCTACAAGCGCGCCTCTACAAAGCCGGAGAGTGGAGACAGCAACCAGAATAAATAAAGTTGTCTAGCTAGTTTACTTCAAAACTATTGTATCGCCCCATTTCATATCTAGTGGTTTCAGAGTATGTACGAATAAACAGTATGTAGGTAGGTGTTACAGCTAGGTAAATCATCAAACACGTGGACTTGCAAACAGTTATTACCTGACGGAAGGTAAGGTGGTTGTCAACTAGCTAGCGACGTTACTGTAGCTACCGTAGTTAGCTAACTCTATTTGGTGTGCAGCTAGAAGGTGAAATGCGGAAAAGTAATTCTACGTATATACAAATGTACAATTTTGGAAAGGAAATGATGGATTTAGCATGCCTTCAGAGGCAAACCCATCCTGCAATAAGATAATGACAAACGTATCAAGAAAGAAATGTGTATCGAGTTTCATTAGCTAGCTACAGTATGTTCAATATACAGTAGCTAAGCATTTTTTATGCTCACTTGACACTCGTTAACTCCAACTGGGACAATTCTTGGTGGCTTTCCTCTGCAATAACCGCCCGTTGTTTGACATTAAATCCCAGTGCTGTATCTCTAACAGTTAGTTAATCTCTGCCAGAAGCAGACTCAGTCTATATTAATGTTATTGATCACTGTCAACTTTACCTGCTCCCTCCCATTTCACATCTAAAGGGAGGGTGTATTTCAAAGGGTTTTCTGCTAACTTTCTTTTTATTACTCCCTTTCTCTTCTTTCCTCAATAACCTGTCTCTTTTATTACATAGCTACAGCCCTTAGAAACGGACAACTTGGGAACTTAATCAAAGTTTTAATAAAGACATGGTCCCCCTGCTAGCTTTGACAAGTGAGGTGGCTGGCTAAACCAGGGAGGGGATATCAGCCCCAGATAGATAAATAGTTCATGAACCTGTTGCCGTTTTGAGTTTATTACTTTTGTCTCAGATGTTTCCTCCAGACAGCCGGACTGTCTGTCTCACACACATTTGCAAGCATTTACTTCCTTGGCTGGACCACCAGATTGTCATAGGGAAAAGGGGATACCTAGTCAGTTGTCCAACTGAATGTATTCAACTGAAATGTGTCTTCCACATTTAACCCAACACCTCTGAATCAGAGGGAATAGGGAATCCTATGGAGGGGATTTAAAGGCTCAGTTTATTCACCTTCACTGAGTCAGTGTATCAGTATATCTTTCTTTTTTATTCTCCTCTCCTCTACAGCTGACGACAAACATCAGCGGCTGGTTCGTTGGCCATGGCGGACCCAGAGACGCCCCGCTCGGGCAAGTCCTCGGGCAAATCGAAGCGCTCCAGCTCTGGCAAGAGCAAAAAGGCCAAGAACCAGAGCATCACGCCTGCTCCTGGGGAGAGCCTGCCTGAAGACCAGGAGACGCAGCCTGGAGGTAAAGGGCTAGAGGAGACATAACCAAACCTGAGTGCCAGGAAGTCTGTTTGTGTTATCGTGCCAACTCCTTGTCACTCATTGTCCACCCTCTGCTGGGTCGGAACAACAGGATGCATCCGGTGTTTAGGGGAAATGGAAAGAGAGCCAGTGATGCGATGTCCGCTTTTGGACTTTAATAAGGCGACACTCCTCCTCCACAATTACTGGATTGGTTGAACAGTGCAGAAGAGAACCTCCCCTACAAACAATCTTTTTCGTCAGGACCAGAAAGAAAGAAATGCCTGCTACGTTAGGTTACTCATTGTCATACCGAACATGTTTGCCTTGAGAAGGACAGCAATAGAGTTGGCAGGATTACACAAACAGATCTTGGACCAGGCTAACATAACCAAACCTGGACTCTAAATACTAACTAGTCTAGCAGGTCACACAACCAGGCTCGTGTTCAGGTGGGCGCGGTCAACGCTCTAAATGTTGCACATAGAAGTACTGTATCATGTATACATCAGACAGCGCGTCGATTCCGCCTGCACTGATCTGTCTCGTTTCTCGCAAAGGTGGGATAGATGAAGAGTAGTCCGGACACAATGGGCTGTTTAACATTCAAAAATATTACCTAGGCGACATCGTCTGTTGCTGAACCCCATTTCTGCCTCAAATCAGTCTAAATTAATCTAAGCTAAAACAATACATCTGTCAATAATGTTGATTTTTTTTTGGGTGAAGAAGTCAGCCCATTTTACATCTAGCTAAGGATTATGAGCAGTATTTCTTAAGTTTGACTATGGGCACAAAAGCTAGCATAAATGTGTCCAGCAACAGCTGAGCCAGTCACTGAAATCATCTTTGACTGAAACAATGCTACTAACCAACCAGTTACCTACTTAGTGCTGCACACACAGTGTTGAATCGTCCAACAAAAGCTAGCTAGCAAGCTACTGTAGGTAGATCGCGGAGAAACATGCTGATCTACGGACTGATTTATGATAACAGTCAGTTCCTCTTAATTGTGGAGATGCATGTCTACAACTTCAGGGTAGTTTAAACAGGCTAAGCAAGCTTTTCATGTCAGTGAAGGAAGAGCTAGCCGACTAGCTAGCTAGCTGTGTCAGTAAGCTAGCTAGCAACAACCATAGACATTAAAACAACAGTTAGCTATACAGCTGATCAAGTCACTGCACTGGCAACCAACATCCTTGCACAGAATTTGTGCAGGAAATAGCCACCGTTTGTTTTTATTTCCTCACTATTAAAACACTGTCAAACATTTTTCTATAATAATTTAGCTAGTTCTGCCAAATTTCATTGAGTCATATGAAAGTGCAGTGATATAAGAAATTAGGAACTATGTTTACATTATTTGAATGGCAGACGCTCAATATTTAAATGTGAATATGAGTTCCACGTCCTGCAAGACAGATCGGTTGATGGAAGAAGAGTGACGGCATCTGACATGAGACAGCCATTGTCATCTGTTATGTCAGTCTGTTCTCCGTAATGTATTTCTACCTGAGAAGGTTGTGCCCTGCTGAACATGTCATCATGAACCAGGCAACCATTCAGCTTGTTTTCTTCATAGCTCAAATGCTCCAAATGATTCAATTAGCTATTTTTACTCTCATTGATTCGGTTGCCAAAAGGTTATTCAAATGACAAGGCATAAAATTGATTTTACAACAGATACTTTTATCCGAAATGTCTAAATTATGTAATTAAGTTATTACAGGAGCAGACGTTTATCAGCGTTGAACTCATAGTTAATTAAAGGTAAAACAATTTTTAAAAGAATGACTGCACCCTCCAGAATGACAGAAAAGAGAATAGCAGAGATTATCTTGACAGTACAGAAAATAATAAGATGTAGTTATGAAAATCTGAGTCGGCCTGTCGCAGCAATTACATATGCTTATTGAAATGTGTTGTGTGTGTGTGTGTATTGCGTGTGTGTGCGTTTGCCTGTGTGTGTGACGCACAGAGGAGATTCAAGAGGAAAGCAGCCAAGGAACGGCTGTGACCATAGAAGAAGTGGACACGTACACCGTGGGCCTGGTAAATTCATCATGATACTGTATCCCCCTATAGCGAATGTCCTGTCAACAGTAATGAATTGATTGTCAAATACAATGTAGCATCAGAAGACTTACACACGATGGAATCAAAATTACACTGTATCTCCATTGCAGATTAACACACACACACATTCACGCATGCAAGCAAGCAAGCACACACACACACACACAGTACAAAACGTCAAAAGGCAGTTTCAGTCTATTGGACACAATGGTATAATTGTGGAGAACAGGAGGAGGTGATTTGTGAGCAGCTGGTCAGTGAACCTGCACAGTCACTGTCTCATCAATTGAATTAATATAATTAATTACCACTCTGAACACACACACACCCACACACACCCACCCACACAGAGATGGCATTTCCATGCAGTGACCGTAGCCCTGTGGAAGATGGCAGCAGCTGTGGAGCGTAGCGGCGGTGGTGGGTGGTGTAGCTTCAGCGTTGGTGAATCTAACTCCCATCCGCCACACAGTCTGCCTGCTAACACATTCTACATTACAAGACAGCAGAGCAGAGCACCACAGCCCTGTATCTATCTGCATAGTAATATGACCATGACATATTTGGGTAATAATAACAGATTTTGGGGGTAGGCTATCTCTTTCTCCTCTGTCCTCTCCATAAAGAAATAATACTGTGCAATATTATTATTGCAAAAGCTTCTGGGGAGTTTGGAATTGCATGTAAAGGAAGACCGGATGGTGGAGGGGTATTTTGCTACTCAGTGACATTAGTAAGAACCCCTGTGACAACTGTTGTTGTAAAATGGGCTCTATGAAAACATTTCATTGATTGATTATTTTCTTGTTTCAAGTTTTTCACCTTTCCCTTTTTTTTCTCTCCAGAGGATGCTGTTCAAAAACCGTGTGGCTCTGACTGGCATGTCTAAGCTGCCTTGGTCAGAGGAGAACGAGAAAGCCCTGGATAAGTTCATCCTGGACAGCTCCATCAGGACCCTAGTGGTCTACCCAGACCCCTACGCTGGCCTCAAGGTGGAGTACGCCATGCCATCTCAGGTACAGCCTCAATAACCGTTCATATTGGGTCAAATCACAACCTTCACTTGAGTCGACTTTTCACTTAGCCATACATTGATGTCAATAGGAGACTAAGTCAAAATTAGACTTAAGTTGAATGTTAGGATTTGCCCCAAAGTAGATATCCTCAAGTAGAGATCTCAGGTAGCTACTGCCCCAGCCCTGTTCACACACAGTTAGAACAAGGTAGAGATTCTTCCTTGAGCGCCTTCCTTGTATTGTACCGTCAGTGCATTATTATTATTACAAATGATTGGAGCTTTGTAGATGGAGATAATGACGTCCCTGAGTACCAAGCACAATCTAAAAAAGAGAAAAATGTCTCCGCTTTCAGGCAGTGCTACGCCAGTTAGTTTCCTCCTCCTAACACAAAGGAGAATCAGAGAATGCAGAATTTAATTATGTATTTTTACGTCTTTCGCTAATATGTTCAAATGTATAACCCACTCGTGTTTCCTGCCTCTCCACACCCCTTCGTCTTTCTTCCAACCATTGTCTGGTGCTCCTCCCCTCCCCTCTCCCCCCTCCCTACAGGTGGTAGACCAGCTGTCCTTCTTCGTCCGCTCTGATGGCGGTCTTATCCTTGAGGAGACGTTTGAGAGCACGGTGCAGTTTGGTACGGTGCGGGGCAACGCCACCGAGAGCCTGCTGAGGATGATGAACGGAGTGCACGCCCCCCAGGTCACCCTCAGCACCGCCTGGCCCGAGAGCATCAAGAACAACTACTCCGCCCACATGCACCGCTTCCTCACAAACCTCACAGGTAGGCGCTGCTGAGTTACAGGTGGCTCCTCGAGCCGCCACAGCGCCACCTAGTGTTAGCCTTCCACACGTGCACCACTTTACCACAGCGCCACCAACTCCACAGGAGTCCCGCTTTCTCTCATCTATTGTAAACCCTCCACACCTTATCCCCCTCTCTTTCACCTCCACTTCTGTCTATTTCATCCCCCTCTCTCTCCCCATGAGGTCCCATGAGCAGCCTCTTTGCACTAATATATCTAAAAGTGGCCTGCTCAGACCTAAAAAAAAACTATTTTTCTGAGAGAGAACCCCCAACAACACTCCATTTTTCCCTTTGACAAAACGACTGCTTTGACAGCAAACCATTGATCTGTTTCATGCTTCACGGTTGATTTAGATGTTCTTTCATGTATTGTAGCAGCCTATAGGGTCTTATTGTGCTATTCGTGCCTTATTCTTCTTCTCAGTAAAAAGGTCAAGGTTCTGAGTAAAAGTGACCTCAATGATGACACACGTAGATATAATCATAATCACGCAGTGCAGTCAGAGTCACACACGTACACACACGTACTGTACACACACACACAAACACACACAGCCAGTGGTGCGCTGTGATGGTTCAGTTATCATGCTAATTATCCAAATCACTGCAGACTACGGTAAACAGAAACTGCACACACACAATCAGAACACACACACACTCTTCACCTGTAACAGCAGCTCAGTCAGACTCGTGGGATAATCAGCCAATGGTTTGGGTAATTCTAAATTCTGACAGTAGTACTTTCATTCTTAGTTTTTTTCGCTCTTCCCCCTAACTCATTTTATGGATCATATTCAGTCAATTACCTAAGGAAAAATGAAACATTTCAAGGATACCATTCCTCCAGGGTAAACTAAACAACATTCTTCGTGTTGCGAGATATCGACATGTAAAACTTACTAAGGCAAACAAATAATTGGGTCCGTCTCAATGGCACCCGATTCCATATATAGTGCACTACTTTTCAACAGATCCCTATGGGCCCTGGTCAAAAGCAGTGCACTACATAGGGAATATGGTGCCTTTTGAGACGCAACCTATGCAACCGCTGTGACTGCAGATGATGCCTTTAATACATTTACTACATAAAGATGTAATTGAGGTGAGAGGCGAGCACAGCCCAGGTAATATGGCCTCTGGTATACAGGTTTCACCCACACCTGGCGCTGCAGTAGCAATCAGGAACAGATGCATTTGGCCAGAAGGCAAAGCTTTACCTTGTCCTCTGTGTCTTCATCCATTCACTTCAGTCTGCCAAAGGTCAACTAACTGGATACATAGAAATACACAAAGCACAACGAAATATATATCTATACACAGACATATGTATAGGTACTTATCCACGGAAGGTTCCCAATCAGGCACACACATGGATTCAAGCAGACACACACACTCAAAACAGCATTGCTCTTTAGGGGTTCTGTTCTGTTCACCTTTGCTGCTCTGAGTTGTCTCATTATTTCTCCTTCTGTTTTTGTGTTCTTACTCTTCCCATAAAGGCCAGACCATCTCTCTGTTGTGCTTCCAGTCTTGCTCTGTGTGTGTGTGTCTCTATGTGTGTGTGTCTCCTAACTATCCTCCCAGTCAAGAGGCAGTACAGCCAGAGTCTCTGGTTCTCACTGACACTCCGACCTTGTTCTCTTTCATCTCTTCGTTTATCAGGCCAATTCACTCTGTTTGGACCCACCAACCACTTGTTCTTTCGTTCAAACCATTTTTCTTTCATGTTTCTCTGCATTGTAGTTGTTTTTGGTCAACCTTTCACTCCAGCATTTCTTGCTCAAGTGGTGGGACATGTTTGAGGTGTATGGTGCAGGATGAGAGATGCAGAGAACTGTTTCCTCTAAGTTCTACTCGGTGGGCTGCAGCAGAAGTAGTGAACGTTGGTTTTCCCTGGTTTGTGTGGATATACTAGATATTTGAATGTCATCTACGTGATGGAGGGGGTGTGTTGACCCATTAGCTACCCTTGTTATCATTAACACTCTATTTTATAGATATACAACACCAGGCCTTTTCTAGGAAGTCAATTTAAAATGGCTGTATTTCTTGGAAATCAAATATATGAATGCTTCCGAATGCTTGATCTGCATTGTTGTCAACACCATAATATGATTAGATGGTGTTTCATATAGTAATGTTTGTGTGTGTGTGTGTGTGTGCAGACACAAGGTTCAAGCTGGTGGGCAACACAGTGCTTTATATCCCTATGGAGGCCCTGCAGCATAGCCCGGAGGTGGCCAGCAAGGACAAGGAGCTGGTGCAGAGACTGGAGAGTAAGCCTGGGGCGGGGGAGTGTGTGTGTGTGTGTGTGTGTGTGTGTGTGTGTGTGTGTGTGTGTGTGTGTGTGTGTGTGTGTGTGTGTGTGTGTGTGAAGCTGGCGGCGGCGTATTGTCATAAATATCACAACATTTTCACTTTCCAATTCATGTTACTCCTAATGTACCTGACTCTGTTATCCTCACCCTCATCGAATTCAACTGCCCTGTCATCTTCTGTCTGCTCCCTCTCCTTTCTCCGCACCGTCTCTGCTCCGTTCCTCCCCTCTGTCCCCCTCCCCTTCCCAGTGGTGATGATCCACTGGACCCGTCAGATCAAGGAGGTGCTGAATGCTCAGGAGACGGTGGAGACGGGGGACAGCTCTGGTCCCCTGGAGGAGATCTCCTTCTGGAGGAGTCGCTGTGCCGACCTCTCTGGGATCAGCCAGCAGTTGCAGAAGCCAGGGGTCCGCCACATCCAGACCACACTGCAGCTCTCCAAGTCCTCCTACGTACCCCCCTTCTGCAAGCTGGCCAAGCAGATCCAGGTGCCAAGCAGATACACACACACACAAACACACACAGCAGAGAAAGCGTACGCATAGCCTGGTCCCAGTGTTTGTGCTGTCTTGCCTACTCCTGGTGTGACAGAGACCATAGGAGTTGGCAAGACAGTACAAACAGATCTGGGACCAGGCTAGCATGCATAGAGCAGAGATGGGATATTTCCTGATTATGCAAGAATTCTGAATTCTGACACTGTAGAGTAGTCTATTCATAAATCATTGAAATTGAGTTCATCTCACCAAAGTTCACCTCAAACCAATACCCTCTTTCCAAGTCCTACCTCTCCACTCCCTACTAGGGCTCTGGTTGAAAGTAGCGCACTACATAGTGAATAGGGTGTCATTTGAGACGCCATGTCTGTGTTTCTAGGATGGCTCTCTCCAAGCCCAGTCCAACCTGTCCTTCCTGTCCCTGCTGAGGGAGCCATGTGAGGAGATGGCTCAGCTCAAGCCCAGAGAGGTGGTTCCCAAGCTGGCCCACATCCTCAACCTCATCCGCCTCATCTGGGTCAACTCTGTCTACTACAACACCCGCGAGAGACTCACCGCTCTCTTCAGAAAGGTAGAGAAACCGTTGTGTTTTTGTATTGTATGGGACGGACCCTCTCTCTGTCAGATTCACTCCAGTGAAAGGTTGGGGTCAATTCGATTTTTTAATGAATTGACTGAAGAATTGAAATGGAATTGACCCTAACCCTGCTTCACTGAGACACCCAGTCATACCCTCCCTATCTCCAACGATTTACCGCTCCTTCTGAGAATATATTTCCAACCAATCAGCTGGCCCTCAGGTCCTCTATCATGTTACTCAGCACTCCAATCAGAGCGCACTACTGCTCCTCTGTTCCTCTGATAAGGGATCAGTTTGTAGTAACAGGGAAAGAGAGAGAGAGAACATACAGATCACAGCCACGACACCCCTTCCATGTTAGCCGAGTAGAGGGCCACACTCCTTTTACTATCCCGCCATTTGTATTTCAATCTCCTAGACAGGCAAAGCCAGGAAAAGCGTTTAACCTCGCATAATTACGCCCTGACCTTCCCCTCTCCCGTCGCTGGAATCGTTTGTTGCCGTCCCACCGATCGTATTCCTTTTCTAGTTCATTTTTTTTCTTCCTCCGTCTCCCTCCTTTTCTCTCTCTCCGGCCCTTTGATAATACATCAAGGAGAGAGACTGACTGGCACAAAACATTTGATCTAATTGTTTCCTTGGGGTTAGTGGGGGTGTGGGGAGCGGCGAAACATAACCTAGCTCAAAGGCCCGCCAGCCAAGGAGGTTTCAAAGGAGCCCTCTCTCTCTCTCTCTCTCTCTCTCTCTCTCTCTCTCTCTCTCTCTCCCTCTCTTACTTCTTCCTGATCCACTCAGGTCAGATCAGCCTTCATCCAACACCTTCGCAGCCTCAGACAAAATGCCTGGGTCTCTCCCTCCATCTCTCTGTCTCTCTCTCCTTCTCCATGAGAGAGAGAGAGACAGAGATGCAACCCCAAGTCTGTTATGTTGTCACGGTTTCTCTACCAGCTGGAAAGTAACTAGTGTAACTTACAAAGAAGTCATAGTGGACCTTCTGTTCAATAATGTTTGGGGGAAATTAATGCTTATTTTAAATAGCAGTTTGTTTTAGCTGGGTTTTCTATGTTTATTATAATATAATATGCTGATAACTTCACATGGACTGAAGAGGTCCCATGCTCCAAGCATCACAGATGGGCTTTTATGTCCATCCACATGTCCTTTTGGCTTCTTTCTCCACTAGTTCTCTGTGATTTTTACTACGTGATATGGCTTTTTCTCTGCCCTCCGAGCCCCCTTTGTATTATTCCTCCAAACCCCTCTGAAAGGAAAGCAATGGTTTTTACAACCATTTGGCTGCTGCAGTATGTGCACTGTGGCACTACTGCATAAAGGCATTCTGTGTAGAGCAGGCCAGGAGTTTGAAGGCATCATGAAGGCATCATTGGTGACCAGTGACCTGGATCACACTAGCTGGTTCATAGACTTGGCTCGGATCGTCTACCGCCGCTCGCTCCGCTCAGCAACCGCTCAGCAACCCCAACCGCCACTGTTGTCATTGGCTGAGAAGGAACGCAGAAAATATTACTGTGTTTTATGTAACTAATGACCCTGAGTTATTCCTGTACCACCAGCTGTGTGTGTGTGTGTGTGTGTGTTGCTACTGCTGTGTCCACCACCACCACCACTCTCACTACATTTTCACTGGTCTCATGGTTGAGAGGCTTTTCTCCCACCAATGGCGTAAAATAATAGAACATAAACGATCTGTTTTTTCTCTTTCTAAATGCTGGAGTAGAACCAGCTCTGTCTGATGTGGTTTCCGTTGTGTTTGAGTTTTTGGCTAATCATTTCTAATCAGAGTCCATTTGAGTCATGGTAGCAGCAGTGTGTGTTTGTGTGCATGTATGTATAGATCTAATGTGTGTGTGTGGGGGTGCACGTGTGGACATTCGCCTATGCGTGCATGTGTGTGTGTATGTCCGCCTTGCCAACCCCCCTTGCCTCTCTGCTGCAGGGGCCTCACTAACCATTTTCTTCATTTCTTGCTTTTCTTTGTGCTGCTGGAGAGAGAACACAACACAACAATGTCTGGTTTAATATAATTTTCCAAGCCAACAGACCCTGAGGCCATGGACTTGTGACTGTGCGACACTGTTTCAGCTAATGCCCAGAGAGAAAAACATAAAAACTAAATAATAAACCCCTTATAATAATAGTTGAAGTAGTATGATAATTTTGGAGTACCGGTAATTGATGAATATACACACGCTCATGGTTAACAAGTCAAGACATCCCAATGGACACTGGTCAACTAATGCACTAGTGAATAAGATTCAGACATACATGTTCTTAGTATTAAAGGGATAATCCACCCCGAAACCACTAATTCCTATGATTAACAGTGTTAAATCGTGTTAAATAACACTAATATGTGAAGAATTAGTTTTTTTGTGAACAAATGTTTCATTTTGTTTTTATAAGGTTGGTTGGTAGAAACATTTGAAAAATCTCTCTCTCTGGGCTGGCTGGCTAGCTAGATAACAAAGCTACACACAATAATACCAAAGTAGCTAGCTAGCTGTAAAATTGCCTAAACAAAATGCACTATCAATTTAGGAGTCTTACTCACCGAGTTCAACTTGCAGTCCGTCTCTGCCACTGAGCTATAAACTTTGCTTTCCTACAGAGATCATTTTGAGGATATGGGAATCTACATTAGAGTCGTATTAATGCACATTGTGTACGTTGCCCATAAGTCATCAATGGGCTGTGCGGTGCATTCTGGGTGATTCTGGAACAGGGAGAGCTCTATTTCAAGGAGTGAATGGGATTCAATTGGGTGCTAGCTCAAAAACAGAACATTAGCATGAAGTTCGTGAACAAGAAGTAAATATTTTCCAAGATGTGAGATAATTAACTTGTTCTCTGTAATATCGTATAGCTTTAGAATATCGTATAGCTTTTGGAACACTGACTTTGAGAAGGGATTGCGTGACGATTAGCTTAGCAACCTTCCTATTTCGCATCAAAGCCTCCTTCACTCATGCTGCCAAACATACCCATGTAAAACTGACTATCCTACCGATCCTTGACTTCGGCGATGTCATTTACAAAATAGCCTCCAACACTCTACTCAGCAAACTGGATGTAGTCTATCACAGTGCCATTCGTTTTATCACCAAAGCCCCATATACTACCCACCACTGCGACCTGTATGCTCTCGTTGTTGGGCCTCACTACGTATCCGTCGCCAAACCCACTGGCTCCAGGTCATCTATAAGTCTTTGCTAGGTAAAGCCCCGCCTTATCTCAGCTCACTGGTCACCATAGCAACACCCACCCGTAGCACACGCTCCAGCAGGTATATTGCACTGGTCATCCCCAAAGCCAACACCTGCTTTGGCCACCTTTCCTTCCAGTTCTCTGCTGCCAATGACTGGAACGAATTGCAAAAATCACTGAAGCTGGAGACTTATATCTCCCTCTCTAACTTTAAGCATCAGCTGTCAGAGCAGCTTACTGATCACTGTACCTGTACACAGCCAATCTGTAAATAGCACACCCAACTACCTCATCCCCATATTATTACTTACCCTCTTGCTCTTTTGCACACCCATTATCTCTACTTGCACATCATCTGCACATCTATCACTCCAGTATAATGCTAAATTGTAATTATTTTCGCCTCTGTGGCCTATTTATTGCCTACCTCCCTACTCTTCTACATTTGCACACACTGTACATAGATTCTTCTATTTTTCTTTTCTATTGTGTTATTGACTGTACATTTGTTTATGTGTAACTCTGTGTTGTTGTTTTTGTCACACTGCTTTGCTTTATCTTGGCCAGGTCGCAGTTGTAAATGAGAACTTGTTCTCAACTTGTGAAATAAAAAAAATTAAAAAAATATGCATGACGCAGCATGACAACGTGAATGCGATGGGTCAACAGTCAGTTGGGTGGGGCATTTCTCCATTCATTGCCCAATGGGATTTCTATCTCCTCCTTTCTGTAATATCAACATATATTTTATATTTGAGATTCTTGCCTTGATGACAGCTTTGCACACTCTTGGCATTCCAGGCATTTCAATTAACAGGTGTGCCTTGTTAAAAGTTAATTTGTGGAATTTCTTTCCTTCTTAATGCGTTTGAGCCAATCAGTTGTGTTGTGGGGTAGGGGTGGTATACAGAAGATAGCCCTATTTGGTAAAAGACCAAGTCGATTATATGGCAAGATCAGCTCAAATAAGCAAAGAGAAATGACAGTCCATCATTACTTTAAGACATAAAGGTCAGTCAATCCGGAAAATGTGCAGTCTTCAAGTGCAGTCGCAAAAACCATCAAGCGCTATGATGAAACTGTCTCTCATGAAGACCTGAAAAGCTCGCTGCCGTTGGACTCTGGAGCAGTGGAAAAACACTTTATCTGCAGTGATGAATCACGCTTCACCATCTTGCAGTCCGACACACAAATCTGGGTTTGGCAGATGCCAGGAGAACGCTACCTGCCCTAATGCATAGTGCCAACTGTAAAGTTTGGTGGAGGAGGAATAAGGGTCTGGGGCTGTTTTTCATGGTTCGGGCTAGGCCCCTTAGTTCCAGTGAAGAGAAATCTTAATGCTGCAGAGCCCTGACCTCAACTCCATCAAACACCTTTTGGATGAATTGGGACGCAGATTGTGATACAGGCCTAATCCCCCAACATCAGTGCATGACCTCACTAATGCTATTGTGGCTGAATGGAAGCAAGTCCCCGCAGCAATGTTCCAACATCTAGTGGAAAGCCTTCCCAGAAGAGTGGAAGCTATTATAGCAGCAAAGGGGGGACCAACTCCATATTAATGCCCATGATTTTGGAATTAGATTTTGACGAGCAGGTGTCCACATATTTTTGGTCTTGTAGTGTATTTAGAGTTAGCGATCTAGTGTTTTGAGTTTCCACTTCCTCAGGTGGTGAATTAGCACCAATTGAATTATACCTATATATAATATTAGTGCACATAAAGATGAAGGAGCCCTATTTTGACAGTAAAATATAAAAGAAATAGCCTAATTGTCAACCCAAAATTCATGGCAATCACTGGATTAAGTTGCATATAAATATATTTTAGTCATGCATTCCTGCTTGGACGATGTAGCAACGTATTTATTAAATACCTTCTCAGTAGTCTATTGTACTTCTAAGGCCCTATACATTTTGCAAAAAAAGTATTCCTGATTCCGTTTTCTCCTTTTAATTTTTCCCAATTTCTTGTTTGTTTTTTCTCTCTCAAAATCTCACTTTTCTAATAGGAAAACAACCAAATTGGATGTTGTTTGTCCACAACAATGCTTATACCACATCAGGAGACTGCTTTTGAGGTCTGGGAAAAATCGAAGAAATTAAGATTTATGGGTGTAGTTACCCTTTTAAGTCAACTGGATTGATGCAAAGAATCATGTTATCATTCTGCCAGGTAGGCATAGGCTACTTTGTAGTTAACATTTAATTAAGAAGGATTTTGGGTACCTTTCCATCTACCAGAAGGCTTTCTCCTAATCCCCGCCTATATGTACATATCTACCTTAAATACTGCATTATCCCTGCACATTGTACATTTGGTATTGATACTGACCCTGTATATAGCTTCCTATCTATCTTATTTCTTATTTCTCGTGTTTTCTTTAATATACACTGAACAAAAATATAAACGCATCATGCAAAGTCTTGGCCCCATGTTTCATGAGCAGAAATAAAAAATCCCAGAAGTTTTCCATACGCACAAAAAAACACAAAAAGTTTATATCCGTGTTAGGGAGCATTTCTCCTTTGCCAAGATAATCCATCCACCTGAGAGGTGTAGCATATCAAGAAGCTGATTAAACAGTATGATCATTACATACTGTAGGTGCACCTTGTGCTGGGGACAATAAAAGGCCACTCTTAAAATGTGCAGTTTTGTCACACAACACAATGCCTCAGATGTCTCAAGTTTTGAGGGAGCGTGCAATTGGCATGCTGACTGCAGGAATGTCCACCAGAGCTGTTGCCAGATAATGCCATGTTCATTTCTATAGCATAAGTTGCCTCCAATGTCGTTTTAGAGAATGTGGCAGTACGTCGACCGGACTCACAACCGCAGACCACGTGTTGAAGAGTGTGTGGGGAAAAACAAATTCTGATTGGCTGTGCCTGGCTTCCCAGTGGGTGGCCCAGTCATGGCCCAGTCATGTGAAATCCATAGATTAGGGCCTAATGAATTTATTTAAATTGACTGATTTCCTTATATGAACTGTAACTCAGTCAAATCTTTGAAATTGTTGCATGTTGCGTTGATATTTTTGTTCAGTATTTATTTAATACTAAGTTCAATGCATTTTTGAATATTGTTGAATTCCGTTGTAATGTCTGGATTCCGTGATTCTGTCTGCGTTCTCCACAACACAGGTTTTATAGCGCCCATCACTTCTTAATAAATCATTGTGAATGACTTAATAATGACGATGATGACTCAAATGTATTCTGTTGTGTGACGCTGAAAAAACGTTAGTGGCACCAGTGCCTGGTGGAGCCCCTCTTTCAAAGTCACTATATATTTTCTTCTAGCCATGGTAGCCAAAATGGGCAACTGGTCATTATTATACCAGAGGCTCGCGTTAATATCTTGCTGCGTTTTGTAAACACAGATCTAAAATGCTTCTTATTGTAATTTCTGCTCGGCATCAGACACATTTTGTGCTTCAGTTGCACTTCTCCACTTGGATGAGAATTGACCAATAGGCATTCTTATCAGCAGACAGCCCTCTGACTGATGGGTAGCTACTTTTCTCTGGTACTTTTCTCGGTGTAGCCTACTTTTCTCCAGTAAGATGCAAGTGTATCTTCAAGCAAAACATTTATATGATAAACATTAGAAATATAATAGCCATGCATTGTTTTGGCAAAAAAGACCTTGCTTTTTCATTGTAAGCTCATTTCCTTGTGTGGCTGCTAGCCTAATAGTGTTGCACTTCTGTTGTCTTCTGATAAAAATGAATCTATTTTCTGGCGAATGTGTTGCGCTAATGTATTTTCTGGGAAGGAAAACTATAGTTGCACGCCCCTGATCACTCTATTGAAGCAAACAACACTGTTGACCCTACGCATAATGAGATGTTAATTGCTTAATTAACTCAGGAACTACACCTGTGTGGAAGCCCTTGCTTTCAATATACTTTGTATCCCTCATTTACTCAAGGCTTTCCTTTATTTGGGCAGTGTGTTGTCTTCATCTTTCTTCTTCTTCTTCTTTCTCTCTCCATTTGTTCTATCTCCAATACATTTTTTTATCATTATTAACTCATAAGCTGGTTAATGCTCTAGCACTCTCCACCTTCAGGCCAAATGATCATTTCTGTCATTTACATATCAATTTAATTTCCTGTGTTTTTCTCTCTCTCCCCCTCCTTCATTAAAAGCGGCATTTGCTTGGCGGTGTAATCAGCCTGTAGAACACATTTTCCTGGTGCCGTGAGCACTCGAACACACACACACACACACACACACACACACACACACACACACACACACACACACACACACACACACACACACACACACACACACACACACACACACACACACACACACACACACACACACACACACACACACACACACAGAGAAGACTAGGAAAAAGAGGCAAAGGAGACAAACGCACAGGCACGTGCACACACCAAACACGCACGCACACAAACACACACACACACGCACACTCACTCACACATTTCAGTGAGGCAGAGCAGGGCGGCTCAGCTCCCCAGCCCGCTGTTCCTCTGTCAGGATTAAACCACTGATCAGAGGAATGAAAGGGAAGCTGTCATTCCACATACGCCACTATATACATCATCCCCAATAATTACTCTCCTCCCTTTGAAACTTTCCCCCTCTCTCTCTCTCTCTCTCTCTCTCTCTCTCTCTCTCTCTCTCTCTCTCTCTCTCTCTCTCTCTCTCTTCCTCTCTCTTTTTCTCTCTTTCTGTCTCTCTTTCTCTCCTGTCCCTTTTCCCTCCTCTCTCTCTCACACACTTTTTCTCTCCTGTTTCTTCTCTCCCTACCCCACTCTCCGTCCCTTCCCCTATATCCTACCTGTGTTTATGTGAGTGTGACAGACAGGATAGCGATGGCTGACTGACACCAAGCACACCACATTAAATAGGGGGTTTATGAAACGTTATGAAATGTGAGCCTGGTGGAATTATACTCTACCCCTCTAAAGCATAGGCCTTTTCTCTCGCTCTCTGCATGGTATTGTAATACAAACCACACCTGCATCAAGAGTCTGAGCCGGCCAGGCTGCACAGAACACATGTAGATCTGCATACGTCTGGTGCGATCCAACCCTGGAGGGGGATACCAGGGCCTTCAACCTGGCTTTTTAGAATTATGAATATGAAAAATCATACAAACCCCAAGGAGAAGAAAATGTTACACTTGGACTAGAGACTGAAAGAGAGAGAGGGAAGGGTAAGGGGTAAGGGGTAAGGGGGGGGTCTGTAGATTATTTGATGAATTCCACAGATTAGCTTTTTTGTGGGTTTTTCTTGGCCAAATGACTTGACCAGGAATTGTTTTAGTCTACAACTAGGAGCCCTAGAGTTTCTCCTGGTGAGGCCACATCATGGTAACTAGGAGCCTGACTTTCTCCTGGTGAGGCCACATCATGGTAACTAGGAGCCGGAGTTTCTCCTGGTGAGGCTACATCATGGTAACTAGGAGCCTGAGTTTCTCCTGGCGAGGCTACATCATGGTAACTAGGGGCCTGAATTTCTCCTGTTGAGGCCACATCATGGTAACTAGGAGCCTGAGTTTCTCCTGGTGAGGCCACATCATGGTAACTAGGAGCCTGAGTTTCTCCTGGTGAGGCCACATCATGGTAACTATGGGCCTGAGTTTCTACTGGTGAGGCCACATCATGGTAACTAGGAGCCTGAGTTTCTCCTGGTGAGGCCACATCATGGTAACTAGGAGCCTGAGTTTCTCCTGGTGAGGCCACATCATGGTAACTAGGAGCCTGAGTTTCTCCTGGTGAGGCTACATCATGGTAACTAGGAGCCTGAGTTTCTCCTGGTGAGGCCACATCATGGTAACTAGGAGCCTGAGTTTCTCCTGGTGAGGCCACATCATGGTAACTAGGGGCCTGAATTTCTCCTGTTGAGGCCACATCATGGTAACTAGGAGCCTGAGTTTCTCCTGGCGAGGCTACATCATGGTAACTAGGGGCCTGAATTTCTCCTGTTGAGGCCACATCATGGTAACTAGGGGCCTGAGTTTCTCCTGGTGAGGCCACATCATGGTAACTAGGAGCCTGAGTTTCTCCTGGTGAGGCCACATCATGGTAACTAGGGGCCTGAGTTTCTACTGGTGAGGCCACATCATGGTAACTAGGAGCCTGAGTTTCTCCTGGTGAGGCCACATCATGGTAACTAGGAGCCTGAGTTTCTCCTGGTGAGGCCACATCATGGTAACTAGGAGCCTGAGTTTCTCCTGGTGAGGCTACATCATGGTAACTAGGAGCCTGAGTTTCTCCTGGTGAGGCCACATCATGGTAACTAGGACCCTGAGTTTCTCCTGGTGAGGCCACATCATGGTAACTAGGAGCCTGAGTTTCTCCTGGTGAGGCTACATCATGGTAACTAGGAGCCGGAGTTTCTCCTGTTGAGGCTACATCATGGTAACTAGGAGCCTGAGTTTCTCCTGGTGAGGCCACATCATGGTAACTAGGAGCCTGAGTTTCTCCTGGTGAGGCTACATCATGGTAACTAGGAACCGGAGTTTCTCCTGGTGAGGCTACATCATGGTAACTAGGAGCCGGAGTTTCTCCTGGTGAGGCCACATCATGGTAACTAGGAGCCTGAGTTTCTCCTGGTGAGGCCACATCATAGTAACTAGGGGCCAGAGTTTCCCCTGGTCAGGTCTAGTAATCAGGATAACTCAAGGCTCTATACATAATAAGGTCTAAGTAATTTCTACTCATGTATTACACAAGCCTTACTGGTAATGTGGTGTCTTGCATCTTGTCTCTGTTGTTGATGTTGTTGATCATTTCTGTGTTGTTGTTGTTGTTGTTCCAGATGAGTAATGAGATTATCCGGCTGTGCTGCAGAGATATCTCCCTGGACAGGATCTTCCAAGGCTATGTGGTCTCCAGCAAGCGGACCCTCAACGACTGCATTCAGTGCTGCCTGGCCTGGAAGGAGATTTACCTGCATGCCTCACAGCTGCACCACAAGTAAGGACAGACAGACACACACACACACACAAACCGAAACGTGTTTTACACAGCAAATGCACACACACACACACATTTACATTTCAGTCATCTAGCAGATGCTTTTATCCAGAGTGACTTCCAGTTAGTGCATTCATATTAAAATAGCTAGGTGGGACAACCTCATATCTCAGTCATAGTAAGTAAATAAACATAGCTGTCAGCAAAGCCAGAACTAGTAAGAAGGAAAATAGTCAAGTGCGAGTGTTAGTTCACGAAAGGCTTATTTTTTATAATTTTCTGGGACACACACACACACATACATACACACAGACACTGTACAATTAATCAACATCACTCACTAATAATTGCATGTGTAATGACACTTAATCCAAGTTCCTACACCTTCCTGCTGAATGTAAAGCTTATAGACTTCCCTTCTCTTCCTGAGGAAAACGACAGTGTCTCTTTTCTAAGTGATAGCAACAACGCACTGCAGCTAGCTACTGTAGCTCCTCTGCATATTGACAGCAGATGAGAGCAACCTCACTTCAAAGTGATGGCGAACGCACTAGGGAATGACAGCACCTCACTACAAATAGCGTAGTAGCGCGTCTATCTCCCAGCTTGAAAAGGAGCTTTTGCGTTAAGTTACATCAGCTTATCCTATAGTGGAGCTCTCTTGTGGAGTTTCAATGAGTAACTTGACAAGGTGAATGACAACGCCTTGCTAAGAAAATAAGTCTTAAAACTGAGCAGGAGAGTTCGTCAACAGTTTCTTCACCTGTTGGTTTCAGTGAAGTTGGGCTGGGGATTTGGAGGGGGACTGAGAGCGAGAGAGGAGGGAGATTGAGAGAGAGAGAGTGATAGAGGGAGAGAGAGAGATCCAGAAAGACAGGGAGAGTGAGGGAGAACGAAAGCGGGAACTTGGGTTGTTTCCTCTCAGTTGTCAGTCAGTGAGCTCAGCCTCAGCTCAGCGTCGTCAGGCGTGGTAGTGGGGGGAGGCTAGCTTCACTTCATTATGGCCGCCAGGGTGTGTGATGTGTGATTGCTCTGAGAGCCTCGGGGCCCCAGCTTTATTCAATGGTAGCACACACACGGCTCCAATATTCCTCAGGGCCCCTGCCGTCCGCACGGGCAATCAACCCCATCCACCCAATTAAAGAGAGTGCTTAGTTCCCGATCAATGGAGGGGGAGAGGGGCGGGATGGGAGGGGGGGTGAAAGCCCCATAGCATAGCTGATGACTACAGCATTTACTCTCTCTATGATACTCCTCTGTACCCTAGTGACTAGGGACTAGTCTATAGTATAGGGTGGGACTGGTGCAGCCAAACATGGCTCTAAAGCACCTCATGAACAGAACCATTTAGAGACATACAGTACAGTGCATTCGGAAAGTATTCAGACCCCTTCACTTTTTCCACATTTGTTTTTTTCCCCTCATAAGTATCCAGAGCTATTTTCAGGTCTCTCCAGAGATGTTAGGTCGGGTTCAAGTCTGGGCTCTGGCTGGGCCACTCAAGGACATTGAGAGACTTGTCCCGAAGCCACTCCTGTATTGTCATGGCTGTGTACTTAGGGTCGTTGTCCTGTTGGAAGGTGAACCTTCGCCCCAGTCTGAGGTCCTGAGTGCTCTGGAGCAGCTTTTCATCAAGGATCTCTCTGTACTTTGCTCCGTTCATCTTTCCCTCGATCCTGACTAGTCTCCCAGTCCCCGCCACAACCCCCCATAGCATTATATCACCGTAGAGATGGTGCCTTTTGGCAAACTCCAAGCGGGCTGTCATGTGCCTTTTACTAAGGAGTGGCTTCCGTCTGGCAACTCTACCATAAAGGCATGATTGGTGGAGTGCTGCAGAGATGGTTGTCATTCTGAAAGGTTCTCAGATCTCCACAGAGGAACTCTGGAGCTCTGTCAGAGTGACCATCTGGTTCTTCATCACCTCCCTGACCAAGGTCCTTCTCCCCTGATTGCTCAGTTTGGCCGGACGGCCAGCTCTTGGAAGAGTCTTGGTGGTTCCAAACTTAATCAATTTAAGAATAATGGAGGCTACTGTGTTCTTGGGGACCTTCAATGTGGCAGAAAGGTTTTGCTACCCTTCCCCAGATCTGTGCCTCGACACAATCCTGTTTCGGAGCTCTACTGACAATTCCTTCAACCTGATGGCTTGGTTTTTGCTCTGACATGCACTGTCAACAGTTGGACCTTATAAAGACAGGTGTGTGCCTTTCCAAATAATGTCCAATCAATTGAATTTACCACAGGTGGACTCCAATCAAGTTGTAGAAACATCTCAAGGATGATCAATGGAAACAGGATGCACCTGAGCTCAATTTCAAGTCTCATAGCAAAGGGTCTGAATATAAGGTATTTCTGTTTTTTATTTTTTATAAATTATCAAACATTTCTAAAAACCTTTTTCCCTTTGACATTATGGGGTATTGAGTGTAGATTGATGAGGATTATTTAAAAATGTTTTTTTTTTAATAAGGCTGTAACGTAACAAAATGTGGAAAAAGTGAAGGGGTCTGAATACTTTCCGAATGCACTGTACATGGCTCTGCTCATGACTCTTTCAGCACTCTTTCCCCTGTTCGATGCTCTCAGTGATCCCTTCTCTGCCCCCATCCAGTAGTATCATACACAGGGTTTGTTTAGAAATTCATATGGGAGTCACTAGCCCTGCCATATCTACAGTACCAGTCAAACGTTTGGACAAACCTACTCATTCCAAGGTTTTTCTTTATTTTTACTATTTTCTACATAGAATAGTAGTGAAGACATCAAAACTATGAAATAACACATATGCATTCATGCAGTAACCAAAAAAGTGTTCAACAAGTTATTTCATAGTGTTGATGGCTTGTGAAAAAAAGAGAAAAAACATCCGTGACAAAGAGGGCGAAGTAATGTTTGGCATACAGATGCAGTTTGGACGTTTCACCGTAAAACGTGAAGAGTTGCCGTTCACGATTGACAGTGACGATGACCTCATTTGACATTAGGTATGCCTAACTTGGTGTTTGAGGTTATTGAAAATCTAAAATGTTCTTGAGACTGTGTGGGCATAGGCAGACGTTGCAATTCTATTCAGTAGGCTACATCTGTCGGGGGGAATGCAAATGTCCCGCAAAATCATCCTGTTGTCCCGCATTTGGGCATTTTAAATGTGGCCACGCTTGAGGGGAGGAGAGTGGAGGGGTGCTAAGCAAAGGAATGCTGATACATCTCCAAGCTCGTTAAGAGGGCCAGGTTCTGCATCTCTCTCTTTTTCTCTCTCTCTCTCTTTTTCTCTCTCTCTCTCTCTCTCTCTCTCTCTCTCTCTCTCTCTCTCTCTCTCTCTCTCTCTCTCTCTCTCTCTTTCTTTCTTTCTTTCTCTCTCTCTCTCTCCAGTCAGTTATCACTCTGAGGCTGTCTCCCACACGGCCAATATCACAGTCTATACTGGGTTCAGCCATAGGGCATGGAGAGAGCAGAGGAGGAGGAGGCAGGGCGAGTGGGAGAGAAGAGGAAGAGAGGGAGTAGGGGGGAAGGGAGGGGGGAGAGTTGGAAAGATGAGGAGGGATTGAGAGAGTGAAAGGAAGGTTCTTAGGTGGCTGGAGACCTGTTTTAACACTTAGGAGTCCTATCTAGGAGGGAGTCAGTGTGTTGTAGTGTGGTGGAAGCGTCTACCCTAGGAAGCAGTCCCTGGCCTTGTGTCTGCAGCCTCAGCCCAAAACACGCACGCACACACACACACACACACACACACACACAGCCTGTAAGAGAGAAAGGCAGTTCTCCTGCGAGAGGCTCCAGCCCAGAGATAACAAAAGAGACCAGGACTGCTTGCCTGTCTGTCAGCCACCACCTTGACTTCATAAAGCAATAAACCAGGTGCTGAAGCCCTCTCTCTTTCTCACACCAATCTAACACTGAGGGGAGAGAGAGAGTGTCGCTGAGCAAAATGCATTAAGACAGAGGATCGATCAAAGTTTAGACTATAAGAGCTATGTGGGGACGGCCATGAATCAAAGGGCTGCGTTTCTGCTCAGATCCAGAGGTTGTGTGTGAGTGTTAGCAGAGATCGGTTTATTAGGTTTATATAACCCTCAGGAGGGTCAGTCGATGTGGTGCGTGCGTGTTCACGTGCGTGTGATCATGTGTGTTTGTGTATATTATCTGTGAGTGTATGTGTTGTTATGACCGTGGAGCTCTGACGCATGATTAATGTGGGGTTAGCTCCAGCCTGCCCTCTCTCCTCTGGCCTCCTGGTGGTCTCTCTCACTATTTCTTTCTTTCTCTCTCTCTCTCTCTCTCTCTCTCTCTCTCTCTCTCTCTCTCTCTCTCTCTCTCTCTCTCTCACGCTCGACCTTCTTTCTCTTTCTCTGCATCTCACTGTTTTCTCAACTTTCCTGCCTCTCATGTTCAACCTTCATCACTCTCTTTCTTTTCAACAGCCTCTCTCTCTTTCATTTGCCCTCTTTCTCTGGTCTCTCTCTCACACACACTCACGATCGCACGCACGCACCCACAAACGTGCACGTGTTCACTTCCTGTTATTTTAACATCAGGTCATTAATGTCAGATTTGCCAGACAGACAGATAGATCCAAAGAGAGACAGGCAGAGAGACAATGCAGTACATAGACAGGCAGCAGGCAGATCCTCTTTATCCCTCATCATCAGGTTTAACCCTTTGTAGTGTCTTTGTAGCGGTGTGTGTGTGTGTGTGTGTGTGTGTGTGTGTGTGTAGTCTCTCTTCCCCTGACTGAGATGAATTAATTTAATACGCCTGGCTGTTTGATGTAGTGATAACCTTCTGATAAAGGTTATTCCTTAGAGTTAATCTCAGGTAAAGGGAAAGAACGTGCTCAACTCTCATCCTCCTGCCTAAATAAATTAAAGAGTGCTAACATTTTCTCCTGGTGCCACTGGTGCCACTCAGCCCATGATTTAGTCACACCAATTTTTTTTCGCGCCATCATTCAATAGAGTAGGATAGTGGGTTCGATTCCCGGGCCCGTCCATACGTAAAGTGTATTCAGTCATGACTGTAAGTCGCTTTGGAAGAAAGCGTCAGCTAAATAATATATTATTATTATTATTATCATCTTATGAAGTCTTTCACAGGGCTTTATTAAAAAGTTTAATAGACTACTGAGATGGTATTTCATCAGCTTTTCATGTTGTGATTCAAAATATTTTAACTTAATCCACTGATTTTCATGCATTTGGGGTAGACAAGGAAGCTATTGTTATTATATTTTACTGTTAAAATAGGGCTCCAGAATTGTCAAATATTTTTTTTGGTTCAATAGAGATGAATTTGCCTGCATGTTTATGTGCTCTAATATCATTGGCTAATTTATTTGGGACTAATTCACCACCTGAATAATTTCGTGTGCTCCGAGCCATATCAAATAGCCTATCGCGTTTGTAAAATAGAGTTGAGAAAGAACAAGTATACCTACACAAAGCTGAGAACCTCCTCTCTCCAACTGTGACAACAGGATAGCTCTGTTTTCCCCGCAATTGGATTTTAAAATGTTATACAATCAGAACACTTTTTTTTTCTCCTCGGAGCAGTTTTTTGACACCGGGAAAAGAGAGAGTGGCTTGCTCGACACAGCAGCAGGCCCCAGCGAAACAAGTACAGGGGCAGGCAGACACTTTCCTTATAGGAATCATGAGGATAATATACTTTACTGTTTTACCAAATCATGGTTTTAGCCACCCAATTTTTTTTTAGTAAGTATATTTATTTTTGGTATTTATTATCGATCCGCATTAACTGCTGCGACGGCATCAGCTACTCTTCATGTGTCCAGCAAAATTAAGGAAGTTATCCAATTTGAAAAACATTACAATACATTCACATGGCTCCCGAGTGGCGCAGCGGTCTAATGCACTTCATCTCAGTGCTAGAGGCGTCACTACAGACCCTGGTTCGATTCAAGGCTGTATCACAACCGGACGTGATTGGGAGTCCCATAGGGCGCAGCATCGTCCGGGTTAGGGTTTGGCCGTCATTGTAAATAAGAATTTGTTCTTAACTGACTTGCCTAGTTAAATAAAGGTTAAGTATATCTTTTTATAAATAAATACAAATAAAACAGATTTCACAACACAGTAAGTGTGTGCCCTCTGGCCCCTACTCTACTACCACATATCTACAACACAAAATCCATTGTCACCAGTTTATTCATTATTACGCACACCTGCCACCATCGTTACGTGCACCTGCGCCTCATGAGACTCACCTGGACTCCATCACCTTCCTGATTACCTCCCCTATATCTGTCACTCCCTTTGGTTCTTTCCCCAGGCTTTATTATTTCTGTTTATATGTTTCATGTCTGTACACTACTCGTGTTTCTTGTTTTGTTCCATGTTCGTTTATTTATTCAATTCACTCCCTGTACTTGCTTCCCAATTATTAGCGTCCACGTTACAGAATAACACCTCTCCAAAGGGAAGCAATAGGGATTTATTTCGCTTTTTTACTGGTGACGTCGGGTCCAAGGGCGTCTGCCGAAGCAACCGGGGATGCCTCAGCTGGCTCGTCAGGCTTCCATGCCTCAGCTGGCTCGACAGATTCTCAAGCCTTGGTTGGCTCGTCAGGCTCCCATGCCTCAGCCGGCTCGTCAGGCTCCCATGCCTCAGCCGGCTCGTCAGGCTCCCATGCCTCAGCCGGCTCGACAGGTTCCCATGCCTCAGACAGTTCAACTGGTTCCCGCGCCTCAGCTGGCTCTACAGGTTCCAGCGCCTCAGCATAAGCGACCGGCCCGCTCCTGGCCCTCGGGACCGTCCCTCTGGTCAGCGTCCTGCGTCAGGGAGGGGGTACTGTCACGTCTACTCCCGCTCCTCCTCTCTGGCGCTTGTTGTCGCCAGTTTACTTATTATTACGCACACCTGTCACCATCATTATGCGCACCTGTGCCTCATGAGACTCACCTGGACTCCATCACCTTCCTGATTACCTCCCCTATATCTGTCACTCCCTTTGGTTCTTTCCTCAGGCTTTATTATTTCTGTTTATATGTTTCATGTCTGTACACTACTCGTGTGCCTTGTTTTGTTCCATGTTCGTTTATTTATAAAATTCACTCCCTGTACTTGCTTCACGGTTATTAGCGTACACGTTACACTGTGCCTATGTTTGTGTTGCTTTTACTGCTTGCATGAGTTACTTGATGTGGAATAGAGTTCCATGTAGTCATGGCTCTATGTAGTAATGTGCGCCTCCCATAGTCTGTTCTGGACTTGGAGACTGTGAAGAGACCTCTGGTGGCATGTCTTGTGGGGTATGCATGGGTGTCAGAGCTGTGTGCCAGTAGTTCAGACAGACAGCTTGGTGCATTCAATATGTCAATACCTCTCACAAATACAAGTAGTGATGAAGTCACTCTCTTCCACTTTGAGCAGGAAAGATGCATATTATTAATGTTAGTTCTCTGTGTACATCCAAGAGCCAGCTGTGCTGCCCTGTTCTGAGCCAATTGCAATTTTCTCAAGTCCCTCTTTGTGGCACCTGACCACACGACTGAACAGTAGTCCAGGTGCGACAAAACTAGGGCCTGTAAGACCTGCCTTGTTGATAGTGTTGTTAAGAAGGCAGAACAGTGCTTTATTATGGACAGACTTCTCCCCATCTTAGCTACTGTTGTATCAATATGTTTTGACCATGACAGTTTACAATCCAGGGTTACTCTAAGCAGTTTAGTCACATCAATTTCCACATTATTCATTACAATATTTAGTTGAGGTTTAGGGTTTACTGAATGATTTGTCCCAAATACAATGGTTTTAGTTTTAGGACTAACTTATTTCTTGCCACCCATTCTGAAACTAACTGCAGCTCTTTGTTAAGTGTTGCAGTCATTTCAGTCACTGTAGTAGCTGATGTATATAGTGTTGAGTCATCCGCATAGATAGACACACTGGCTTTACTCAAGGCATGTCGTTAGTAAAGACTGAAAAATGTTAGGGGCCTAGACAGCTGCCCTGAGGAATTCCTGATTCTACCTGGATGTTGGATAGGCTTCCATTAAAGAACACCCTCTGTGTTCTGTTAGACAGGTAACTCTTTATCCACAATATAGCAGGGGGTGTAAAGCCAGCAGCAGAATATGATTGATAATGTCAAAAGGCTCACTGAAGTCTAACAAAACAGCCCGCACAATCTTTTTATCATACATTTTTCTCAGGCAATCATCAGTCATTTGAGTAAGTGCTGTGCTTGTTGAATGCCCTTCCCTATACGCGTGCTGAAAGTCTGTTGTCAATTAGTTTACTGTAAAATAGCATTGTATCTGGTCAAACACAAATTTTTCCAAAAGCTTACTAAGGGTTGGTAACAGGTTTATTGGTCAGCTATTTCAGCCAGTAAAAGAGACTTGACCATTCTTAGGTAGGGGAATTACTTTTGCTTCCCTCCAGGTCTAAGGGCACACCATTTATAGTAGGCTTAAATTGAAGATATGGCAAATAGGAGTTTCAATATCGTCTGCTATTATCCTCAGTAATTTCCCATCCAAGTTGTCAAGACCCCGTTGGCTTGTCATTGTTGATAGACAACAATCATTTTTTTACCTCTTCCACACTCACTTTACAGAATTCAAAATTGCTTGTCTTTCATAATTTGGTCAGATATACTTGGATGTGTAGTGTCAGCGTTTGTTGCTGACATGTCATGCCTAAGTTTGCTTATCTTGACAATTAAAAAATCATTAAGCTAGTTGGCAATATCTGTGGGTTTTGTGATGAATGAGCCATCTGATTCAATAAATGATGGAACGTTGTATGCCTTTTTACCCAAAATGTAATTTAAGGTACTCCAAAGCTTTTTACAATCGTTCTTTGTCATTTATCTTTGTTTCATAGTGTAATTTTTTCTTCTTTTATTCCGTTTAGTCACATGATTTCTCAATTTGCAGTACGTTTGCCAATCGGTTGTGCAGTTAACCAATTATTTTGCCTCATCCCTCTCAATCATAACATTTTTCAATTCCTCATCCATCCGTGGGGATTTAACAATTTCTAAAGTCATTTTCTTAATGGGTGCATGCTTATCAGTAACTGGGATAAGCAATTTCATAAATGTGTCAAGTGCAGCATCTGATTGCTTCTCATTACACACCATGGACCAACAAATATTCTTTACATCAACAACATAGGAATCACTACAAAACGTATTGTATGACCTCTTATACACTATATTAGGCCCAGCCTTTGGAACTTTGGTTTTCCTAGATATGGCTACTATATTGGGATCACGTGTAATGTATAATGTGCAGCTCGCACCAATGCGACCTATACATTTTTTACTTTACTTGCACAGGCAAGCCGAAGGGTCGCAAGATGTGACTAAAGGGTCGCAAGACTGGAGCCCTGCCATCACAGGCCCTTCTTGTAGTTGTATAGTACTGTCTGTGCTTTTTCCCAAGAAAGCCTGTCCTAGGCTCCTAGCACCTCTCTGCGGTGTTTATCTTAGTTTTCACACCGTCCACAGTCTGTTGTTGTTGTGGTTCAGGTGGTGTTGAGATGATAAGCTAATATCTATTTTAAACACAGGTGAATCATCTTTGTCCTGTTTTGACGGAGTGTGTGTGTTTGTGTTACCTTCTATTCCGTCTCGCCCTCCAGGCTTATCGCGGTACACAGCTGGGGGAAAGGTGACTAGCTAGTAGCTAGCTTTTCTTTGAGCCTGTAGAGGGCCGTGGTATTATTGTTCAGAAGCTCGGTCGTGAACCTAGCCATTGTGTCGCATCAAACGGAATAAACACACAGATAATCTGGGTAATGTGCTGTTTATGTGGATCACTGACTGACATTCACCTCGCTGTGTGTGTGTGTGTGTGTATCACACAGCCTGTGAGCATAACAACTTTAAGGTCCTATAAAATTCCCCCCAAAATGATTAAATCTTTCCCCAAATTCCGTTTTCTCCACTTAGTTTTTCCAGGTTTCCGTTTTTCCCCGGTTTTTTTTCAGGTTTTCGCTCTCAACATCACACTTTTAATAGAAAAACGAAATAAATGGATATTGTAAGTGATGATTAAACCACATCAGCAGAACATTTTTGAGTTCTAGGAAATTTTTTAAGAAATAATCGTTTTTGAGGTGTTGCAAATGAAACATGAAATCACCCACAATTGAAATTCTGCGCGCATAACTTGCTTTCCTGTGATCTTGGCCCAGGCCAGTAATTTTCTCATTCGTGCCAGTAGTTTTCACTTGGTACTGGCCCGGTGTGCCATTGGTAAATCTACCTGAATGTCAAGCCCTGCAGTGTAGCTACGCTTTAATGCAAGTGTGCACCAGGAAGAGACAGTTGTTTGGTTAAGCGGTGTTGCTGTAGCGCTCATGTGATTGCAGAGTTTGCAAAACAAATGGCCCCTGAATTGATTGATGCAAATAATCATGATAGCATTCTGCCAGGTAGGCGTAGGCTACTTTCTAGTTAACATTTCATTTAGAAGGTTTTTGGGAAAGCCTACAGAGCTACAGAGCTACAGCACTACAGAGCTACAGCGCTACAGAGCTACAGCGCTACAGCGCTACAGAGCTACAGAGCTACAGCACTACAGAGCTACAGAGCTACAGCGCTACAGAGCTACAGCGCTACAGAGCTACAGCACTACAGAGCTACATCGCTACAGAACTACAGAGCTACAGAGCTACAGAGCTATAGAACAGTAGATCTTCTCGACTCTTATTGGATCCTTTCCTCAGACAGACAGGCAGACAGACAGACAGACAGACAGTAGGATCTCTGGCGTCTGTTGGGTTGACATGACAGTCATGCTTTTGTCTGTTATTACCACACACACACTTTTGTCCTCTGCTCTTTCTCAGTTAATTAGGCTGAAAATTGAAAGGATTTACGCTTATCCAGACGCCAAAACCTTTTTTATTCGCTATCCATTCCAGAGGGTTAGTTAAGTTGATCGAATTACCCTGATTTACAGCATAGCACTGTACTGGGAGGAACACCCTCCGCACGCAAACTCACGCACACACACGCACACACACTAGTTACAAGTTGGTCTTTTCACCATAACAACATTAACCTTAGCATCCAATTTTATTTAACAAGGTTAATCAAGAGAGACCTGGACCAAGACAGCACCATCAACACATCCGTGCCAGACAAACAGACACATGACATCAATCAGACAAAAATGACATCAATTCAGTCAGCAGAACGTCAGTAAAGAACAGCACAAGCCAGAAAACCCCCAGAGTGCCATACATCAATAATCAGAGCTTGCAATAAATAACAGGGTGACATCTAGAAACAACTACATGCCTCAACAACACAGTAACAAAAAAAAACATGAGACTGTTAGAGCGTTGGGCCAGTAACCAAAAGGTTGCTAGATCGAATCGCCGAGCTGACAAGGTTAAAAATCTGTCGTTCTGCCCCTGAACAAGGCAGTTAACCCACTGTTCCTAGGCCGTCATTGTAAAAAAGAATTTGTTCTCAACTGACTTGCCTAGTTAAATAAAGGTTAAATAAATAAACAAAATGAATCCACATACAGAAACAGAGCTCCCTCTCATGCAGCCTTTAAAAAGAGAAGGAGAATCCAGCATGTAAAATTGAACAGTGTGAATCGCAGCCTTGAGTTCCTAAAAGAGGACCATTGAGGGTTCTAGTGGCTGTAGTATTTCTTGGTTGCTGAAGTTAATATCCTCCTGAACGAGGGAACCAGCGAGAGGCCAGGCCGTCCAGGCGCTAAAGGTATCATTGGGATGATGAATGCAGTGCTACACACCCACATCAGCTAGCGTTTAATCTGAGTCATTGGAGGAATAAAGCCGTATAAACTTCAAACAACTTTCTTTCATCTGCAGTTAGAGAGAGAGAGAGCGAGAGAGACTCACAGATGTTCAACACCCCCCCCCCACCTCGGCTCCAATCGTTCCCTGTTCTGGTCTGAACATCTCAAACCTCCTACTAGCCAGACTTGGGTCTATATCTCACTCTAAGCTCTCCCCATCCTTCATAGCAGGAACATGTGTGTGATGCACTCTTCATCACACCATGTGTGTGTGTGTAGTAGGTCGACCGATTATGATTTTTCAATACCGATACCGATTATTGGAGGACCAAAAAAATCCGAAACCGATTAATCGTCAGATTTTTATATACAGTTGAAGTCGGAAGTTTACATACACTAGGTTGGAGTCATTAAAACTCGTTTTTCAACCAGTCCACAAATTTCTTGTTAACAAACTATAGTTTTGGCAAGTCGATTAGGACATCTACTTTGTGCATGACACAAGTCATTTTTCCAACAATTGTTTACAGACAGATTATTTCACCTATAATTCACTGTATCACAATTCCAGTGGGTCAGAAGTTTACATACACTAAGTTGACTGTGCCTTTAAACAGCTTGGAGAATTCCAGAAAATGATGTCATGGCTTTAGAAGCTTCTGATAGGCTAATTGACATCAATTGAGTCAATTGGAGGTGTACCTGTGGATGTATTTCAAGGCCTACCTTCAAACTCAGTGCCTCTTTGCTTGACATCATGATAAAATTAAAAGAAATAAGCCAAGACCTCAGAATAAAATTGTAAACCTCCGCAGTCTGGTTCATCCTTGGGAGCAATTTCCAAATGCCTGAAGGTACCACGTTCATCTGTACAAACAATAGTACGCAAGTATAAACACCATGGGACCACGCAGCCGTTATACCGCTCAGCAAGGAGACGCGTTCTGTCTTCTAGAGATGAACGTACTTGGGTGCGAAAAGTACAAATCAATCCCAGAACAACAGCAAAGGACCTTGTGAAGATGCTGTAGGAAACAGGTACAAAAGTATATCCACACTAAAACGAGTCCTATATCGACATAACCTGAAAGGCCGCTCAGCAAGGAAGAAGCCACTGCTCCAAAACCGCCATAGAAAAGCTAGACCACGGTTTGCAACTGCATATGGGGACGAAGATCCTACTTTTGGGAGAAATGTCCTCTGGTCTGATGAAACAAAAATATAACTTTTTGGCCATAATGACCATCGTTATGTTTAGAGGAAAAAGGGTGAGGCTTGCAAGCCCGAAGAACACTATCCCAACCGTGAAGCACGGGGGTGGCAGCATCATGTTGTGGGGGGTGCTTTGCTGCAGGAGGGACTGGTGCTTTTCAGAAAATAGATGGCATCATGATGTGGATATATTGAAGCAACATCTCAAGAAATCAGTCAGGAAGTTAAAGCTTGGTCACAAATGGGTCTTCCAAATGGACAATGACCCCAAGCATACTTCCAAAGTTGTGGCAAAATGGCTTAAGGACAACAAAGTCAAGGTATTGGAGTGGCCATCACAAAGCCCCGACCTCAATCCTATAGAAAATTTGTGGGCAGAACTGAAAAAGCGTGTGCGAGCAAGGAGGCCTACAAACCTGACTCAGTTACATCAGCTCTGTCAGGAGGAATGGGACAAAATTCATTGCGAAGAGCTGCTGGCAAACATCAAGAAAGTGCTGTTTGAATGAATGCTTACGAGCATTCTGCTGCCTACCACCGCTCAGTCAGACTGCTCTATCAAATGTCAAATCATAGACTTAATTATAATATAATAAACACAGAAATACGAGCCTTAGGTCATTAATATGGTCAAATCCGGAAACTATCATTTCTAAAACAAAATGTTTATTCTTTCAGTGAAATGCAGAACCGTTCCATATTTTATCGAACGGGTGGCAACCCTAAGTCTAAATATTGCTGTTCCATCTTCAATGTTATGTCATAATCATGTAAAATCCTGGCAAATTAATTACGGCCTTTGTTAGGAAGAAATGGTCTTCACACAGTTCGCAACGAGCCAGGCGGCCCAAACTGTTGCATATGAACGCAAGAGCAGTGACACAGTTTCCTAGTTAATATTGCCTGTTAACATGAATTTCTTTTAACTAAATATGCAGGTTAAAAAAATATACTTGTGTATTGATTTTTAGAAAGGCATTGATGTTCATGGTTAGGTAAATTGGTGCAACGATTGTGATTTCTTCGCGAATGTGCTTTGGTTAAATCATCACCTGTTTGGCGAAGTAGGCTGTGATTTGATGATAAATTAACAGGCACGGCATTGATTATATGCAACGCAGGACAAGCTAGTTAAACTAGTAATATCATCAACCATGTGTAGTTACCTAGTGATTATGTTAAGATTGATTGTTTTTTATAAGATAAGGTTAATGCTAGCTAGGAACTTACCTTGGCTCCTTGCTGCACTCGCGCAACAGGTGGCCAGCCTGCCACGCAGTCTCCTCGTGGATTGCAATGTAATCGGCTATAATCGGCATCCAAAAATGCAGATTACCGATTGTTACCGATTAATCGGTCGACCTCTAGCGTGTAGCCCTCTGCAACTCTGTTCTACTCCCCCCAGTCTCTTCTCACGGCCTCCACCCCCCTGAACCGGGTCCCATTCTCCCTCCATAACAGAAACTCTAAATGTTTGTGTCTCAAAAGCTGCGCTGGAGATTACCTTTCCATCAGGAGAAGAATGAAGTGTGAAAAGCAATCCCACTTCCAAATGCAATTATGCCAATGACAGATCATTTCTGGCCTTATCCCTTACCCCTATGGATCTGAGTTTACTGTTTCTATTGCTTTTGTTTATGTCATTCTCTGTCGGTCGTGGAGATGGAGAGAGAGACCCAGAGTGAAGCGATGGTGGACTGTTTGAAAGATTGAAGACCGCTTAACTTTCTGTGGCTTTCTCTCACTTTTTCTTTCTCTTGGTTTCACTCCCCCTCTCCCCCCACCCGCTCTCTCTCTCTCTCTCTCCCTCTCTCTCTCTCTCTCCCTCTCTCCCTCTCTCCCTCTCTCTCTCTCTCTCCCTCTCTCTCTCTCTCTCTCTCCCTCTCTCCCTCTCTCTCTCTCTCTCTCTCTCTCTCTCTCTCTCTCTAGGTACTCTTCTAAAGGCTGGGTCCTGGACCAGACCAGCATCTTTGCTTTGGTCGATGCCTTTGTACAGAGGTGCAAAGACCTGCTGGAGGTGAGGTCTCACACACAAACACACACACACACACATTAATCATGCGTCAGAGCTCCATGGTCATAAAAACACATACACTCACAGAAGATAGATACTAATCACAAGCACTAATGAACACACACACAGTGGCAAGGTTAAAATACATGTAAATATTCACACACTGCCATCAACTTCATCTCACCTTTTCTGAATTCTCCACAATCACTTCCCCATGTGTGTCTCACAATCTTGAATACACCCTTTTCTGTGTTGCACTGTATTCTGTCTCACCATCATCATCATCACGCTCCTCTATTTGCCCTTCTCCTACCATGTCCCTGTCACACTGACTGTGCTACTGCACTGCTCCCTCCCTCCCTATGCTGATGCTGTCACACTGTGCTGTCACTATGCTGCGTGTGCTCGCGTGTGTGTACGTGCATGTTTGTGTGTCCAACGCGCGCGTGCGTGTGTGATCTGTCTCCACCGGCCTGTAACCCGCTCCCCTCCCAGGTGTGTGACTGCCAGCAGCAGTTTGCCAGGCGGGAGGAGGGCGAGCAGATACCCCTGCCCTGCTTCGCCGGACGCCAGGGGGGCGGAGGTGACCCGCAGCCTGCTGGAGATGGAGTCCACGTTCGGTCGTAGCCTGCAGATTCTCCAACATGTCCGCAAGGGCATTCTGGACGTAAAGAACACCTCCTGGCACGATGACTACAACAGGTACCGTCTGTGCGTTCGTCCGTCTGTCTGTCAGAACACCTGGCAAGACCACTACAAGAAGTACCTCTGTCTGTCTTTCTGGACATCTGTCTGTCTGTCTGTCCTGGCATGACGACTACAACAGGCATGTCTGCCTGGAGTGGATGGACGTCATACTGCTGACCTGTCTGTCTGAATACTGGGTTGTGTTCATTTGGCACCAAACTGAAGAAAATGGACTATCCTAAATGCCAATTTACATTTTTCCACTGCAAACCGTTTTTCTACAATGGATAGGACCCTATCAATGCTCTACACTGACATTTTTTACAAGAAGCACATGTGCTCCTCAGTTGAATGAAAGCACAATGCAAAATATTTGAGGTATCAATGATCGGAATTGCCAGCAATTACAAAATACAGGGGTTAGGAGCACCAGAAATATATATTTTTTACGATTAAAATATAGCCTACACTCATGTTTTTTCTTTCTGTGCCACCAAGTGTTTGGATACTACTGGTAAAGTTCCCACAAAGATATAATAACTATCATCTGTGGTTACCAGGTTGTAAGCTAGCCAGCTAATGCTGTAACATGACTGAACAAGGTTAGTGGCTCGCGAGATGGTTTATGAATGTAAACTGTAATATGGGTCCTAACATTTGAACGTTTGGGATAGAAACAAGACATTTTCTCTGCAGTAATGGTGCAACGGTCACGAATCTGCACTCAGTGTATTATCTATGGCACTCAGAGGCTGCGGAATAGCAAAGTAATAATTACAACAATTATTATCTGGGTTATTTAGGAGCATATGTGACCAAAATGGTTATAGCAGTGTCTGTCAACAGAAGATATGTAGACGGACTGTATGTCTGTTTATATACTGTTTCGATCTACTAGGATCCCTGTTGACTTTTTCTGTCTGTCTTGTACAGTTTATGTAGGCCTACACCAGGATTTCCGTTAGCCGATAATAGTCGGCTTTTGGCTAATTGTAAAAAGATCCTGTGTGTAGCTGGTGTAGAGGAGTCAGGCGCAGGACAGCAGAATTGAGTAATACACGTATTTACTCAAATGTTCACAAAATACAGAGCCCACAACTGACGGACCTATTACATACAAACAATCACTCACAAACAAACATGGGGGAACAGAGGGTTAAATAATGAACAAGTCATTGTGGGATTGAAACCAGGTGTGTAAAACAAGACAAAAACAATGGAAAATGAAAAATGGATCGGCTATGGCTAGAAAACCAGTGACGTTGACCGACGAATGGCGCCCGAGCAAGGAGAGGGACCGACTTCGGCGGAAGTCGTGACACCCCAAAAAAATAATGAAAAGCCGATAAATAAAATTGACTCTGGCCAATTGTCTGGGAGAAGGAAAAAAATCCCTTTGCGAAATAATGCTTTTTAGAATATTAATTGATAGAAATACCAGTCGATGTAAATATATTTGACCGGTCACGGTTATCATTCTATAGGTTTCTTTGCATAATTTAGTGGAATTCCGTTAGTCTTATCAGTATACTGATACAGAGCCTATGTTTGGGCGGAAAATCTGTCAGACAGTGCGAGAGCTGCTGCTACAGCTCCTCAAACAGCTTGTACGTTGCTCCTGCAGTGGAACAGGCTTTTATAAACCCAAATCATTGCGCAACAATTCTAAATGCAATCGTGTGTTAAAAACTGTTTTGATGGCCACGATTTAAAATAGCTACTATTTGTATTTTTTAACTGGTAATTGAAGGGCACTTCCCATTTGTTAGGGGTGTGCCGACATGGCCATTCTCGTATCCGTAATCGTATCCGTAAATGTACAGTTTATCGGATCAGACTGTGAGGACAGACACTGGGAGACGAGAAGCAAGTACAGGGAGTGAATATTTAATAAATAACAGACATAAAACAGAACACGGACTGGACAAGGGAAACATAACGACATTAATGCTGACACGGGGATAAAACTGAGGAACAGACAGAAATAGAGGAGGCAATCAATAAAGTGATGGAGTCCAGGTGAGTCCAATGAAGCACTGATGCGCGTAACGATGGTGACAGGTGTGCGTAATGACGTGCAGCATGGCACCCTCGCTCGCCAGAGAGGGGGAGCAGGAGCAGGGGTGCCACAGATGATACTCGTGATCGAAAGAAACTGAAGTGTTTTCATATAACTGAGTAGATGTTGGCTAAATACCTCACTGCACATTCTCACTGCAAAAAGGCTGCAGATTAGGAGCAGAGGGGCGTCTGTGTATGAATCCTTAACTTGCAGCGGGCAGCCAAGTTTGCTGTCACTTAGTCCGAATGCGCATCAGCGTTTCATATTTTTTCCCTTGCCCCACTTGTTAGATATTATGCACATTGATAGCTTGATAGCAAACGTTCTCGCCATGTTATTTATCATAGTAGCATGCAGCAGCAATCTAAATGATGGGACCAGAAATATGCAAGGAAAACTGATCGGGTGAAATTATGAAGCTAGTAGATGGAGAAATACAGCTTCACTCTATCCAATCGGAGCAGCAGAATCAACGTAGAGCCCACCCTTCTCTTTACAGACAGCCAGTTTAGTTATTTAGACCACGTAGAACCTCGCACATGACTGACTAACATGAGAAGGATGTGTGCTGGCACCCGATTTTGTATTATGTTTGGATCACAGATAATTACAAATATTCCTCGGTTCATAATCGTATCCAGAAAATTGCCCATATCCATTACAATACTAGTTTTGTCCAACTACTCGGCACACCCCTACCATTCGCCATTCAAGCGCATAGGCAACGGTAGGCAGGCTTCAGTGCGTCACACACCAGTTTGCAATGAGCTGGAGGCAGTATGCATTTTGAAAACATATAGCCTACTTAATTGTTTGAAACCTGAACGTTTTACTACATATTATGAGGCATGTTTTACCTCCATAAGACCTCCATATGCCAATTAAACCAGTAGCCTATTTCTCTCATGTTCTATTGGTTTCTTTCATTGTCCAGCAGCCAAAGGCATAATCCTAGTCATATTAGCAACCCATGCTAGTTGTTGCATCTTTAGATCTCCCCTCTTTCTAAATTTCTAACGGATATTTTCATCTCGGTCACATGAAACCTCTCGCATGACAACAGTGTTTTCCCGATAATTGCATTATGGAATGAAAATTCGCACATAGCCTACTGCCTTGTGAGCATTGCTGTGCTTATAATGTGAATAAATAATAGTTTATCAACATTTTAAGCTAATTTGTTGCATCAGGCTCTAGGCTACTGGTTGTATGAATTTGTTATCTATCGTCCCACAACTGTCCCAGAGTCTGTTTGGAATAGGCTGTTTCTTTCTTGCACAGAACAACAAGCTGACCAATAGAACATGTTAACTTTTCTACTATGTGGGATAGTAGATTGACATAGTCTAGTGATATTGCTGTTGGTTACTGGTCTTGTTGGCTGAGGAAAAGTCAATGTGGACAGCTATTCTAGCATCTTCAGAGTGCTCATTGGAATTTGCTAAGAAGGACGTTGCATCCTGGAGTTGCATGTTCTGTTCAGATGAATTACCATAATCGAAGATGTGATTTCTGTCATTGTGAGCACCGTGGGTGGACGCCCTAATCAGGTTACGCACCCAATGCATATGGGTCCGGTGAATTTCTCAAATGTCCGTTCAATTAAAATGCTGCCAGTCAATTATCCATTTTCCTAACGAAAACCCTGGCCTATACACTTTAACATTATAGCTGTGTCCACACACTAATTCCAAACTTGATGGTGTAGGAGTTGGATCAATGCTAGTCTAGACCTGGGACAGTACTCACCATCACCTCTCTGACACAGCATTAATACATCGTTAGTATGTGTCTGACTGTCTTTTAGATGAATGACCCGTGCTGCGGTGACTACCATGCGTCCCAAATGACGCCCCATGCCCTACATAGAGTGCACTAGTTTTTGACAAGAAGCTCAAATGTTGTGCACTATATAGGGAATAGGGTGCCTTTTGGGACACAAGCCTATCTATGAGTGAAGAGGCCCTATGGGCCAGGCCTATACAGGGTTATACAGCAACGCCCCTTCTTGTCATTCAGAGTTCCGGTGACAGCAGCCTATTGGACTCCTCATCTGAATAACATGATTAGAGAAGGACGAGGTGGGGGGAGGAGGAGGTGGGAGGGTGTGTGTGTGTGTGTGTGTGGATGTGTGTGTGGATCCTCATGGGACTATCCACCCCCCCGCTGCCACCCCTCCACACCCCTGCGCCAGGGTAGCGGGGGTGTTGGGAACAGGGTCTGGCCAGGGGGCTGGTGTGTGTTTGATGTAGATGATGGATGGGGGTCGCTGGAGGTCGTGGGGTCGTCATGTTGTTGCCAAGACAGCTGGGCTTGTGTCAGGGGCAGCTGTTTCATAGCCACTCAGCACATTGCTATTGGTCCAATCAATACTAGCCTACACCCTGTGGTGTTAGTGTGTGTGTGTGTGTGTAAGAGAGAGTTTTCGCTTACATGTGTGAGAAACTGTTTGATCCATGTGTTGTGTGGGTCACCATTTCACCAAATCATCAATCATGTGTGTCTGTACATGTTTTAATGTGTGTGTGCTCGTGTGTGTGCGTTGGTAGGTTCCGTGCGGGAGTGAAGGATCTGGAGGTGATGATGCAGAACCTGATCAGCACGGCGTTTGAGACGGTCAACACCGTGGAGGAGGGCGTTCAGCTGCTAGACGTCTTCCAGCACCTGTCTGCCCGCGAGGTACGCCACACACCTGCATTACCATGCCAATGCACTTCCACACACAACACTACTTTTATTACCCACACAGTAAAACCATGTACACTTTATATGACTGTACATCTTTTTGTTAGGATACGGCTGGCCAGCACAGAAGCCTATTTCTTTCTCCTAAATGGACCATGCAGCATCCGGCCGTTCTATCACTCTAATACTTGGGGAATAGCGTTTTTCAACAATAGCAAGGCCTCTGTAGCTGATTCATCCTCTGGTGCCTTTTAAAGCTTTAGGGTGTGTGTGTGTGCATGAGTGGTAAAGGACTTGCTCACGCTCAAACTACTTTATGTACTATCTGGGAGCCATTTCATAACAGAGATAAACGCTGCCGAGTAAATACACTCTCTCTCTCTTTCTCTCGCTCTCCCTTTCTCTCGCCCCCTCCCTCCCCTCTCTCCAGGCCATCAAGAGGACCATAGACAGGAAGACGGTAGATGTCTATGGTCTTTTTAATAAGGAACTAAACCTGGTCAACAAGGAGCTGAGTAAAAAGGTGTTCCACACCCCTGCCCACATGCCCCTCCACGCGGGACAGGCCCACTGGGCTAGAGCCCTGCGGCGACGCATAGAGAGACCCATGGAGGTGAGAGGAGGGGTAGGGCCAGAGGCTACACATGGTTACGGTCTACACCGTCATGGAGAAGGGCTGATCATTAAGATATTTGTTTTATTGAACTTCATTTGAACTTAAAGGCCATAGGTCAAACCTACCTTTAGGCCTTTGGAGGGGAAAAGTGTCACATTCAATGAGAGTGAAGTTACATTGGAAGGAAGCCTACTGTGTCGGTAAACCCACAGAGGTGCTGTATAGGGGAGACAGGGGTTATAGCAGGCCAAATACTGTATAGGGGAGACAGGGGTTATAGCAGGCCAAATACTGTATAGGGGAGACAGGGGTTATAGCAGGCCAAATACTGTATAGGGGAGACAGGGGTTATAGCAGGCCAAATACTGTATAGGGGAGACAGGGCTTATAGCAGGCCAAGGTACTGTATAGGGGAGACAGGGGTTATAGCAGGCCAAATACTGTATAGGGGAGACAGGGCTTATAGCAGGCCAAGGTACTGTATAGGGGAGACAGGGCTTATAGTAGGCCAAATACTGTATAGTGGAGACAGGGCTTATAGCAGGCCAAATACTGTATAGGGGAGACAGGGCTTATAGCAGGCCATGGTACTGTATAGGGGAGACAGGGGTTATAGCAGACCAAATACTGTATAGGGGAGACAGGGGTTATAGCAGGCCAAATACTGTATAGGGGAGACAGGGGTTATAGCAGGCCATGGTACTGTATAGGGGAGACAGGGCTTATAGTAGGCCATGGTACTGTATAGGGGAGACAGGGGTTATAGCAGGCCATGGTACTGTATAGGGGAGACAGGGGTTATAGCAGACCAAATACTGTATAGGGGAGACAGGGGTTATAGCAGGCCAAATACTGTATAGGGGAGACAGGGCCTATAGCAGGCCAAATACTGTATAGGGGAGACAGGGGTTATAGCAGGCCATGGTACTGTATAGGGGAGACAGGGCTTATAGCAGGCCATGGTCCTGTATAGGGGAGACAGGGGTTATAGCAGGCCATGGTACTGTATAGGGGAGACAGGGCCTATAGCAGGCCATGGTCCTGTATAGGGGAGGCAGGGGTTATAGCAGGCCAAATACTGTATAGGGGAGACAGGGGTTATAGCAGGCCATGGTACTGTATAGGGGAGACAGGGGTTATAGCAGGCCAAATACTGTATAGGGGAGACAGGGCTTATAGCAGGCCATGATACTGTATAGGGGAGACAGGGGTTATAGCAGGCCAAATACTGTATAGGGGAGACAGGGCTTATAGTAGGCCATGATACTGTATAGGGGAGACAGGGGTTATAGCAGGCCAAATACTGTATAGGGGAGACAGGGCTTATAGCAGGCCATGGTACTGTATAGGGGAGACAGGGGTTATAGCAGGTTAAAGTACTATATAGGGGAGACAGGGGTTATAGCAGGTTAAAGTACTATATAGGGGTGACAGGGGTTATAGCAGACCAAAGTACTATATAGGGGAGGTAGGGGTTATAGCAGGTTAAAGTACTGTATAGGGGAGACAGGGTTTATAGCAGGTTAAAGTACTATATAGGGGAGACAGAGATTATAGCAGCCCAAAGTACTGTGTAGGAGAGACAGAGATTATAACATGCCAAAGTACTAAATAGGGGAGACAGGGGTTATAGCAGACCAAAGTACTGTGTAGGAGAGACAGAGGTTATAACATGCCAAAGTACTATAAAGGGGAGACAGAGGTTATAGCAGGCCAAAGCCATCCTCTGACGTATGGAGATGAACCTTAATGAAGCCAGGCTCCAGTTCTCTGTAGTACTCTATGGGGAGTATCAGCCAGTTAGGGGTTGGAGGAGGCCAGGCTGCCCATCCAAAGTCTATCATGGCAGGGGGCCAGTCCATTGAGTCCAGGGCCCAGATTCATAAAGCATCTCAGAGTAGGAGTCCTACCGATCTATGATCCGGTCCTCCCAGACCATGTCCATGTAATCTTATTCATGATCTGAAAGGCCACACTGATCCTAGATCAGATGGATAGGGGCCCAGACATGGCCTTGGCATCTGCGTGTTTTAAACACAGCTGTGTCTGCCTGGTCTCTTTGCTTACACAGAGCATATGGCTGGAAGGAACAGCTCTCTGTTTAAATGCATCTTTCCAGATATGTTAGGCACCATAATTAAGAACGAGGGAGAGCATTAATTCTACACAGATATGAATTTAATAAGCTCTCGGTTTTAACAAACATTTCTCCATCAAGTAAGGGGTAGTGAGTGTTCAAAGATACAGAATATACAACAGAAACACTATTCTTTAGCAACAGCATCCTGTAAACGTTGGAGACCCTTCCGGTCCATATAAGGTCTGTTTGGATACAAGTTACTATATGCCTGTCTTATGTGTTGCAGTGTTGCTCCTTCTTTTAAACTCTTGTTGAATTACCTTGTGTGTAATTCCCCTCGTGTCTTTCCCCTCCCGTAGGTGGTACAGTGTGCCCACTTCATGCCCCACATCGGCAGTGGAGAGGAGGTGCGTCTGGCGTACAGCCAGCTGGTCCAGACCCTGGACGAGTTGGTCAGGAGGATCTTCTCTGAGTGGAGCCAGTCTCTGGACAGACAGAGCCTCAAGAGGCTGGACCAGCCACTCATGGTGCGCTGCAAGGAGAAACAGGGCATGCTGGACATCAACTTCGACAAGTGGGTTCATACCGGAGGACACACACACACACACTCCGAAGATGGAGGAGACTGATTATGTTAGGAGAGTTTTTGCAAACGCAGACAGACGGTTAGAGCACAGCACACGCGGATATTCTCAGGCTCACACGCCCTACTGACCTTAAGACGCACTTGCACACGCACACCGACGATTCTCACTCTCACTCTCACGCTCCCCTCGACACAAACACCTTCCGTATCACACCTCTGTTAGGATGCTGCAGCATTCGTCCTCTGGGAGACTGTGAACGCTCCCTGTCCTTGTTGTGTGTAGGAACATGCTGCAGATGTTCAATGAGATCCACTACTGGGAGCGTCTGCTGTTCGAGATCCCTCACTACGTCTCTGATGTCTACCAGAGGAGAGAAGAGCTCCGCAGCATGAGGGAGAGTGTGCTGCTGGTGGTACGAGACTACAACCGGTACAGACACACACACACACACACACACACGCACGTAGACACACACAAACACGCAAGCGCACACACACGCACGTAGATACACGCAGGCACGCACACACATAGATGTACACACACACGTACGAACGCACACATGCATGCACATGCGTGCACACACACACTGTACCTAAGTCTCTCACATCCTTGCTCGGTATGAGGCAAATTGGACTTTAAGCCTCTGTATACACAGTGCCTGGGACCCTGCAAAGCTCAGCACACCCAACACTGCTTAAAACTGAACACACACACACTTCAGATTGAAGCACACTCAGAGTGGATGTGAATTAGCACGTGGTAGGCCATGCATAGCATAATGCTCACAACTTACTGTGAGAAGAGGCCTAGCCGTAGGTCAAGTGTGTGCATACTGCATCAACAAACTGTGTGTTAGTGTTTATATATTTCCCTGTAATTAGGGTGTCCATCCACTCTGCCCAGAGTGGATGAAAACAAGCTTTGGTGATTTCACTTCATTATGTTATAAAATACATTTTACCAAGACCAATATGATTCTTCATGTTGTGAATGGTTCAGTGGGGTCTTTCACTACCATATCATTAATATTACATCTAAAAAGTCGGATTTGGTCATCTAATACTTCTGCTAATAAACACTGAGCTCTGTTGACAGAGCGGTGCGCTTTCTCGCAGCGACTTGTGAGGACATGTTGTGGTCATCTGAAAAGTTGTTTCTGCGGGTCGCAAAAAGCCAAATTAACAGAGTTAAATGTAAAACGCTTTGAAAATGAAAAGCTTGCCGTACGCTCCGTGCTCCGTTGACATTTCACAGAGCTACGCTTGTATTTGTGAGAAGTCTTCAAAAAAGAACAGGAATTTCACATTAATATGAAAAGTGTATACTAAAATATGAAAATACTACATGTCATGTCTCAACATCGATATCAGTCTTACCTCTATATGGTTTTATGTCCTCCGGATTCCAAGAGAAAGATGACAAGTTCAATGGTGAGCCTGTCAAGTAGCCTTAACTCTCGCACAGCATCCAGCGTAGCTGACACAGCATCCATCCTAGCTGACACAGCATCCATCCTAGCTGACACAGCATCCAGCCTAGCTGACACAGCATCCATCCTAGCTGACACAGCATCCATCCTAGCTGACACAGCATCCATCCTAGCTGACACAGCATCCAGCCTAGTTGACACAGCATCCAGCCTAGTTTACACAGCATCCATCCTAGCTGACACAGCATCCATCCTAGCTGACACAGCATCCATCCTAGCTGACACAGCATCCATCCTAGCTGACACAGCATCCAGCCTAGTTGACACAGCATCCAGCCTAGCTGACACAGCATCCATCCTAGCTGACACAGCATCCAGCCTAGCTGACACAGCATCCATCCTAGCTGACACAGCATCCATCCTAGCTGACACAGCATCCAGCCTAGTTGACACAGCATCCGGCCTAGTTGACACAGCATCCAGCCTAGCTGACACAGCATCCAGCCTAGTTGACACAGCATCCAGCCTAGTTGACACAGCATCCAGCCTAGTTGACACAGCATCCGGCCTAGTTGACACAGCATCCAGCCTAGCTGACACAGCATCCAGCCTAGTTGACACAGCATCCAGCCTAGCTGACACAGCATCCATCCTAGTTTACACAGCATCCATCCTAGCTGACACAGCATCCATCCTAGCTGACACAGCATCCAGCCTAGTTGACACAGCATCCAGCCTAGTTGACACAGCATCCAGCCTAGTTGACACAGCATCCAGCCTAGTTGACACAGCATCCAGGCTAGTTGACACAGCATCCAGCCTAGTTGACACAGCATCCAGCCTAGTTGACACAGCATCCAGCCTAGTTGACACAGCATCCATCCTAGCTGACACAGCATCCATCCTAGTTGACACAGCATCCAGCCTAGTTGACACAGCATCCAGCCTAGTTGACACAGCATCCATCCTAGTTGACACAGCATCCATCCTAGTTGACACAGCATCCAGGCTAGTTGACACAGCATCCAGCCTAGTTGACACAGCATCCAGCCTAGTTACCTTTTTTCTCTGTCCTCCATTCCATGCTATTTCTGTTAAACAATACAGTGCAGGAAATGAATTGAAGAAAAGACCACCAATATTATCATGTGTTTATATAAACGCTAATGTTTGGTCCGTGTGTGTGTGTGTCAGGATCATCGCATCGCTGTCTGCTGAAGAGCTGGGTTTGTTCCGGGAGCGAATCCGTTTCTTGGACAAGAAGATCCAGCCAGGTCTCTCCAAGCTGCTCTGGTCCTCTAAAGGAGCGTCCAACTTCTTCATCAAAGACTGCAGGCTGCACGCCAGCAAGGTCAGGACACACGATAATAAAACACACACTGACTCATACATCCTAGAAAGGGTGCTGTAGGCCTTTTTCTAGCCCTTTTGATCCATTAGATGCTTTTATAGGCTAGTTGAATCAAGCTTTATCATGTTTGGCTGGAACAAAAACCTGCGTACTCTGATGCTCTCTAGGACCAGGGTTGGTAGCCATTGGGTTAGAAGAGCACTTTACTGCACTGATAGACAGTAAGCTGAAGTACAATAGTGGTTAGAGAAAAGATTAGTATTTTACAGTAAGTCAGTATTACGTAAATCAGTATTTTACAGCAAGTCAGTATTACGTAAATCAGTATTTTACAGTAAGTCAGTATTAAGTACGTTAGTATTTTAAAGTTAGTGTGTATTATGTAAGTCAGTATTTTACAGTTAGTCAGTATTATACAGCATATCTGTATTAAGTGGGAGCTGTGCTGTGCTCCTGGGCCCAGGGTTAGATATGAAGCTATAACCGCTGTAGATACAGTACAGCAACAGGATGTGGGTTCATTTGGCTCCCTGCTTTTACAAACCACCTTCATCACACACACACAAACACACACACACACGAACACACAGAGCACAGACTGTATCCCATTGTCATCCTCCCGCAGTCAGCATTTTCTAGACCAATAAACATCTGATTCTGTGAAAAGAATTCTGAAGAATTCAGCCGCTAGCAGAAAACAGCAGACACTGACACAAAAACACCCAGCCAGGCTGGCCGCAGTTCAATTTAAGCCATGATGCATGGAGTGTTATGAGGCATTACTGTTGGATCCAATGCACAGAGGGCTGTGTGTGATGGACTATATGTGTTTTTGTGTGTGTGCGTGTGCGTGTGTGTGTGTGATAGACGCAGAGGGCTTCTATTCTCCTCAACCACCGGCATCAAATGATCTCCAGAGGGAAAAGAGGGAGGGAAGGAGTGAGGGATAGACGAGAAGGTGGAGAGGGGTGATAGAGTATAAATACACATAACCCTCCTGCATTTCATTTGTATTCCATTCCAATGCCGTATAAGGCTGCATTATAAAACAGGGGGATGGTTGTATGAGTCATGGGTAATTGTATAGTAAGAGATACAGGACACAGGAGAGTTGCAGTGACTAGCCTGGTTTCAGATCAGTTTGTGCTGTCTTGCCAACAGCAGAGCCCATAGGAGTTGTCAAGACAGCGCAAACAGACCTGGGTCCAGGCTAGGTTAGGGGTGAAATGCTCAAATGCTAGCTGTAGTATAATGAATGCTTTGTCAACGTTATGGAGTTTCATTGTAGTTGATGCTAAGTTACGCTACGATGCTTGATAATGAATGATAATGAATGCCTTGCCAACATTGTATTGGATGCTACAATGCTAAGCTACGGTACGATGCTACAGTGCTACAGTATCATAATGAGTACCTTGGCTTCCAGAGAGACGGTATGGGGGCTCAGTGTTCAAGACAGGTTGAGCAGCAGCAGCAGCATGCGTAATGAACACTAACACTCATTGGCAAGGATTCGTGCCGCCGCACCACGCCCCTCTCCCCTGTCTCCCCTCTCTCTCAAGGGGTTTAAGATCAGGTTTGCGTCAAGCCAATGTCAAGATCTGTCGAGCCCAAAGTCAAAAACTCAGTGAGCGCTTTCTTCCGTGTCGTAGGTAGGTAGATGGGGAGAGAGGGTGTGAGAGGGAGAGCGAGAGAGAGGAAGAGAGATCTGAACTCCCCATCCCTATTTTCCTCTCTCTCTCTCCACCCCACTCCCTCTCTACCTCTCTTCCCCCCCAACTCCTCTTCTCTCGCTCTCAGAGGATTATTCTGCGCGGCAGGCCTTATCCCCATGAAAGCCGTAAAATCCGGAGATCGGCGCTAGGATCTGGAATTCTGAGTGAGAGACGGATTTACTCTCCATCTGAATTAGGTCCAGCTGCCGAGGCAATATGAGAGAGCCAGTCATCTCCGCAGCTCTCCTCCTCTTCTCTCTTCCACAAATTGAAAAGGAAACTGTTGGATGTATATTCTCTTCTGTATGGCTAAAGCCTGATGCTGTCATGATAAGACCTGTCTCTGGTAATTCAAACCAGAAGAGTTAGTGTTGGTGGAGATGGTGGAGCGTGATTCCTATGTAATAAGCTCGCCTGCTTCGATCCTAGAAGTGAAGGGGGGTTGGAAAGGGACACTGCTGGGAAAGTAACATGGGTTCTGTATTCATCCAACTTTCCCCAGTTGGTTCTATTCCTCTCCTCTCCTCTCCTCTCCTCCAAATAAACCATCACCCACCTAACTTCCTCTCCCCTCCCTATCAGATCCAGCTCATCGTGGATGAGTACAAGGCAGCCAACCTGGCCATCTCCCGTCAGTGTGGTCTGATCAGTGAGCTGCTGCTTGTGCGTGTGGATGGGAAGACAGTGTACAGGGACCTGGAGTTTGAGGGGGACCAGCAGGCCCACCAGCAAGCCCAGCTCCAGAGGCTCCACTCAGCACACCAGGACATCGTAACCATCATGTCCCGGGTCTACGAGACCTTCCGCACAGACGGACCAGAGGTGTGTGGTGTAGTGATGCGCGGGTTGAATCATAACACGCAGTCTCTGCGGTCATATCCGCGGGGCGGGTGGGCTTAGGGTCATTAAATATTGTGTGGATGAAGGGCGGGTGGGCGGCGGGCGGGTTGAATAAAGCGAAAAACAATACCTTAAAAAATGTATAAATGAATCGTTCATGTGCAATTTATATCTATAGGCTACATTGAGGTTTTTCTTTCATTATTTTAGGTTATCTGGCATTAGTGCATAAGCCTAAGCTTTAGGGCCTGACAGTACGCACGCCAAATAGCCTTTTGGGAACGGGCAAACAAAGTTCACGTCGATAAAAGCTGTGAAGTGAAGAGTTCAAGATGTTTGGGAAAGATTTGGTGAAGTGGTAAAATAGGATGATAGCAGTGCCCGGCTGTGTTATGTGGGATATTGTGCGGCGCTACACAAATTCGCCAGTCACAAGACGGGGTATTCAAATAGGCCTATGGCATGTCAAGGGAACTGTAGCCTACTGTTCAGATGGGTTAAATGGAAACTGACATCAGGACACTGACTGTAGGTCTATAACCTCTCACATAGCCTAAATATGAACTCCTGCAGAACTATGCATTTCTTGCAGTAAAATGATACACCAAATATAGACTACATTTTGACTCAGGAACAGGAGTGGAGAAATATGATTGATTTCTTTCAGCATCTTGAGAGAATTCGAATGCACAGTTGGACACCGTCTGTAGAGGGGCTATCAGCGTCGTAAAAACTGATCGTATTTCAACCACATAGAATATGCATCCAAGCCGGACAGAAATGTTAACAGAAACATGTTGGGTGGTTTTCACAGCGTTCTATTTCCCTATAACCGGTCAGACTGATGCTTTTGGACATTTTGCACAGAATATCCATCCAGTTTAGTTGTTGTTGAGTTATTTCATTTTCTCCCCGGTCCCTAAGCATCTTTGCTCCGCGAATGAAGCAGAGATGACAAAGAAAACATGACCGGTGTCATCTAGATTGAAGCATGCGTTCAATCGATTTCTGCCATTATTCTGGTGAACAAGGGTTTGTTCAGTCTTCCAGGGCAACATATAGGATTCCAGAAGAGAAGCTGCATGTATCTAATTATAGACAAGTTGACTAACAAATAGCCTACCAACATTTCTGAAATTCTAAACAGAAACTTCTAAATCAGGCCCCAAAAAAGCCTGCACCCCCTGTCAAGAAATCATTCTGTCGTCTCTGACTGTAGCCTACAACGCATTAGTGGGTTAGGGTCACGTGCAGCCCTCAGATTTTATCACATAGTCGGGCGGTTTGCGGTGCGGATTTTGTGTGTGTGTGTGTGTGTGTGTGTGCGTGTGTGGGAGGGTACCTATTCCTTGCTAGTTTTTGCTTCCCTACTTTTTGTGCTAGTTTGTACTCACAAATAGTGGGTAGCAAGATAAAATGATGGGGTAATTTCATTATAGAAAATGAAAACTGTTCATCTAGAAAATCAGTTAATTTAGAACTTCACCTGTGGAACAAATGATGAATAGATGACATTAAGTGGTTGAGTGAATTTATGATGGACAGATAATAGTAGGTGTGTGTGTGTGTGTGTGTGTGGGGGGTTGCTTGGCGTGTGTGTGTGGGGGGTTTGCTTGCGTGTGTGTGTCTCAGGTCCAGCAGCACTGGGTTGTGTACACGGAGAAGATGGACGGCATGGTGGAGGAGGCTCTCCGTCTCAACATAAAGTGGTCCTTACAGGAGCTGTCCAAGGCTATCAACGGAGACAGCAAGACTTCCCCCAACCCCCTCTTCAGGGTGCAGGTGGTACTACACCAGGAGACCCCCGGGGCCACCTCACAGGTAAAGGGACACACAGGCCACTCACGCACATGCGTACACACAAATTCACACACACACAACAATTCACACAAATACACAAACAGAGGAACATGCACGCGCACACACACACGATCACTTAATGACATACACACACACACACACACAGTTTTTAACACTCATGCATACTCGTTGCAGATTGTAATAGACTTCAAAGCAATTCTCGAGACATATATTTTGTTCACGTACACACTCTTACCAGGGATTCTAGCAATATTACTCCTACACGTACTAACCTCGGTATAAAGCCGAACAATGTCATCCATTCTCAGTGTAGAATGCCATATGATTTTGTAGCATTTCCGAGGTCTGAGTCACAGTGAGAGACACAGCCAGACAGGTCGTCAACTCTGCACTATTTAGAATACAATGGAAGAGAACTTCCTTTGTCCTTGTCTAACAGACGCAGATCTCTACGCAGCGCAAGTTATTTGACGTATTAAGATGGCATTATAAATCAAAACAGCAGACCAAGAGTCTCCCTCGCTCTCTCCCTCTTTCTCTCTCTCTCTCTCTCGCTCTCTCTCTCTCTCTCTCTCTCTCTCTCTCTCTCTCTCTCTCTCGCGCTCTCTCCCTCTCTCTCTCCCTCTTTCTCTCTCTCTCTCTCTCTCTCTCTCTCTCGCGCTCTCTCCCTCTCTCTCTCTCTCTCTCTCTCTCCTTTCTCTCTCTCGCGCTCTCTTCCTCTCTCGCGTGCTTTCTCCCTATCTCTCTCCCTCTCCTTCTCTCCCTCTCTCTCTCCACACTTTCTAAATCAGCCGTGATAAATGATTTATGCTTTGTGTATGTACAATATCTGCATCGTTGATAGTCTAGGAGAGTGTGGTTCAGAAAGCATTAACCTTTTGGTAGTCTTCATACGGCAGGATTCATTTATGTTATTACAAACAAAAAAGATTAAAGTAATATTTTATAAAAAAAGGAATGTAGAGTTTTGGGGAAAATGATAGCAGGAGAGCTCGTTAGGTCTTTAAGCCTAGAGGCAAAAATTATTGATGTGTGTGTGTGTGTGTCCAACAGGTGGAGTTCTCCCCCACTCTACAGAAACTGGCTCAGATCGTGAACAACATCAGTTCTCAGCTGATCGGCACCATCTCTGTGTTCAAACGCCTCCCGGACCTCCTCACACGCAGACGCTCACAGAGGAAACCTGTACGCTGCATCATAGGTAACAGGCCTCACACGCAGACAGAGGTTAGAGACCCCCTCTCGCCTTGCTGTTCCACGTCTCACGCCACCTCATCCTCGACCCATCCTTATGTTCACTTCTCTTTAGTTTCCCTCACTCCTCACCCCCCGTCCATTTATCCTCACTCCTCTTCATCCACTGTTACCATACCTCCTCCTCCTCTTCATCCACTGCTCCTTCACCCTGACCTTATTCTCTTCCTCCATTCTAACCCCCTTCTACCATTCTCTTCATCCTATCCTCGTCTATCCATTTTAAGCAGCTCTTCTGTCAGCTGTCTCCTGGTTTGATTGACAGCAGGTGGTCCACAGGGAGTATCTAGGCTTGGGCTTTAATCGAACAGTCAGGAGATGGTGGACTGGAGCAGGCCAGAGGTAGCCCCTCTCCATATCTCTGAGTGTGTGTGTGTGTGTGTACGTGTGCGTGTGTGTTTGTCTCCAGCCATATCTCTATTGAGGGGGAATGCTCTTCCAGCTACTGCTGTTAGCTCCTGAACCCCTAATCAACACACTGTAGTTGATCCCTAGTGACACGCACCAGGCTGTTGAACATGTCCGCTCATGAAAAGCCTTTTCTAGCACGTGTAAGTGCCTGTTACAATGTGTCAAAGGTGCGTCAACTCACTGTATTTAACTACGAATGTGTGGAAGCATGCACTATGTAGTCGAGTGTACAGTTACTGTATGTATCTACCACATGGTGAGCTTGTGGTAAAAGGTGCCTCTATCCACAGATCTCAGATCAGGTTAACATATTCCAAGTTGTAACCATAACCATCGTCATTGATTTATCCCGGCATGTCTCATTGAGATAAAAATCTATTTGGCAAGAGAGAGGACGGATTTAATTTAAAGAATACAAAAATATCTGTATCAGTTCGGGGTTTCTACTTACTTCATATGGTAATACCTTTGGAATCTCTCTCTCTCTCTCTCTCTCTCTCTCTCTCTCTCTCTCTCTCTCTCTCTCTCTGTCTCTCTGTCTCTCTGTCTCCCTCTGTCTCTCTCTCTCTCCCCCCAGAGCAGGATAAGGACAATTCAATAATAGCTGGTCCTATAAATACAATTTGCTTTGGCCTATTTTATGTGGTGATTCCCCTTTCTTTCCTTCTCTAACCCCAGAACAAGATGAGGAGATCGGTAAGATTCAGGCAGCGGTAGCAGCAGGAATGACGGCCAACGCAGGCCACCTGCAGGCTTACCTGAAGACCTGGGACAAACACAGAGAGATCTGGGAGATCAACAAGGACCCCTTCATCAGGAGATACCAGCGTCTCAACCCCCCCGTGTCCTCCTTCGACGCCGACATCGCCAGGTTTGATCCTCTAACGGCTAGGGCGTGTGTTGCCAGATCAGTGTTTGCTTTAGCGAGCTCTGTTGTTCACCGTAATGAATTACGGTGGCGTTGGCTAAAATAAGAACAGATCTGGCGAACAGGTCATCTACCTCAACAGGGTTGGAAGGTTAGAAGTCACAGATCTAGGATCAGCTTACACTACAAAACGAACCTTAGATACATAGCCGCGGGAAGATGTTTTGATACAATACCTAATGTGATCAGTAGCCTAAAGCATAGGACAAGATTCAGTAATAGTAGTCAATGCAGCCTAAAGTAAATTGATATCAATTTACCAAAATTATATAATTACTCTTATCTATACAGAAATAAATAAAACAATTCTTAGCAATAGAGGATCATTAGCTTCCTTTAAGCTGTGGATTATTTCAAATCGCGAATGTGTAGGCCTATATGCCTAGCAGCCTGTCATTTGGGCTGCTTGCTTGGCAGTAGGTCTAGCTGGGGGAAAGGGGATACATAGTCAGTTGTACAACTGAATGCATCTTCTGCATTTAACCCAACCTGAAAGGTGCAGGGGGCTGCCTTAATCAACATCCACGGCACCCAGGGGGTTAACTGCCCTGCTCAGGGGCAGAACGACAGATTTTGACTTTGTCAGCTTGGGGATTTGATCCAGCAACCTTTCGGTTATTGGCCCAACACTCCAACACTCTTAAGATGTCAGTGAAAAGCAATGCGTCTATAATATGTGTGAAGATAATGTGTCTTGAGTATAATTTGAAATGTTGAGAAGAAGGGGAGGGATGGGTGGCCAAGATATTGGATCTTCTCTCTCTCTAGAATGTGCTCAGTTCCCCACAATGCACTTAGCTGTCTCCCACCAATTCTTGCGCATTCATTGTTTTTTATTGTTTGACTTTTGATTGCTTATTTTTGATAAATTCCCCGTTACATATACTGAGTGTACGAAACATGATGAATACCTTGATAGAGACCAGGGGAATCCAGGTGGAAGCTATGATCCCTTATTGATGTCACTTGTTAAATCCACTTCAATCAGTGTAGATCAGCGGTTCCCAAACTAGAGGTCGCGCCTTGACTCAGGCCGCACCTGACCGTTGCACTTGAGTCATTCCCACGGTGAATGGCTAAGCCCGCTACGCTATGAAACCACACACTATTGCAGTGACTTTGATATTACCGGATGCAATTGATATGGTGAAAAACAATGTGTGGGGAGGCAGAGGCACAGAAACTCACATCGATACCTTTAACAGATAACACTTTGAAACTAAGAATTGATGCTGTAGCTAACAATCAAGAGGACACTGACTGAACCACTCCAACTCCCACCTTATGTTCTCCAAGTGGACGTTAGCTGTGAGGGCCGAGATGCCCATGCATTGACTTTTGTTCGCTATACATGTCGGGGGGATGCTATTCACAAGGACATATCGTTCCGTCTCACGATTCCCGAGCATGAAACGGCACAGGGGATGTTCAGTGTGCTGCGTGGCTATATTGGTGAAAAACTGATTCCATGGGATCAAATGGTGGGCTTTTGCACAGATGGGGCTCCATCTATCACGGGACGGCGGGCAGGCCTCTGCACTCTAGTTATGAATGTGTCTCCCTCTGCCATATGGACTCATTTTATGATACACCCACTGAGCTAGAATGGATACACCGAGAGCAACTGGTGGACAAAAGAGCTGAGCTCAGAACTCAGAGATGCGCGGCAGGTAACTTCGATTGTTAACTACATCACGCCCGCCTGTTCGCAAACTATGTGGAGGTATGGGATCAGAGCAGGAAGATGTTCTATTTCACAACGAGGCTTGGCGGTTATCGAGGGGGGAGTGTTGGAAAGATGTTTTTAATTGAGAGAAGAACTGCTGTGTGAAATACTGACTTTCTGTGTAATGAAAAGAAAATGTGTCTCCGTGCCTATGTAACAGACATTTGGGAAACTGAACGAACTGATCGCAAGCATGCAGGGTAAATACGAAAAAATTCTACAGATGAGTGACCGAATCAGCGGAATCCATTTGACTGTGATCCAGACTCAGTTGACATGCCGGTAAGTGAAACCGAACAGCTGATGGAGCTGTCATGTGACTGAATGCTGGAAGAAAACGCATTCACATGTCATTGGAGGAGTTTTGGTTCCTGACTCCGAGGGAATACAGTGCCGTCTCCCTCCGAGCATTAAAACTCATGGTACGCTGATTCAGTTATATCGATCCAGGTTGGAGGGGACAGGAGAGATGAGGTGCACACTGTCGGCCACGCCCCCTGACTTTGAGAAGCTCCAACGCGAGCTGCATCAACCATCTCATTAGTGGTGGTGAGACAAGAGAAATGATGTCCGACTCATTTTCAATTGACTGTTATAGCCCCGCATTAAATGTATATGATGGTGAGTTGAGAATACAATCAGAAATAATGTTAGAATGTTTTGCAATTGATTGCCATAGCCCCAATTAACATTGGCTGTTATTTACATTTTTTTTTTTCACATGATTGGGGTCGAGCAAATTTTTAGACATCAAAATGGGTCGCGGGCCGTAAAGGTTTGGGAACCACTGGTGTAGATGAAGGGGAGGAGACAGGTTAAAGAAGGATTTTTAAGCCTTGAGACAACAGACATGGATCGTGTGTGCCATTCAGAGGGTAAATGGGCAAGAAGAAAGATGTAAGTGCCTTTGAACGGGGTATGGTAGTAGGTGCCAGGCGCACCGGTTTGTGTCAAGAATTGCAACGCTGCTGGGTTTTTCACACTCAAAAGTTTCCCGTGTGTATCAAGAATTGTCCACCGCCCAAAAGACATCCAGCCAACTTGACACAGCTGTGGGAAGCATTAGAGTCAACATGGGCCAGCATCCCTGTGGATGCTTTCAACACCTTGTGGAGTCCATTCCCGATGAATTGAGGCTGTTCTGAGGGCAAGAGGGGAGGGGGGGTGCAACTCAATATTAGTAAGATGTTCTTAATGTTTTGTATACTCAGTGTATGTCACCAGTAGTACATTTACTGTTAATCCTCATCATTTGGTTACATACATTTCTGTTAATGCATGGATTAATTAGGCCAACAGTCACATTGCTACACATGTGAGAAACAACTTTGGGTTTATTTCATACCATTAGTTTAGTAATTTCTTTCATTGTATTTTGTTTGGAGAGCTCCATGTGATCATGTGTCTGGTTTCTCTGTCCTCTAAATGTTGACGGAGCACGCTTAGAAGTAGGCTACCTGGCCTGCTCCGTGCAAATTGTAGAAAGTGCCCATTTGGGGATTGTTAGGTTTTGCGTAGGTTCAACTGAGATAGGAACGATCGTACACCTGAACTTGGTTAAAATAATTGTTTAATTCAAAAGTTAATGAATGGCAAATGCAATTTCTGTATATACGGGTTCACTGTAACATCATGCAGGACGAAACAGGAACAGGCCAACACCCAAAAAGTTCTTATTAAATACCCCGACAGAGTTTAGTTCCCACCTCGGGATGGGCCTATCAGAACAGTGGCTGGGCGTGGTTTAAACTAGCCTGGCCAATCGTTGTCGCACAGGCTGGTCCCAGCCTCTTGGCGCTCTTTTTGAGTTATCTTCTTGTTTTTAGTAGCTCAGTACTTTTCCACCAGACAGGGTCTTGTGATAAAGACCCCACACCCCCCACTTAACCACAAGTCAGCAATTTTCTCAAGATGTCCGCACAGGGGTTACACATACACAAGTCCTTACAGAATAACCCCCATTATGATTATTAGCAATTAGCAATGGTTAATACTATTATGGTATAAAAATGTCAGAACCCCACAGGATGTCTGATTTCTGATTGTCTGAACTCACCACCACTAAGCTGAGCTTCACAGTCATTTCTTCTTCACCTCACACAGTCAATGAAGTCGTTTTTTTATTAAATCCATTGTGAATGATAATAGTTCCTCACCGTATTTGAAAAATCTTTTCTTACACTCTCCCCCTCGATAATCACCAGGCCTCGGTGTGAAACGGAATGCTCTGAGGATCCCATATAACCAGTGGAAACGTCATAAAATATCTGAACTCATTTCCCATTGCGCAAAAACAGCTGAGTCTGTCCCAAGCTCACTGGCCCGGGAAACTGACCGCCTGGAATAGGCTAGTGGCCCAGAATAGGCTAGTGGCCCAGAATAGGCTAGTTGATACGATGTTGCACTTCAGTAACGATAGCTCAAGTCATGACAGATAGAAAGGGAGGCAGACAGGCGGAGTAGAGAGATGAATGCGATGGATAGAACCTGCATTTTCAGTTTTTAGTCGTCAGCTGTATGTATTTTTACTTAGTTGACAATGGGAGTTATAGGCCTACTGGTACATTGGCCTATAGGCTATCTCTTAGTTCCATGCGCTCATTTCTTTAACCGCTAATGGGTCACGGTGTATCAATGTGTCCATATGGCAGATGGTGCTCTTGCATTAGTGGAATTTTAACTTTTAGATGTTTATCATTTGAATTCCCATTTGTATTATTAACCACGTGACAACGATTTTGAGAAACAAAAACGTTATTATTGAAATGAAACTATTCCACGAAACTGGCACGCAGATCGGTAGAAATGGCACAATCAATTGTAAGCTTCCCTAAACTTGAAACTCACGCGCCGCCTAGAAATAGACAATTGTGAACAGAGCGCACATTTCCTTGTACTGCATAATTACAACGGGTGTGTTGTAACTAAGATTGAGCCTATTAAACTGAGCACAAATGGACAGCTATGAGCTCCATCGCGGAGAAAAGCGATCAGCTCGATCCAGCACCAGTTGGTGGAAAGCGCCACGTGTTGGGCTGCGCCCTGCACTGTGTTGCTTGCTAGACTAGTGGGCTAGTTAGTACACCTACGTGTTTGACATGGGTAGGGGCAGGCCTGCGAGGGCGAGAGAATGCCATCTTCCTCATTTCATATTGTTCCCATTCCCTTTTCGCCAAGTTTAGAATTGTAAACTAATAGAAAATCGAAGTGGAAAACTATTGCGAGTGCTGCTCCAGATTACTTGACATCCAGCACAAGAGGGAGAGAGACTAACTAAACTGTATTATCTTAGAACAGAGCGCGTGTCTGACTCCAAACCCCCACAACTGAATAGATCAGAGCATGTCATGAGAGCTCTGCGTGCAGAATGGGGCCCGTGTTTTTCTCTCTCCCCTACGCCAATCGCATGATCATTTATATCAATAATGCAACAGATACATAGTTTCATAGTTTTTTATTGCAACAACACAAATGCATCACAGATTCTTGCAGTTTTACCATTTTACCACCAGGGGGTGCTGCAGCACCTCTAGCACCCCTACTTCCCGAGGGTGTGTTTATTTATATCCAATCAAATCAATTCAAATTGTATTTGTCACATGCGCCGAATACAACCTTACAGGGAAATGCTTACTGTTAAGTAAAAAATTGAAAATAAAAGTTACAAATAATTAAACAGCACCAGTAAAATAAAAATATCGAGACTATATACAGGGGGTACCGGTACAGAATCACCGGTTAGTCAAGGTAATTGAGGTAATATGTACATAGGTAGAGGTAGAGTTAAAGTGACTATGCATAGATAAAAAACAGAGAGTAGTAGCAGTGTAAAAAGAGGGGTCTGGGTACCCCTTTGATTTGCTGTTCAGGAGTCTTATGGCTTGGGGGTAGAAGCTGTTAAGAAGCCTTTTGGACCTAGACTTGGCACTCCAGTACCACTTGCCGTGCGGTTGCAGAGAGAACAGTCTATGACTAGAGTGGCTGGAGTCTTTGACAATTTCTAGGGCCTTCCGCTGACACTGCCTGGTATAGAGGTCCTGGATGGCAGGAAGCTGGCCCCAGTGATGTACTGGGCCATACGCACTACCCTCTGTAGTGCCTTGCGGTCGGAGGTTGCCATACCAGTCAGTGATGCAATCAGTCAGGATGCTCTCGATGGTGATAGCATTGGGGTGGCAGGTAGCCTAGTGGTTAGAGCGTTGGGCCAGTAACCGAAAAGTTGCTAGATGGAATCCCTGAGCTGACAAGGTAAAAATCTGTTGTTCTGCCCCTGAACAAGGCAGTTAACCCACTGTTCCTAATCAGTCATTGTAAATAAGAAATTGTTCTTAACTGACTTGCCTAGTTAAATCTAAAAAAATAAAAATCTAAGAGCAAGTTCATTCTACTCCCACGGGAATGGATAGAGAAGAGAGAGGGTCCAAACCAGACCCAACTGTCCCTGTATCCTCTCTGTTAAACATATACAGTTGACGTTTACATACACCTTAGCCAAATACATTTAAACTCAGTTTTTCACAATTCTTGACATTTAATCCTAGTAAGAATTCCCTATTCAAGGTCATTTAGGATAACCACTTTGTTTTAAGAATGTGAAATGTCAGAATAATAGTGGAGAGAATGATTTATTTCAGCTTTTATTTTTTTCATCACATTCCCAGTGGGTCAGAAGTTTACATATACTCAATTAGTATTTGGTAGCATTGCCTTTAAATTGTTTAACTTTAACATTTCGGGTAGCCTTCCACAAGTTTCCCACAATAAGTTGGGTGAATTTTGGCCCATTCCTCCTGACAGAGCTGGTGTAACTGAGTCAGGTTTGTAGGCCTCCTTGCTTGCACACGCTTTTTCAGTTCTGCCCACAAATGTTCTATAGGATTGAGGTCAGGGCTTTGTGATGGCCACTCCAATACCTTGACTTTGTTGTCCTTAAGCCATTTTGCCACAACTTTGGAAGTATGCTTGGGGTCATTGTCCATTTGGAAGACCCAATTGCGACCAAGCTTTAACTTCCTGACTGATGTCTTGAGATGTTGCTTCAATATATCCACATAATTTTCCATCCTCCTGATGCCATCTATTTTGTGAAGTGCACCAGTCCCTCCTGCAGCAAAGCACCCCCCACAACATGATTCTGCCACCCCCGTGCTTCACGGTTGGGATGGTGTTCTTCGGCTTGCAAGCCTCACCCTTTTTCCTCCACACATAACGATGGTCATTATGGCCAAACAGTTCTATTTTTGTTTCATCAGAGCAGAGGACATTTCTCCAAAAAGTACGATCTTTTGTCCCCATGTGCAGTTGCAAACTGTAGTCTGGCTTTTTTTATGGCGGTTTTGGAGCAGTGGTTTCTTCCTGGCTGAGCGGCCTTTCAGGTTATGTCGATATTGGACTCGTTTTACTGTGGATATAGATACTTTTGTATCTGTTTCCTCCAGCATCTTCACAAGGTCCTTTGCTGTTGTTCTGCGATTGATGTGCACTTTTCACACCAAAGTACGTTCATCTCTAGGAGACAGAGCGTGTCTCCTTCCTGAGCGGTATGACGGCTGCGTGGTCCCATGGTGTTTATACTTGCATACTATTGTTTGTATAGAGGAACGTGGTACCTTCAGGCATTTGGAAATTGCTCCCAAGGATGAACCAGACTTGTGGAGGTCTACAATTTCTTTTTCTTCGCTGATTTCTTTTGATTTTCCCATGATGTCAAGCAAAGAGGCACTGAGTTTTCAAGGTAGGCCTTGAAATACATCCACAGGTACACCTCCAGTTGACTCAAATGATGTCAATTAGCTTCTAAAGCCATGACATAATTTTCTGGAATTTTTCAAGCTGTTTAAAGGCACAGTCAACTTAGTGTATGTCAACTTCTGACCCACTGGAATTGTGATGCAGTGAATTATAAGTGAAATAATCTGTTTGTAAGCAATTGTTGGACAAATTACTTGTGTCATGCACAAAGTAGATGTCCTAACCGACTTGCCAAAACTATAGTTTGTTAACAAGAAATTTGTGGAGTGGTTGAAAAACAAGTTTTAATGACTCCAATCGAAGTGTATGTAAACTTCCGACTTCAACTGTATAGCCTGTCATTTGGATGTGTATGGTAAACATGTTGGAGACTAGCGAGAGACAGTGAGATATTGTCTTATGGATTTGTCTGGGATAGTGGGATGTAAATCGTTGGAGAGTCAACACTCCATGTGTGTACACTACACGCTGGTCTGGCTCAGCAGGTTCCTATTGGCCCTCGTCAATAGAACAATCAGACCATGTTGCTTTGATCCTTTGTGGTCTTGACTTTTGTTTGATGGTAATTCATTTAGCGTTGTATTTTAGTGTTTACTCTATTATACAGTACAGTATTGGACATAGATAATTATGTTAGTTAACAAAGTATAATCTTTAGGCTACAGAGGAACAGTGTATCGGTTCCTATTGAAATCCAAGTATTGTCTTTATCTTGTACATGTACTTACAAATATGTCTCTTTCCCCCTCCTCTTTTCCTCTCCACACTTCCCTCACCCCTCTCCTCCCCCAGGTACACAGAGGTGGCCAACAACGTTCAGAAGGAGGAGACGGTGTTGAGTGTTCAGTTTGTGCTGCTGGACTGTGCTCCCCTGAAGTTCAGCCTGGTGCAGCACTGTAACGAGTGGCAGGGCAAGTTCACCCAGCTGCTCAGCCTCATGGCCAGCACCAGGCTCAAAGAGCTGCACATCTTTCTGCAGGAAAACGCTCTCAGGTGGGTGGGAAAGGTGGGTTGTGGAGGGTGGGGCCGGGAGTGTGTTGGTTCCACTTTATAAAAGGTTAATGAAGAGTTTATGGGCCTTAAAGTTGGAAGTGGGACCAGGGTGTCTGGTGGAAAGGCATACAGTGGGGGAAAAAAGTATTTAGTCAGCCACCAATTGTGCAAGTTCTCTCACTTAAAAAGATGAGAGAGGCCTGTAATTTTCATCATAGGTACACTTCAACTATGACAGACAAAATGAGGAAAAAAAATCCAGAAAATCACATTGTAGGATTTTATATGAATTTATTTGCAAATTTTGGTGGAAAATAAGTATTTGGTCAATAACAAAAGTTTATCTCAATACTTTGTTATATACCCTTTGTTGGCAATGACAGAGGTCAAACGTTTTCTGTAAGTCTTCACAAGGTTTTCACACACTGTTGCTGGTATTTTGGCCCATTCCTCCATGCAGATCTCATCTAGAGCAGTGATGTTTTGGGGCTGTCGCTGGGCAACACGGACTTTCAACTCCCTCCAAAGATTTTCTATGGGGTTGAGATCTGGAGACTGGCTAGGCCACTCCAGGACCTTGAAATGCTTCTTACGGCCACTCCTTCGTTGTTCGGCGGTGTGTTTGGGATCATTGTCATGCTGAAAGACCCAGCCACGTTTCATCTTCAATGCCCTTGCTGATGGAAGGAGGTTTTCACTCAAAATCTCACGATACATGGCCCCATTCATTCTTTCCTTTACACGGATCAGTCGTCCTGGTCCCTTTGCAGAAAAACAGCCCCAAAGCATGATGTTTCCACCCCATGCTTCACAGTAGGTATGGTGTTCTTTGGATGCAACTCAGCATTCTTTGTCCTCCAAACACGATTTAGTTGAGTTTTTACCAAAAAGTTCTATTTTGGTTTCATCTGACCATATAACATTCTCCCAATCCTCATCTGGATCATCCAAATGCTCTCTAGCAAACTTTAGACGGGCCTGAACATGTACTGGCTTAAGCAGGGGACACGTCTGGCACTGCAGGATTTGAGTCCCTGGCAGCGTAGTGTGTTACTGATGGTAGGCTTTGTTACTTTGGTCCCAGCTCTTTGCAGGTCATTCACTAGGTCCCCGTGTGGTTCTGGGATTTTTGCTCACCGTTCTTGTGATCATTTTGACCCCACGGGTGAGATCTTGCGTGGAGCCCCAGATCGAGGAAGATTATCAGTGGTCTTGTATGTCTTCCATTTCCTAATAATTGCTCCCACAGTTGATTTCTTCAAACCAAGCTGCTTACCTATTGCAGATTCAGTCTTCCCAACCTGGTGCAGGTCTACAATTTTGTTTCTGGTGTCCTTTGACAGCTCTTTGGTCTTGGCCATAGTGGAGTTTGGAGTGTGAGTGTTTGAGGTTGTGGACAGGTGTCTTTTATACTGATAACAAGTTCAAACAGGTGCCATTAATACAGGTAATGAGTGGAGGACAGAGGAGCCTCTTAAAGAAGAAGTTACAGGTCTGTGAGAGCCAGAAATCTTGCTTGTTTGTATGTGACCAAATACTTATTTTCCACCATAATTTGCAAATAAATTCATAAAAAATCTACAATGTGATTTTCTGGAATTTTTTTTCCTCATTTTGTCTGTCATAGTTGAAGTGTACCTATGTTGAAAATTACAGGCCTCTCTCATCTTTTTAAGTGAGAGAACTTGCACAATTGGTGGCTGACTAAATACTTTTTTGCCCCACTGTATGTGTGGCATATAGCTAGATTACAGGCCTTTTGACGTGTGATGTGTCATAAACGTGTTATCTGCAGACATCTTCAGAGTCCAGAAGATGTGTGCTGTATGTGCTGTCAGTGAAATGAAAAGGATCAATGAACTATTACGTGTTTGTCCAGGCTGAGCCAGCCCCCTCAGTCCCTGGTGGAGCTGGGTGAGAGTCTGAAGCTACTGGAGACTCTACAGGGAGACCTTCAGAAGATAGAGAGCCAGATCCCTCCCATCCATGAACAGTTTGCTATCCTGGAGAAGTACGAGGTCACCGTGGACCAGGCTGTGAGTACCACGAAGGACGGACGCACACACCACCAACCCCTGTTTTAACCCCCTTCTCTCTGTCTCTCTCTCCCCAGGTCCATGAGATGTTGGAGGCTCTGAACGGGGAGTGGGTGTGGTTCCAGCAGGTGGTGATAGACAGTGACATCATGCTGAAGAAACACAAGGACAAGTTCAAGAGCAGCCTTATCTTCTCAGCAGAGGAGTTTAAGAAGAAAATGCAGATTACCGTCCAGACCTTCAGCAGCTCAGGTCATCTGCTAGCACAAACAGCCATACACAGATATCTCCCAAACAGCCATACATACACCAGGCAGATTATTTTACAGTACTTCTGCACACCAGGGTTAGGGTCAATTCCATTCCATTTTCAGTTGAGTTTCTGTTAAGGAATATACATATCCAGGGAATAAATTCCATTCCTGAATTGGAATTTTAATTCATCTCCTGTTTTACGTCAGATGGTGTCACTCCTTCGCGACGCTCATCCCTCAACCTGTCTGTCTTGTAGGACGTGGAACTCATATTCACATTTGGAATATTCCAGAGCTTCCGCCATTCAACAATGAAAACATAGTTGCAAATGTTTTATATCACTGCGCTTTCATATGACTCTCCATGAAATAAACTGAAAAACGAGCAAAAACGATTAAAAAAACGTTAGTGATTTCAAAGTTTGCAATTGTGAGAAGTTCTGCACAAAGTCTGTGCAAGGACGTCGGTCGCCAATGCAGTGACTTGATTAGCTGCTTAGCTAACTTTTGTAGCTACTAGTTTACTGACATAGCTAAACGTTAGTTAGCTAGCTAGCTCTTCCTTTAACAGTTACTGATATAAAAAGCTTGCTTAGCCTGTTTGAATTACCCAGAGGTTGTTGACATGCAGCCCCAGAATTACGAGGAACTGTTATCAGAAATCAGTCTGTACGTTAGCATGTTTCTCCACTATCGTTAACGCTAAGCTGGTTGTCAATGATCTTCCCAGCTGGTCCATGACATCTCTCCCCAAAGGGCTGGACGACATGTTCTCTGTCTCTCCACGTCTGACATCTCCCATTCTGGCTGTGCCATCCTTCGTTGTAGGGAGGCTTTTTCCCTTACTTTTGTTTATTCTCTTATTTTCTGTTTCCATTAAAAATCTGATTGAACTCGCTGTTCCTCCTCCACAGGCAAACACACACGCACACACACACACACACGCACACTTCTTCGACTCAAAACAAGACGCCGTGCCAAACCGTATCAAAGAAGACAAACCTCCTGTCCTACTTTTATTTTACCTCTCTCTCTCTCTCTCTCTCTCTCTCTCTCTCTCTCTCTCTCTCTCTCTCTCTCTCTCGTGAACACAGAGAGAGACGTGTGATGTCTCATTGTTTTTGTCATGACAGAGTTACATATCCTTCCCATCTCTCCATCTCCCAGCTCTCTCTTACGCACTTTGTCTCACCACATCTGAATCTAAAAGTTTTACACTTTCAACACGTCTCGGAATGTGAACCATTCCCCTCGTCCTCACTGTGGGGAAAGTTGTGCACGTGACGTTGTGCACATTAGAACAGTAAAATCCATCATATCAAGTTCCACAAAGTCACCTCACTTTGTGTGTTTTTCAGAATTCTATTCCACTGTTCTATTCCAGAGCTCCTTGAAGGTTACTTCTCTCACCCCAGCCGTCCCTTCTGCTCAGAACCTGTTGAGAAGAGAATGGGGGGAATGTTTAGAAGGGGAAAACAATGCCTGGGACTGTAGCACTGGGAAGGTTAATGAGGCCAGCAGGCAGCCTTTGTTCTCTGGGACATTAGTATTCAGGACCAGACCACCTCCACACACACGCACACACACACACACACACACTCTACAATAATTGCACAGTACACAGATGCGAGCACACACACACCACATTCTACAATAATAGCACAGTACACACACACACGTACGTACACACACAATAATATCCCAGTCAATTGGGTCAGCCACATCATATTCATTCTCTGTGTGAAGGGCACATCACAGTCAAAGAGAAGAGAAAGAACTGGTCTGATGGTTTTATACAGAGACAACAGTCTGTGAATAGCCAATGAATAAAGACCATCAAATTCTCCCATAGCCTTAGTACGTACCTCAACACTAGCCTGATCCCAGACCTGTTGAGTCGGCAAGACAGCACAAACAGATCTGGGACCAGCACCAGCCCAATTGAACACGTATAGTATAGAGAGCTCTCCAGTCTAGTGAGGATTGTAGAATCAGTTATTCCCTCATTACAACTCCTGTTACTCTACTAGTACCATCATGGCTGTAACAATAGCAGCAGGCAGTCATCCAGTGAAAGGCCTAATTGAAAGCAGATAAGAGGCTGTGGTACAGTGCTGGTGGTGGTGATGGTGGTGGTGGTGGTAGGGTCTGTCTGTCTGAAGCTGAAACATCCTGCCTGAGAGCCTGGGAGTTGGGGTGGGGGCTGGGCCTGGGAGTTGGGGTGGGCCTGGGAGTTGGGCTGGCCCTGGGTATTGGGCTGGGCCTGAGTTGGGCTGGAGATGGGGCTGGGCATGAGTTGGGCTGGGGATGGGGCTGGGGCCTGAGAGTTGGGCTGTGGATGGGGATGGGGCCTGAGAGTTGGGCTGGGGATGGGGATGGGGCCTGAGAGTTGGGCTGTGGATGGGGATGGGGCCTGAGAGTTGGGCTGTGGATTGGGATGGGGCCTGAGAGTTTGGCTGGGGATGGGAATGGGGCCTGGGAGTTGGGCTGTGGATGGGGCTGGGGCATGAGAGTTGGGCTGGGGTATGAGAGTTGGGCTGGGGTGGGGCTGTGGCCTGAGAGTTGGGCTGTGGCCTGAGAGTTGGGCTGGGGATGGGGCTGGGCCTGAGAGTTGGGCTGGCGATGGGGATAGGCCTGAGTTGGGCTGTGGATGGGGCTGGGGCCTGAGAGTTGGGCTGGAGATGGGGCTGGGGCATGAGAGTTGGGCTGGGGTGGGGCTGTGGCCTGAGAGTTGGGCTGGGGATGGGGCTGGGGCTGGGGCTGATATTTGGGATGGGACTGGGGCCTGAGAGTTGGGCTGGGGATGGGCCTGAGAGTTGGGCTGGGGATGGGGCTGGGCCTGGGAGTTAGGCTGGGGATGGGGCCTGGTAGTTGGGGTGGGGCTGGGGAAAGGGCCTGAGAGTTGGGCTGGGGATGGGGCTGGGGCCTGAGAGTTGGGCTGTGGATGGGGATGGGGCCTGAGAGTTGGGCTGGGGATGGGCCTGAGAGTTTGGCAGGGGATGGGGATGGGGCCTGAGAGTTGGGCTGGGGCCTGAGAGTTGGGCTGGGGATGGGAATGGGGCCTGGGAGTTGGGCTGTGGATGGGGCTGGGGCATGAGAGTTGGGCTGGGGTATGAGAGTTGGGCTGGGGTGGGGCTGTGGCCTGAGAGTTGGGCTGTGGCCTGAGAGTTGGGCTGGGGATGGGGCTGGGCCTGAGAGTTGGGCTGGCGATGGGGATAGGCCTGAGTTGGGCTGTGGATGGGGCTGGGGCCTGAGAGTTGGGCTGGAGATGGGGCTGGGGCATGAGAGTTGGGCTGGGTGGGGCTGTGGCCTGAGAGTTGGGCTGGGGATGGGGCTGGGGCTGGGGCTGATATTTGGGATGGGACTGGGGCCTGAGAGTTGGGCTGGGGATGGGCCTGAGAGTTGGGCTGGGGATGGGGCTGGGCCTGGGAGTTAGGCTGGGGATGGGGCCTGGTAGTTGGGGTGGGGCTGGGGAAAGGGCCTGAGAGTTGGGCTGGGGATGGGGCTGGGGCCTGAGAGTTGGGCTGGAGATGGGCCTGAGAGTTGGGCTGGGGATGGGGCTGGGGCCTGAGAGTTGGGCTGGGGTGGGGCTGTGGCCTGAGAGTTGGGCTGGGGATGGGGCTGGGGCTGGGGCTGATATTTGGGATGGGACTGGGGCCTGAGAGTTGGGCTGGGGATGGGCCTGAGAGTTGGGCTGGGGATGGGGCTGGGCCTGGGAGTTAGGCTGGGGATGGGGCCTGGTAGTTGGGGTGGGGCTGGGGAAAGGGCCTGAGAGTTGGGCTGGGGATGGGGCTGGGGCCTGAGAGTTGGGCTGTGGGAGATGGGCCTGAGAGTTGGGCTGGGGATGGGGCTGGGGCCTGAGAGTTGGGCTGGGGTGGGGCTGTGGCCTGAGAGTTGGGCTGGGGATGGGGCTGGGGCTGATATTTGGGATGGGACTGGGGCCTGAGAGTTGGGCTGGGGATGGGCCTGAGAGTTGGGCTGGGGATGGGGCTGGGCCTGGGAGTTAGGCTGGGGATGGGGCCTGGTAGTTGGGGTGGGGCTGGGGAAAGGGCCTGAGAGTTGGGCTGGGGATGGGGCTGGGGCCTGAGAGTTGGGCTGTGGATGGGGCTGGGGCCTGAGAGTTGGGCTGGGGATGGGGCTGGGGCCTGAGAGTTGGGCTGGGGATGGGGCTGGGGCATGAGAGTTGGGCTGGGGATGGGGCTGGGGCTGATATTTGGGATGGGACTGGGGCCTGAGAGTTGGGCTGGGGATGGGCCTGAGAGTTGGGCTGGGGATGGGGCTGGGCCTGGGAGTTAGGCTGGGGATGGGGCCTGGTAGTTGGGGTGGGGCTGGGGAAAGGGCCTGAGAGTTGGGCTGGGGATGGGGCTGGGGCCTGAGAGTTGGGCTGGAGATGGGCCTGAGAGTTGGGCTGGGGATGGGGCTGGGGCCTGAGAGTTGGGCTGGGGATGGGGCTGGGGCATGAGAGTTGGGCTGGGGTGGGGCTGTGGCCTGAGAGTTGGGCTGGGGATGGGGCTGGGGCCTGATATTTGGGATGGGACTGGGGCCTGAGAGTTGGGCTGGGGATGGGCTGGGCCTGAGAGTTGGGCTGGGGATGGGGCTGGGGCCTGGGAGTTGGGCTGGGGATGGGGCCTGGTAGTTGGGGTGGGGCTGGGAGAAAGGGCCTGAGAGTTGGGCTGGGGATGGGGCTGGGGCCTGAGAGTTGGGCTGGAGATGGGCCTGAGAGTTGGGCTGGGGATGGGGCTGGGCCTGGGAGTTCAGGGGCTTTGTGGGGATCTGGTAGGGGCTGACTGGGGGACCTGGGACCCCAACCAACCCTCTTTACTCTTTCTCATACTCTCACAGGGAAAAAAAGGGGTTCACACCTCTCCCTCTTTCTCTCTCTCTCTCTCTCTCTCTCTCTCTCTCTCTCTCTCTCTCTCTCAACCTCCCTCCTGCTCTTTATTTTATCTCTCCCCTCTTTCCCCCTCTCTCTCTCGACCCCCCCCTGATGCTCTTTATTTTCCTTTTCTTATCTTCCCTCTCCCTCTTCATCCATCCCTTCCTCAGGGGGGTAAGTCGTGACACATTGACCTCTGGTCTCAAGCTGTGAAACAACATGAATGACGCAGAGGGAGAAACACTTCTTCTCTACTTCCCCTACCACACGCTGTTGAGTTAAGCAGAACAGATTAGCATCGCTGATACAATCACACCGTTTCTCTACTGTGAAATCAGCTCAAGGTTACTACATACAGTATTATACATTGTCACGTTTACTGCTGTTGATTTAAAACTACTTAGGGAGTAGCTCCCGACACTACACAGTGAAATGTAAGGCGCCAAATTCAAAATCCAAAAGTTGAATTATTAAACATTCATCAATATACAAGTGTTGCATAGTCATCAAAAGCTCTGATTCTTGGCAATATCACAGCGTTGTCAGATTTCAAAAAGGCTTTACGGCGAAAGCACAACATTTGATTGTTTGAGTATAGCACCTCCAATATTTATGCATTAGTTCTTTTGTTAGAAAAAGTAATTTATTATATCCATAAATTGGTTGGCGCGTTATGTTGAGAAAATCCACCGTTGAGTCACCCGTACAGTGAAGAGAACGCGTTCAAATATGCCTAGCGACTTTGCACAACCAAATCAAACATAATTTATAATGCATCCTTAGCTATCCTTTTATGAATATTAGCGATAATATTTCACTCGGATGATATCATAAACGATATATAAGGAAAATAAAGTGGGGCGCGCTCACAATCTTGCGCCCGGGAAACGTTGTTGACATATGTGGTCCCTTGACTATTTCCTCTTCCTATCAGTTCTGCTCAGTGCTAAAGCCTCAAACACTGTATAAAGACTGTTGACATCTATTGGAAGCCATAGGTACTGCAACCTAGGAGCTAAAACCCATGGATTTCAATAGCAAGTCAATGGAAAAGAGGAAATGTCACAATTTTCTTTTGGGGGGGAAACAATTCCTCTGGTTTTCGCCTGCTATATCAGTTCTGTTATACTCACAGACATTATTTTAATAGTTTTAGAAACTTCAGAGTGTTTCCTATCCGATAGTACTAATTATGTGCATATCCTATTTTCTGGGCCTGAGTGGCAGGCATTTTACTTTGGGCACGCCAGACTCTCCAAAACTGTCACCTCTGCTGCCGCTCCCTAAGAAGTTAACAGCTCTGCTTACTGTTTGCATGTACCAGTATCTCTCGCGTGTGTGCAGTTGTGTGTGTACTGTGCTGTGTATGTATGCAAAGTATACACATTACAAGGTATCATGTATACATGTATGTACTGTGCGTGTACTGTACTGCAGGTCCATTTGGTAGTGTGGTGACGTGCGAGTTGGCCCTGGAGAAGGTAGCAGCGCTGAGAGGCCAGCTGGACACGCTGAAGGAGGAGGAGGGAACCATACGCCACGGCCTGGGCATCTTCAAGCTAGAACAGCCGTGCTCTAAAGATGTACAGACCCTGGAGAAGGTACTATAGTAGCCCACCTAACCATAACCCCAACCATAACCCACGGCCTGGGCATCTTCAATATAGAACTGCCGTGCTCTAAAGATGTACAGACCCTGGAGAAGGTACTATAGTAGCCCACCTAACCATAACCCAACCATAACCCACGGCCTGGGCATCTTCAATATAGAACTGCCGTGCTCTAAAGATGTACAGACCCTGGAGAAGGTACTATAGTAGCCCACCTAACCATAACCCCAACCATAACCCACGGACTGGGCATCTTCAATATAGAACTGCCGTGCGACGAGAGGGGTGTCATGGTCGCGCATTACATAGATGAGGGGACAAGGGTTTTTCCCCTTTCACTCAATGTAGAGAGGAAGGAGGACTAAACAATCGGATGTTTTGGGGTTCATTTGTAAGCCCCTCCACCATCTGAAGTCAGAACGAAGGATGCGCATTGCGCTGTAAAGTGTATGTGTGTATGTGCTGTGTTGTAGGACCTAGACTACCTGCAGCAGGTGTGGGAGATCACCCAGCAGTGGGATGCCCACTGGGATGAGTGGAAGGCGGGTCAGTTTGTCACCCTGCAGACAGAGAGCATGGAGAACACCGCCCAGGCCATGTTCAAGAAACTACACAAACTCAGCAGGGAACTCAAGGTCAGTGTCTATCTACCACAGCTACAGTACAAATGTAATTTTATTCTACGCTGTTCTATCCAATGATTTGCTCTGGATTGCTGAAGCTATGTATTGGCCATTGAGAGGCTTTGAAGCCGCAGGTCAGCCATATTGGCACTCCCCAGTAAGAGCAGTCCTCCATAGGAATGTGGAATTCTACAGTATTACAATTAAAGGACAAAATGACATGTATTTCAATATTTTTATTGTTGGGAGTTAGTACGCTCTAAAAGTATACAGTGAGGGAAAAAAGTATTTGATCCCCTGCTGATTTTGTACGTTTGCCCACTGACAAAGAAATGATCAGTCTATATTTTTAATGGTAGGTTTATTTGAACAGTGAGAGACAGAATAACAACAAAAAGATCCAGAAAAACGCATGTGAAAAATGTTATAAATTGATTTGCATTTTAATGCATTTAAACCCTTGTTGGCAATCACAGAGGTCAGACGTTTCTTGTAGTTGGCCACCAGGTGTGAGCACATCTCAAGAGGGATTTTGTCCCACTCCTCTTTGCAGATCTTCTCCAAGTCATTAAGGTTTTGAGGCTGACGTTTGGCAACTCGAACCTTCAGCTCCCTCCACAGATTTTCTATGGGATTAAGGTCTAGAGACTGGCTAGGCCACTCCAGGACCTTAATGTGCTTCTTCTTGAGCCACTCCTTTGTTGCCTTGGACGTGTCTTTTGGGTCATTGTCATGCTGGAATACCCATCCACGACCCATTTTCAATGCCCTTCCTTAGGGAAGGAGGTTCTCACCCCAAGATTTGACGGTACATGGCCCCGTCAATCGTCCCTTTGATGCGGTGAAGTTGTCCCCTTAGCAGAAAAACACCCCCAAAGCATAATGTTTCCACCTCCATGTTTGATGGTGGGCATGGTGTTCTTGGGGTCATAGGCAGCATTCCTCCTCCTCCAATCACGGCGAGTTCAGTTGATGCCAAAGAGCTCCATTTTGGTCTCATCTGACCACAACACTTTCACCCAGTTGTCCTCTGAATCATTCAGATGTTCATTGGCAAACTTCAGACGGGCATGTATATGTGCTTTCTTGAGCAGGGGGACCTTGCGGGCGCTGCAGGATTTCAGTCCTTCACGGCGTAGTGTGTTACCAATTGTTTTCTTGGTGACTATGGTCCCAGCTGCCTTGAGATCATTGACAAGATCCTCCCGTGTAGTTCTGGGCTGATTCCTCACCGTTCTCATGATCATTGCAACTCCACGAGGTGAGATCTTGCATGGAGCCCCAGGCCGAGGGAGATTGACAGTTCTTTTGTGTTTCTTCCATTTGCTAATAATCGCACCAACTGTTGTCACCTTCTCACCAAGCTGCTTGGCGATGGTCTTGTAGCCCATTCCAGCCTTGTGTAGGTCTACAATCTTGTCCCTGACATCCTTGGAGAGCTCTTTGGTCTTGGCCATGGTGGAGAGTTTGGAATCTGAATTGATTGATTGCTTCTGTGGACAGGTGTCTTTTATACAGGTAACAAACTGAGATTAGGAGCACTCGTTACCTGTATAAAAGACACCTGGGAGCCAGAAATCTTTCTGATTGAGAGGGGGTCAAAAGCGTATTTCCCTCATTAAAATGCAAATCAATTTATAACATTTTTCACATGCGTTTCTCTGGATTTTTTTGTTGTTATTCTGTCTCTCACTGTTCAAATAAACCTACCATTAAAATTATAGACTGATCATTTCTTTGTCAGTGGGCAAACGTACAAAATCAGCAGGGGATCAAATACTTTTTGCCCTCACTGTACACTTTAAGAACATTTTTTAAATAATTGTTCTTTTTTATTTATGTTGAGCTCACGTAATATAATTTAAAAGTAGGCATTAAGGTGTCTGTAATAGAAGAAACGTGTCAATAACGAATGCAGACGTTCATAAATTGGGTCAAATGCGGAAGACACATTTCAGTTGAATGCATTCAGTTGTACAACTGACTAGGTATCCCCTTTTCCCTTTCCTTAAATGCGTTTCTATAGCTTCCGAAATCATTTTTCTTTTACAATGGAGGAGCAGTACCAAGATGGCTGTTCATTTTGCATCAATACAGCACATCGTTGGTTCTATCAAAGTACTCTGCATGGTAGTGGGCACCTGTACTTTTCCCTCGTGCGCTATCAAAGTCCAAAACTGCTCTGATTCAGAATGACACCAAACAGGTCCCTTGCATTTGTTGTGCAATTTTGGTAATGAAGTGGACTTTGTATTTTGTTATGTAGTAAACCTTTGCTGTGTTGTTGTTGTTGTTGTTGTTGTTGTGTGCCTGTAGGATAAACAGTGGGAGATAGTGGACTTCTCTAAGAACAGGATTGACCAGTTCAAGAGAACCATCCCTCTCATCTCTGACCTGAGGAACCCAGCCATGAGGGACAGGTAAGGCCGGGAGAGAATAATATGTCCTGCTGACAGTCCTCACCTCTAAGTACTGTATAGAAGTCCACTTACGTTCTCATCCACAAACAGTGCAGTCTGCTCCTCCCATAGCACTCGTTCACTTTACTTTGAACCTCAAATACACTACAGCAGCTAGGAGAAGATGTATGTAAATGTAGGGTAAACACACCCGCCTTATGCAGTGTTCTCCCCCCAAGGTTGTGCTTCTCTGTAGAATAATGTCCAAAACTCAGCAGGGTTTTCTACAATATGTCTATACGGTATGTCTATACCTACCTGTGGATTTCTAAGCCTTTGGCTCTTCCCCAATTCCTCAGTTCTTCCACAATCTTTTTTCTCCAACCCTTCCCCAGTTCCTATCCTCACACCGAGCCAAGGGGGCTGGCGCCAGTCCCTGCCTGGACCATTGTAAATGCTCACTGGGCTCCCCCCCCAAAATGTTTCACTCACTTTCCTGGAGGTTCTACAGGACATCAGTTCCTCCTAAAGCCTCTTGTCCTAGTCGCGACTTCACTTCCTCCCATCAGCCCCCCCCCGATTGGTTGTGGCGTTCCCAAAACAACATTCCCCACTTCCCATCCATCCAGCTCGATCCGGAATGTTTTGACAAGGAACCTAATGACAGGGAGAGAGGGAGGGAGAGAGAGATTTCTGAGATAACGTTGTGGCCTATCGGCAGTGATGTAACCGTCTGAAAGATCCTTTCTGACTGGGCCGCGCTCTGGGGAATAGAAGAAAATAAACAGAGGATTATGTCTGACGGCGAGAGAGGGAAAAAAGCTGAAAAAGAGAGAAGACAGAAAGAGAAGACATTTTCCGTTGCACTCTACCAGGTCCCAGGGTGCACAGCGGCGCAGCGAGACTCCATGGGGGCGGATAGAGAGAAAGAGAGAGATCAGAGTGCAAGATGGGGGGGTTGGGTTGTGTGCCTGGTCTGTAGTTAAGGAAGGGCGGGTGTCTTGTGGTTAAAGTCAAGTGGGGCTAAGGTACCGTGGGGCTGTGGGTAACTAAGGGGTTTCCTAGTGAGAGGAATCCAAGCTGTGATTAAATGGCAGAACATAGCCAGAGGCTGACTTCTGGCACATATTCCTTATCTATCCTCTTCCTCCTTCTCCCTCCTCCTCTTCCATTAATACTCCTCCTTCAATGTGTCAATATTGTCAATCATCATGACAGTCAGTGCTTTGACCCACTCAGGTTATAGGACTGCATCCATAATACATGATGGTACCAGACCCTCCATGTTTGTATGTAAGTGTAAGCCTCACTTCACACAGACAAGAGTGAATCCAACAGGTTGAATACAACTTGATAGGAACATTGGACATTTGCCTGTGGTATGATCCCACAAGTAATCCAAGAAAATCCCATCACACATCAAACATTAGTAAATCTGGTAAAGTATTTTATCTAATTGTTTTTATAAGTATGACATTACACCATTGCGTAACTCTAATAACAACCAACAAGACAGCAAACAAGACAGCACCTTTCAACCTTATATCAGTGGTTGGAATATTAAATAGTAAATCAAAATAAATAAATCTGAAGTCAATAAAACAAATCGGATAAGAACACCCAATACACATACATGTGTACATCCATCCCTTCAATAGCCTCTTTCCTGCCCACTCCTCTGTGTCCTGGCTGACCTGGTGACTGTCTGTGATTGTTGTTGCTAGGCACTGGAAGCAGATCTGCCACGAGGTTCAGCGGTCGTTTGACCACACCAGTCCAGAGTTCACCCTGGAGAGGATCGTGGCCCTGGGCCTCGAGCAGCACGCTGACAAGATCTCTGAGATATCCGGAGCCGCCAGCAAAGAGCTCTCCATAGAACAGGTCCGATTCAGACCCTTCTCCTTTACACTCTCTCTCTCTCCTTCTCTCACTTTCTCTCTCTCCTTCCCTTCCGCTCTCTCCCCCTCTCTACCACCTCCTCTCTCTCGTACCTACTGTACAGGATTAACAGCAAAGTGTAGTCTTTTCAATAGCACGTTAATCATGGACTCCCAGTCCCTGCATCTCTCAGCACATGCCTCTAGGGGTCTGAGGGTTCAGTCATCTGAGCCTTTTGCTTTGGTTATAACGGTCAGAGGTCTAAATGCAATTACTCACTCCTGATCCTGGAAGTCTTTAGGGAGTGTAATGGCTCCTCATCTGTGATCACAGCATATCCAAGCATTCAGTAAGGTCAGTGTAGTGTTAGAATGATGAATGGCCCACAGGTGCAGTGTACATCTGCTCTTATAACCAGGGTTGTTGGGGTCAATTCCATTTCTATTAAGTCAATTTGTGACTGAATTGAAATGGCATTGACCCCAAAACTGATTAGAACCCCCTAAGAACAGTCTTAACTAAGAACCATAAGGGTTTAGCCTGGTCCCAGATCTGTTTGTGCTGTGTAAGCATCTCTGAGGGTCTCTTTCGCTGTCTTCCCCCCTCTCTCTCTCCCCCTCTCTCCCCCCTCTTTCTCACTCTTTCCCTCCCCTCGCCCTAGCAGCCTTTAACCCTATGAATTCCCAGACACAGCGCTCCCCTGTCACAGAGGTTACATCAACACAGATATAGTGTGTGAATACCGTCGGCCGTCAGGGAACGGAGGCGTTTTAAACAGCCCCCTTGCCCTCCCTCCAAGCCCCCCTGACCCCTCTAGCCCCTCAAACCCCAACGCGGTTCATTGAGAAGTCATGGAGGGGAGAGAGAGAGAGAGAGAGAGAGAGAGAGAGAGAGAGAGAGAGAGAGAGAGAGAGAGAGTCAGTCCATGGTTTCCTGTCTGAAGAGCTGCTTCAAGCTGCTGCTGATTCAGAAATCATCATATAAGAAGGGGTGCAGGTCAGATCACCCGCAACACACACACACGCCCCCTCCGGCCCCTCTCTGTTCCGTCTGTTAACATTAGCATTCAAACCTAGATTTCTTTTTCTCTTCTCCTTCTAGTCGCTGGAGGGCATCGCCATGACATGGGAAGAGACGTCCCTGGACATCGCACCTTACAAAGACAAGGGCCACCACAGGCTGAGGTAAGTCAGTCTGCCCCCGCAGGGGAGGGATTGAGGGGTCAAAGGTCACAGAGTTAAAGGTCAGGGGTCAGAGAGAGGCATGTCACCTCAGTAACAAGGCCTCAATGAAAAGGTGACTTGCCACTTGGCGTTTCGACGAGCTGAACCAGCATTTGGCTTCCAAGGCTACATCCTGGATACTTGCGCCAGACCCGTCTCAGCGGAGGCGGGAAGCTCATCAGTTCAGAGTTGAACATCGGCATGTGCGTTCAAAAGGACCTTCACCTGCTTTTCAGTCTTTTTTCATATCAGACACAGCGATGACATTATTAAAAAAAGAAAGATTTACTTAGGCCTACACTAAGGAGCTACTTGGTTGTCAAGACATGAACATTATTTACACCAAAAGTTAAAAACAGGAATACAAGACAACAGTTTTGATGACAGTTATTGAAAAGAGCAGGATCCCAGCTTTACAGTGGTGTATGATTTATTTCTCAACTTTTTTCGCAATTGGCAGCGTTTTACAATCCCAGTGTCTGGCATGGCAATGGAAAGAACAGGAAGCACGTCGGCCATTTGAATACATAAACGGTAGGATTATATTCACTGTAAAGTTCACACAATTACACTGTATTTATAAACACTGTAGAAATTAAACAAGCAACAAGATATTTAGAGTCTGTGATCTAATGGTTAGCCCATTGTGGTAAACCAGGGCTCTCCAACCCTGTTCCTGGAGAGCTACCGTCCTGTAGGTTTTCACTCCAACCCTGATCTAGCACACCTGATTCTAATAATTAGCTGGTTGATACACTGAATGAGGTTAGTTACAACTGGGGATGGAGAGAAAACCTACAGGAGGGTAGCTCTCCAGGAACAGGGTTAAAGTTCCCTGTGGTAAACAATGCAGAGGAGCAACCCCATGCTACAGCCATGTAGCCACCATGCTGCACCAGACATGTGATCATGCTTCAGCCATGTAGCCACCATGCTGCATATATGTCATCATTTTATTTTGGTTTTCCAAACAATCAGTGTAAACATCAGATTTTATGGTTGGCTATACGGTACCTGCCCAGACTGCAAATGAAACATGACATCTCCCACGATTGAAATTCTGCATGCCGAACTTGCTTTCCTGTGATCTTGGCTCAGGCCAGTAATTTTCTAATTCGGACCAGTAGTTTTCACTTGGTACTGGCCCAGTGTGCCACTGGTAAATTTACCTGAATGTCAAAGACCTGTAAAGACTTGCTTTTGGGGATGTGGTTACTGACAACAACCTTTTGGATGCAGTTAGTTTGGCACAGGATAACGTAGCTAGTTGTGGCTTGTCTGAAAGGAAAAGGAGAGATGCGCGCTCAGTGGTCCACCAGCAGGCAGGGGCTTTGGTGAGCATTAACCAGATGAAAATCACTTATTCTACATGCAGTGTAAAACCCATCAAACGCATGGCTTTTCACAGAACACACACAGTACACACGCGCTGGGCCTCAAAAGATTAAATGAGTGGGTTAAACTCACAGACAGACACACGTTAGCAGGACATAAACAAGGAGCCTCAGTGTGGCTCCATTCTCCCAGAAGCAGCTCATTATATCCCTACCCTCAAGTCACAGATGTGTCCTTTAATTGGAAAGTTGTCCTAATTGTCCTAATTGGTTATTTTGCATACAACCTTCCCACAACTTGGGGGAATGGGGCGGCAGGGAGCCTAGTGGTTAGTGTTGGACTAGTAACCGAAAGGTTGCAAGATCGAATCCCCCGAGCTGACAAGGTAATAAATCTGTCGTTCTGCCCCTGAACAAGGCAGTTAACCCACTGTTCCTAGGCCGTCATTGGAAATAAGAATTTGTTCTCAACTGACCTGCCTAGTTAAATAAAGGTAAAAAATATATATATAAATAAATACAAATAAATCAACTTTCTGGGAATGGTGCAGGATAGTCGCTTGGTTTTAGAACATTCTCAGCACATTTAAGGAACTTGACAACAAACAATGTTTTCCTAATGGTTCACACATGTTTTCATTCAGGTGTGTTGGCCACACCTGATCTTAATGAGTGCTTGTTTACTTTGAAACGGGGTCTGTTTGAGTAGACTAAAATGAGCAGCTTTTTATGCGTACAAAATCATGTCATGCTAGTTTTGAATCTCACTGATGCCGTGTCACAATAAAAAAATGGGTTTGAATGAGTAATGCCTAAGCAAGTGAAATTCCTTGTGTCCTTTCTGTGCTTCGAGTTACAAAAAAAGTTCACCTAAAATAGGCTAGCAGTGTTATTAAGTCTTATTGAAGCGTTCAGGGAAAGTTATTCAAAAACCTAGACATTTTGTTATTAGAGTGTTAAGAAAACGTACAATAATAACCATAAAACTTTCACAACATTAAATTAAAACTTCCCAGTAAAACTGTCAAGGAACCAAGTAAAACGTTCTCACAACCTCCCTGCAACCTATAAACAAACGTTCCCAGAACAGTCTGGAATATTCTGAAACCAAAAAAACACACGTTCTCACAACTTCCACGAAACCAAATGTGCTAGCTGGGAGAATTATACCTAAGATGAGATACAGAGCTTTGAGGGTTATGATAAGCAAAGACTTCAAGACTCATTTATAACCTGTGTATCTATAATATAATGTCACTCTAAATGGCTTATCAATGACAGGTCAATCAATGGCACATTACTGTAGCTTTACTGCAGACAGTTTCAACATAAACAAAGGTAGCTTGTGACATTTGTTGAAGAGCCAGTACATTTGAAAGTGAGAACATTGATGTCTAAGTAGTCTAGACGAGATACTCACTGTCACGAACAGTGTGCAGAAAAACAGGCCAAAAACACTGGGAAAGGAGTGCTTTTTCATTATTAGGGTTGAAATGTTTCTTTGGCACTGTTCTCAGGGTTTTCCTTTCTCACCCTCCATTTGTTGTATGTATGACGATGTTTGTAATCCCTGATACATTTGATTTCTTTGTATGTGTGTTGTGTGAGAATGTTTGATGAGTAGGTCACACTTTGTATTCATTAGTATAGCATGTTTCTGTGTATGTGTGTATGTCTACCAGGGCTGTATTCATGAGTGTAGCATGTTTCTGCGTATGCGTGTATGTCTACCAGGGCTGTATTCATTAGTGTAGCATGTTTCTGTGTATGTGTGTATGTCTACCAGGGTTGTATTCATTAGTGTAGCATGTTTCTGTGTATGTGTGTATGTCTACCAGGGTTGTATTCATTAGTGTAGCATGTTTCTGTGTATGTGTGTATGTCTACCAGGGTTGGGGTCACTTCCAAATTTAATTTGAAATTCAAATTTAATTATTGAAATCACTCATGAAGTGGAGGATTTACATTTCAACAATCTTAACGTTTTGGAATTGGAACTAGACTAATTGTACTTTTTATTTGTTGTACTTTTGACCCATTTTTCTGTGATATCCAATTGGTAGTTACAGTTTTGTTCCATCGCTGCAACTCCCGTACGGACTCGGGAGAGGCAAAGGTCGAGAGCCGTGTGTCCTCCGAAACACGACCCCTCCAAGCTGCACTGCTTCTTGACACACTGCTCGCTAAACCCGGAAGCCAGCCACACCAATGTGTTGGAGGAAACACCGTACAGCTGGCGACTGAACTCAGCTTGCAGGCACCCGGCCGCCACAAGGAGTCGCTAGAGCGCAATGGGACAAGGACATCCCAGCCGGCCAAACCCTCCCTTAACCCGGGCGACGCTGGGACTATTGTGCGCCACCTCATGGGTCTCCCGGTAGCGTCCGGCTGCAACACAGCCCGGGATCGAACCCGGTTCTGTAGTGCCTTAGACCGCTGCGCCACTCGGGAGGCCCTGTTTGTAATGTTTGAATTCGAATTTAATTGAGATTGTAAAAAAATTGAATTTGAATTCAATGTTTGTACATTTCCCAGTTAATGAGTTTAACTACTTAGGGAGCAGTGGGGTGCTAGCGCCAGTGAAATGTAATGCGCCAAATTCAAAATCCAAAAGTTGAATTATTAAACATTCATCAATATACAAGTGTTGCATAGCCATCAAAAGCTCTGATTCTTGGCAATATCACAGCGTTGTCAAATTTCAAAAAGGCTTTACGGCGAAAGCACAACATTTGATTGTTTGAGGATAGCCCCTCTCATATTTTATGCATTAGCATTAATCCATAACCAAAGTGGGTCTCATAAAACGCATAAAATCGCTAATATAAAATCCCTTACCTTTTGAAGAACTTCTGCTGAGGGCTTCCCAAGTGTCCAACGAAGACATTCAATGGTTCTTTTGTTAGAAAAAGTCATTTATTATATCCATAAATCTTCGTTTGGTTCGCGCGTTATGTTAATAAAATACAGCGTCCACTCGCCCATTGAACCGTGAAGAGAACTCGTTCAACCTATACCTATACACTTGTCCAAGAACAATCAAACATCATTGATAATGTATCCTTAGGAACACTTTTATGTATATTTACTATAATATTTCAACCAGATTATAAACTGGACGATAGGAAAAGAAAAAACCACAGCGCGCCTGAGCCCGTGAACGCGCATTCCTCTTCTGTTTACATCCGGTGACTAGTTCGAAATTCTTCTTCTATTACCATCCAGAGCAACCTAACATCACCAAACACTGTCTAGAGACTGTTGACATCCAGTGGAAACAATAGGTACTGCAATCTTAGTCCCATATATGGAAGTTTTCAATAGGGAGGGGTTCAAAATGAGGCAATGTGTCAAAAACACTTTTTCCAGGACAGAAATTCCTCGGGTTTTCGCCTGCTATATCAGTTCTGTTATACTCAAAGACAATATTTTAACACTTTTAGAAACTTCAGAGTGTTTCCTATCCAATAGTACTAATTATGTGCATATCCTAGTTTCTGGAACTGAGTGGCAGGCCTTTTACTTTGGGCACGCCAGACTCTCTAAAACCGACACCTCAGCTGCCGCTCCCTAAGAAGTTAATGCACTTTAGTATAAAAAAATGGACTGCAGGATTTGTTTGAAATCATTTCAACTTGTATTTCTATATTTCCAGTATAGCTAGGCTGTCTGAACAGTGACATGATCAGCCTGAGCCAATTGAATTTGAATTTGTGGAATTGTTGGGGATAATATTAAAATGAATTGAATTGAATTCTTGGAATTATCCTAACATTGGAATTGAGAGGAATTTAATTATCTCTAAATTCTAAGACTGACTTTGGAATTTGGATTGAATTCAATTGAATTTAAAGGGAAAAAGTATTGAATTAGAATAGTGTTTCTGGAATTAACCCAAACCCTGATGTCATTGTCTACAGTACATTTGTATCTGTGTCTGTCTTTGTATGTGTGTGTGTGTCTACAGTATATTTGTGTCTGTGTGTTTATCTGTGAATGTGTGTACACTGAGTGTACAAAGCATTAGGAACACCTCCCTAATATTGAGTTGCACCCCCTTTTGCCCTCAGAACAGCCTTGAATTCGTTGGGGCATGGACTCTGCAAGGTGTCGAAAGCGTTCCACAGGGATGCTGGCCCATGTTGACTCCAATTCTTGTTGGCTGGATATCCTTTGGGTGGTGGACCATGGGAAACGGTTGAGCTTGAAAAACTCAGCAGCGTTGCAGTTCTTGACACAAACCAGTGCGCCTGGCACCTACTACCATACCCCATTCAAAGGCACTTAAAGCTTTTGTCTTGCCCATTCACGCTCTGAATGACACACATACGCTATCCCTGTCTCAATTGTCCTGTCTCCTCCCCTTCATCGACACTCATCTACACTGATTGAAGTTGATTTAACAAGTGACATCAACAAGGGATCATAGCTTTCACCTGGATTCACCTTGCCAGTCTATGTCATGGAAAGAGCAGGTGTTCCTAATATTTTGTACACTCAGTGTATGTCTACAGTATATTTGTCTCTGCGTGTGTATGTCTACAGTATATTTGTCTCTGCGTGTGTCTGTGTATGTCAACAGTATATTTGTCTCTGCGTGTGTCTGTGTATGTCTACAGTATATTTGTCTCTGCGTGTGTCTGTGTATGTCAACAGTATATTTGTCTCTGCGTGTGTCTGTGTATGTCAACAGTATATTTGTCTCTGCGTGTGTCTGTGTATGTCAACAGTATATTTGTCTCTGCGTGTGTCTGTGTATGTCAACAGTATATTTGTCTCTGCGTGCGTCTGTGTATGTCAACAGTATATTTGTCTCTGCGTGTGTCTGTGTATGTCAACAGTATATTTGTCTCTGCGTGTGTCTGTGTATGTCAACAGTATATTTGTCTCTGCGTGTGTCTGTGTATGTCAACAGTATATTTGTCTCTGCGTGTGTCTGTGTATGTCTACAGTATATTTGTCTCTGCGTGTGTCTGTGTATGTCAACAGTATATTTGTCTCTGCGTGTGTCTGTGTATGTCAACAGTATATTTGTCTCTGCGTGTGTCTGTGTATGTCAACAGTATATTTGTCTCTGTGTGTGTCTGTGTATGTCAACAGTATATTTGTCTCTGTGTGTGTCTGTGTATGTCAACAGTATATTTGTCTCTGCGTGTGTCTGTGTATGTCAACAGTATATTTGTCTCTGCGTGTGTCTGTGTATGTCAACAGTATATTTGTCTCTGCGTGTGTCTGTGTATGTCAACAGTATATTTGTCTCTGCGGAGGTTGAGAGGTGTCAGGAATAAATGCGGCAGCAGCGTCTCTCTCCCTCCCTTTTTCCTCTCAATCTCTCTCTTCCCCCATTTCTCTCCTTGTGTCACGTCAGCTTCTCTCGCCCACCAGTGAGCCACTGCCAGGTCACTGCTAACGGAGACACATGCACCGCAGAGAGAGATGGGGGTGGGGGGGAGGAGAGAGAGAGAGTGGGGGGGAGAAGGCGAGACAGAGGGGGATAGAAGGAGGGGGAAGGAGAGACTGAGAGCGAGAGCGACAGAGAGAGAGAGAAGGGGGGAGAAGGAGAGTGAGAGAGAATGAGGGAGGGAGAGAAGGGTGAGAGGGGGGGAAGGGGGAGAGAGATGGAGGGGAGGAATAACAGAGATAGATAGAGAGGAGTGAGAAATGTGCTCTTTCTGTGCATCTCCATCAGTTTTTTTAAATGTAATTAAGCGGTGATGACGAGCTGGGGTGTTTAGACACTGATGAGTCTTCTGTTCATACGCTTGTTTCTACTGGCGGATTCGAGCTTATGTTTTATAATTTAATCAACCATGTTTTGGGCCGTTTTAAACTGCTTGCGGGCCGCTCTTTTTTGGTTTGATAAGAAATAACCTTTTTTTGTCATGTTACCTAGCTAGCTAACAACCTGGTAACTTGACCAAAAGGCTATGCTCAAATTTGTATTGCACAGAAAGAGCAAAATTCCAAGCTGTATCTTAATGAAAAAACAACTTGTTTTTCTGGTGTTCCAGAGTTGTATTTAGTATTTATTAGGATCACAATTAGCTGCTGCCAAGGCAACAGCTACTCTTCCTGGGGTCCAAATAGGACTAAAACAATTACGTCACAAGGAACGTTTGACATCTTCCTAAGTCTGAGGGTGGTTTTAACTTTCTAGTGTTGGAATTGTATCAACCCAAGGCTTTTACTTGCAACATATACTGTAGTTCAATGCATTAAAGAGGAACAATGGGCACATATTGAAGATGTCATGCTCATCCCCAGAATCCTTTCACGTGTCTGTTTTCAAAGGACAAAGCTAAGAACACGAACAACTTCAAAGTTAAGAACACAAAAACAATATGGCAGAAAATGAAGCGTATTCTACAAGAATCAATATCACTCCCTTAAAACGTACCCCTATGGAACGATCCTTGGATAGCTTTTCAGAATTCACCGGTAAATTGGTCCACATGGAAAACTAAAAGCATAGAAACCATAAATGACTTGGCAACAAACAGCAAATACATGTATTTCCATAACAGAATTCTGAAGTTTTGGACTGATAAATTCAAATATGTGTAACTTAAAAGTTACATATCATAACATTTTGATTTGAAATCTTTTGGACATCAGAGCAGCCTTGAGGAAATCTTATTTGAGTCCAAAAATGTTGTTCATATGATAGGGAAGATATATACAAAATCTTGCAGAGAGCCTATCCAACGAACAATCTCTTAATCCAGTATAAACTAATGTATAGAACCTATTATACAAGAGACAAAATTCACAAATTCTACAGCACAACGGCAGAGTCATATCTTAAGTGTAAAATAATCCATGCCTTCTGGGAAAGCTATAAAGTCCGGAAGTTGTGGGCGGAGCTAGAAAGTTGGCTATCAGAAGTATTTAATCAATCTGTCTGCATATTTCAAGACATAACATATGGGGGTGTAGTGAGATACCCGGTGGGTCGGACGATTCTCTTCTCATCACTCATCTTGAAAAAACGTGGAAATCAATCAATCTGCCATCATTAATACAATGGAAAAATTGAAATTGTATGGGCTACGGAGAGAAAGAGGCGGAAAGTGATGCGGGCGCTGGAGATGGGGGTGTGTGCTAGTGGGTCTGGGCGGGTGTGATGTAGTTGATCTTTGTATGATGTTGTCGTTTGTATGTTTATGTTTTGTATTGTTTATTAAAAAATAACAAATAAAGCAATATATCATATGATACATTATTACATCATTACTCCATCATTATAGATGTGCAATATAAAATATACAATAATACATTATTACAATGTGTTTCTGTAGAGTGCGTGTGTTAGTGTGCAGAACTCCTGGGATTCAGAGCTAACAAGACCCCCCCCCTACTTTCAACACTACTCTGAAAATAAGCACATTTTCTTGCTTTCCATGCAAAACCGTTTTGGCACCTTTTTGGGCTGGATACAGAAAGAAACAGACAGGTGGGGAGGCAGATAGACGAACAGACAGGATACAGAAAGAAACAGACAGGTGGGGAGGCAGATAGACGAACAGACAGGATACAGAAAGAAACAGACAGGTGGGGAGGCAGATAGACGAACAGACAGGATACAGAAAGAAACAGACAGGTGGGGAGGCAGATAGACGAACAGACAGGATACAGAAAGAAACAGACAGGTGGGGAGGCAGATAGACGAATAGACAGGATACAGAAAGAAACAGACAGGTGGGGAGGCAGATAGACGAGTAGACAGGATACAGAAAGAAACAGACAGGTGGGGAGGCAGATAGACGAACAGACAGGATACAGAAAGAAACAGACAGGTGGGGAGGCAGATAGACGAACAGACAGGATACAGAAAGAAACAGACAGGTGGGGAGGCAGATAGACGAACAGACAGGATACAGAAAGAAACAGACAGGTGGGGAGGCAGATAGACGAACAGACAGGATACAGAAAGAAACAGACAGGTGGGGAGGCAGATAGACGAACAGACAGGATACAGAAAGAAACAGACAGGTGGGGAGGCAGATAGACGAACAGACAGGATACAGAAAGAAACAGACAGGTGGGGAGGCAGATAGACGAATAGACAGGATACAGAAAGAAACAGACAGGTGGGGAGGCAGATAGACGAGTAGACAGGATACAGAAAGAAACAGACAGGTGGGGAGGCAGATAGACGAGTAGACAGGATACAGAAAGAAACAGACAGGTGGGGAGGCAGATAGACAAACAGACAGGATACAGAAAGAAACAGACAGGTGGGGAGGCAGATAGACGAACAGACAGGATACAGAAAGAAACAGACAGGTGGGGAGGCAGATAGACGAATAGACAGGATACAGAAAGAAACAGACAGGTGGGGAGGCAGATAGACGAGTAGACAGGATACAGAAAGAAACAGACAGGTGGGGAGGCAGATAGACGAGTAGACAGGATACAGAAAGAAACAGACAGGTGGGGAGGCAGATAGACGAGTAGACAGGATACAGAAAGAAACAGACAGGTGGGGAGGCAGATAGACGAATAGACAGGATACAGAAAGAAACAGACAGGTGGGGAGGCAGGGGTGAATGAGCAAAAGAAAAAGATAGAGAGAAAGAGGTGGAGGGAGCTTAAAGAGGTCCTTCTCTCTCTCTCTCCCTCTCTCTCCCTCTCTCTCTTCCTCCTCACATGCCAATCTCTCTATTTATAGGCTCCCAGTTACACCCCTGTTTTCTGTAGCAGAGGATGACAACGTGGGCTTGGTGTTTCCGTTTCTCTTTTCTGTTTTCTATCCCTCCATCACAAATCTGTTGCCCACACACACACACACACACACACACACACACACACACACACACACACACACACACACACACACACACACACACACACACACACACACACACACACACACACACACACACAAACAGGCCCAGCAATTGTGCATTTTTCTGCCTCATCATCCCAGTCATACCTAGACTAAAGTAAGAGAGGAGGAGGAGGAGAGGAGGAGAGGAGTAGGGACATGTGATGGGGTTCTTTTAATCTCTCCGGGGGAAGCTTAGATCACTCTTAAGAATATTTCCAGCTTTTACAGGATTTACCCATCCACCCCTCCGCCAAATACTGAGCGTTTTGTATTCAAAGCTAGCCGACGTATCATATCCAAAGTGGGGGACTAAATCAATTCCAAATTATTGTGCCTCTCAATAACTGATGGCAATGTCTGGCCAGGGGAAGAGATGATTGATGATGATACTATGGACAGTATGAGTAAGATGTGGGGAGACACACACACATACACACACTGCCAATGCGAACAATGTGGATGTGGCCGCCCTGGTAAACGCACGCGCACATACACAAACTGGGCCAAAGAGTCTGGCTGACATTGGTTATAGGAGGGTTAACGCGTGCTATGGCCCCATCCCTGGAGAAAGAGGACATGTGTGCAGCGGCCTCTTCTGCCAGTGTAATTGGCCCTGCTGTTGTGCTGCTGTGTGTGTGTGTGTGTGTGTGTGTGTGCTGCTCTGTGCTCTGGCTGTAATAACAGGAAGACAGGACACACTGTGCACGGCGGACCACAAATCACCTGTAATTACCACCCACAGACTCACCCATCCATCTCTCACTGGCCCCAGACCGGTTGCCATGAATACACATGAATACACATCCTTCAGTTGCGTACACACAGGCTCTCATGGACACACAGGCACCTCACACTATGTACTCGGCCACACACACTAAAATCCAAACACAATCACACTCATACAGTATATAATTGCATCTACACCATTGTCCGTACTCCACTACACAAGAACACACACACATGATGTTCTCTTCTGGTAAAACATAGCTCACAGCGCACTACACCCGCCCACGCCTGAGAAAGGCAGTCACACACACTCACACCCCCTTTTGTTCTGTTTGGATGTACACTCCCCGACCTGCACTCCCCGGCACACAGTCCCATATGCACTTGATAGCTGAGGATAGTAGTTACAGTGAGCAATGTTCCCTTTCTGTGTTGTTCTGTTAGTGCATTTACAAGCCCCCCTCTCTCCCTCTCTCTCTCTCTCTCTCTCTCTCTCCCTCCCTCACACACACACAGACCCCCACACACACCACTCTCCAGTCTCCCCTCTGTGTAATTTAGTGCTCACACTGTTTACTCTGCAATGCTGCACAAGACCTCTGAAAATTATTTCAGCCCAGGTCTACCCTCTCTCCAAATGATGGCCATTGATTTGTGTCTTTATGATGTCTTTAGTGCAAAGTGCTCCCCCCGCCTGGCTCGCACAGCCCAACACTGCCACCCAGTGCTTAGCCCATAAGCCAATAGGAGTGTGTGTGAGGGAGTGTGTGTGTGTGCATAACTGACTGTGTTTGTGTGTGTGTGTGTGTGTGAGAGAGAGCCACTCTCCTGGATTTCATTACCTTGGGCAGATCTTGGCTAACTGCTGGAGAATGCAGGAATGCCTTGGCCATCTGCTGCAGATTAGAGTTAGACCTCCAGCCCAAATCAATTAGCAACCCCAGCCAGCTACGCTGATCGGCCAGGGAGGGGGGAAAGGCTAGGAGGCCAACACTACGCTAAGGCACCATCAGTCAGCTCGGGAGGCTACGCTAAGGCTAGCGCTACAAAAGCTTGGTTACGCTAGGCTAACGCTAAGGCACAGGCAGTCAACTGTGGATGGGGGAAAGACTAAGAGGCTAGGCTACGCTAAGGCTGCACCAGAGTCAGTCGATCACTGCCTGCCCTACAGTAAACATTGGGTGTGGGGGAAAGAGCAGGGATATGGATTTTATTGCTCCATGATAAACCCTTCACAGTTTCAATCCAGTGGAGAGGAAGGGGTGCAGGGGGCAAGGAAAGACGCTTAGGGTTGCTAGACACACAAACAAACATACGCACGCACACACGTACAGTGCATATACACATGCATGCTCACTCAGGTAAATGCACAATACTCATGTACAGTAGAGATAATAAGATACACTCTCGTATTCACAAGGTGTCATAGATTCAGACCAATACAGTTGGCTTCACTAGCTTCATGGAGACATAAAACACAAAGAACTCACTGTTGTTTTCAGATATGCTCCCAATTATCTGAAAACATACTTCTAACTGAGGGCAGCCTGGCATTTCTGGAGAACATAGTGGAAGTTGAGTGTGCGTGTCTGTGTGAGTGCGTTTCTGTATGCAGTTGCCCCTTTGTTTGTGTGTGTGTTGGGTCTCAGAGGAGGTCCGCAGTAACACAGTCGATGCAGGAGACTTTTGTCAGCTCCCTCTGCTTGTCTCTCACCTGTTCCTCACACTGCAAGAAACCTGCTGTGTTTCTTTTAGTGTGTGGACAGATTTTTTTACTTGTCCAAAGCTTAAGTCACTTGTCCCCCATTTTACAAAACAAAACCCCAAAATGTATATAGAGAATCAGACAAAGATGTAGGCTACACTCTGCCTGTTGGCTTCTTTGCATATTCATGCCTGTCTCCTGGAGGATGATTGGCCACCCTTGGTAACCTATAAAATATTGGAACATTGCAATTTGGACCAAATACGTTTTATGCATTTCTAAAATAATTCGCTCCAGGGCTCAAAATTAAGGTCGTCCCGTCATCCCAGGGACGATAAAAAATATGACTCTGGTACAGTTCTGGGGTGACAGATCCAAAATTCATACAACCACTGCACATTTTCTTTTTTACCCCAATGAAGCTGATGGAACAGATCAGACCGTTTAGCTTAAAATGCTAATAAAGTTTATTTCAACAATGCGCACAAGAATGTTACAAAATGAAATTAGCGGGGAAACACAGTTCTCAAAAGCGCACCACATGCATGAGCGATTTCATGTGACAGTAGTAATGTGCAGTTCGTTCTTCATGAACGGCTCTTTTTAAGGACTCGTGAGTTATGATTTGTCTGTCAAATCAAATCAAATTGTATTTGTCACATGCGCCGAATACAACAGGTTACAGTGAAATGCTTACTTACGAGCCCTTAACCAACAATGCTTTAAGACGTTTCTGAGTGACTCGTTCATTTTAGTTGTTCGTTTGACCTGCTAGTTCTGGCCGCAAGGTCAACAGCAGGATTAATATACGCTCCTCTGGCTCAGCAGCTCCAGGGACGACCACCAACTGTCTGTCATATGTGCGCAGGAAAATAGATCATGAGCATAGAGAAGAAAAATACATGTTTAGAACTGATAATTGATCACATGGTGCAAGAATGAATTAAATTAATTGATTATTGAAGGTTAAAATGGACACAGCTTTGTAGAACCAAAACATACACAGGCTCTGCTCAACAAACTCGAACTCGAGAACAGATTGTTTGGGGGGGATGCAGTTCGAGAACGATATTGTGCTTATCACCTTTCACGTCAGTAAAGCAATGCATTCTGCCAAGAGTCGTTCACAATCTAGTCCATTTGCGGCCACAACTAGACTTTGTTTCAAATGTATCAAGAAATAATCGTATTTGTATGCCTAGCAATCAACAAATGTACGTTGTTTTTTAAGTACACAATACACGTTTACAAGTCTGCGGCTTTACTGACTCAAATGAAAGAAATGAGTCGAAAGAGTCGTTCTTTTGACTGAATGAGTCGAATAAAAGAGACAAACTTCCCATCACTATTTGACAGAGATGAAAATATCAATTCGAAATTAAGAAAGAGGGGAGATCTAAAGATGCAACAACTAGCATGGGTTGCTAATATGACTAGGATTATGCCTTTGGCTGCTGGACAATATATATGTATATTTTTTTTAAACCAATAGAACATACATTTTAAGTGTTTATAAAATCATTTCCTCAACATTTCTATGGTCGTATTTTAGGCTTGGCTACTTTGAAACAAGGTAAGACATGCTTCATACAATTACATAAAATATCCAGGTTTTAAACAGTTAAGTTGATGGTTAAATAGTTTCAAAATGCTGACCTCCTCCACTCCGATTCAAGTTGGGTGCGGTGCGCAACATGCACTGTCCTTCACTCTGTGGTCTTGTGACCATGTCATCTGAATGAACCTGGAATATGTGGGCAGAATCAAGCCTTTAGACGTTGATGTTCGTTCTCCTTCATTGTATTTGTCAAACATGACTGGTGTTTAGCCTATATTTATGTCATTAGAAGCCTCGTGAAAGTTTCATTTTCTGCCGCCTACCTCATGTCAGCATAGGTTTGGACCAATATGCATATCACATACACTTTGGCATGCAGGCTTTTTTGTTTAAGTACATGAAAAATAGATTTGAATATTATTCCAATGTTGGCCTTTCTGATCCAATTCTGATAGGAGTAATTGTTTGATATTGGGATTGTTGTGGGATAAAATAAAAATAAAAATGTCCTTTCGGACAACTCAAACATATATTCTTCTTAATTTTGGTTTACTTGACCCGGATAAGAAGACACGCGTTAATGTTGACCCCTGCACACACACACACATCACCAACAGATATTCCACAGCCTTCATGTGAAATATAATCAAAGCAAAATGCACACACACGTGTACCATAGCTACAGTATACAGTAAACAGCATAGCAGTAATGGCCATTTGCCTGTCTGTACAGTAATTAGGCACACACACACCTCCCCACAGCTCTGTCTCTGGGCTCCATTCAGCCATTCAGGCAGGCAGCTCTCTGGGTACTAGCCCTGAGCTCGGCCCTCTGGGCATTCCTCCTCTAGCTCTGCTGGATAACACCGGATCCTTCAGCATGTATTACATGTGTGGCTTTGTTTGTGTGTGTGTGGCGGATGGATGGATCAAGTGAAGCATATGTGCAGAGTGTGGCGAGTGTTGTTGGTTAGTGAGTTTGTGGTCAGCGTATATTGCTTCAGCAGTCGATTGAGATATAGCGATGTGTGTGTGTCGGGTCAGTGTGCGTGTTTTTGTGTGTGTCTTGCGTGTGTTTGTCTGTGTATTTTTTGGGGTCAGTTGACAGTTGTATGAATGTACATGATGAGTTAGTGTGTGTGTGTAGGGCATTACAAGCAGAGCAGAGTGAACATAGGCTCTTGAATGTGTGAAAGGCTTTGGACACCTTGTGGAGTCCATGCCCTGACGAACTGAGCAGGGGGGCAAATTAGGTGTTCCTAATCTCAGAGTACATTATGGAGAGTGTGTGATTAGTCACTAACAGTGTGTACCTGTGCTTTGAGTGATTGTGTGTGTGCATTTAAGCATTGTGTGTGTGCTCTGAGCAGTGTATGCCCTATGCGCCATGTGTGTGTATGTGCGCTCTGAGCGGTGTGTGTCCCTAGCTGATGGAGCGTGCGGATAACCTAGCCTCCTCCTTTCATTGCCCTTCCCTCAAGAACCCATCTCATCTCTCTCTCTCTCTCTCTCTCTCTCTCTCTCTCTCTCTCTCTCTCTCTCTCTCTCTCTCTCTCTCTCTCTCTCGTTTAGACCAGTATTTGTATCCTATCCTATCTCTCCCATCTAATGTGGTGAAACAACAGGTAGGCTATTCTCTATGCTGACAACCCCCAAACCACCCAGTCTGGTATTGTAGGTAGTTGAACCTGTAGTTCCTGTGATGTGAATACATTAAGGCCCTCTCTCTCCTCTCCTCTCTGCTCAGCATGGCCCTGTGTCTCTCTGCACCACAGTCCTTGAGAGCTCAAATTGACATTGGAGGACTGGTTATTAATACGTGGACAACAGTGGTATGGGCGTGCTTGTGTGTCGCTGTGTGTGTGTGTCTAATACACAGTGTGCCAGCCCAGAGCCAGGCAGAGTCTCTCATTAGCTCAGAACAAACCACGTCTGATGAAATGAAAGAAAAGTTGCCTCTGCACACCTGCTGAAGCCACGATCTCTCTGTGTGTGTGTGTGTGTGTGTGTGTGTCAGCCGTGCCTTTATGTGTGTATTCCTGCTTTTGTGGGTTTGCAGGTGTGTGTACGTGTGTGTGTCTGCATGTTTGTGTCTGTGTGTGTATGCGTCAGGTGTCACCCACTGCGTCTGATCCCCGCAGAAGGCTGCCGCCGCCGTTGGCATGGCGACGGCTGCAGTGCCGCACGAGGCTGCTGCCATGGTTACCAGGCACGCTAGGCGGGGGGGCGGAGACCACAGCTTCTTACTTTGTCCCCTTTATTTCTGAAAGCTCTGGTTACCTCGGCCCCCTCTTAAACCCCAGCCTCCCCCATCCTACCCTCCTCAGCTCCTCACCACTCTGTTCTCTCTGTTGTAATATTTTAGAGCGGTTCAGCCAGAGAGGTAGAGGAGAGGTCTATTCTGCTGTTGTGAGGGCTGTTCCCTGCCTTACCTACCTGCACCCCAACCACCCACTCCACCGTCCCTCAGCCCCTCACTGTTCTTTCTTTGGTGTAGAGAGACTGTGCACGTGTGTGTGTGTGTGTGTGTGTGTGTGTGCACGTGTGTGCACGTGTGTGCACGTGTGTGTGTGTGTGTGAGTCAGTGATAATAGCTGTTCAGAGTACAATAGCAACACAGCACTGTTATATCCAACTCAGACTGGAGACTCAAGGACAGAAACATATTCTCCCTTGTAAAATGTGTTTGAATAAACGTGATATGTATGCATGTATAGTATGTTTGAATAAACGCAAAATATATATATCTTTTTTGTTCTCTGAAAATGTCAAATGCTGCTCTTTTATCTTTGAGAAGGGTTTTAGTCATCTGTCGAACTGCATATTTCAAACAACATGTATTTCAATGGGTCCAGCCATTATAATACGCGGTGACCTTGTTCCTTCTGACCCGGTGTCTCCTAAACCCTCCAGGGGTACAGAGGAAGTGTTCCAGGCCCTGGAGGACAACCAGGTGACCCTCTCCACCATGAAGGCGTCCAGGTTCGTCAGGGCCTTTGAGAAGGAAGTGGACCACTGGGAGCGCTGCCTCTCTCTGGTGCTGGAGGTCATAGAGGTGATCCTCACTGTCCAGAGGCAGTGGATGTACCTGGAGGTAGACTGCACACACACACACACACACACAGTCACACTGTCATGCACGCATAGAACCCCCGTGCACACACTCTGTCTCTCTCTCTCTCTCTCTCTCTTTCTCTTACTCCTCACACGTATCTTCCATTCTTACACCCTGACAGATTTTGGATGTACTCAGGGGTCAGGAGCTTAACAGAGGAACAGTGTAGGCCTTCATTTAGGTTGTATACTCTTCTATAAACAAACAACCTTTCACATCAACTCACAAACATTCGCAGTTCTCTCACGCCTAAATCCTGAGTACAACATAAAAGGTGTCTGCTTGTTTAGCTCTGATCAGCTGTCTAAACAGAGTGGTAGAGGGTTTTAGCAACGTCTAGTGTCTAGTGTAACACGTCTGGATGCAGATTCAACTGGTCTGTTTCCTCTCTTCTATGTTTTGTCTGGTCTGTTTCCTCTCTTCTCTCTGTTTTGTCTGGTCTGTTTCCTCTCTTTTCTCTGTTTTGTCTGGTCTGTTTCCTCTCTTCTCTCTGTTTTGTCTGGTCTGTTTCCTCTCTTTTCTCTGTTTTGTCTGGTCTGTTTCCTCTCTTCTCTCTGTTTTGTCTGGTCTGTTTCCTCTCTTCTCTCTGTTTTGTCTGGTCTGTTTCCGCTCTTCTATGTTTTGTCTGGTCTGTTCCCTCTCTTCTCTCTGTTTTGTCTGGTCTGTTTCCTCTCTTCTATGTTTTGTCTGGTCTGTTTCCTCTCTTCTCTGTTTTGTCTGGTCTGTTTCCTCTCTCTTCTATGTTTTGTCTGGTCTGTTTCCTCTCTTCTCTGTTTTGTCTGGTCTGTTTCCTCTCTTCAATGTTTTGTCTGGTCTGTTTCCTCTCTTCTCTCTGTTTTGTCTGGTCTGTTTCCTCTCTTCTCTCTGTTTTGTCTGGTCTGTTTCCTCTCTTCTCTGTTTTGTCTGGTCTGTTTCCTCTCTTCTCTCTGTTTTGTCTGGTCTGTTTCCTCTCTTTTCTCTGTTTTGTCTGGTCTGTTTCCTCTCTTCTCTGTTTTGTCTGGTCTGTTTCCTCTCTTCTCTGTTTTGTCTGGTCTGTTTCCTCTCTTCTCTCTGTTTTGTCTGGTCTGTTTCCTCTCTTCTCTCTGTTTTGTCTGGTCTGTTTCCTCTCTTCTCTGTTTTGTCTGGTCTGTTTCCTCTCTTCTCTCTGTTTTGTCTGGTCTGTTTCCTCTCTTCTCTCTGTTTTGTCTGGTCTGTTTCCTCTCTTCTCTGTTTTGTCTGGTCTGTTTCCTCTCTTCTCTGTTTTGTCTGGTCTGTTTCCTCTTCTCTGTTTTGTCTGGTCTGTTTCCTCTCTTCTCTGTTTTGTCTGGTCTGTTTCCTCTCTTCTCTGTTTTGTCTGGTCTGTTTCCTCTCTTCTCTCTGTTTTGTCTGGTCTGTTTCCGCTCTTCTATGTTTTGTCTGGTCTGTTCCCTCTCTTCTCTCTGTTTTGTCTGGTCTGTTTCCTCTCTTCTATGTTTTGTCTGGTCTGTTTCCTCTCTTCTCTGTTTTGTCTGGTCTGTTTCCTCTCTCTTCTATGTTTTGTCTGGTCTGTTTCCTCTCTTCTCTGTTTTGTCTGGTCTGTTTCCTCTCTTCTCTGTTTTGTCTGGTCTGTTTCCTCTCTTCTCTCTGTTTTGTCCGGTCTGTTTCCTCTCTTCTCTCTGTTTTGTCTGGTCTGTTTCCTCTCTTCTCTCTGTTTTGTCTGGTCTGTTTCCTCTCTTCTCTGTTTTGTCTGGTCTGTTTCCTCTCTTCTCTGTTTTGTCTGGTCTGTTTCCTCTCTTCTCTGTTTTGTCTGGTCTGTTTCCTCTCTTCTCTGTTTTGTCTGGTCTCGTCTGTTGTTTTTCTCTCTCTTGCTCTTTCTTTCTCTCTTTCGCTGTCTGTCTCTCTTCTCTTGACTTTCTCTTATCTGTTTTTCTCTTTCTCTCTCTCTCTCTCTCTCTCTCTCTTTCATCACTCTCTTCTCTAGAACATTTTCCTGGGCGAGGACATCCGTAAGCAGCTTCCAAGAGAGTCCACAGAGTTTGATGACATCAACAGCAGCTGGAAGACTATCATGGACCGACTGAACAAGGACAACAACGCCCTGAGGGGAACACACCACCCAGGCACGCACACGCACACACACACACACACACACACACACACACACACACACACACACACACACACACACACACACACACACACACACACACACACACACACACACACACACACACACACACACACACACACACACACACACACACACACACACACACACACACACACACACACACACACACACACACACACACACACACACACACACACACACACCACCCAGGTACGGAAAGGGGGGAGGATGTTTTGTAACACACCAAGATTAGACACAGGATAGAGAGCAGCATGTGCAGTATTTTCTTCCAACCCAGCACTGACACCTTTTCAAATAATCATCTAATCATGGTCTTCACATTTTGACCATGGAAAGTCAATCAATTAAATGTATTTATGAAGCCCTTTTTACATCTGCCGATGTCACAGAGTGCTGTACAGAAACCCAGCCTAAAACCCCAAACAGCAAGCAACGCAGATATAGAAGCACAGTGGCTAGGAAAAACTCCCTAGAAAGGCCAGAACCTAGGAAGAAACATAGAGAGGAACCAGGCTATGAGGGGTGGCCAGTCCTCTTCTGGCTGTGGAGATTATAACAGAACAAGGCCAAGATGTTCAAATGTTCATAGATGACCAGCAGGGTCAGATAATAATAACCACAGTGGTTGTAGAGGGTGCAACAGGTCAGCACCTCAGGAGTAAATGTCAGTTGGCTTTTCATAGTCAATCATTCAGAGTTAGAGACAGCAGGTGCGGTAGAGAGAGAGTCGTAAACAGCAGGTCCGGGACAAGGTAGCACGTCCAGTTAACAGGTCAGGGTTCCATAGCCGCAGGCAGAACAGTTGAAACTGGAGCAGCAGCATGACCAGGTGGACTGAGGACAGCAACGAGTCATCAGGCCAGGTAGTCCTGAGGCATGGTCCTAGGGCTCAGGTCCTCCGAGAGAAGAGAGAGAGAAAGAGAGAGAGAGAAAGATAACGAGAGAATTAGAGGGAGCATACTTAAATTCACACAGGACAGCGGATCAGACATGAGAAATACTCCAGATATAACAGACTGACCCTAGCCCCCCAACACAAACTATTGCAACATAAATACTGAAGCCTGAGACAGGAGGGGTCGGGAGACACTGTGGCCCCGTCCGACTATACCCCCGGACAGGGCCAAACAGGCAGGATATTACCCCACCCACTTTGCCAAGGTACAGCCCCCACACCACTAGAGGGATATCAACTGACCACCAACCTACTACCCTGAGACAAGGCCGAGTATAGCCCACGAAGATCTCCCCCACGGCACGAACCCGAGGGGGGCGCCATCCCGGACAGGAAGACCACGACAGTGACTCAACCCACTGACGTGACGCACCCCTCCTAGGGACGGCATGGAAGAGCACCAGTAAGCCAGTGACTCAGCCCCGGTACTAGAGTTAGAGGCAGAGAATCCCAGTGGAGAGAGGGGAACCGGCCAGGCAGAGACAGCAAGGGCGATTCAACTCTCCAGTGCCTTTCCGTTCACCTTCACACCCCTGGGCCAGACTACACTCAAAGTCTCATTTGGTGTGCTAGTGCTGGGCTGGAACAAAACCAAAAAACTGCACACACACCGACCCACCATGAATGGTGAAATCCGAAACAAATGAAAGGCAACTCCCTCATATATCTCTTTCTCCTTCCCACAGGCCTGCCAGAGAAGCTGTCTGAGATGAACAACAAGCTGGAGGAGATCCAGAAGTCTCTGGACATGTACCTGGAGACCAAGCGCCAGATCTTCCCTCGGTTCTACTTCCTGTCCAACGACGACCTGCTGGAGATCCTGGGCCAGTCACGGCACCCCGAGGCCGTGCAGCCGCACCTCAAGAAGTGCTTCGACAACATCAAGAGCCTTCGCATGGGAAAGGTAGGCATACAGACAACGTCACATAGGGAGAGGTGCACACACGCATGTACGCACACACACACACACACACACACACTATCCAGGTGTCCTTGTCTGACTGTGTGTGTCTGTGTTTCTTCGTTTTGCTAGCTCTAACCCCAACAATGCAGTAATCAATAACAATACAATACTAGAAATAACAAGGTAGAACAAAAACACACAAGATATAAAAATAAGGAATAACAAGAACACAATACAGTAAGTAAGCATACTATATACAGGGTCAGTTCCAGTACCATATTTACAGCGATACTGGATCGATAGAGGTACAGGTGAGGGAAAAAAGTATTTGATCCCCTGCTGATTTTGTACGTTTGCCCACTGACAAAGAAATGATCAGTCTATATTTTTAATGGTAGGTTTATTTGAACAGTGAGAGACAGAATAACAACAAAAAAATCCAGAAAACCGCATGTGAAAAATGTTATAAATTGATTTGCATTTTAATGAGGGAAATAAGTATTTGACACCTCTGCAAAACATGACTTAGTACTTGGTGGCAAAACCCTTGTTGGCAATCACAGAGGTCAGACGTTTCTTGTAGTTGGCCACCAGGTGTGAGCACATCTCAGGAGGGATTTTGTCCCACTCCTCTTTGCAGATCTTCTCCAAGTCATTAAGGTTTCAAGGCTGACGTTTGGCAACTCCAACCTTCAGCTCCCTCCACAGATGTTCTATGGGATTAAGGTCTAGAGACTGGCTAGGCCACTCCAGGACCTTAATGTACTTCTTCTTGAGCCACTCCTTCCTTGGCCGTGTGTTTTGGGTCATTGTCATGCTGGAATACCCATCCACGACCCATTTTCAATGCCCTGGCTGAGGGAAGGAGGTTCTCACCCAAGATTTGACGGTACATGGCCCCGTCCATCGTCCCTTTGATGCGGTGAAGTTGTCCTGTCCCCTTAGCAGAAAAACAGCCCCAAAGCATAATGTTTCCACCTCCATGTTTGATGGTGGGCATGGTGTTCTTGGGGTCATAGGCAGCATTCCTCCTCCTCCAAACACGGCGAGTTCAGTTGATGCCAAAGCGCTCCATTTTGGTCTCATCTGACCACAACACTTTCACCCAGTTGTCCTCTGAATCATTCAGATGTTCATTGGCAAACTTCAGACGGGCATGTATATGTGCTTTCTTGGGCAGGGGGACCTTGCGGGGCGCTGCAGGATTTCAGTCCTTCACGGCGTAGTGTGTTACCAATTGTTTTCTTGGTGACTATGGTCCCAGCTGCCTTGAGATCATTGACAAGATCCTCCCGTGTAGTTCTGGGCTGATTCCTCACCGTTCTCATGATCATTGCAACTCCTCGAGGTAAGATCTTGCATGGAGCCCCAGGCCGAGGGAGATTGACAGTTCTTTTGTGTTTCTTCCATTTGTGAATAATCGCACCAACTGTTGTCACCTTCTCACCAAGCTGCTTGGCGATGGTCTTGTAGCCCATTCCAGCCTTGTGTAGGTCTACAATCTTGTCCCTGACATCCTTGGAGAGCTCTTTGGTCTTGGCCATGGTGGAGAGTTTGGAATCTGATTGATTGATTGCTTCTGTGGACAGGTGTCTTTTATACAGGTAACAAGCTGAGATTAGGAGCACTCGTTACCTGTATAAAAGACACCTGGGAGCCAGAAATCTTTCTGATTGAGAGGGGGTCAAATACTTATTTCCCTCATTAAAATGCAATTCCATTTATAACATTTTTCACATGCGTTTTTCTGGATTTCTTTGTTGTTATTCTGTCTCTCACTGTTCAAATAAACCTACCATTAAAATTATAGACTGATCATTTCTTTGTCAGTGGGCAAACGTACAAAATCAGCAGGGGATCAAATACTTTTTTCCCTCACTGTAGATATGTATAGGGGTAAGGTGACTAGGCATCAGCATATATGTTATATATATATATATAACAGAGTAGCAGCAGCGTATATGATGATTGTGTGTGTGTGTGCGTGTGCGTGTGCGTGTGCGTGTTCGTGTCCGTGTCCGTGTCCGTGTCCAGGTTGGGACCAGCAGTGCTAAGTCTGAGGCCAGTGGGATGTTTTCAGCAGAGGGAGAGTTCGTGGAGTTCAGCCACCCTGTGCTGCTGGAGGGCCCTGTGGAGGTTCCAACACTCTCTCACCTGCTACCTGCACACCTACAGTCTGTTCATTGACTGATACTGGCTATTCACTCAAACTTAATAACCAGAAGAGTCGTGCATTTTGGTATTTTTATTGTCTTATACTTGCTGCGTCTGTCAATATGTGTTTTTCTGATCTGTGTGTGTGTGTGTGTGTGTGCGCGTGCGTCTGTGTGTGTGTGCAGGCCTGGCTGTGTGACGTGGAGAGGACCATGCGCTGGACATTGAAGGACTCTCTGAAGAACTGTCGCCTGGCCCTGAAGAAGATGACTGGGAAGAGAGACAAATGGGTCAAAGACTGGCCTGGACAGGTCTCGCTCTCTCTCTTTCTCTCTCTTTCTCTCTCTCTCTCTCTCTCTCTGTGCTCAAATGTTTATCCTCCGTCCCTCACTGTGAATGTCAGTCCTTATTGAACATTCTCGTTGTCTCTCTCTGTGCCTTCTGACGCTACAAAATGGACACCAAAGTTTGGAACTTTGAACTTCATTGCTGTATCCCTCCTGTCCAGATGCTGATCACAGCCAGTCAGATCCAGTGGACCGCTGACGTCACCAAGTCTCTGATCACCGGCAAGGAGAGGGCCGACAAGTCTGCCCTCAAGTCCTTGAAGAAGAAACAGGTCAGAGAGAGAGAGAGAGAGAACGGCAGCACTCTGTTAACAATAAGACATTATGAGTGGTGAAACTCGACTGCTCAAAGTAGACGCCAACAGTATGAGTGATGAGGAAGTGCAGTAGAGCAGGCCCTGTCTCCGTCCCTCCACCAAGAATTAACCAGGGACCCAATGCTCTTTAACCGTTGACCCTTTGTCCCTGCCCGTCAGGTGTCCATGCTGCACCGTTACTCCGACGCCATCCGGGGGGAACCTGTCTAAGATCCTGCGGCTGAAGATCGTTGCGCTGGTCACCGTGGAGGTGCACGACCGCGACGTCATCGACAAGCTGGCGAAGACGGGCTGCAACGACGTCAATGCCTTCGACTGGCTCTGCCAGCTGCGCCTCTACTGGGAGAAGGTACGGAGAGGGGGAGGAAAGGAAGAGGAGAGGAGAGGAGAGGGGGAGGTCAGGAGGAGGTGAGGAAAGGAGAGGGGGGAGGTCAGGAGGAGGTTAGGATAGGGGGATGAGAAGAGGAGTAAGTGGCCTTCGACTGGCTCTGCCAGCTCCTCTACTGGGAGACGGTACGGAGAGAGGCGTGAGAGGAGGTAGAATAGAAAGCAGGAAGAGGGATGAAAGTGAAGAGGTAGATCAAGTTTGATTCTAAACTTTTCTCTCTCTCTGTTCATAGGAAGTGGATGACTGTATCATCAGGCAGACCAACACACACTTCCAGTACAGCTATGAGTACCTGGGTAACTCTGGACGACTGGTCATCACCCCACTCACTGACAGGTAAACACTAGCATCAGCCCAGGACCTCACAGTAAAGAGATAGTGGCCACATCTCAGAGTTCACACTAGCTATTCCCTAGATCAGTGGTTGTCATCCTCTCCTCGGAGACCCCCAGACGATTCACAATTTTTCTGCAGCCTTGAACTATCTCACCTGATTTCCCCAAATTAATCAAATTTGATTTGTCACATGCGCTGAATACAGCAGGTGTAGACCTTACTGTGAAGTGATTACTGACAAGCCCTTAACCAACAATGCAGAGGTTTTCGTTAAAGTAAGTAAGAAAATATTTGCGAAAAAAAGATATAAAAATGTAATAATTAAGGGTTGATGATTAGTTGACAAGTTGAATCAGGTGTGCTAGCTCTGGAAGAGATCAAATATATGAAACGGCTGGGGTTTATATTATATTAGAAACTGGGTGGTTTGAGTGCTTAATGCTGATTGGCTGACAGTTGTGCTATATCAGACCGTATACTATGGGCATGACAAACATAATTACATTGGTAACCAGTTCATCATAGCAATAAGTCACCTCAGGGGTTTGTGCGTTGCGTCGTGCATAAGAACAGGCCTTAGCCGTGGTATATTGGCCATGTACCACACCTCCTCTGGCCTTATTGCTTAAGTGCACTATTTTTCAGTTGTCTCTGCCAAATTCCAGCACCTTGAAGAAGCTGCTGTGCCCAGCGCTTGTCTTACTCCCTCCCCCATCTCTCTCCCTCTCTCATCTTCCAGGTGTTATATGACCCTGACCACAGCCCTCCACCTCCACCGGGGGGGCTCTCCTAAAGGTCCAGCAGGGACAGGGAAGACTGAGACGGTCAAGGACCTGGGCAAGGCTATGGGCATGTACGTCATCGTGGTCAACTGCTCCGATGGAATGGACTTCAAGTCCATGGGACGTATGTACTCTGGACTGGCTCAGGTAATGGACCGTGAAGAAACAGATGCACCCTTACGTTATTAGGATGGTTTCCCAGAGCCTAAGTCCTAAGACTAAGACTAGACTAAGAATCATGTCCGTCTTAGGTGCTTCTTAGTGAAGAACTAGGCTTAATCTGTGTCTGAAAACAGCCAGCGCAGTTCATCTTAGGTAATGCATATCCATTGAAAGTCTTGAATGGGTAATGCACTTAAATCAGTGTTGTACAGCAACACAACTGACCTTTCAGGTAACACATCGTTATACATAGCACTGTTGAAGATAATGCCCGGGCTAAAATCATTTGTGTGTGTCTCTAGACGGGTGCGTGGGGCTGTTTTGATGAGTTTAATCGTATCAACATTGAGGTGTTGTCAGTGGTGGCTCAGCAGATCCTGTCCATCCTGTCTGCTCTGTCTGCTGGAGCCACCAGCTTCATCTTTGAAGGACGAGAGATCCGCCTGGTCTGGTCCTGTGGTATCTTCATCACCATGAACCCCGGTACAGTAATTTCACATATCTGTGCATACATAAAACTATAGTATTGAGAAATGTCTCATTGATATCCATTCAGGATTCAGGATTTACATTTCAGTCATTTAGAAGATGCTCTTATCCAGGGCGACTTACAGTTAGTGCATTCATCTTAAGATAGCTAGGTGGGACAATCCCATATCACAGTCAGAGAAAGTACATTTTTCCTCAATAAAGTAGCAATCAGAACTAGTAAGGGGGAAAGAGTCGAGTGCGAGTGTTAGTTCACTAAAGCTTTTAAAAAATATATATTATTTAGGCTTACTCCAAGTTAGAATCACAGTCACATTTCTAAAACTGATTTAGTGTGTGTTAGAGAGAAGGGGAATGAGAGGGGGAGAATGAGTGGAAGGGGAGACATAGAAAGGGGATAGAGCGAGAGAGAGATCATGTGTTAATAAGTGTTCTCTCCGTCTCCAGGTTATGCCGGTCGTACAGAGCTGCCTGACAACTTGAAGTCCATGTTCAGGCCCATTTCCATGGTGGTACCAGACTCCACCCTCATCGCTGAGATCACTCTGTTCGGAGAGTAGGATTCAACAACTGCAAGGTAATAAAGTACAGAGGGAGGGAGGGAGGATGGAGGGAGGAATGGTGGGAGGAATGGTGGGATGGAGGGAGGGACGGAGGGAGGGAGGAATAGAGGGAGGAATGGAGGGAGGGAGGAATAGAGGAGGGAGGGAGGGAGGGAGGGAGGAATGGAGGGAGGGAGGGAGGAATGGAGTGAGGGAGGAATGGAGGGAGGGAGGGAGGAATGGTGGGAGGGAGGGAGGAATGGAGGGAGGAATGGAGGGAGGGAGGGATGGTGGGAGGGAGGAATGGTGGGAGGGAGGAATGGAGGGAGGGAGGGAGGAATGGTGGGAGGGAGGGAGGAATGGAGGGAGGGAGGGATGGAGGGAGGGAGGGAGGAATGGTGGGAGGGAGGGAGGAATGGAGGGAGGGAGGAATGGAGGGAGGAATGGTGGGAGGGAGGAATGGAGGGAGGGAGGAATGGAGGGAGGGAGGAATGGAGGGAGGAATGGTGGGAGGGAGGAATGGTGGGAGGGAGGAAGTGACAGAGACCTTTATGTTGAAGGTAATAATACTACGTTAATGACCGTTTCAGACCTTGATGTTGCTTCTGACTGCCTGAAGAGTATTTCCTGACCATAGGGCCTAGAGTTTGTCCTGCTCACAGAAAGCCCTGGAAAAACTCCTGGCCCTAACTATGATACTACAAGATAGTACTGTAATGTATACTATTTCACTGTGTCTGAAAAACCTACTTGCCCACTGTGTCTGTTAACTAAATGAACAAGATATTCATATGCCATATAAGTTTGTCAGTTTAATGAATTGCACTGGCGGTAGGTATATATTCATCACTGTTCGCTCGTAATGCGTGGTGGTTTCTAAAGAATATATTGTAGAATTATCACTGGCGCGTTAATGAAATATAGACGTTTCTTTTATGTTGAGAACGAAGCAATCATCAGATGAGATTGAGTTCCCATGGCACTGAAGGATAGATATAGATGCATATCATCAAATCAATCTGGTGGATATTGCATTTACTGTCTCCGCTACGCTGCTTCTCACAAATCTGATGTCACAGGATATGGATTTTACTCTACATGACGATGACACACAGACATGAATTAGGAACGAACGCACAAGTGTTTCTGCTGCATTCTTTTAGCTGTGGCGCTGTGCCACGGGAAAATACATTTTTGAACATCGTAGTATTTCTACTAGGGTTGTCAAAACGATTACAACAATTCATTGAGTTAATTGCATGGTTTTCTGTGCGATTAACTCAATGAATGCCTTTTTAATAAAAAAATCCTAAATAAAGATGTTTAAATAAAAATAATAACATCACACTGGGTTGTAGGTATAACATCTTTTGAAAATAGGGGAAGAAATCAGAAAATAAACTGTATTCTAAGACAAAAACAACAGATCAGTTCATGTAAAATATCATACAGCTATTAGATTTAGCCGAGGCTACTGATCCATGTTCTTCGACATGAACTAATGTAGTCATCCAGGCTGAATCACATCCGGTCGTGATTGGGAGTCCCGTAGGGCGGCTCACATTTGGCCCAGCGTCGTCCGGGTTTGGCTGGGGCAGGCCGTCATTGTAAATAAGAATTCTTAACTGGCTTGCCTAGTTAAATAAAGGTACAAAAAAATTATAATATATATATATATTGTCACAAGCTGCTACTTGTAGAATTGGGATCGTTGAGACCCACCACAAAATTTGAAATTGTGTTTTTTATATCGGATAAAAGTAGACACAGAGCTAGAAAATGGTACACTATACAGTATATACAAAAGTATGTGGACACCCATTCAAATTAGTGGATTTGGCTACTTCAGCCACAGCCGTTGCTGACAGGTGTATAAAATCGAGCACACAGCCATGGAATCTCCATAGACAAACATTAGCAGTAGAATGGCCCTATTGAAGAGCTCAGTGACTTTCAACGTGGCAACGTCATAGGATGTCACCTTTCCAACAATCAGTTTGTCAAATTTTTGCCCTGCTAGAGCTGCCCTGGTCAACTGTAAGTGCTGTTATTGTGAAGTGGAAACGTCTAGGAGCAACAACGGCTTAGCTACGAAGTGCTAGGCCACACAAGCTCACAGAACGGGGCCTCCGAGTACTGAAGCGCGTAGCGAGTAAAAATTGTCTGTCCTCGGGTGCAACACCAATGCATAGTGCCAACTGTAAAGACTGGTGGAGGAGGAATAATGGTCTGGGGCTGTTTTTCCTGGTTTGGCTAGGCCCCTTAGTTCCAGTGAAAGGAAATCTTAACGCTACAGCATACAATGACATTCTAGACCAGGTATTCACAAACTGGGGTACATGTTTTTTTCCCTTCACATTTTCAAACAGTCTTTTTATATTTTCCAACAGGTGAGTTTTTTTTTTTTTTTGTCGCCTGAGTAGCCTCGTTTCACTGCCCACTTGTTTTTGGAACCATCTAGTGTTCAGGGAAATAACAACACAATGTCAAATACAGGTAGGCTAGTCAAATAATTAACCTCCAATCACACTAACCGTTACTCTCTGGCGGGAATTCCATTAACTGTCCGTATGTAGCCAAACATAGCTGCTGCTCACAACTCGATGAAACCTTCACTCTTGTGCAGACATTTAGAAACAAAACATGCCAATTTAAAAAAAAAAAGCCATGTGAGTGTTGATTTTTTTTTTAAACACCTTTGGGATGAATTGGAACGCCGACTGTAAGCCAGGCCTAATCGCCCAATTTCAGTGCCCGACCTCACTAATGCTCTTGTGGCTGAATGGAAGTAGTAAAAATATACTTGATCTAGTCCTTGGCCTATATCCTAATGTGACTTTGGTGCAGGTAGTGCCTCATACTAGCATCTGGAGTAATATGATCAAATTTGTGGGTTCTAGTCAAGATTCTAACAGCCGTGTTTAGCACTAACTGAAGTGTATTTAGTGCTTTATCCGGGTAGCCGGAAAGTAAAGCATTGCAGTAGTCTAACCTAGAAGTTACAAACGCATGGATTAACTTTTCTGCATAATTTTTGGACAGAAAGTTTCAGATTTTTAACAATGTTTTTTTTAACAAGGTCCAGAGTAACGCCAAGGTCATTCACAGTTTTACTTGAGATGACTGTACAACCATCAAGATTAATTGTCAGATTCAACAGAAGATCTCTTTGTTTCTTGGGACCTAGAACTAGCATCTCTGTTTTGTTTAAAAGTTTAAAAGTAGAACATTTTCCGCCATCCACTTCCTTATGTCTGAAACACAGGCTTCCAGGGAGGGCAATTTTGGGGCTTCACCATGTTTAATCAAATTGTACAGCTGTGTGTCATCCGTATAGCAGTTAAAAGTTAACATTATGTTTCCCGAATGACATCACCAAGTGGTAAAATATATAGTGAAAACAATAGTGGTCCCAAAACAGAGCCTTGAGGACAAACCATCCACAGAGACAAACTGATATCTTTCCGACAGATAAGATCTAAGCCAGGCCAGAACTTGTCCATGTAGACCAATTTGGGTTTCCAATCTCTCCAAAAGAATGTGGTGATCGATGGTATCAAAAGCAGCACTAAGGTCTAGGAGCATGAGGACAGTTGCAGAGCCTCGGTCTGACGCCATTAAAAGGTCATTTACCACCTTCACAAGTGCAGTCTCAGTGCTATGATGGGGTCTAAAACCAGACTGAAGCGTTTCGTATACATTGTTTGTCTTCAGGAAGGCAGTGAGTTGCTGCGCAACAGCTTTTTCTAACATTTTTGAGAGGAATGGAAGATTCGATATAGGCCGATAATTTTTTTATGTTTTCTGGGTCAAGGTTTGGCTTTTTCAAGAGAGGCTTTATTACTGCCAGTTTTAGTGAGTTTGGTACACATCCTGTGGATAGAGAGCCATTTATTATGTTCAACATAGGAGGGCCAAGCACAGGAAGCAGCTCTTTCAGTAGTTTAGTTGGAATAGGGTCCAGTATGCAGCTTGAAGGTTTAGAGGCCATGATTATTTTCATCAATGTGTCAAGAGATATGGTACTAAAATACTTGAGTGTCTCTCTTGATTTTATGTCCTGGCAAAGTTGTGTGGACTCAGGACAACTGAGCTTTGGAGGAATACGCAGATTTAAAGAGGAGTCCGTAATTTGCTTTCTAATGATCATGATCTTTTCCTCAAAGAAGTTCATGAATGAATCACCTCTAAAGTGAAAGCCACCCTCTCTTGGGGAATGCTGCTTTTTAGTTAGCTTTGCAACAGTATCAAAAAGAAATTTTGGATTGTTCTTATTTTCCTCAATTAACTTGGAAAAATAGGATGATCGAGCAGCAGTGAGGGCTCTTCGATACTGCACGGTACTGTCTTTCCAAGCTAGTCGGAAGACTTACAGTTTGGTGTGGCGCCATTTCCGTTCCAATTTTCTGGAAGCTCGCTTCAGAGCTCGGGTATTTTCTGTATACCAGGGAGCTAGTTTTATATGGCAAATGTTTTTTGTTTTTAGGGGTGCGACTGCATCTAGGGTATTGCGCAAGGTTACATTGAGTTCCTCATTTAGGTGGTTAACTGATTTTTGTACTCTGACGTCCTTGGGTAGGTGGAAGGATTCTGGAAGGGCATCTAGGAATCTTTGGGTTGTCCGAGAATTTATAGCACGACTTTTGATGATCCTTGGTTGGGGTCTGAGCAGATTATTTGTTGCGATTTCAAACGTAATAAAATGGTGGTCCGATAGTCCAGGATTATGAGGAAAAACATTAAGATCCACAACATTTATTCCACGGGACAAAACTAGGTCCAGAGTATGACTGTGGCAGTAAGTAGGTCCGGAGACAAAACCGATAGAGTCAATGATGGCTCCAGCCTTTTGGAGTGGGTCTGTGGACTTTTCCATGTGAATATTAAAGTCACCAAAAATTAGAATATTGTCTGCCATGACTACAAGGTCCGATAGGAACTCAGTGAGGAACGTTGTATACGGCCCAGGAGGCCTGTAAACAGTAGCTATAAAAAGTGATTGAGTAGGCTGCATAGATTTCATGACTAGAAGCTCAAAAGACGAAAACATAGGTTTTTTGGTTTTTGTAAATAGAAATTTGCTATCGTAAATGTTAGCAACACCTCCACCTTTGCGGGAAGCACAGGGGATATGGTCACTAGTGTAACCAGGAGGTGAGGCCTCATTTAACACAGTAAATTCATCAGGCTTAAGCCATGTTTCAGTCAGGCCAATCACATCAAGATTATGATCAGTGATTACTTAATTGACTATAACTGCCTTGGAAGTGAGGGATCTAACATTAAGTAGCCCCATTTTGAGATGTGAGGTATCACAATCTCTTTCAGTAATGGCAGGAATGGAAGAGGTCTTTATTGTAGTGAGATTGCTAAGGCGAACACCGCCATGTTTAGTTTTGCCCAGCCTAGGTCGAGGCACAGACACAGTCTCAATAGGGATAGCTGAGCTGACTACACTGACTGTGCTAGTGGCAGACTCCACTAAGCTGGCTGGCTGGCTAACAGCCTGCTGCCTAGCCTGCACCCTATCTCATTGTGAAGCTAGAGGAGTTAGAGCCCTGTCTATGTTCGTAGATAAGATGAGAGCACCACTCCAGCTAGGATGGAGTCTGTCACTCCTCAACAGGCCAGGCTTGGTCCTGTTTGTGGGTGAGTCCGAGAAAGAGGGCCAGTTATCTACAAAGTCTATCTTTTGTGTGGGGCAGAAAACAGTTTTCAAACAGCGATTGACCCGACACTACCCGGTGAAATGCAAGGCGCCAAATTCAAAATCCAAAAGTTTAATTATTAAACATTCATCAATATACAAGTGTTGCATAGTCATCAAAAGCTCTGCTTCTTGGCAATATCACAGCATTGTCAGATTTCAAAAAGGCTTTACGGCGAAAGCACAACATTTGATTGTTTGAGGGTAGACATGTACAGTTGAAGTCGGAAGTTTACATACACCTTAGCCAAATACATTTAAACTCAGGTTTTCACAATTCCTGACATTTAATTCTAGTAAAAATGCCCTGTCTTAGGTCAGTTAGGATCACCACTTTATTTAAAGAATGTGAAATGTCAGAATAATAGTAGAGAGAATGATTTATTTCAGCTTTTATTTCTTTCATCACATTCCCAGTGGGTCAGACGTTTACATACACTCAGTTAGTATTTGGTAGCATTGCCTTTAAATTGTTTAACTTGGGTCAAACGTTTCGGATAGTTCACATGAATTTTGGCCCATTCCTCCTGACAGAGCTGGTGTAACTGAGTCAGGTTTGTAGGCCTCCTTGCTCGCACACGCTTTTTCAGTTCTGCCCACAAATGTTCTATAGGATTGAGGTCAGGGCTTTGTGATGTCCACTCCAATACCTTGACTTTGTTATCCTTAAGCCATTTTGCCACAACTTTGGTAGTATGCTTGGGGCCATTGTCCATTTGGAAGACCCATTTGCGACCAAGCTTTAACTTCATGACTGATGTCTTGAGATGTTGCTTCAATATATCCCTCCTCATGATGCCATCTATTTTGTGAAGTGCACCAGTCCCTCCTGCAGCAAAGCACCCCCACAACATGATGCTGCCAACCCCGTGCTTCACGGTCGGGATGGTGTTCTTCGGCTTGCAAGCCTCCCCCTTTTTCCTCCAAACATAACGATGGTCATTATGGCCAAACAGTTCTATTTTTGTTTCATCAGACCAGAGGACATAAAAAAGTACGATCACCATAAAAAAAGTAAGATCTTTGTCCCCATGTGCAGTTGCAAATCGTAGTCTGGCTTTTTTATGGTGGTTTTGGAGCAGTGGCTTCTTCCTTGCTGAGCAGCCTTTCAGGTTATGTCGATATAGGACTCGTTTTACTGTGGATATAGATACTTTTGTACCTGTTTCCTCCAGCATCTTCACAAGGTCCTTTGCTGTTGTTCTGGGATTGATTTGCACTTTTTGCACCAAAGTACATTCATCTCTAGGAGACAGAACGCGTCTCCTTCCTGAGCGGTATGACGGATGCGTGGTCCCATGGTGTTTATACTTGTGTACTATTGTTTGAACAGATGAACGTGGTACCTTCAGGCATTTGTAAATTGCTCCCAAGGATGAACCAGACTTGTGGAGGTGTACAATTGTTTTTCTGAGGTCTTGGCTGATTTCTTTAGATTTTCCCATGATGTCAAGCAACGAGACACTGAGTTTGAAGGTAGGCCTTGAAATACATCCACAGGTACACCTCCAATTGACTCAAATAATTTCAATTAGCCTATCAGAAGCTTCTAAAGCCATGACATCATTTTCTGGAATTTTCCAAGCTGTTTAAAGGCCCAGTCAACTTAGTGTATGTCATCTTCTGACCCACTGGAATTGTGACACAGTGAATTGTAAGTGAAATAATCTGTCTGTAAACAATTATTGGAAAAATGTATTGTGTCATGCACAAAGTAGATGTCCTAACCGACTTGCCAAAACTATAGTTTGTTAACAAGAAATTTGTGGAGTGGTTGAAAAACAAGTTTTAATGACTCCAACCTAAGTGTATGTACATTTCCGACTTCAACTGTAGGTAGCTAGCTAGCTAAACAATGAACCATAATCCCAACCCATGCACTATGCATGAATCTGCAGGTAGCTAAAGCTAACCAAATAGGTTCAATGTTAGCTAGCTAGATAACATTAGGCTATAACTAGCATTTCAAATGGCTTTCTAAGATACAAATAATATTACTACACAGATCATTCACTTAACGTTAGCCAGCGAGCCAGCCAGCTAACTTTAGCTAGCTAGCGAATAGTACGCTTTAACTTGCATTGAAAACGACTTTCTGACAAAATAAGAAAGATATGTATCTGAAAATGTAGCTAGACTGGTATACATGATAAATGCTTCTACCTCTCTGTCATGGATGCCATGGTTGCCCTTAGTTTGAAGATGTTTTATACAACAGCCTTCTATGTTCTTTTTTTGACTCCCTCCGCATTTGCATAATCTCTTTGCTTCCACCAGGCATTCCACTGATTTTAAATTAATTTTGTGACAACAGCATTGTTGATCGCCGTTTCTTCCCCATCACTGTCATCAGAAGCCTCTACAATGTCTGGTTCAATGAAAATGTTTCTACCTAAATCAGGGATTTCCTCATCAACTGATTCATTTCAGAGTCAGAGAGAGTCAGCATGCCACACTCGTCCTCCAGAAAGTAGTCCATTACAACGTTTTCCCACTGATCTGTGTCGATAGCGCCTGTTAAATTCAGGGCAACAATGTTGAGAGCAGTAGCAACACTTTTGAAGTTCTTCACGAAAGCTGCAGTAGAAAGGATGATCTGCACGTACTGAGCAGCTCATGTTATAGACAGAAGCCTGCTACACGGCAGACCAATCCAAACTCATGTCTCGGCATGTCCAGGCCATCCATTATCTCAGCCAATCATGGCTAGCGGGAAGGTTCCTGTGTTTTTCCGTGGCTAAACCAACTAGGCTCGTAATTTAACAATTTTATTGGTGTGTACAGATGGCATACAAACTTGTTATTAAGGCACATGAAAGTTCACATCTTCCAGAAGGCATTTCTGCCGAAAAACGCATAAAAAAACATTTATAATGTTCGAATGCCTCTCCTGTGAAATAGTGATGTGCGACATATGCCTAGCTTCCTGAAAAGGGTCACATTTGCTTAAATCTTAGCTAAATGGAATGGATGTCCTGTTCTGAATAAAATCATTGTGGGAAATTAGACTTGAATCAAAATGCATTCAGCCATGGCATTGTAAACATTCTCATTTGGTTAGCTAGCTAGTGTTAGCATAACTAGCTAGCCACTGTGCAAATAAGGTTTTTGCTATCTAAAGAAACGCCTGGGAATGTGTTTATGATTGAACCTTCTGTAAGTTTTCCTTCAAAATTGTTGCTCAAAGCTGTGTGCGTAGTGGATGTTTAAGCACCACAAGAGAGACAGACGGCTGTACAGCAGCTGCTAGCGGCAGAGACTGAGAGGGCGTTGGACCGGTAACTGTAACGTGTCAACTTTTGACTGCCCTAATTTCTACCAAACAAACTTTCAATTGGTTATGCACATTCGCCTTTCCTTGCTAAATAGATCTTCTGTCCGGGTACGCCACCGTTCTAAAGGTTATCTCGCTCTTTGTGCCACTGTGGCAGCCAGAGACCAAAGCTGCTTGCGTGCAAAAGACAGTGGCCTTGAGACACTGGAGAGACCCGGGGGCACAGAGACAGCGAGCCAGTCACTGGTACTGAATAAATAAAAAAATAATACATGTAACCTTTATTTAACTAAGCAAGTCAGTTAAGAACAAATTCTTTACAATGACGGCCTACCAGGGAACAGTCTTGCTCAGGGGCAGAACAACAGATTGTTTACCTTGTCAGCTCGGGGATTCGATCCAGCAACCTTTTGAATAAGTATCAACTAGTGACGTAGAACAGTTCAACTTCTTGCAATTCTACACATTTTGCCATGGGCAGAGAGAAAAACCCTGGAACGCACAAACACACACAGACACACACACACAGATACAGGAAGGAATGTGCATACACACACACACACACTTACAGGAATGAACAATAGCACACACACACACACACGCTGCCTTGTGCTCTGAGATGAGTGTCAGTGGGATTTGGAGCGCGGCCAGGATGTTATGGGATTATCTACAGTGGGACTCCTATTGAATCGGATGAAGGCATGGAATCATGGCACACACACACACAGATCTCTGGGACAAGAGCCGGAGCAGGATTAATGCTGACTCACAGGGGGGTTGTGTGTGTGTGTGCTTGCTTCTGCAGCGTGTGTTTAACAAGATTCTAATTCACTTCTGCACCAGAGTACCCTCCCAGTCCCACCCGCGCTTCAATAACAACCTATACCACACCCCTGAGGCTTCAATACCAACACACGCACACAGACACTCCAAACTTTCACTACACTTACCGATGACACCCTTTGTTAACCCCCTAGAGTCGATGTCCGCGCCCCCTTTATTAGCATAATAATAAAAAATATCCATAAAAATCCATCAGTTTAAGCTAGAGATATCTTTTTTTTTTTTGCATTGGATGCGTCTCAATCCACTGCGTCCGCAGATGTCGCGCTTCCACATCTGCAGTGAAAGGTGACAGAGATAGAGATGTGTTTCTGCAGTGAAAGGTGACAGAGATAGAGATGTGTTTCTGCAGTGAAAGGTGACAGAGATAGAGATGTGTTTCTGCAGTGAAAGGTGCCAGAGATAGAGATGTGTTTCTGCAGTGAAAGGTGCCAGAGATAGAGATGTGTTTCTGCAGTGAAAGGTGACAGAGCTAGAGATGTGTTTCTGCAGTGAAAGGTGACAGAGATAGAGATGTGTTTCTGCAGTGAAAGGTGCCAGAGATAGAGATGTGTTTCTGCAGTGAAAGGTGCCAGAGATAGAGATGTGTTTCTGCAGTGAAAGGTGACAGAGATAGAGATGTGTTTCTGCAGTGAAAGGTGCCAGAGATAGAGATGTGTTTCTGCAGTGAAAGGTGACAGAGCTAGAGATGTGTTTCTACAGTGAAAGGTGCCAGAGATAGAGATGTGTTTCTGCAGTGAAAGGTGACAGAGCTAGAGATGTGTTTCTGCAGTGAAAGGTGACAGAGATAGAGATGTGTTTCTGCAGTGAAAGGTGCCAGAGATAGAGATGTGTTTCTGCAGTGAAAGGTGACAGAGCTAGAGATGTGTTTCTGCAGTGAAAGGTGACAGAGATAGAGATGTGTTTCTGCAGTGAAAGGTGCCAGAGATAGAGATGTGTTTCTGCAGTGAAAGGTGACAGAGCTAGAGATGTGTTTCTGCAGTGAAAGGTGCCAGAGATAGAGATGTGTTTCTGCAGTGAAAGGTGACAGAGCTAGAGATGTGTTTCTGCAGTGAAAGGTGACAGAGATAGAGATGTGTTTCTGCAGTGAAAGGTGACAGAGATAGAGATGTGTTTCTGCAGTGAAAGATGACAGAGCTAGAGCGGTATTTGCCATACCATGAGACATCCCGGAAATCAGTCTTCTCACAAAATCATCTGTAGCATCCGAACGATTTGGCCTACAAACTATTGTGACCCCTCGATGGTGTTCTCCGTTTTGCTCTACAAGCGTCTTGGGACTCGTCTGAAGTCGGTACTGCCAACTTCTGTCTGTAGCATTTCTATGAAATATTTTTTCATATTAATGAAAAAAATATCAAAATCAAATAGCTAAATGATCCTTGGTATGACATTCTTAAAAAATATCCATATAGTTTAGTAGAACCCCCTCCCGGCTTAGACTGTTATGGGTTAACCTTTATCAAACTTCTCAAACACCCTCCCCATCCACACACAGGCACACACGCCCCAAACAGCAGGGGTGTGTGGTCTCCTGTGGGGAACAGTAATTAGCTGCCAGAGAAAGAATAGGGGGTGTTAACTGAACACTACAAATAACAGCAGATGAACAAGAGGTGGGAAAGAGACCAGAACACAACACAGCCACTCTAGCCCTGGCACAGAGGGAGGGAACAAGGGAGAGATGGAGAGAGAGAGAGACGAAGGGATGGTGAGAAGGTGGAGGATAGGGAAATATGTAGAAATGGAGGGAGGGAGGAGATACAGTCCGACGGAGAGAGACCGGGACTGGAGAGAGGAAAGAAGAGAGTGACAGGCTGTTCACGCCTACTTTAAACCACTAACACCCCAATGCCAGCTGAACCCAGGCCAACATACACACACCTCAGGTCCCCTTGCTACACCCACACACACACACACACACCCTCTCACTGCATGTGTGTCAAAGAGATATTGCCCCTGTCCCTGATGGGGTGCTGCCATCACCATCACCATCACCATCAGCGCCAAGCAGAAATAACCACTATCTGCTGGCATGGGGCTTTTTGGCCTAGGTGTTTGGCCTACTTTGGTCTGCTTTGGCCTGTTTTGAGAGTGCGGAGCATATTCTGTATTCTGTGAGCTGGAACAGACAGGAAAGAGGATTTGCTTCCCGTGAGCCCATCGTCTGCTCTGCCTAGCATGACAACGCTGTGTGTGTGTGTGTGCCTGAGCGTATGCATTTGCGTGTGTGTGTGTTTGTGTGTGTGTGTTTGCGTAACTGTGTGCATGAGTGATTGTGTGCCACTGAAGTGCATGAAGGGAGAAGTGATGAGAACAAGCTGACATGGTAACCCAGGAGCCCTCCATACTCTCTTACAGACACACACACTCACACACACACTCACACTCACACTACATTACAGTAATGTACACTCACTATCTTCCTCATTGGATATAAGAGCAACGTCAACTTACCAACATTACGACCAGGAATACGACTTTCCCAAAGAGGATTCTTGGTTTGTTAACCCAAACACAACAATAGACTGGATAGCACCCGGCGACTCAAAGCAACGGCGGCGCCGGAGAAGAGGGAAACGCGGCGGTCTTTTGGTCAAGCTACGTCGACGGGCGCATCGTGCACCTCTCCCGAGTATTTTAATCGCCAATGTACAGTCTCTTGACAACAAAGTAGACAAAATCAGATCAAGGGTTGCCTTTCAGAGAGACATCCGAGACTGCAACGTTCTTTGCTTCACGGAAACATGGCTCACTCAGGACACGTTATCGGAGTCGGTACAGCCACCTGGTTTCTCCACGCATCGCGCCGACAGAAACAAACATCTCTCTGGTAAGAAGAAGGGCGGGGTGTGTGTCTTATGATTAACGAGGCGTGGTGTGATCATAACAACATACAGGAACTCAAGTCCTTTTGTTCACCTGACATAGAATTCATTACAATCAAATGCCGACCGCATTATCTACCAAGAGAATTCTCCTCGATTATAATCACAGCCGTGTACATCCCCCCTCAAGCTGATACATCAACGGCACTGAAAGAAATTCATCGGACTCTATGTAAACTGGAAACCACATATCCTGAGGCTGCATTTATTGTGGCTGGGGATTTTAATAAGGCTAATTTAAGAACAAGGCTCCCGAAATTTTACCAGCATATCGAATGTGCCACCCGGGCTGGTAAAATCCTGGACCACTGTTATTCCAACTTCCGTGATGCATACAAGGCTATTCTCCGCCCTCCTTTCGGCAAGTCTGACCATGACTCCATTTTGTTGCTCCCAGCCTACAAACAGAAACTAAAACAGGAAACGCCCGTTCTCAGGTCTGTTCAACGCTGGTCCGACCAATCTGATTCCATGCTGCAAGATTGCTTGAGCACGTGGACTGGGATATGTTCGGATAGCATCTGACAACAACATTGATGTATACGCTGATTCGGTGAGCGAGTTTATTAGCAAGTGCATTGGTGATGTTGTACCCATAGCAAATATCAAAACCTTCCCTAACCAGAAACCGTGGATTGATGGCAGCATTCGCAAGAAACTGAAAGCGAACCACTGCTTTTAACCAGGGTAAGGCTACCGGAAACATGACTGAATACAAACAGTGTAGCTATTCCCTCCGCAAGGCAATCAAACAAGCTAAGCGTCAATATAGAGACAAAGTAGAGTCACAATTCAATGGCTCAGACACAAGAGGAATGTGGCAGGGTCTACAGTCAATCACGGACTACAAAAAGAAAACCAGCCCGTCGCGGACCATGACGTCCTGCTCCCAGACAAACTAAACAACTTCTTTGCTCGCTTTGAGGACAATACAGTGCCACCGACACGGCCCGCTACCAAAACCTGCGGGCTCACCTTCACCGCAGCCAATGTGAGAAAAACATTTAAATGTGTTAACCCTCGCAAGGCTGCCGGCCCAGATGGCATCCCTGGACGTGTCCTCAGAGCATGCGCAGACCAGCTGGCTGGTGTGTTTACGGACATATTCAATCAGTCCCTATCCCAGTCTGCTGTTCCCACATGCTTCAAGAGGGCCACCATTGTTCCTGTTCCCAAGAAAGCTAAGGTGACTGAGCTAAATGACTATCGCCCCGTAGCACTCACTTCCGTCATCATGAAGTGCTTTGAGAGATTAGTCAAGGATCATATCACCTCCATCCTGCCAGACACCCTGGACCCACTCCAATTTGCTTACCGTCCCAATAGGTCCACAGACGACGCAATCGCAATCACACTGCATACTGCCCTAACCCATCTGGACAAGAGGAATACTTATGTAACAATGCTGTTCATCGACTATAGCTCAGCATTTAACACCATAGTTCCCTCCAAGCTCGTTATTAAACTCGAGACCCTGGGTCTCGACCCAGCCCTGTGCAACTGGGTCCTGGACTTCCTGACGGGCCGGTCCCAGGTGGTGAGGGTAGGAAACAACATCTCCTCCCTGCTGATCCTCAACACTGGGGCCCCACAAGGGTGCGTTCTCAGCCCTCTCCTGTACTCCCTGTTTACCCATGACTGCGTGGCCAAGCACGCATCCAACTCAATCATCATGTTTGCTGACGACACTACAGTGGTAGGCTTGATTACCAACAACGACGAGACGGCCTACAGAGAGGAGGTGAGGGCCCTCGGAGTGTGGTGTCAGGAAAATAACCTCTCACTCAATGTCAGCAAAACAAAGGAGATGATCGTGGACTTCAGGAAACAGGAGAGGGAGCACCCCCCTATCCACATCGAGGGGACAGTAGTGGAGAAGGTGGAAAGTTTTAAGTTCCTCGGCGTACACATCACGGACAAACTGAATTGGTCCACCCACACAGACTGCGTGGTGAAGAAGGTGCAACAGCGCCTCTTCAACCTCAGGAGGCTGAAGAAATTCGGCTTGTCACCAAAATCACTCACAAACTTTTACAGATGCACAATCGAGAGCATCCTGTCGGGCTGTATCACTGCCTGAGTACGGCAACTGCTCCGCCCACAACCGTAAGGCTCTCCAGAGGGTAGTGAGGACTGCACAACGCATCACCGGGTTAAACTACCTGCCCTCCAGGACACCTACACCACCCGATGTCACAGAAAGGCCAAAAGATCATCAGGACAACAACCACCCGAGCCACTGCCTGTTCACCCCGCTATCATCCAGAAGGCGAGGTCAGTACAGGTGCATCAAAGCTGGGACCGAGAGACTGAAAAACAGCTTCTACCTCAAGGCCATCAGACTGTTAAACAGCCATCACTAACATTGAGTGGCTGCTGCCAACATACTGACTTAAATCTCTAGCCACTTTATACATAGGAATTGGATGTAACAAATGTATCACTAGCCACTTTAAACAATTTTGTATATAATGTTTACGTATCTGACATACTCATATCAAATGTATACACTGTACTCTAAACCATCTACTGTATCTTGCCTATGCCGTTCGGCCATCGACCCAAATCTCTAGCCACTTTAATAATTATAATTGGATGAAATAATGTATCACTAACCACTTTAAACAATGCCATTTATATAATATATATATATATATATGTGTATATACTGTACTCCATACCATCTACTGCATCTTGCCTATGCCGGTCAGCCATCGCTCATCCTTATATTTATATGTACATACTCGTATTCATTCCTTTACTCTTGTGTGTATAAGGTAGTTGTTGTGAATTTGTTAGATTACTTGTTAGATACTACTGCATGGTCGGAACTAGAAGCACAAGCATTTCGCTACACTCGCATTAACATCTGCTAACCATGTGTATGTGACAAATAAAATTTGATTTGATTTGATATGCTTACTCAAAAGCACACACAAACCCACTGGCATCTTTCTCATACATACTCAGATGCTACCTCTCTACACACACACACACACACACACACACATACACACACACACACACACACACACAGATGGCAAGTGGTGCTCCACAGCCTCCCCTGCTGAGATAGAAGACTGGAGGACAGGAGGGGTGGAGAGAGACGGAGGGGTGACCATGTGATGGACGCTCCTCACACACAACACACACACACAGCCTGCTTGCCAAGAGGGAATCATGACAGCCAGTGTCTGTCAAGCTGTCTGCTGTAGGGCAGGGCAGCCTCATAGCGTATTTTCTAGTCTGTCTGTCTCTCCCTAGCTGGCAGGCTAGCTAACAGACAGACAGACATGTCTGTATGACACGTTTCACATGACCAGGTTATATTATGATACAACGTCGCTAGCTAGGTGACTTTATACACTAAACAAAAATATAAATGCAACATGTAAAGTGTTGGTCCCATGTTTCATGAGCTGAAATAAAAGATCCCAGAAATGTTCCATACTCACAAAAAAGGTTATTTCTCAAATTTTGTGCACAAATTTGTTTACATCTCTGTTAGTGAGCATTTCTCCTTTGCCAAGATAATCCATCCACCTGACAGGTGTGACATATCAAGAAGCTGATTAAACAGCATGATAATTACACAGGTGCACCTTGTGCTGGGGACAATAAAAGGCCACTCTAAAATGTGCAGTTTTGTCACATAACACAATGCCACAGATGTCTCAAGTTTTGAGGGGAGCGTGCAACTGGCATGCCTACTGTAGGAATGTCCACCATAGCTTTTGCAGAGAATTGAATGTTAATTTCTCTACCATAAGCCGCCTCCAACGTCGTTTTAATTTGGCAGTACGTCCAACTCAGTAAAATCGTTGAATTTGTTGCATTTATATTTTTGTTCAGTATATATTGGGGCTCCCGAGTGGCGCAGAGTGGCGCAGCGGTCTAAGGCACGGCATCTCAGTGCTTGAGGTGTCACTACAGACCCTGGTTTGATTCCAGGCTGTATCACAACCGGCTGTGATTGGGAGTCCCATAGGGCGGCGCACAATTGGCCCAGCATCGTTAGGGTTTGGCCGAGGTAGGCCGTCATTGTAAATAAGAATTTGTTCTTAACTGACTTGCCTGGTTAAATAAAGGTTTAATAAAAAATGTAAATATGAGAGACCTGTCCTTCATGCTATGCTCTAGGTTCATTAAGTAGTGATGGGTTGATGTGGTTACTGACTCAATTTCTCTCTTTCTTTTATTTCTGCCCCCCTCTCTCTTCCCCTCTCCCCCCGCCTCCCTCTCCAGCTCCTGGCTAAGAAAGTGTTCACCCTGTACTCTCTGGCAGTGCAGCAGCTGTCCAAACAGGACCACTACGACTTTGGCCTGCGTGCCCTGACCTCGCTGCTCCGCTACGCTGGCAAGAAGAGACGTGTCTGCCCCGACGTGGCCGACGAGGAGGTACAGTGAAACGAGTCACTTCAACTGACCAGGGTATACAGTAACAGCACTGCAATTGACTGCAGAGTACTGCACATCTATACTTCTGCTCACTTTCCAGGATTGGGTTCAATTAGATGACATTTGAGTCCATTTCTAGAGAGATAGATAGAAAGTCTAAGAGACAGTCTGGTAGGCAGACAGACAGACAGACATACGTCAGAGAGAAAAAGATAGATAGAAATCTCCCTTTGAATAAATTGGCCAATGGCACTTTTCTATTAATCTCCTGAGTAGACCTGTAATTGTGTGTGTGTTCGTGTTTGTGTATGTGTGTGTGTTTGCGTGCGTGTGTGTGTTTGTGTGCTCTCTCAGAGAGATGCAGAGAGACACAGAATGCAGATGAGAGTTTGACACCATAAAAGTGTGCCTAACACCCGAAAGGGAACCTGACACTGTGATAAAAAATGTATCAAATAGGACAAAAACTTGAAAAGGAAACTTGAAAAGGATTCATCTTCTACCTGATAGCGAGCTTCAGTCGTTCCTCTGTACTTTTCTATGAATTCACAGTTCCTCGCATTTGTTACGTTTCTGTTGATGTTGTAAAAGTTAAATCGGTGGTGATTGAACGAGAACCTTACACACACCTCACAGTTGAGTTGACGTACAGGTGTATTTAAAGTCAATTCATGTTAAAGACAGAAAACTATACCAAACAGGATGTGATGTCACCCCCTGACCTCTTACCCCTGATCAGATCCTGCTGATGTCTATGAAAGACATGAACATCGCGAAGCTGGCCTCCGTTGACCTGCCACTGTTCAACGGCATCATCCAGGACCTCTTCCCCGCGGTGGAGACCCCTACTATCGACTACGGAAAGGTACCCACGCACACACACACACCTCCCCGCCATGGAAATCCCCACCATTAGTGAAAAATAAAGTGGCTTCCCAGTTTCACACGACTAAACTGAAAAGGATTAGTCGTCGGAGCCTGTCAAAGCAGATGGGCGTAATGCATCGGGTAACGGACGCTCGCTGTGCTTTTGTCTGATGATGGGGGACACACATACACGTTAGCGGTCTGATGAGCCAGTGGTGGGACTGGGAAGCGGAGGAGTGGGGGAACGAAACACTTCTGGAGAGAGGACTGTAGCTATCACTCCATCCACCCATCCTTCCATTTCTCTACTCCCTCTCCCTCTCTCTCTCTCTCTCTCTCTCTCTCTCTCTCTCTCTCTCTCTCTCTCTCTCTCTCTCTCTCTCTCTCTCTCTCTCTCTCTCTCTCTCTCTCTCTCTCTCTCTCTCTCTCTCTCTCTCTCTCTCTCTCTCTCTCTCTCTCTCTCTCTCTCTCTCTCTCTCTCTCTCTCTCTCTCTCTCTCTCTCTCTCTCTCTCTCTCTCTCTCTCTCTCTCTCTCTCTCTCTCTCTCTCTCTCTCTCTCTCTCTCTCTCTCTCTCTCTCTCTCTCTCTCTCTCTTCCTCTCTCTCCACACACGACTGCCGTCTCTAAAATGTGCCATCTGCTTTTCACACTACCGAGACGTGAGTGAGCCAAGTTGAAAAATGCCGCATCACATCTCCATAAATAATTCAGTGTGTTGAGCTGCTCCACTCTGCACGTTGTGGAGAGAGAGAGAGAGAGAGAGAGAGAGAGAGAGAGAGAGAGAGAGAGAGAGAGAGAGAGAGAGAGAGAGAGAGAGAGAGAGAGAGAGAGAGAGCTAGGAGGATATTTATTCATCTAGCTGTTTATTTGTCCTGCTTATAAACAGTCTCTCCCAGTCCCGCTGGTACAGGTGCAGAAATAGGGAGGGGAGGGGTTGGGATGGTGGGGGGTAGAGATAAATACTCTAAAGGGTTTACATTGTTGCGTTGTTACTACACTGAATACTTGTGTTGGTTAGCGTAGTTCAGATGTATAATTCAGACCCTCTGACTGCTCTGTACCAGATGCCCCAGGGCAGACCTGGCCTCAGCACGTAGTCCTTAATACTGTTTCACTAACTCCGTCCATCCGTCCCTCTGTCTCTGTATCTCTCCATCCATCCCTTCCTCTCCTCCCCCTCTCCCCGAAGCTGCGAGAGACGATCGAGGCGGAGCTGCGCCAGGCCTGTCTCCAGGTGACCCCCTTCACCCTGACCAAGGTCATCCAGCTGTACGAGACCAAGAACTCCAGGCACTCCACCATGATCGTGGGCAAGACGGGCAGCGGCAAGACGGTCACCTGGAGGACCCTGCAGAGCACCCTGACAACCATGCACCGCAAGGGAGAGCCCGGATTCAACCTGGTCCGGGTACGTCTGTCTGTCTGTCTGTCTGGGCCCTCTCTCTGCTCCGTCTGTCTGTCTGGTCCCTCTCTCTGCTCCGTCTGTCTGTCTGGGCCCTCTCTCTGGTCAGTCTGTCTGGTCCCTCTCTCTGCTCCGTCAGTCTGTCTGGTCCCTCTCTCTGCTCCGTCTGTCTGTCTGGTCCCTCTCTCTGGTCAGTCTGTCTGGGCCCTCTCTCTGCTCCGTCTGTCTGTCTGGGCCCTCTCTCTGCTCCGTCTGTCTGTCTGGTCCCTCTCTCTGCTCCGTCTGTCTGTCTGGTCCCTCTCTCTGCTCCGTCTGTCTGGTCCCTCTCTCTGGTCAGTCTGTCTGGGCCCTCTCTCTGCTCCGTCTGTCTGTCTGGTCCCTCTCTCTGGTCAGTCTGTCTGGGCCCTCTCTCTGCTCCGTCTGTCTGTCTGGTCCCTCTCTCTGGTCAGTCTGTCTGGGCCCTCTCTCTGCTCCGTCTGTCTGTCTGGTCCCTCTCTCTGCTCCGTCAGTCTGTCTGGTCCTCTGTTGGCTTTCTGACCTTGGCCCTGCACCAAGACTAGAATACAGTGCAATAGGGTCAATTCTTCTATCTACCTGTTTGTCCATTTGTATTTGCCTCTATGTATACACTGCAATAGGCCCAATGTTCTGTCTGTCTGTTTCTTTACTTCTCTGGTCCTACATCAGCAGCCCCGTAACTATGTATTTTAGGCCCATCTCTCTCAGTCTGTATGTAGGTTTTTCCCACTCCGTCAAACCATTCTACATCTCCTGTTCCCATCTCACATCAAGCGTCTCCCCCGGAGCAGCCCTTCCAACAAATGATCCATTATAGAAGCCATTATCACACCCTCAGTGTTACTGCTGTAGGATATCTCACACCTATCAGCACGCTCCGTTAACATCATATACATTTTCTCCCCGCCTCCCTCCATCCCCACGTCTCATTGGTCTGTTGGCCCATCCTGCACTAGGCACTAAGCAACCTCTCTCTCTCCACTCAGCCTGGCTTCCCATGGGTCCCCTGGGCTCCCAGACGGCCCTATCGGGTCTAATTGAGTGGATCTCATGATCTTCAGAGGATAGAGTAATCATTTTAAGAGCTTTCTGAGAGAGAGGGAGTAGGAGAGAGGGAGTAGGAGAGAGGGAGTAGGAGAGAGGGAGTTGGAGAGAGGGAGTTGGAGAGAGGGAGTAGGAGAGAGAGAGTAGGAGAGAGGGAGTAGGAGAGAGGGAGTTGGAGAGAGGGAGTAGGAGAGAGGGAGTAGGAGAGAGGGAGTTTGAGAGAGGGTGTAGGAGAGAGGGAGTTGGAGAGAGGGAGTAGGAGAGAGGGAGTAGGAGAGAGGGAGTTGGAGAGAGGGAGTAGGAGAGAGGGAGTAGGAGAGAGGGAGTAGGAGAGAGGGAGTTAGAGAGAGGGAGTTGGAGAGAGGGAGTAGGAGAGAGAGAGTAGGAGAGAGGGAGTAGGAGAGGGAGTAGGAGAGAGGGAGTTGGAGAGAGGGAGTAGGAGAGAGGGAGTAGGAGAGAGGGAGTTGGAGAGAGGGAGTAGGAGAGAGGGAGTTGGAGAGAGGGAGTAGGAGAGAGGGAGTAGGAGAGAGGGAGTAGGAGAGAGGGAGTTGGAGAGAGGGAGTAGGAGAGAGGGAGTAGGAGAGAGGGAGTTGGAGAGAGGGAGTAGGAGAGAGGGAGTAGGAGAGAGGGAGTTGGAGAGAGGGAGTAGGAGAGAGGGAGGGAGTTGGAGAGAGGGAGGGAGTAGGAGAGAGGGAGTAGGAGAGAGGGAGTAGGAGAGAGGGAGTAGGAGAGAGGGAGTTGGAGAGAGGGAGTAGGAGAGAGGGAGTAGGAGAGAGGGAGTAGGAGAGAGGGAGTTGGAGAGAGGGAGTAGGAGAGGGAGTAGGAGAGGCAGATGGGTGGGTAGATGGGCTGAGTGGAGAGACGGATTAAGTCACCAAACCGAATCATCTCTTCGAGTCTGAGAGGAGAGGAAGGAAATTCTCCTCCTCCTCCTCATCCTCCTCCTCATCTTCTCACAGGATGTTGAGCGTACTTGGCACGTCTCTCTCTGTGTCCCTGTCTGTCTCATTAGAATGACAGTAATATGCGTTTATCCGGCGTCATTACAACGCTCTGTTGTGTCCTGAGCTCAGAGACAATCGAGTCACAAAAATGTATACTTCACTGCAGAAGAGTACCCTAACCACCCATATTAAAGACTCTCTGCTCCCCCACTCCCCCACAGAGAGACACACACAGAGCACACACACACTGTTGTTGACTAACGGTTGGCTGGGAAACACACACAGGGGGGCGGCTTGACGCTCGACGCAAGAAGAGGCAGAGAGTTAGTTCACAGCTGGCGTTAATTGCCGCAGCTTACTGTTGGCTTTCTAGTCCCAATATGTTTCGTAGCGGTGCGTTTAAGTGAGCTAGCAGTAGCTGCTGTTTGATGCCGCCCCAGTTGGCGTGGTGCTACAGTTCATGGGGCTGGTGTTTCTCTCTGAAGCTCTCTGCCTCTTTGTTGCAGGGTGGTTTTTCTCTGCTCTCTCAGTAGCTCTCCCCTTCATCCCTCCTTCCTCGCCCTCCCCCCTTCCTTCCCTCCTCACGTGGCTCCTCCAGATGTGGTTAAAAATAGGCAAACAGAGGGAGGGATGGAGAGAGGGAGGAGGAGAGGGGAGGAGATGTGCGTTGTGTTTCCAAGTTCCCTTTTTTTAATGATGTTCCTGGAGTCTTGTTTTAAGTTAGTTCTTTGTTGTCGTTGTGCTCTCATGTGTGTGTGCGTGTCTCTGCTTCTAAATGGGCGTAGGTTTTACTGCTGATTTGATCTGTTTTTACGTGAGTCACACCTTTCTCACCTTCACCTCACCGTCCCCCTGTTCTCCTTCTCCTCTTCACTCCATTTACACGTACATGTGAGGCATTTAGCAGACGCTCCTGTCCAGAGCTACTTACAGGACCAATCAGGGTTAAGTGCCTTGCTGAAGGGCAAATAGACCGATTTTTCACCTAGTCGGCTCAGGGATTCGAACCAGTGACCTTTTGGTTACTGGCCCAACGTTCCTAACCATCCCGTTTATTGTCTTCCTTTTTTAGACTGTACATCACAACTGTCTCTATTCTTATCATTGCATTTGTGTAATCCATCATTCATAACACGTTCATTCCTATTCCCAGTGTGTCTGTCTCAGTGGTGTGTTATTCTCTGTGTCTCTCTGTGTGGAACTTCCTGTGGTTGCTGTAATTCTCTTTAGTTTTCGGATTCTTGCTCTCTATGTAACTCTACCCCATGTGTCTCTCTCTCTCTCTTTGTTCCGCTTTCTCTTCTCTCCCTGAGTCTGCCTTCCCTCCTTCCATCTTTTGTGTTTCTGACTCAACACCTTGCTCTTTGCATATCTATAACGGGTCTCTGTCTCTCACCATGCCAGCCTCACCTCCGCTCTCTCTCTCTCTCTCTCTCTCTCTCTCTCTCTCTCTCTCTCTCTCTCTCTCTCTCTCAATTCAATTCAAGGGGCTTTATTGGCATGGGAAACATATGTTATTAACAATGCCAAAGGAAGTGAAATAGATAATATACAACAGTGAAGTAAACAATACAAATGAACAGTAAACATTCCACTCACAGAAGTTCCAGGAGAATAAAGACATTACAAATGTCATATTATGTATATATACAAATGGTTAAAGTACAAAAGGTTAAATAAATAAGCATAAATAATGGGTTGTATTTACAATGGTGTTTGTTCTTCACTGGTTGACCTTTTCTTGTGGCAACAGGTCACAAATCTTGCTGTTGTGATGGCACACTGTGGTATTTCACTCAGTAGATATGGGAGTTTATCAAAATCGGGTTTGTTTTCGAATTCTTTGTGGGTCTGTGTAATCTGAGGGAAATATGTGTCTCTAACATGGTCATACATTTGGCAAGAGGTTAGGAAGTGCAGCTCAGTTTCCACCTAATTTTGTGGGAAGTGTGCACATAGCCTGTCTTCTCTTGAGAGCCAGGTCTGCCTACGGGGGCCTTTCTCAATAGCAAGGCTATCCTCACTAAGTCTGTACATAATCAAAGCTTTCCTTAAGTTTGTGTCAGTCACAGTGGTCAGGTATTCTGACACTGTGTACTTACTCTATGTTTAGGGCCAATTAGCATTCTAGTTTGCTCTGGTTTTTTTCATTCCAATGTGTCAAATAATTATCTTTTTGTTTTTGTTTGCTGTCCTGGGGTTCTGTGGGGTGTGTTTGTGTTTGTGGAAAGAGCCCCAGGACCAGCTTGCTTAGGGGACTCTTCTCCAGGTTCATCTCTCTGTAGGTGATGGCTTTGTTATTGAAGGTTTGGGAATCGCTTCCTTTTAGGTGGTTGTAGAATTGAACGTCTCTTTTCAGGATTTTGATAATTAGCGGGTATCAGCCTGATTCTGCTCTGCATGCATTATTTGGTGTTCTACGTTGTACACTGAGGATATTTTTGCAGAATTCATTTTGTGAATTCTTGGTTGGTGAGCGGACCCCAGACCTCACAACAATAAAGTTCAATGGGTTCTATAGTATTTTTTGCCAGATCCTAATTGGTATGTTGAATTTTATGTTCCTTTTGATGGCACAGAAGGCCGTTCTTGCCTTGTCTCTCAGATCGTTCACAGCCTTGTGGAAGTTACCTGTGGTGCTGATGTTTAGGCCAAGGTATGTATCGTTTTTGTGTGCTCTAGGACAACTGTGTCTAGATGGAATTTGTATTTGTGGTCAGGGCGACTGGACCTTTTTTGGAACACCATTATTTTGGTCTTAACTGAGATTTACTGTCAGGGCCCAGGTCTTACCTTCTCCTTCTTCCATTCTCAGCGCCTCTCCTCCTTTCGGTCGCCCCTATCTCCTCCTCTCCTCTCTTCTCCCACCTCTCTCTCTCTCTCTCCTCCCTATCCTCTCCTCCCTATCCTCTCCTCCCTATCCTATCCTCTCTTCTCTCTCTCTCTCTCTCTCTCTCTCTCTCTCTCTCTCTCTCTCTCTCTCTCTCTCTCTCTCTCTCTCTCTCTCTCTCTCTCTCTCTCTCGTAAGGTGTACGTTCCCCAACCTGTCCTATGCACATCAACACAATGCTTTCTCTTCTATATAGCAACGGTCATCAAAATTGTCAAACGGTTTTAAAAACAAATGTGATAAATTCCGCTTGGATTTTTTACAAGCCATCAGATATTGACTGAATTCTGGCACATAAAAAACGCTTTCCTGGCACAGACAAATGATCAATGGAGTGGGAATTCAGGTTTTACATTTATTGTGAAATGTTTGTTTTTATTTCTTAGAATGCAATCATATATACATGTTCTTATTGTATCAAGTATTATTTTAATATTTTGTGTTACAATTTAGAAAATGATATGTGCCTGCATATATTAATACATTTAACAGGGCTGCAACCACCAAACACCTGCTCTGTCTACCCTACCTGCACTCACCTGCTCTGTCTACCCTACCTGCACTCACCTGCTCTGTCTACTCTACCTGCACTCACCTGCTCTGTCTACTCTACCTGCACTCACCTGCGCTGTCTACTCTACCTGCACTCACCTGCTCTGTCTACTCTACCTGCACTCACCTGCTCTGTCTACCCTACCTGCACTCACCTGCGCTGTCTACCCTACCTGCACTCACCTGCTCTGTCTACCCTACCTGCACTCACCTGCTCTGTCTACCCTACCTGCACTCACCTGCGCTGTCTACCCTACCTGCACTCACCTGCTCTGTCTACCCTACCTGCACTCACCTGCTCTGTCTACCCTACCTGCACTCACCTGCTCTGTCTTCCCTACCTGCACTCACCTGCTCTGTCTTCCCTACCTGCACTCACCTGCTCTGTCTACCCTACCTGCACTCTCCTGCTCTGTCTACCCTACCTGCACTCACCTGCTCTGTCTACCCTACCTGCACTCACCTGCTCTGTCTTCCCTACCTGCACTCACCTGCTCTGTCTACCCTACCTGCACTCACCTGCTCTGTCTACCCTACCTGCACTCTCCTGCTCTGTCTACCCCCTACCTGTACTCACCTGCTCTGTCTACCCTACCTGCACTCACCTGCTCTGTCTTCCCTACCTGCACTCATCTGCTCTGTCTACCCTACCTGCACTCACCTGCTCTGTCTTCCCTACCTGCACTCACCTGCTCTGTCTACCCTACCTGCACTCACCTGCTCTGTCTACCCTACCTGCACTCACCTGCTCTGTCTACCCTACCTGCACTCACCTGCTCTGTCTACCCTACCTGCACTCACCTGCTCTGTCTACCCTACCTGCACTCACCTGCTCTGTCTACCCTACCTGCACTCACATGCTCTGTCTACCCTACCTGCACTCAACTGCTCTGTCTACCCTACCTGCACTCACCTGCTCTGTCTACCCTACCTGCACTCAACTGCTCTGTCTACCCTACCTGCACTCACCTGCTCTGTCTACTCTACCTGCACTCACCTGCTCTGTCTACTCTACCTGCACTCAACTGCTCTGTCTACCCTACCTGCACTCACATGCTCTGTCTTCCCTACCTGCACTCACCTGCTCTGTCTACCCTACCTGCACTCTCCTGCTCTGTCTACCCTACCTGTACTCACCTGCTCTGTCTACCCTACCTGCACTCACATGCTCTGTCTACTCTACCTGCACTCAACTGCTCTGTCTACCCTACCTGCACTCAACTGCTCTGTCTACCCTACCTGTACTCAACTGCTCTGTCTACCCTACCTGCACTCACCTGCTCTGTCTACTCTACCTGCACTCACCTGCTCTGTCTACCCTACCTGCACTCACCTGCTCTGTCTACCCTACCTGCACTCACCTGCTCTGTCTACCCTACCTGCACTCAACTGCTCTCTCTACTGTACCTGCACTCAACTGCTCTGTCTACTCTACCTGCACTCAACTGCTCTGTCTACTCTACCTGCACTCAACTGCTCTGTCTACTCTACCTGCACTCACCTGCTCTGTCTACTCTACCTGCACTCAACTGCTCTGTCTACTCTACCTGCACTCACCTGCTCTGTCTACTCTACCTGCACTCACCTGCTCTGTCTACTCTACCTGCACTCAACTGCTCTGTCTACTCTACCTGCACTCAACTGCTCAGACATAATAGCACTATGATCCGAAGGGGTCATTTTCAGAAGTTGCTTTAATTTCAGCGCATCTCATTTGTAAACATTTCAACTATATTAAATTATTAGTTTTTTTTCAATTCCCCATAAAATGAACACCCATCAAAATAAAGTTATATTTATCCCTTTCTTGTGATGTAAGTGTCGAGACAGTGCGTTAAATCCCAGACAAGGCTTTAGCGTTCTTATAGACTCAGCGGAAAGACCATTCCATTGAGCCCATTTCAGCCGCTACCGGGGTGTGTTTGACAGGTCATTACAAATGTTTCCGCGGTCGTAAAGTTAACGGGGAAAAAACAACAGGCACAAGCCAGAGTGTGAAAGAATCGCAGGAGTAAAATGAAAGCAATCAATCCAGCGAGATTTAAGTGACAAAAAAATCCTCAGGTGGGCGGGGAATTCACGCTGCTCTTCTATGCAACCACGCGATATCAACATGTCCCCTCTCTCTCTCTGTCTCTCTCTCTGTCTGTCTGTCTGTCTGTCCGTGTCTTTCTCTCTCTTGTCATTCTGTAACCCTTACCCCCTCCCTCCTTGTCCACTTTAAGGGCAAATCTAAAATAACAACCTTTTCCCCTTAAGTTAGTGCGTAATATGGAGAATAGAGTGTCATTTGAGACTTATTTATGCTATCACCGATTGACCTCTTCACCCTTGACCTGTGACCTGTGACCTGTGTGTGCCCGCCATGCAGGAATGCCCTCTGAACCCCAAGGCGGTGAGCCTCGGGGAGCTGTATGGGGAATACGACCTGTCCACCAACGAGTGGACCGACGGGGTGCTCTCCTCCCTCATGAGAGGGGCCTGCGCAGGTACTGAACATACAGTATACAGATAGCAGACCTGGGTTCAAAAATCATTTCAAATACTTCAGCTGTGCTTGATTGATCTTACCCTGGCGCAATGGAACCAATAGTAAAGTCCCAGGAGTGCAAGCCCCGCCCATCTGGCACCCTTGGCAGGATAAAGCAAACGCTCAAAGTATTTGAAAGGATTCCAATAGTGTTTGAACCCCGATATGGGATTTCTCTTAGAGTAGACCAGAGACTGTCCTCAATATCATTGATTGTCCACTAGACTTCCACTCACATGTTGTTGTCCCAGGTCTGAATCAGTTCCTGATTAGAGGGGGAGGATGAAAGCCAACAGGGGTGGGAATTGAATAGCCCTGATGCAGTAGGCTTTAGTGGGGGATTGGAGAGCAGTAATACCATCGACATATAGAGCGACACCAACGTTTGTGGGAGATTGAGAGCCCAGGGCACTTTTAACATCTAGAGCAGGGATGGGCAACTGGCGACCCGCAGGCCGGATGGCCCCCCTTTTTGTACCAATTTCGCCAACAAAGAAGTGTATTATTGAGTTACAATAATAGAATACACAAGGTGCAATTAAAAAATGTGGTTGTGCATCAGCAGTCACTCAATTAGCCCATGTCAGCACATGTCTAGATGGGTAAGTTAGCCTAGCATCCATCCATTTACCGACCAGTTCTAGTATAAAACATTTCAAACCTTTGCCTCCACCCTATGGCAAAATGTGTAGAATTGCAGGACGTTAGCTGTAAAACTGCTCCTTTTCCTCTCCGTGCCATAGCAGAATGTGTAGAATCACAGCAAACTTACTTTAAAACTGCAACATTTTCTCTGCGTCCATGGCAAAATTGCAGGAAATTTGCTTTAAAACGCTTCGTTTTCCTCAGAAGGTGGGGGGTATGGATATGAGTATGCAGACCCACGAGCCACTGCGGCCCTTCGTGATGAGTTCCGCTTTTTTGTGGCCCCCACCCCCATCAAAGTTTCCCATCCCTGATCTAGAGAGAGAGAGAGAGAGAGAGATGGAGATGTCATGTGGCCTGAAATTGGAAGTGAGGTATGTGTGCTGCATCACTCCCTAGTCCTTGGTTCCTCTGGCAATCTAAGTCTTGAGAGAGAGAGAGAGACCATGGCATAGAAAACAACCTGCAATAAAGAGGTAGAGAGAGAGAGAGAGACGCTTTTCTCATACAGCTGCATCCTGCCCATCAGAATCACCCCGGCAGCCCGCCACTCTGGACTCCTGCCTTCTCTCTCTCCTCGCTCTCTTTATCCCTCCATGTCACCAGCCATTACAGAGAGCTGTTACCTTCTCCTCCTTCCATTCTCAGCGCCTCTCCTCCTTTCGGTCGCTCCTATCTCCTCCTCCCTATCCTCTCTTCCCCCTCCTCTCCTCTCCTCTCCTCTTCCCTATCCTCTCCTCTCCTCTTCTCTCTTCTCCGACCCCCCCATCTCCCTCTCCTCCCTATCCTCTCTTCCCCCTCCTCTCCTCTCCTCCCTATCCTCTCCTCCTTCTCCTCTCCTCTCCTCTCTTCTCCCACCCCCCATCTCCCTCTCCTCCCTATCCTCTCTTCCCCCTCCTCTCCTCTCCTCCCTATCCTCTCCTCCTTCTCCTCTCCTCTCCTCTCCTCCCTCTCCAGTCCTGTAGCAACACAGCAGACAGACACTGCTGTTTCATCTGCTGCCTCCCTCTCTCTCCCTCACTCCCTCGCTCTCCCCCTCTCTCTTTCTTTCTCTACCTCTCCAGCTCTGCAGTCCCTCTGCTCCACAGTGCGTGTGCTGCTCACTGGAGATACAGGAGGGAGTAGGCACTCAAGGCCAAACTCCAGGCCTCGTTCAACACACACACACACCGCTGGCACACGCCTCTGTCCCAGTAGAACACACACTCACAAGCATGTACAAACAAGTGCCGTACACACATACACACACACACGTTCGCACACACACTCACGCCAGGAATCCACTAAGAGGGAAAGTGTTTGTTAATTTGCCCTATTTTTGTATTTCTTCATTAATCACACAAACGAGTCCACCATTCTTTCATCAGTTCACCATGGCACACCCACCATTTTGTCACCAAGCGTTTCAATAGGATTAAATGTCACGCTGTGTTCTTTCTGTGTTCGCCAAACCCAGTTCTCTTCCCCTGTGGGTCCAGCCCACACTCACTCTGTCCTACTGTGTGTACTGGAGGGGGTAACCACCCTGTCCCTGCTGATTCTCGCCTTCTCTCTCCCTTCTCTCTCTCTCCATTCTCTCTCTCTCTCTCTATTCTTTCTCTCTACTCTCTCTCTCCCCCTTCACTCTCTCTCTCTCTCTCTCTCTCCCTTCTCTCTCTCTCTATTCTCTCACTCTACTCTCTCTCCTCCTTCACTCTCTCTCTCCCTGCTCTCTCTCTCTCCCCTCTCTCTCTCTCTCCCTTCTCTCTCTCTCCCTTCTCTCTCTCCCCCCCTTCTCTTTCTCTCTCTCTCTCTTCTCTCCTTCTTCTCTCTCGCTGCACACTGATGCAGAGAGATGGTGTGAGTTGCGGCTGTTAAGGTGTGTAGCTCGTCACAGGACCACACACTCATACGGGACGTCAGTGCCTATGCTCATATAGACTGATTCCATCTTTTCTTTGCTTCTGAATGACCTCAAATGGAAGCTAACCGTGTCCCTCCACTCTCCACTTTCACGGATCTCTCTGGTTCCCCCTTTTCCATCCCATTTCCCATTTGATGCCCCTATATATCCACCATTTATTCATTTCAGTGTCTGTTCCCCCTCTCTTCCCCCCCATTGCCTCTTTGTCTTTCCATGCCCCAGTACCTTCTTCCTGGGTGCCCCTCGTTGTGGAAGTGTTCCTGGGCTCCCAGCCTTTAGCCAACACCCTGGTTGTCCAGGGCTACAGCGAGTGGAAGGACGGAGTGCTCTCTGCTACCATGTGAGAGGCCTGCGCAGGTTTTGACGCTGCGCCGTGTGCTCGACCAATCCAACACCCGCTGTCTGATTTGCCTCCCGCCTTCTGTCCTTCCATCCCTGACATCTTCTTTTCCAGGGCGTGCCCATATCATCATCCTGGGTTATATTGCCACATCCTTGTCTTTAGATCTAAGTGTGGATTATTCTTTCACTCTTCTATTTTTTTTTATAAAAAAAATATATATTATTAATGAATTTTTAAAATATATATATATATATATATATACATACACACACACAGTGGGGAAAAAAAGTATTTAGTCAGCCACCAATTGTGCAAGTTCTCTCACTTAAAAAGATGAGAGAGGCCTGTAATTTTCATCATAGGTACACTTCAACTATGACAGACAAAATGAGGAAAGAAAATCCAGAAAATCACATTGTAGGATTTTTAATGAATTTATTTGCAAATTATGGTGGAAAATAAGTATTTGGTCACATACAAACAAGCAAGATTTCTGGCTCTCACAGACCTGTAACTTCTTCTTTAAGAGGCTCCTCTGTTCTCCACTCATTACCTGTATTAATGGCACCTGTTTGAACTTGTTATCAGTATAAAAGACACCTGTCCACAACCTCAAACAGTCACACTCCAAACTCCACTATGGCCAAGACCAAAGAGCTGTCAAAGGACACCAGAAACAAAATTGTAGACCTCAAATCCTGCAGTGCCAGACGTGTCCCCCTGCTTAAGCCAGTACATGTTCAGGCCCGTCTAAAGTTTGCTAGAGAGCATTTGGATGATCCAGATGAGGATTGGGAGAATGTCAGATGAAACCAAAATAGAACTTTTTGGTAAAAACTCAACTCGTCGTGTTTGGAGGACAAAGAATGCTGAGTTGCATCCAAAGAACACCATACCTACTGTGAAGCATGGGGGTGGAAACATCATGCTTTGGGGCTGTTTTTCTGCAAAGGGACCAGGACGACTGATCCGTGTAAAGGAAAGAATGAATGGGGCCATGTATCGTGAGATTTTGAGTGAAAACTTCCTTCCATCAGCAAGGGCATTGAAGATGAAACGTGGCTGGGTCTTTCAGCATGACAATGATCCCAAACACACCGCCCGGCAATCTAAGGAGTGGCTTGTAAGAAGCATTTCAAGGTCCTGGAGTGGCCTAGCCAGTCTCCAGATCTCAACTCCATAGAAAATCTTTGAAAGTCCGTGTTGCCCAGCGACAGCCCCAAAACATCACTGCTCTAGAGGAGATCTGCATGGAGGAATGGGCCAAAATACCAGCAACAGTGTGTGAAAACCTTGTGAAGACTTACAGAAAACGTTTGACCTCTGTCATTGCCAACAAAGGGTATATAACAAAGTATTGAGATAAACTTTTGTTATTGACCAAATACTTATTTTCCACCATAATTTGCAAATAAATTCATAAAAAATCCTACAATGTGATTTTCTGGATTTGTTTTCCTCATTTTGTCTGTCATAGTTGAAGTGTACCTATGATGAAAATTACAGGCCTCTCTCATCTTTTTAAGTGAGACAACTTGCACAATTGGTGGCTGACTAAATACTTTTTTCCCCACTGTATATACAGTTGAAGTCGGAAGTTTACATACACCTTAGCCAAATACATTTAAACTCAGTTTTTCACAATTCCTGACATTTAATCCTAGTAGAAATTCCCTGTCAGTTAGGATCACCACTTTATTTTAAGAATGTGAAATGTCAGAATAATAGTAGAGAGAATGATTTATTTCAGCTTTAATTTCTTTCATCACATTTCCAGTGGGTCAGACGTTTACATACACTCAATTAGTGTTTGGTAGCATTGCCTTTAAATTGTTCAACTTGGGTCAAACGTTTCGGGTAGCCTTCCACAAGCTTCACACAATAAGTTGGGGGAATTTTGGCCCATTCCTCCTGACAGAGCTGGTGTAACTGAGTAAGGTTTGTAGGCCTCCTTGCTCGCACACGCTTTTTCAGTTCTGCCCACAAATGTTCTATAGGATTGAGGTCAGGGCTTTGTGATGGCCACTCCAATACCTTGACTTTGCTGTCCTTAAGCCATTTTGCCACAACTTTGGAAGTATGCTTGGGGTCATTGTCCATTTGGAATACAAATTTGCGACCAAGCTTTAACTTCCTGACTGATGTCTTGAGATGTTGCTTCAATATATCCACATAATTTTCCATCCTCATGATGCCATCTATTTTGTGAAGTGCACCAGTCCCTCCTGCAGCAAAGCACCCAAACAACATGATGCTGCCACACCCATGCTTCACGGTTGGGATGGTGTTCTTCGGCTTGCAAGCCTCACCCTTTTTCCTCCAAACATAACGATGGTCATTATGGCCAAACAGTTCTATTTTTGTTTCATCAGACCAGTGGACATTTCTCCAAAAAGTAAGATTTTTGTCCCCATGTGCAGTTGCAAACCATAACCATTTTTTATGACGGTTTTGGAGCAGTGGCTTCTTCCTTGCTGAGTGGCCTTTTAGGTTATGTCGATATAGGACTCGTTTTACTGTGGATATAGATACTTTTGTACCTGTTTCCTCCAGCATCTTCACAAGGTCCTTTACTGTTGTTCTGGGATTGATTTGCACTTTTTGCACCAAAGTACGTTCATCTCTAAGAGACAGAACGCGTCTCCGTCCTGAGCGGTATGACGGCTGCGTGGTCCCATGGTGTTTATACTTGCGTACTATTGTTTGTACAGATGAACGTGATACCTTCAGGCATTTGGAAATAGCTCCCTAGGATGAACCAGACTTGTGGAGGTCTACAATTGTTTTTCTGAGGTCTTGGCTGATTTCTTTTGATTTTCCCTTGATGTCAACCAAAGAGGCACTGAGTTTGAAGGTAGGCCTTGAAATACATCCACAGGTACACCTCCAATTGACTCAAATGATTAGCCTTTTTAGAGGCTTCTAAAGCCATGACATCATTTTATGGAATTTTCCAAGCTGTTTAAAGGCACAGTCAATTTAGTGTATGTAAACTTCCGACTTCAACTGTATATATATATTTTTTTACCCCATTTTTTCCCCAATTTCATGGTATCCAAATTGGTAGTTACAGTCTTGTCTCATCGCTGCAACTCCCGTACTGACTCGGGAGAGGCGAAGGTCGAGAGCCGTGCGTCCTCCGAAACACAACCAAACCAAGCCGCACTGCTTCTTGACACAATGCCCACTTAACCCAGAAGCCAGCCGCACCAATGTGTCGGAGGAAACACCGTGCACCTGGCGACTGTGTCAGCGTGCACTGCGCCCGGCCCGCCACAGGAGTCACTAGTGCGCGCGATGGGACAAGAACATCCATGCCGGCCAAACCCTCCCCTAACCCAGAAGACGCTGGGCCAATTGTGCACCGCTCCATGTGTCTCACGGTCGCGGCCGGCTGCGACAGAGCCTGGACTCGAACCCAGAATCTCGAGTGGCACAGCTAGCACTGTGATGCAGTGTCTGAGACCACTGCACCCCTCGGGAGGCCCCGCTCTTCTATTTTTTATCACTCTTTTTTTTTATCAATCAGGATGTGCAGTTCTCTCCATCCCATCTGCTGTTCTGTTTGTTTATGTTCTCTCCCTCCCTCTATGAAGTGGAGAATCAGCCCAGAGGACATGTGGCAGTGTCTGAATCTGTCTGTTTTTGTGTGTGTGTGTGACAGGTTTGATGGTGGTGGTGGTGTGTGGTTAACCACTGGCCAGCCAGTGGGGCTGCTGTGTGTCTCTCTCTCTCTGTCTCCCATATCAGAGTGTTGAACCAAATGGTTGTGTACTGTGGTTTGGTGAATGAGTTGCGTAAGGCAGAGTAGATAAGGAGGCTGCATTTCAAACTCGAAAGTAGACAGCCCTCAGCACTAAACTCTCAGCCCAAAACCTCCAGCCCTAAACCCTCAGCCCTTGAATAATGTTTTACATCGTCACATCCGAGTGTACCTTAAATATCCCTTGCCCAAGCGAGGGAGAGTGATTGGAGAGGCAACGTCCTTGGTGGAAATCTATAAGTTGAGCTTAAAAACAACCAACCTAATGCTATTAATGTAGCTAACGTAGCTATCTAGCACTCCTGTCAGGTAGCTAGCTACAGTAACCTATAGCTGGCTAGCTAGTTTTCTAGTTTAGTCATTTATTCCTATATATTTCAGAATTCCCAAAAATATGTTTAGGAATCTAGCTACTTTTTATAGGCTCCTCACTACGAGACTAAGACAATTTACCAACGCTAAAATCAATGTCCATATATTTTTCTAGCTTCAGTATTTTTTCAGACATGCCGAAAATGCAGCCTTGTTGATTTAATTTGACACTTCGCGGCCACCAGAGTTTGACACGTGACTACAGTTTGCATTGAATTGTGGGTCATGTCAACCCCACAAGTGATCAAAGTTCTTCACTCACTCCGTCGAGCTAAATCGAGAGCCGAGGGGGGCAACGTTTCTGAATTGGACCTCCACTTAAGATGGCAATCAAACTGCATCCGGTTTTGACAGGGATTTCCCCTAGGGAAAGTGACTAGGGTGAGGGCCGAGGGGGTAAAAATAACATGTTTGGACTGCGGCCAGAGTCTATGAGATTGCTGATGATTTGTGTTCTGATTTGCGTGTGTATATGTACGTACGTGCATGCGTGTGTATCTGTCCCACTCTTAACCCTGTCCCCCTCCCTCCTTCCCACTGCCCCTGAGCCCAGATGAGAAGCCTGATGAGAAGTGGGTCGTTTTTGACGGCCCGGTGGACACTCTGTGGATCGAGAGCATGAACTCTGTCATGGACGACAACAAGGTTCTCACTCTCATCAACGGAGAGAGAATCTCCATGCCAGAACAGGTGACATGCAAGCGCGCACATGCACACACACATGCACACACACATACACACAAACACACAGACACGTCTGCGTTAAAAATGATATATTAGAAAGTTGTACAGTAACTACCATCTATAAGTTCTTATCTACAGTATATAGGATCACAACGTAGGACGTTAAAGTATAATCTTATTTTGAATTGTGTGTGTAGGTGTCTCTGTTGTTTGAGTGTGAGGACCTGTCCCAGGCTTCCCCAGCCACGGTGTCTCGCTGTGGGATGGTCTACAACGACTTCTCAGACCTGGGCTGGAAGCCCTACGTCCAGTCCTGGATGGACAAACGACAGAAGGTAACAGGCTGGCTGCACCACAGGTTTACCTACTGCATGAAGGTGCTCTCTATTATTAACCCTTTCTGTTCTCTTTCCTCTCTCCTTCTCTCTCTCTCCTCCGTGCCCCGTCGGTCCCCTCTCATCTCTCTCTCTCCCTTCCTCCTTTTCATTCTGTCTCTCCTCTCCTCCCTCCTCCCTCTCTTCTCCTCTCTTCCCCTCTCCTCTACTCACTCTCCTCCCGCACCTCTCCCTCTCTCTCCTCTCTTTTCTCTCCCCCCTCCCCTCTCACTCTCTCTCCGTCTCCCTGCAGGTTGAAGTGGACTACCTGAAGCGGTTGTTTGATAAGTACACAGAGAAGACCATAGCGTTCAAGAGGCGCAGCTGTAAGGAGCTGGTGGCCATCACCGAGCTCAATGGAGTCTCCTCCCTCTGCCGCCTCTACGACTCACTGGCCACACCCGACAACGGGGTACGTACCATGGCAACCTTCAGAAACAGTCTGGCAACACTAACTAATCATTTAATACTGGCAAATTTCTCTCCCTTAAGTTGACATGTGTTACTAACTGCTTGTCTCAATGCCTCATTGAAGCACTGTACACAAAAAAAATGCTGGGTTAAAAACCACCCAATTTGGGTTATTTAGAAACCTAGCACTGGGTAAGTATTGGACAGAACACACCCTCTGATATTTTGACACAGCCAGTTGGGTCAAGATCAAGGTCAAGGTACCCCTTGTATATAGCCTCGTTATTGTTATTTTCAGTTTATTTAGCAAAAATTACTCTGCATTTTACAGTAAGCATTGGGCACATGTTACAATTAAAATGTGATTTGATTTGTTTGGGTTACCCCAACATGAAACCTCTTAAGGATCAAACTCTTTTTTTCAATTTTCGCCTAAAATGACTAACCCAAATCTAACTGCCTGTAGCTCAGGACCTGAAGCGAGGATATGCATATTCTTGATAGGATTTGAAAGGAAATACTTTGAAGTTTGTGGAAATGTGAAATTAATGTAGGAAAATATAACACATTAGATCTGGTAAAAGATAATACAAATAGTTGAGATTTTTTTTCTCATAATCTTTAAAATGCAAGAGAAAGGCCATTAAACACAGCAGGGGTTCAAACTGTAGAACCCAGTTCCTACATTTGAATATAAACATTGATTTTATCAAACAAAACTGTGTTACATTTTATCTCTGGGACCCTCAGGATGACAAATCAGAGCAAGATTACTGAATGTAAGTACATTATTTACCTTCAGAGGTGAATGTATCAAACCAGTTGCCGTGATAAAAGTGTTTTGTTGTTGTGCACTCTCAATAGCATGGTCTTTTTTCACTGTAATAACTACTGTAAATTGGACACTTCAGTTAGATTAACAAGAATGTAAGCTTTCTGCCCACATAAGACATGTCTATGTCTTGGAAAGTTGGCTGTTACTTACAACATAATTCTAGTCACATTAGCGCACGTTAGCAACAACCGTCCCGGTATAGGGACACCGATCCTGTAGCTAGCTCGACGGGTTTCCATACCTCAGCAGGATCGATAGTTCCCCTTGCCTCAGCTGGCTCGATAGGCTCCCATGCCTCAGCTGGCTCGATAGGCTCCCATGCCTCAGCTGGCTCGATAGGCTCCCATGCCTCAGCTGGCTCGATAGGCTCCCATGCCTCAGCTGGCTCGATAGGCTCCCATGCCTCAGCTGGCTCGATAGGCTCCCATGCCTCAGCTGGTGAACAGGTTCCCGTGCCTCGACCAAGGCAACCGGGGAGGTTGCCTTGGTCGAGGCACGGCACAGGTTTCCTGCACCTCAGCAGAGGTGACCGGTCCGCTCCTGATCCCCGGGATCGTCATTTTGGTCGACGTCCTGCAGCTGGAGCCGCATTTCGTTGGATGGGGGACTGTCACGTGTGCTCCCTCTCCGGCCTCTAGGTCACCAGGCTGCTCGTTACACCTGTCACCATTGTTACGAGCACCTGCGCGTCATCAGACTCACCGGGACTTCATCACCTCCTTGACTACCTGCCCTATATATGTCACTCCCTTTGGTTCCTTCCCAAGGCGTCATTGTTTCTGTGTCAGTTTCATGTCTGTGTGCTGTTCAAGTTTATTGTTTTGTATTATGTTCCGTTTATTTATTAAAACACTCACTCCCTGAACTTGCTTCCCAACTCTCAGCGCACATCGTTACAGGTGATTGTGGAGGCCAGGTCATCTGATGCAGCACTCCATCACTCTCCATCTTGGTCAAATAGCCCTTACACAGCCTGGAGGTGTGTTGGGTCATTGTCCAAATGATAGTCTCACTAAGTGCAAACCAGATGGGATGGCGTATTTCTGCAGAATACTGTGGTAGCCATGCTGGTTAAGTGTGCCTTGAATTCTAAATATATCACTGACAGTGTCACCGGAAAAGCACCCCCACACCATCAACCTCCACACATGCAGAGATCCGTTCACTTACTCTGCGTCTACCAAAGACACGGCGGTTGAAACCAAAAATCTCAAATTTGGACTCATCAGACCAAAGGACAGATTTTCACCGGTCTAATGTCCATTGCTCATGTTTTTTGGGCCAAGCAAGTCTGTTCTTCTTATTGGCGTCCTTTAGTAGTGGTTTCTTTGCAGCAATCCTTCACGCAGTCTCCTCTGAACAGTTGATGTTGAGATGTGTCTGATACACAACTGTCTGAAGCATTTATTTGGGCTGCAATCTGAGGTGCAGTTCAAATCAAATTTTCAAATCAAATTTATTTATAAAGCCCTTCTTACATCAGCTGATGTCACAGAGTGCTGTACAGAAACCCAGCCTAAAACCCCAAACAGCAAGCAATGCAGGTGTAGAAGCACGGTGGTTAGGAAAAATTCCCTAGAAAGGCCAAAACCTAGGAAGAAACCTAGAGAGGAATAAGGCTGTGAGGGGTGGCCAGTCCTCTTCTGGCTGTGCCAAGCAGCACGGCCAGGTGGACTGGGGACATCAAGGAGTCATCAGGCCAGGTAGGCCTTGAGGAATGGTCCTAATGCTCAGGTCCTCCGAGAGAGAGAGAAAAAAAGAAAGAGAGAGCGAGAGAGATAATTAGAGAGAGCATACTTAAATTCACACAGGACACCGGATAAGAGAGGAGAAATGCTCCAGATATAACAGACAGACCCTAGCCCCCTGACACATAAACTACTGCAGCATAAATACTGGAGGCTGAGACAGGAGTGGTCGGGAGACACTGTGGCCCCGTCCGACGATACCCCCGGACAGGGCCAAACAGGCAGGATATAACCCACCCACTCTGCCGAAGCACAGCCCCCACACCACTAGAGGGATATCTCCAACCACCAACTTACCATCCTGAGACAAGGCCGAGTATAGCCCACAAGAACGCCACCACGGCACAGCCAAAGGGGGGGGGGGGCAACCCGGACAGGAAGATCACGTCAGTGACTCAACCCACTCAAGCGACGCCCCCTCTGTTTGGTACCCCAACTAGGACAATAGACTGGATCCCAGCCGGCGACTCAAAACAACGGCGGCGCCGGAGAAGGGGGAAACGCGGCTTCTGGTCAAACTACGTAGACTGGCATATCGTGCACCTCTCCCGAGTATTTTACTTGCCAATGTCCAGTCTCTGGACAACAAAGTGGACGAAATCAGAGCAAGGATTGACTTCCAGAGAGACATCTGAGACGTTCTTTGCTTCACGGAAACATGGCTCACTCAGGACACGTTATCAGAGTCGGTACAGCCACCTGGTTTCTCCACGCATCGTGCCGACAGAAACAAACATCTATCTGGTAAGAAGAAGGGCGGGGGTGTGTGTCTTATGATTAACGAGACGTGGTGTGATCATAACAACATACAGGAACTCAAGTCCTTTTGTTCACCTGACATAGAATTCCTTACAATCAAATGCCGACCGCATTATCTACCAAGAGAATTGTCCTCGATTATAATCACAGCCGTGTACATCCCCCCCCTCAAGCTGACACATCGACGGCACTGAAAGAAATTCATTGGACTCTATGTAAATTGGAAACCACATATCCTGAGACTGCATTTATTGTGGCTGGGGATTTTAATAAGGCTAATTTGAAAACAAGGCTCCCGAAATTTTATCAGCATATCGAATGTGCCACCCGGGCTGGTAAAATCCTGGATCATTGTTATTCTAACTTCCGTGATGCATACAAGGCTATTCTCCGCCCTCCTTTCGGGCAAGTCTGACCATGACTCCATTTTGTTGCTCCCAGCCTACAAACAGAAACTAAAACAGGAAACGCCCGTTCTCAGGTCTGTTCAACGCTGGTCCTACCAATCTGATTCCATGCTGCAAGATTGCTTCGAGCACGTGGACTGGGATATGTTCCGGATAGCATCTGACAACAACATTGATGTATACGCTGATTCGGTGAGCGAGTTTATTAGCAAGTGCATTGGTGATGTGGTACCCATAGCAACGATTAAAACCTTCCCCAACCAGAAACCATGGCTTGATGGCAGAATTCGCGCAAAACTGAAAGGGCGACCGGAAACATGACTGAATACAAACAGTGTAGCTATTCCCTCCGCAAGGCAATCAAACAAGCTAAGCGTCAATATAGAGACAAAGTAGAGTCACAATTCAATGGCTCAGACACAAGAGGAATGTGGCAGGGTCTACAGTCAGTCACGGACTACAAAAAGAAAACCAGCCCCGTCGCGAACCATGACGTCCTGCTCCCAGACAAACTAAACAACTTCTTTGCTCGCTTTGAGGACAATACAGTGCCACCGACACGGCCCGCTACCAAAACCTGCGGGCTCTCCTTCACCGCAGCCAACGTGAGTAAAACATTTAAATGTGTTAACCCTCGCAAGGCTGCTGGCCCAGATGGCATCCCCTGGTCGTGTCCTCAGAGCATGCGCAGACCAGCTGGCTGGTGTGTTTACGGACATATTCAATCAGTCCCTATCCCAGTCTGTTGTTCCCACATGCTTCAAGAGGGCCACCATTGTTCCTGTTCCCAAGAAAGCTAAGGTAACTGAGCTAAATGACTATCGCCCCGTAGCACTCACTTCCGTCATCATGAAGTGCTTTGAGAGACTAGGTCAAGGATCATATCACCTCCATCCTGCCAGATACCCCGGACTCACTCCAATTTGCTTACCGTCCCAATAGGTCCACAGACGACGCAATCGCAATCACACTGCATACTGCCCTAACCCATCTGGACAAGAGGAATACCTACAGTGGGGAAAAAAAGTATTTAGTCAGCCACCAATTGTGCAAGTTCTCTCACTTAAAAAGATGAGAGAGGCCTGTAATTTTCATCATAGGTACACTTCAACTATGACAGACAAAATGAGGGAAAAAAATCCAGAAAATCACATTGTAGGATTTTTTATGAATTTATTTGCAAATTATGGTGGAAAATAAGTATTTGGTCACATACAAACAAGCAAGATTTCTGGCTCTCACAGACCTGTAACTTCTTCTTTAAGAGGCTCCTCTGTCCTCCACTCATTACCTGTATTAATGGCACCTGTTTGAACTTGTTATCAGTATAAAGACACCTGTCCACAACCTCAAACACTCACACTCCAAACTCCACTATGGCCAAGACCAAAGAGCTGTCAAAGGACACCAGAAACAAAATTGTAGACCTGCACCAGGTTGGGAAGACTGAATCTGCAATAGGTAAGCAGCTTGGTTTGAAGAAATCAACTGTGGGAGCAATTATTAGGAAATGGAAGACCTACAAGACCACTGATAATCTTCCTCGATCTGGGGCTCCACGCAAGATCTCACCCCGTGGGGTCAAAATGATCACAAGAACGGTGAGCAAAAATCCCAGAACCACACGGGGGGACCTAGTGAATGACCTGCAGAGAGCTGGGACCAAAGTAACAAAGCCTACCATCAGTAACACACTACGCCGCCAGGGACTCAAATCCTGCAGTGCCAGACGTGTCCCCTGCTTAAGCCAGTACATGTTCAGGCCCATCTAAAGTTTGCTAGAGAGCATTTGGATGATCCAGATGAGGATTGGGAGAATGTCAGATGAAATCAAAATAGAACTTTTTGGTAAAAACTCAACTCGTCGTGTTTGGAGGACAAAGAATGCTGAGTTGCATCCAAAGAACACCATACCTACTGTGAAGCATGGGGTGGAAACATCATGCTTTGGGGCTGTTTTTCTGCAAAGGGACCAGGACGACTGATCCGTGTAAAGGAAAGAATGAATGGGGCCATGTATCGTGAGATTTTGAGTGAAAACCTCCTTCCATCAGCAAGGGCATTGAAGATGAAACGTGGCTGGGTCTTTCAGCATGACAATGATCCCAAACACACCGCCCGGGCAACGAAGGAGTGGCTTCGTAAGAAGCATTTCAAGGTCCTGGAGTGGCCTAGCCAGTCTCCAGATCTCAACCCCATAGAAAATCTTTGGAGGGAGTTGAAAGTCCGTGTTGCCCAGCGACAGCCCCAAAACATCACTGCTCTAGAGGAGATCTGCATGGAGGAATGGGCCAAAATACCAGCAACAGTGTGTGAAAACCTTGTGAAGACTTACAGAAAACATTTGACCTCTGTCATTGCCAACAAAGGGTATATAACAAAGTATTGAGATAAACTTCCTACAATGTGACTTTCTGGATTTTTTTTCCTCATTTTGTCTGTCATAGTTGAAGTGTACCTATGATGAAAATTACAGGCCTCTCTCATCTTTTTAAGTGAGAGAACTTGCATAATTGGTGGCCTACAGGGAGGAGGTGAGGGCCCTCGGAGTGTGGTGTCAGGAAAATAACCTCTCACTCAATGTCAACAAAACAAAGGAGATGATCGCTGGGACTGAAAAACAGCTTCTACCTCATGGCCATCAGACTGTTAAACAGACATCACTAACATTAAGTGGCTGCTGCCAACGTACTGACTTAGATCTCTAGCCAATTTAAAAATAGGAATTGGATGTAACAAATGTATCACTAGCCACTTTAAACAATTTTGTATATAATGTTTACATAGCAGACATTACTCATATCAAATGTATACACTGTACTCTAAACCATCTACTGAATCTTGCCTATGCCGTTCGGCCATCGACTCAAATCTCTAGCCACTTTAATAATTATAATTGGAGGAAATAAATGTATCACTAGCCACTTTAAACTATGCCATTTATATAATGTTTACATATCCTACATTACTCATCTCATATGTATATACTGTTCTCCATACCATCTACTGCATCTTGCCTACACCGGTCAGCCATCGCTCATCCATATATTTATATGTACATACTCGTATTCATTCCTTTACTCTTGTGTGTATAAGGTAGTTGTTGTGAATTTGTTAGATACTACTGCATGGTCGGAACTAGAAGCACAAGCATTTCGCTACACTCGGATTAACATCTGCTAACCATGTGTATGTGACAAATAAAATTTGATTTGATTTGACTCAGCCCCTGTAATAGGGTTAGAGGCAGAGAATCCCAGTGGAGAGGGGAACCGGCCAGGCAGAGACAGCAAGGGTGGTTCGTTGCTCCAGTGCCTTTCCGTTCAACTTCACACTCCTGGGCCAGACTACACTCAATCATAGGACCTACTGAAGAGATGAGTCTTCAATAAAAACTTAAAGGTTGAGACCGAGTCTGCGTCTCTCACATGGATAGGCAGACCATTCCATAAAAATGGAGCTCTATAGGAGAAAGCCCTGCCTCCTGCTGTTTGCTTAGAAATTCTAGGGACAGTAAGGAGGCTCATGCCTTGTGACCGTAGCGTACGTGTAGGTATGTACGGCAGGACCAAATCGGAAAGATAGGTAGGAGCAAGCCCATGTAATGCTTTGTAGGTTAGCAGTAAAACCTTGAAAAAAGCCCTTGCCTTAACAGGAAGCCAGTGTAGAGAGGCTAGCACTGGAGTAATATTATATATTTTTGGGGTTCTAGTCAAGATTCTAGCAGCCATGTTTAGCACTAAATGAAGTTTATTTAGTGCTTTATCCGGGTAGCCGGAAAGTAAAGCATTGCAGTAGTCTAACCTAGAAGTGACAAAAGCATGGATAAATTTTTCTGCATCATTTTGTACAGAAAGTTTTTACAATGTTACATAGATGGAAAAAAGCTGTCCTTGAAACAGTCTTGATATGTTCGTCAAAAGAGAGATCAGGGTCCAGACTAACGCCGAGGTCCTTCACAGTTTTATTTGAGATGACTGTACAACCATCAAGATAAATTGTCAGATTCAACAGAAGATCTCTTTGTTTCTTGGGACCTAGAACAAGCATCTCTATTTTGTCAGAGTTTAAAAGTAGAAAATTGGCTTCCAGGGAGGGCAATTTTGGGGCTTCACCATGTTTCATCGAAATGTACAGCTGTGTGTCATCCGCATAGCAGTGAAAGTTAACATTATGTTTCCGAATGACATTGCCAAGTGGTAAAATATATAGTGAAAACAATAGTGGTCCTAAAACATAGCCTTGAGGAACACCGAAGTTTACAGTTGATTTGTCAGAGGACAAACCATCCAGAGACAAACTGATATCTTTCCGACAGATAAGATCTAAACCAGGCAAGAACGTGTCCATGTAGACCAATTTGGGTTTCCAATCTCTCCAAAATAATGTGGTGATCAATGTTATCAAAAGCAGCACTAAGGTCTAGGAGCATGAGGACAGTTGCAGAGCCTCGGTCTGATGCCATTAAAAGGTCATTTACCACCTTCACAAGTGCAGTCTCAGTGCTATAATGGGGGGTCTAAAACCAAACTGAAGCGTTTCGTATACATTGTTTGTCTTCAGGAAGGCAGTGAGTTGCTGTGCAACAGCTTTTTCAAAAATGTTTGAGAGGAATGGAAGATTCGATATAGGCCGATTTTTATATTGTCTGGGTCAAGGTTTGGCTTTTTCAAGAGAGGCTTTATTACTACCACTTTTAGTGAGTTTGGTACACATCCTGTGGATAGAGAGCCATTTATTATGTTCAACATAGGAGGGCCAACCACAGGAAGCAGCTCTTTCAGTAGTTTAGTTGGAATAGGGTCCAATATGCAGCTTGAAGGTTTAGAGGCCATGATTATTTTCATCAATGTGTCAAGAGATATGGGACTAAAAAACTTCAGTGTCTCCCTTGATTCTATGTCCTGGAAAAGTTGTGCATACTCAGGACAACTGAGCTTTGGAGGAATACGCAGATTTAGAGAGGAGTCCGTAATTTGCTTTCTAATGATCATGATCTTTTCCTCAAAGAAATTCATGAATGTATCACTGCTAAAGTGAAAGCCATCCTCTCTTGGGGAATGCTGCTTTTTAGTTAGCTTTGCGACAGTATAAAAAATACATTTTGGATTGTTCTTATTTTCCTCAAATAACTTGGAAAAATAGGATGATCGAGCAGCAGTGAGGGCTCTTCGATACTGCACGGTACTGTCTTTCCAAGCTAGTCGGAAGACTTCCATTTTGGTGTAGCGCCATTTCCGTTCCAATTTTCTGGAAGCTCGCTTCAGAGCTCGGGTATTTTCTGTATACCAGGGAGCTAGTTTTATATGGCAAATGTTTTTTGTTTTTAGGGGTGCGACTGCATCTAGGGTATTGCGCAAGGTTACATTGAGTTCCTCATTTAGGTGGTCTAACTGATTTTTGTACTCTGACGTCCTTGGGTAGGCGGAGAGATTCTGGAAGCGCATCTAGGAATCTTTGGGTTGTCCGAGAATTTATAGCACGACTTTTGATGATCCTTGGTTGGGGTCTGAGCAGATTATTTGTTGCGATTGCAAACGTAATAAAATGGTGGTTCGATAGTCCAGGATTATGAGGAAAAACATTAAGATCCACAACATTTATTCCACGGGACAAAACTAGGTCCAGAGTATGACTGTGGCAGTGAGTAGGTCCGGAGACATGTTGGACAAAACCCGACTGAGTCGGAAAGCCTTTTGGAGTGGGTCTGTGCACTTTTCCATATGAATATTAAAGTCACCAAAAATTTGAGTATTATCTGCCATGACTACAAGGTCCGATAGGAATTCAGGGAACTCAGTGAGGAACGTTGTATATGGCCCAGGAGGCCTGTAAACAGTAGCTATAAAAAGTGATTGAGTAGGCTGCATAGATTTCATGACTAGAAGCTCAAAAGACGAAAACATAGGTTTTTTTTGTACATTGAAATTTGCTATCGTAAATGTTAGCAACACCTCCACCTTTGCGGGATGCGCGGGGGATATGGTCACTAGTGTAACCAGGAGGTGAGGCCTCATTTAACACAGTAAATTCATCAGGCTTAAGCCATGTTTCAGTCAGGCAAATCACATCAAGATTATGATCAGTGATTAGTTAATTGACTATAACTGCCTTGGAAGTGAGGGATCTAACATTAAGTAGCCCTATTTTGAGATGTGAGGTATCACAATCTCTTTCAATAATGGCAGGAATGGAGGAGGTCTTTATTGTAGTGAGATTGCTAAGGCGAACACCGACATGTTTAGTTTTGCCCAACCTAGGTCGAGGCACAGACACGGTCTCAATGGGGATAGCTGAGCTGACTACACTGACTGTGCTAGTGGCAGACTCCACTAAGCTGGCAGGCTGGCTAACAGCCTGCTGCCTAGCCTGCACCCTATCTCATTGTGAAGCTAGAGGAGTTAGAGCCCTGGCTATGTTCGTAGATAAGATGAGAGCACCCCTCCAGCTAGGATGGAGTCCGTCACTCCTCAACAGGCCAGGCTTGGTCCTGTTTGTGGGTGAGTCCCAGAAAGAGGGCCAGTTATCTACAAATTATATCTTTTGTGTGGGGCAGAAAACAGTTTTCAACCAGCGATTGAGTTGTGAGACTGCTGTAGAGCTCATCACTCCCCCTAACTGGGAGGGGGCCAGAGACAATTACTCGATGCCGACACATCTTTTTAGCTGATTTACACGCTGAAGCTATGTTGCGCTTGGTGACCTCTGACTGTTTCATCCTAACATCGTTGGTGCCGAGGTGGATAACAATATCTCTATACTCTCTACACTCGCCAGATTTAGCTTTAGCCAGCACCTTCTTCAGATTAGCCTTAACGTCGGTAGCCCTGCCCTCTGGTAAACAGTGTATGATCGTTGGATGATTCGTTTTATGTCTAATACTGCGGGTAATGGAGTCGCCAATGACTAGAGTTTTCAATTTGTCAGAGCTAATGGTGGGAGGCCTTGGCGTCTCAGACCCCGTAACGGGAGGAGTAGAGACCAGAGAAGGCTCGGCCTCTGACTCCGACCCGCTGCTTAATGGGGAGAACCGGTTGAAAGTTCGGCTGAATGAGCGACACCGGTTGAGCATTGCTACAGCATTTCCTTTGAGAAGCCATGAAAAAATTGTCCGGCTGCGGGGACTGTGAGAGGGGATTTATACTACTATCTGTACTTACTGGTGGCACAGACGCTGTTTTATCCTTTTCTACACTTAAATTTCCCTTGCCTAACGATTGCGTCTGAAGCTGGGCTTGCAGCATAGCTATCCTCGCCATAAGGCGATCGTTCTCCTGTATTTTATGAGTACAGAAACTGCGATTAGAAGGCATAATGTTAATGTTACTACTTAGCTTCGGTTGGTGGAGGTCCTGACGAAACACGTCCAGATAAAGCGTCCAGGGTGACAAAGTTGAATGGAAAAAAAAGTAGAGCGATGGAAAAACAAAAAATATAGACGGTAATTAAAAAGTAAAAAACGTAAAGTTGGCAGGCAACAAAGTTAGGTTAGCAACAAAACGCACAGCAGCACGTAAACAAGTCTGTTAGTTGTGACCTTTTTCAAATCATCATTAGAGTCGCATCATGCAGCTATTCTTTTATTTGGAAATGTTTTATTTGCCTCTTTTTCTCCCCAATTTCAATTAATCGAATTGGTAGTTACAGTCTTGTCCCATCGCTGCAACTCCCGTACTGACTCGGGAGAGGCGAAGGTCGAGAGCCGTGCGTCCTCCGAAACAAGACCCAGCCATGCCGCACTGCTTCTTGACACGATGCCCACTTAACCCGGAAGCCAAATAGGTGCCAGTACTCAATTTGGGTGCCGGTACTGTTTATATTTAGTTACAGGAGCTCCACAGTACTTTTGAGCTAATATTCTATAAGAGGAGCTCAAGCAGTAGAACATTTGAGGTGCCTGTACTCAGCTCCGGTGAGCTCCTGCCCAAGTCAAGCACTGCCGCTGGGTCATATCTCAATAACCCAGCATCAATAACCCAGCACCAATGACCCAGCACCCAGCACCAATAACCCAGCACCCAGCATCAATAACCCAGCACCCAGCATCAATAACGCAGCAGTTTTGAAAGAGAACAACACAACTAAGTGAGGGACCCAACACCTGCAACCCAGGAGTTGGGTCAACCAAACAACCCAAATATTTTTTGAGTATGTGTATTCCTTGTTGGTTCAATAAGGCTCTCTCTTTCTCTCTCTTTTCTCTGTCTATTCCCCTCGCTGTCTCTCTCTCCCTCCCTGTCTCTCCACCCAGGTGAACCCCTCTGACTCTGACCACTACGGTCGTATGGTTGAGTTGTGGTTCATCTTCAGTCTCATCTGGTCCATCTGTGCCTCGGTCGATGAGGGCGGTCGTAAGACGATCGACAACTTCCTCAGAGAGATGGAGGGTACCTTCCCCAATAAGGTGGGGCATGAAGACACACACACAGTGCCATTACACTGTCACAATGAAAAATATTCTAACATATTTCTCTCAATCATTTATGTTTTTGTAGTACAGTATTTTATGCACACATCAAACACATTTTTGAAATCCATTTCTAAGTTTATATTATTATTATTATTTTATTGTTTATTATTATTATTTTTTTATATATATATTTTTTTAGGTTTATATTACCATACAGTAGATTGACTGTATTTATGCACAGACGTTGAACTGTGTCACTGATGTCTTGTTTTTCCATTTGTCCCTTCCAGGACACCATCTACGAGTACTATGTAGACACTAAGAACAAGACCTGGGCCTCCTTTGAGGACAAGCTGCCCAAGGGCTGGCGCTACGCTGCCAAGTGAGTATGTGTGTGTGTCCGGGTGCGTGACCCAGTCCGTGTGTTTATGTGTTTGTGTGTGTGGCTGAGAGCTGCACCACCACACACGCACACTGCCATGGCTCTCACCTCTACACACTGTATCACTGGACTGGGAGTGTGTGTGTGTGTGTGTGTGTGTGTGTGTGTGTGTGTGTGTGTGTGTGTGTGTGTGTGTGTGTGTGTGTGTGTGTGTGTGTGTGTGTGTGTGTGTGTGTGGGAGGTGTGTGTGGGAGGTGTGTGTGTGTGTGGTGGGAGGTGTGTGCCCTGGCCTGACTGTGGTATTGTAAAGCGGTATGTTCGATTTTATTCTGTTGTTTATCTATCCTCTCTATCTCTTCTCTCAATATCATCCATCCATCTTGTCACCTTACCCAACCTCACATATCTTTTCTCCCCCATTCATCGCTTTCCATCCTATCCTTCCCTCTCTTTCCCTCCCTCCCCCTTCCATCCATCTCTCCCTCCCCCTTCCATCCATCCATCCCTCCCTCCCCCTCCTCTATCCCTCTCCCCCATCCCTCCCTCCCCTCCTCTATCCCTCTCCCCATCCATCCCTCCCTCCCCTTCCCTCTCGCCCTCCCCCAGTGCTCCGTTCTATAAGATCATGGTGCCCACGGTGGACACGGTGCGTTATAACTTCCTTGTGCGGGCTCTGGTGACGGGGCAGTACCCGGTGTTGATGACGGGTCCGGTGGGCACGGGGAAGACCTCGGTGGCACAGAGTGTTCTGCAGGGACTGGACTCCTCCAAATGGGCAGTCCTCACTGTCAACATGTCCTCACAGGTGAGACAGGACAGACAACCTTTGACAACCTTCCTGGAACCTTGCATCAATCCCCAAACAATCTACCTGTAACATATCAGTAACTTCACAGTAACCTCCTGCCAAACTTCATGTAACCTTCCACCAAACCTACCTGTAACCAGCACAACCTTCCACCTCACACTAACCTTCCACCAAACCTCTCAGCTTCCTCCAACCACAGTCTTGTCACACTAAGTTCTAAATAACGGGACATGTTACACTATTTATGCCAAACAACATGTTAAATGTCTATTATTAAGATTGCACTGTAGATCCTACATTAGACTATTCATGTGAGGCTTAGATATTGTAAAGCCATATTCTCCAGCAAAAAATACTTTGGCCGCCACAGCTTTCAGAGGCAGAGTAGGGGGTAATAAACTATGATTAAAGTGAGTGCAGGTGTGTGGTGTGTGTGTGTGTGTGTGTTTGCTACACCGGGTTGAATAGCCTTCACTTCAGCTCAGGTTCCTCAGAGTACACGGCTCTCACTCGCTCACAAGGCGCCAAAATTAGCTGACCCTGATGTGCGCACACACACAGCTGAACACTCATTACATTACAGGAGGTTGGGTGATGGAAGTCCTTAGGAAAGCAGCAGCACCACCATCATCATTATCCAACCATCATCATTATCCATCACATCCAACCATCATCATTATCCATCACAACTAACCATCATCATTATCCATCACATCCAACCATCATCATTATCCATCACATCTAACCATCATCATTATCCATCACATCCAACCATCATCATTATCCATCACATCCAACCATCATCATTATCCATCACATCTAACCATCATCATTATCCATCACATCCAACCATCATCATTATCCATCACATCTAACCATCATCATTATCCATCACATCCAATGATCATCATTATCCATCACATCCAGACATCATCATTAACCATCACATCCAACCATCATCAATATCTATCACATCCAACCATCATCATTATCCATCACATCTAACCATCATCATTAACCATCATATCCAACCATCATCATTATCTATCACATCTAACCATCATCATTATCCATCACATCTAACCATCATCATTAACCATCACATCTAACATCATCATTATCCATCACATCCAACCATCATCGTTATCCATCACATCCAACCACCATCATTATACGTCACATCCAACATCATCGTTATCCATCACATCTAACCATCATTATCCATCACATCCAACCATCATCAATATCCATCACATCCAACCATCATCATTATCCATCACATCCAATCATCATCATTATCCATCATATCCAACCATCATCATTATCCATCACATCCAACCATCATCATTATCCATCACATCCAACCATCATCATTATCCATTACATCCCACCATCTTCATTATCCATCACATCTAACCATCATCATTATCCATCACATCCCACCATCATCATTAACCATCACATCTAACCATCATCATTATCCATCATATCCAACCATCATCATTATCCATCACATCCAACCATCATCATTATCCATCGCATCCAACCACAATCATCATTATCCATCACATCCAACCATCATCATTATCCATCACATCCCACTATCATCATTATCCATCACATCTAACCATCATCATTATCCATCACATCCCACCATCATCATTAACCATCACATCTAACCATCATCATTATCCATCATATCCAACCATCATCATTATCCATCACATCCAACCATCATCATTATCCATCGCATCCAACCACAATCATAATTATCCATCACATCCAACCATCATCATTATCCATCACATCCCACTATCATCATTATCCATCACATCTAACCATCATCATTATCCATCACATCCAACATCATCATTATCCATCACATCTAACCATTATCATTATCCATCACATCCAACATCATCATTAACCATCACATCTAACCATCATCATTATCCATCATATCCAACCATCATCATTATCCATCACATCCAACCATCATCATTATCCATCGCATCCAACCACAATCATCATTATCCATCACATCCAACCATCATCATTATCCATCACATCCCACTATCATCATTATCCATCACATCTAACCATCATCATTATCCATCACATCCAACATCATCATTATCCATCACATCTAACCATCATCATTATCCATCACATCCAACATCATCATTATCCATCACATCTAACCATCATCATTATCCATCACATCTAACCATCATCATTAACCATCACATCCAACATCATCATTATCCATCACATCTAACCATCATCATTATCCATCACATCCAACATCATCATTATCCATCACATCCAACATCATCATTATCCATCACATCTAACCATCATCATTAACATAACCTGGATAACTTAGAGAGGGGGTAAAGTTGGAGAGAGAGACCGTCAACTCTCTGTCCATCGGTCCATCCATCTACTGTTCACTCTGTCAACCTCTCCCTGACTCAGTATACCTCTTTTACTCTGGCTAATACTTCTCTTCCTGTAACCACCTTGCCCCTTTTACTCTGTATCCCCCCTCTCTATTTCTCCCTCTCTCTCTTTTACACACACAATCCCCCTCTATCCCCTCTGTCTCCCCCTCTCTCCCCTCTGTCTCCACCTGTCCAGACCACGTCCAACAACGTACAGGCCATCATTGAGAGTCGTGTGGAGAAGAGGACTAAAGGTGTCTATGTGCCTGTGGGCGGTAAGCGCATGCTGGCCTTCCTGGACGACCTGAACATGCCGGCCAACGACGACTTTGGCTCCCAGCCTCCGCTGGAGCTGCTCCGCCTCTGGATTGACTACGGCTTCTGGTATGACCGGCAGAAACAGTCCCTCAAGTGTGTCAAGGTGAGATGAGAGGGGTGGGGGGTACCAGGAGCCATTTTTCGGGAGACTGGTATCACTAAGTTCCTTAGTTCTCTCTCCTTAGGTATCTATTTTTAGGTATTTTGTTTTAGGACAGTTGTGTGTGTGTTGAATAAATGTTTCGGTTTATGTGTGTGCTTGTGGGAATTTGTTTGTGCTGAATGGGCTGTTTTAACCCTGGTGTGTGTGTGTGTACAGGACATGTTCCTGCTGGCGTCTATGGGTCCACCTGGTGGGGGGAGGACTCACATCTCAGGCCGCCTGCAGAGCCGCTTCAACCTCATCAACATGACCTTCCCTACTGTCAGTCACACACACACACAACCACATAACCCCACACACACACAACCACATAACCCCACACACACAACCACATAACCCCACACACACACAACCACATAACCCCACACACACACAACCACATAACCCCACACACACACAACCACATAACCCCACACACACACAACCACATAACCCCACACACACACAACCACATAACCCCACACACACACAACCACATAACCCCACACACACACAACCACATAACCCCACACACACACAACCACATAACCCCACACACACACAACCACATAACCCCACACACACAACCACATAACCCCACACACACACAACCACATAACCCCACACACACACAACCACATAACCCCACACACACACAACCACATAACCCCACACACACACAACCACATAACCCCACACACACACAACCACATAACCCCACACACACAACCACATAACCCCACACACACAACCACATAACCCCACACACACAACCACATAACCCCACACACACAACCACATAACCCCACACACACAACCACATAACCCCACACACACAACCACATAACCCCACACACACACAACCACATAACCCCACACACACAACCACATAACCCCACACACACACAACCACATAACCCCACACACACACAACCATAACCCCACACACACAACCACATAACCCCACACACACAACCACATAACCCCACACACACACAACCACATAACCCCACACACACACAACCACATAACCCCACACACACACAACCACATAACCCCACACACACACAACTATAACCCCACACACACACAACCACATAACCCCACACACACACAACCACATAACCCCACACACACACAACCACATAACCCCACACACACACAACCACATATAACCCACACACACACAACCACATAACCCCACACACACACAACCACATAACCACACACACACAAACCACATAACCCCACACACACACAAACCACATAACCCCACACACACACAACCACATAACCCCACACACACACAACCACATAACCACACACACACACACACACAACCACATAACCCCACACACACATAACCACATAACCCCACACACACACAACCACATAACCCCACACACACACAACCACATATAATTTTACACACACACACAAATTACATAACCCCACACACACACAACCACATAACCCCACACACACACAACCACATAACCCCACACACACACAACCACATAACCCCACACACACAATTATATAATTACACACACAACCACATAACCCCACACACACACACAACCACATAACCCCACACACACACAACCACATAACCCCACACACACACAACCACATAACCCCACACACACACAACCACATAACCCCACACACACACAACCACATAACCCCACACACACACAACCACATAACCCCACACACACACAACCACATAACCCCACACACACACAACCACATAACCCCACACACACACAACCACATAACCCCACACACACACAACCACATAACCCCACACACACACAACCACATAACCCACACACACACAACCACATAACCCCACACACACACAACCACATAACCCCACACACACACAACCACATAACCCCACACACACACAACCACATAACCCCACACACACACAACCACATAACCCCACACACACACAACCACATAACCACACACACACACACACACACACACACACATTTATTCAGCAATAGCCTTCTGCTCCATGCTGCTTTCTCCTCCTCTGCAATCCTCCCCCTCCTCTTTCTCCACCTCTTCTCTACTAGTCACCTCCCTTCTTCTTCATCACCTACATTCCTCACCACCTCTTTTTCTGCTCTCCCTCCCTGTCCTCCTCATCTCCTTCTCCTCTTCTCTCCTCTCTCTCTTCTCTGTGTGTTTCAGGTCAGTCAGTATCACTGCAGAGCCATGTTTCCTGATAATGAGTCTGTTCTTTCTCTGACACGTTATCCTCCTTAATCATCCTTTCCCTGTCTCTCGCTCTCTCACCCCACCCCCACATTCTCTCTCTCTCTCTCTCTCTCTCTCTCTCTCTCTCTCTCTCTCTCTCTCTCTCTCTCTCTCTCTCTCTCTCTCTCTCTCTCTCTCTCTCTCACCCCACCCTCTTTCTCTCTCACTCTCACTCTCTCAACTCTCTCTCTCTCTCTCTCTCTCTGTCTCTCTGTCTCTCTGTCTCTCTCTCTCTCTCTCTCTCTCTCTCTCTCTCTCTCTCTCTCTCTCTCTCTCTCTCTTTCTCTTCATCTCAGCAGAATTCCCCTGATTATCCTGATGGTGATGGTGATAATGACAACAAGTAAAATGTGCCACTGCACCCTCATTTAGAAGACAGGAAAAGCATGATGGATGTGATGTCTCCTTTTCCTTTCATTTTTCTGCCGGCTTCTCCCTTTTCTCTCTCTCTGACGTCTCTCTTTTGATCACTTCTTCCCCTTCCCCTCCCGCCTTACCTGTCCTTACCTCTCTTCTCTCCTCATGTTTCTTTTCAATCATCACTCTTCTGCTCTGAGTTATGCCTCCATCTTATCTGTTCTTACTTTCTCCCTCTTTCTCCTCTCTAACCCTCTCTCCTCTTCACTCCTTTCTCTCACTCTCTCATCTCTGTTGCATCCTTCCTCTCTCCCCCTGCTCTCTCATCCTCTTCCTCCCTCTCTCCCCCTGCTCTCTCCATCCTCCTCCTCTATCCTCTCCTCCTGCTCTCGCCATCCTCTCTCTCTTTCCTCTCCCCTGGTCTCTCCATCCTCCTCCTCTATCCTCTCCCCCTGCTCTCGCCATCCTCTCTCTCTTTCCTCTCCCCTGGTCTCTCCATCATCCTCCTCTATCCTCTCCCCCTGCTCTCGCCATCCTCTCTCTCTTTCCTCTCCCCTGGTCTTTCCATCCTCCTCTATCCTCTCCCCCTGCTCTCGCCATCCTCTCTCTCTTTCCTCTCCCCCTGGTCTCTCCATCCTCCTCCTCTATCCTCTCCTCCTGCTCTCTCATCCTCTTCCTCTCTCTTTCCCCCTGCTCTCTCCATCTCCTTCCTCTGTCCTCTCCCCTGCTCTCTCATCCTCTTCCTCTCTCTTTCCCCCTGCTCTCTCCATCTCCTTCCTCTGTCCTCTCCCCCTGCTCTCTCATCCTCTTCCTCCCTCTTTCCCCCTGCTCTCTCCATCCTCTTCCTCCCTCTTCCTCCCTCTTTCCCCCTGCTCTCTCCATCCTCTTCCTCTATCCTCTCCCCTGCCTCTCTTATCAATTTTCACACTTTTTCTCTCTCTCTCGACTCTTGTCACGTGTACATGTTCACTCCTCTTTCACTTCTTTCTGCGTTTCTTTCTTTCCTCACTCCCTCTCCTCTTTCTCTCCCCCTCTCCAGGAGTCTCAGATCAAGCGTATCTATGGTACTATGATCAACCAGAAGCTGCAGGAGTTTGAGGAGGAGGTGAAGCCCATAGGATCCGTCCTGACCCAGGCCACCTTGGAGCTTTACTACTCTATCGTCGCCCGCTTCCTGCCCACGCCCGCCAAGATACACTACCTCTTCAACCTCCGAGACATCTCCAGGGTAGGGGCTACACACAGAGAGACACACACACGTCATTACATACACACACACACACACGAGTCATACTGTGTGTATCGACTCTCACTCAGTCTCTCTTAACCCTGGTGTTAAGAGTGTTTGGGGTTTAGGTATAGATTAACAGTGGACATGTGTTTCTGTGCATCAATAGCCTCTCGTCTCCTCCTTCTCTAGGTGTTCCAGGGGTTACTGCGAGCTCACAGAGACTTCCACGATACCAAGCAGAGCATCACCAGACTGTGGATACACGAGTGTTTCAGGTATACTGCTCTCTATCCCTCTTTATAAACTGGTTGGTTCCAGCCCTGAATGCTGATTGGCTGACAGCCGTGGTATACCTCGGGTATGACAAAACATTTATTTTTACTGCTCTACTTACGTTGGTAACCAGTTTGTAATAGCAATAAGGCCCTCGGGGGGTTGTGGTATATGGCCAAATATACCACGGCTAAGGGCTGTATCCAGGCACTCCGCGTTGCGTCGCCTAAGAACATCCCTTATATTGGCCATATACCACCCCCCACCCCCAGGCCTGCCTAAATATATTATACTAAGACATAAGATAAGAGAAACATTAATTGTACCCAAGGAGACAATAGTCTCTACCACTACAGTAGATACTGTTTACATTCTGTCTCCCTGGGTGACATACAGCACTGATTGGACAGTCTCCCTGACTCCTCTGGTCTCCTCTCTCTCCATCCCCAGGGTGTTCTCAGATCGTCTGGTGGACCAGAGTGACACAGAAGTCTTCGTAGGGCTGCTGGCTGAGAAACTAGGCTCTCTGTTTGAACTCACCTACCACAGCATCTGCCCCAACAAACAACCACCCATATTCGGTATAGTCACACTAACAAACGCTCACTCGCGGTATCTCACACACACACACACACACACACAGAGCCTAGGAGCACAAACGCACACACACTCACATATGCAGGCATGTACACATGCATACGCAGGCACACACACACACACACACACACACACACACACACACACACACACACTGGGGACTGGGAGGATGGGATGGATCGTTCTATAGCTAGTCTGACTGATGAATGGATGTGTGTGTACATTGACAAGCGGACTGAATGAAGGATCGAATTAGGTATTGATTGATAAGTGGTTTGTAATTAGTAGACCGGTTGGTTGGTTGATTGATTATAACAGCTCTGTCTCCGAGAGTTGTTTACAGACGTCTTGTCAATATCAATATAACTACGTGTGTGTGTTTGCGTGCGTGTGTGTCTCTCTCTCTCTCTCTCTCTCTCTCTCTCTCTCTCTCTCTCTCTCTCTCTCTCTCTCAGGGGACTTCCTGAAGGAGCCTCGTGTGTATGAGGATCTAGTGGACTTCAAGACGTTGAAGAGTTTCATGGAGTCTCAGCTGGAGGACTACAACCTGACCCCTGGAGTGGTACCCATGTCCCTGGTGCTGTTCAGAGACGCCATAGAACACGGTGAGCAGTAGGATTGATCCATCGTCTATGATGGTAGTGATAGTCAGTATAGTAGATATGAGTACTGCATATCACACTAAAACTTCTAATATCACAGCCATACAAAATACAGTCAGTACATCCCTTGTGTTTGGTCTTACCTTTTCATTACTTTGGCTCTGACTTTCCATGAAGAGTTAAGGTGGGTGGGTGTGGGTGTCTAGCTTTGCTGAGCATACAAACCATGTGTGCGTGTGTGTGTTCCCTCAGTAACCCGTGTGGTGCGTGTGATCAGCCAGCCCAGAGGGAACATGCTGCTGGTGGGCATCGGGGGCTCAGGCAGACAGAGCCTTTCCAAGATGGCCGCCTCCATCTGTGAGTACCAGGTCTTCCAGGTGGAGGTCACCAAGCAGTACCGCAAGCAGGAGTTCAGAGAGGGTAAGAGACCATTATATCTTACCTACTACCAGACAGGGGTTGAAATACTTTTTGAAATCATTTCAAATACTTCATCTGTCCTTGATTGAGCTTGCCTAGCACAATGGAACCAATGAAGGGGAGACGTTCTAGTCAACTGCACTACAGAGGCTGTGAGACATGATATATTTGGGCCTGTTCTGCAAGAGAAATTTGTCAAATTTGGTTGATCTGCCAACAGCAAGGCATTTGTTTAGAACAGGGGTCTAAGGGACCTCCTCCCAGGAAAACCGGCAACCCAGGGACCCCCATCATATGTTAGCCCCCACAAAGAAAATAATGTCTTGTCTTATCATCAAGTGAATGATAATGGAAAGGATATGAAATCAACATTTTTAAATCAATAGAATTTGTTTATTCTGTTGTTGCTAGCAATATTCATAAAAACATTCTTATTATTTTATTTATTTTGCGGACCCCCTGCAGTACATCTGCAGACCCCCTGTTGAATACCTCTGGTTTAGAACATAATTGCACTGAATTATAGCACGCTGCTCATGGCTGCTCGCTCCCTGAGCGTTTAATATGAATTGAGTCAGACTGATAGCCTTATGTTCTGCTCTAATTGAACAAAACACTTTATTTAGATGGCATTTTCCTCAGTTTGTTTGTTGTTAGTTTATATTTTAGTTGCTTTTCATCTGTTATTTTGATTGTTCAGGAATGTCCTACTTTGTTGAGTCAGATTCTAAGCCTTCACCCTTAACCACAATACTTTTGTCCTGATCACAAGCCGGCAACACACACACACACACACACACACACACACACACACACACACACACACCCTTGAGTCTTCTCCTCCCATGCATGTCTCCTCCCAGACATAAAGAAGTTGTATCGTCTGACGGGTGTGGACAACAAGCCCACAGTGTTCCTGTTCAACGACACCCAAATAGTAGACCAGTCTTTCCTAGAGGACATCAACAACATCCTCAGCTCTGGAGAGGTGCCCAACCTCTACAAACAGGACGAGTTTGAAGAGGTACGACTACTGAACAGGGTCTAATACAATGCAACGTTTGCATCTGGGACTTTACACAGGTGCTAGTGCACTGACTGTACAAAACATTAAGAACACCTTCCTAATATTGAGTTGCTGCACTCCCCCCCCACCTCCCACCTTTGCCCTCAGAACAGCCTCAGTTCGTTGGGGCATGGACTCTACAAGGTGTCGAAAGCGTTCCACAGGGATGTTGGCCCATGTTGACTCCAATGCTTCCCACACTTGTGTCAAGTTGGCTGAATGTCCTTTGGGTGGTGGACCGTTCTTGATACACATGGGAAACTGTTCAGCGGGAAAACCCCAGTAGCGTTGCAGTTCTTGACACTGAAACACACTGTTGTACACGCCGATCCAGAGCATCCCAAACATGCTTAATGGGTGACATGTCTGGTGAGTATGCAGGCCATGGAAGAACTAGGACATTTTCAGCTTCCAGGAATTGTGTACAGATCTTTGCGACATGGGGCCGTGCATTATCATGCTGAAACATGAGGTGATGGCGGAGGATGAATGGCACAACAATGGGCCTCAGGATCTCGTCACGGTATCTCTATGCATTCAAATTCCCCGTCGATAAAATGCAATTGTGTTCGTTGTCCGTAGCTTTTGCCTGCCCATACCATAACCCCACCGCCGCCATTGGGCACTCAGTTCACATCAGCAAACCGCTCAACCACATGATGCCATACACCGTCTGACATCTGCCCGGTGAGCATTTGGCCGCTGGAGTCGGTTACGGTGCCGAACTGTAGTCAGGTTAAGACCCTGGTGAGGACAACAAGCACGCAGATGAGCTTTACTGAGATGAGCTTTTCTGACAGTTGGTGCAGAAATTCTTTGGTTATGCAAACCCACAGTTTCATCAGCTGTCCGGGTGGCTGGTCTCAGATGATCCCGCAGGTGAAGAAGCTGGATGTGGAGGTCCTGGGCTGGCGTGGTTGCAAAGTGGTCTACGGTTGTGAGGCCGGTTGGACGTACTGCCAAATTCTCTAAAACGACGTTGAAGGGGGCTTATGGTAGAAAAATTAACATTCAATGCTCTGGCAAAAGCTATGGTGGACATTCCTGCAGTAGGCATGCCAATTGCACACTCCCTAAAAACTTGAGACATCTGTGGCATTGTGTTGTGTGACAAAACTGCACATTTTAGAGTGGCATTTTATTGTCCCCAGCACAAGGTGCACCTGTGTAATGATCATGCTGTTTAATCAGCTTCTTGATATGCCACACCTGTCAGGTGAATGGATTATCTTGGCAAAGCAGAAATGCTCACTAACATGGATGTAAACCAATTTGTGCACAAAAAAAGAATCAAGCTTTTTGTGCATTTCAGCTCATGAAACATGGGACCAACACTTTACATGTTGCATTGATATTTTTGTTCAGTATATATAATATATACTGTATGAATGAAGGAAGGATTATTTTTGTTGTTTTGTCAAATCGCTGTTTGGCAACCCATCCCTTATGGGATTAATTGACACATAAACAAACATTACAATAATTCACTGTGGTAATTCAGTGATCATTCTTCTTTCGGTGTTTGCTGCAGTGCGCATCACATAAAGAGTGAAAAAATGTAAGATAAAAATCAATACATTGTAGTAAATAAGGTTATCCAAACAATAGTTTAGAGTAGTATCCCTAGAGTAGTACAAATATATACATACATATACACATACATAAATACATATACACTGCATATATACACATACAAACATACATACATAATTTAAGAATTTGTTCTTAACTGACTTGCCTAGTTAAATAAAGGTTAAATAAAAAATTTAATAAAAATAACTTACAGATAAATAAATACAGAAAAATGAAACAGAAGGCATTTGAACCCAGTCTGGCACAGAGAAGATTCATGTGAGAGACAAGCCTATACACAATCTATATACACACATGCCATTTACCACTTAGAAGCTAAATATTTGTATAATTGAATTACAGGTAGCCCTTTTTCTTTTATTCCAGGCTTTATCTAAATATTCCAAACGGAAATACACCATGGACAAAATACCATTTCAATTTCTCCTCATCGCTCAGCCACATAATGCCAGGGTACAGTGGGGCAAAAAAGTATTTAGTCAGCCACCAATTGTGCAAGTTCTCCAACTTAAAAAGATGAGAGAGGCCTGTAATTTTCATCATAGGTACACTTCAACTATGACAGACAAAATGAGGAAAAAAAATCCAGAAAATCACATTGTAGGATTTTTAATGAATTTATTTGCAAATTATGGTGGAAAATAAGTATTTGGTCAATAACAAAAGTTTATCTCAATACTTTGTTATATACCCTTTTTTGGCAATGACAGAGGTCAAACATTTTCTGTAAGTCTTTCACAAGGTTTTCACACACTGTTGCTGGTATTTTGGCCCATTCCTCCATGCAGATCTCCTCTAGAGCAGTGATGTTTTGGGGCTGTCGCTGGGCAACACAGACTTTCAACTCCCTCCAAAGATTTTCTATGGGGTTGAGATCTGGAGACTGGCTAGGCCACTCCAGGACCTTGAAATGCTTCTTCTGAAGCCACTCCTTCGTTGCCAGGCGGTGTGTTTGGGATCATTGTCATGCTGAAAGACCCAGCCACGTTTCATCTTCAATGCCCTTGCTGATGGAAGGAAAAATCTCACGATACATGGCCCCATTCATTCTTTCCTTTACACGGATCAGTCGTCCTGGTCCCTTTGCAGAAAAACAGCCCCAAAGCATGATGTTTCCACCCCCATGCTTCACAGTAGGTATGGTGTTCTTTGGATGCAACTCAGCATTCTTTGTCCTCCAAACACGACGAGTTGAGTTTTTACCAAAAAGTTCTATTTTGGTTTCATCTGACCATATGACATTCTCCCAATCCTCATCTGGATCATCCAAATGCTCTCTAGCAAACTTCAGATGGGCCTGAACATGTCCTGGCTTAAGCAGGGGGACACGTCTGGCACTGCAGGATTTGAGTCCTGGCGGCGTAGTGTGTTACTGATGGTAGGCTTTGTTACTTTGGTCCCAGCTCTCTGCAGGTCATTCACTAGGTCCCCGTGTGGTTCTGGGATTTTTGCTCACCGTTCTTGTGATCATTTTGACCCCACGGGTGAGATCTTGCGTGGAGCCCCAGATCGAGGAAGATTATCAGTGGTCTTGTATGTCTTCCATTTCCTAATAATTGCTCCCACAGTTGATTTCTTCAAACCAAGCTGCTTACCTATTGCAGATTCAGTCTTCCCAACCTGGTGCAGGTCTACAATTTTGTTTCTGGTGTCCTTTGACAGCTCTTTGGTCTTGGCCATAGTGGAGTTTGGAGTGTGACTGTTTGAGGTTGTGGACAGGTGTCTTTTATACTGATAACAAGTTCAAACAGGTGCCATTAATACAGGTAACGAGTGGAGGACAGAGGAGCCTCTTAAAGAAGAAGTTACAGGTCTGTGAGAGCCAGAAATCTTGCTTGTTTGTATGTGACCAAATACTTATTTTCCACCATAATTTGCAAATAAATTCATTAAAAATCCTACAATGTGATTTTCTGGATTTTTTTTCCTCATTTTGTCTGTCATAGTTGAAGTGTACCTATGATGAAAATTACAGGCCTCTCTCATCTTTTTAAGTGAGAGAACTTGCACAATTGGTGGCTGACTAAATACTTTTTTTGCCCCACTGTATATATGGTGTGCGTTCTGGAATAAGAGAAAGCATATATCGCGATAGAAAGGGCAATAGAGGATAAAATGAGTTTCATTCTGTATTTCTTAGAGGTCGCAATAGTTACATAGTGTTTCCTCTTCCATTTCACCACAATACCGACTGTATATAGTCTCTCTATTGTCACGATCTCCTTTAGTGACGGACCAAGACGCAGCGATGCTTCCAGTATACATATTTTATTAAACATAACTGGGAAAATAAATAAACAAATGACACTCATAACTACTGTGACCATAATAGTCTCAAATCATCAGTACAAACAATAACCCACAAAACCCCAGTGAAAAGCACAAACATATATATGGTTCCCAATTAGAGGTAACGACAATCAGCTGCCTCTAATTGGGAACCATAACCCCAACATAGAAATATGACACCTAGAACAAAAAAAAAACCTAATACCCAAAACTCAACCTAAAGACCAGCCTGCTAAACCAGGCCTGGACGTTACATCTATTTAAGTACATCTCTCTTATAAAAGTCACCACAAACAAATATAGATAAAAGTGTAATAGTGCTATCCAGCATGTGTGTGGTAGGCTAGTTTGTGTTTTTCTGTGTTTGTTCTTATGTTGTTTTGTCTCATTGTGTATTAACCTTTGACCCTGACCTCGTCGTCCAGGTGTCCAGTGCTCTGTCGGACTGGGCCAGGAAAGACAACATCATTGAGACTCCAGACTCCATGTTCAACTACCTGATAGAGAGAGTGAGGAACAACCTGCACATCGTGCTCTGCATGAGCCCTGTGGGAGACCCCTTCAGGTCAGCCTGCACTCAGGACAGTTTTTGAAGTTAAAGGATGAACAGAGCCTGCTATATCTCACCAAGCAAAGCGATTAGTAATGTACAAAACACTGGACACATTCAACAATGAGGGTTTGAGATGGAGATGAAAGATTTTCCTGCGGCATCAAGCTGTGCTAATGGACGACTAGTAGAGGTATCTTCCAAAGCATTGCCAGCGTTCTCTCATTATCTGTTTCCTTCTCATGCTCTCGCTGTCTGAGTGTGGTAACCCCACACTCTAGCACAGATGATTCTTAATATTAGAGCATAGACAGCCAAACATGAACACTTGTCAGCTTGTTAATAGCTAATGTGCATCCCGCCATCCCTTGTCTTGAAAATTAGGAATTGTGTTTAGGATGACACAGCGTTTTAGACCTGAGGCTTGCTATGATTAGAAATGACAGGATGGATAGCAGACACGACGGCTGGGTCACTCACACACACACATACACACACACACCAGTCTGTCTCTCTCTCATTAGCGAGACAGGGCAGTGTTCACACATAATACCACTAATTGGGCTGGCAGGGCCCATTACCCAGAGCTAATCACCATGCCTTGGCTGTTGGCTCCAGGGCTGCCCTCCATTCCTCCATCCCTCCATTCCTCCATCCCTCCATCCCTCCATTCCTCCACCTCTGACCAGTATTGGTGGCTGGGAGTGAGAGGGGATCTTACCAGGTCAACACAGTCACACTGTCACAGTCACACTGGCTGTGTGATGGCATGACAGCAATTAGCCAGAAAAACCTAGTGGCCCAGACAATGGAGGTTGGGTCTTGGCAGCTGTTAAGTTGAGTGGATTTAAGTTGCGTTTCTCCAAGAGCTCAAAGTGATTTTCATCATTCACTACATTCACCTCCACACCAGTGTTTAGCACCCACCTGGGTAACGCACGACACCCATTTAGACACAACTAGACTCAGAGCACACCCCACAACACATTGAAACGTTTATTGAAATCAATGGAATCTTTGGATCTGATTAACTTGTGTGTGTTCCACAGGAACTATATCCGTCAGTACCCAGCCCTGGTGAACTGTACCACCATCGACTGGTTCTCAGAGTGGCCCAGAGATGCCCTGTTGGAGGTGGCTGAGAGATACCTGGACGGACTGGCCCTGGGCACCGTGGAGGGGGTGAGACGCACACACACATGCAGCCTGGCACGCGCACACACACACATAACACACATACACTTCTATCTAACTGAACTTGGTTAGAAGGTTAGCCTGCTGTGTGATGGAGTGATTCACCCTCTCATCCTTCCTGTGTAGCTACTAGCTAGTCTTTTAAAAGACATTTATGAAGAGCAGCTGGGTAGTGAAAACCTCAAGGTTATAGGTTGTTGTATTATAGTCTCATCTACTATGCTGTACCCACCACGTACACGTCACCTTCGCCTTCACACTCCTACACAACACTGCTTTGCTCTGTTCTCTGTTGCCACGATGGTATATAATGGTGTAGGAATGTTTACGGCCAGAAGTATGTTCCTGGCCACATGACCCTATCAGGAGAACCTCTTGGCTCTTGTAATGTTGTATAATGTTTCAGTAGTGTTATATTGTCTTGTAATAAAGTTTTATAACGTTGTAATGACATTATATCTATGTTGGGGATTTATTGTAGATCCAGACAAAGATGTCCAGTATCTTTGTGACCATGCACCAATCTGTGGCCCAGTAATGTTGTATAACGTTGGAATAATGTTGTAACAACGTTATATCTTTGGGTGGATGTGTTCCTGTAGATCCAGACCAAAGTGGCCAGTATCTTTGTGACCATGCACCAGTCTGTGGCCCAGTTCTCTCAGAGGATGAAGCTGGAGCTGAAGAGACACAACTACGTCACTCCTACCAACTACCTGGAGCTGGTGTCTGGATACAAAAAGTAACTAACTACCATCCCCATTGCCAACTCAAAGTGTTCTTAGACCTCTCTCAATGTGTCAGTCATCTCGCTGTCTACCAGGTCTGCTGTCTCCCACTCTTTGATGCAGTATATCTTTCACATTGTGTCTCTCTCTCTTTCTGTATTTATCGTTCTGTCTTTCAGTATCTGTCTCTCTGTATCTGTCTGTCTGTCTTTCTGTCTCTTTATCAAATCAAATTGTATTTGTCACATGCGCCGAATACAACAGGTGTAGACCCTGCAGTGAAATGCTTACTTACAAGTCCTTAGCCAACAATGCAGTTTTAAGAAAAGTACCTAGAAAAAGTAAGAGATAAGAATAACAAATATTTAAAGAGCAGCAGTAAAATAACAATAGCGGGGCTATATACAGGGGGGACCGGTACAGAGTCAATGTGTCAATGCGCGGGGGGCACCGGTGTCGAGGTAATTCAGGTAATATGTACATGTAGGTAGAGTTGTTAAAGTGACAATGCACAGATAATAACAGAGAGTAGCAGCAGCAAATAGTCTGGGTAGCCGTTTGATTAGATGTTCAGGAGTCTTATGGCTTGGGGGTAGAAGCTATTTAGAGGCCTCTTGGACCTGGACTTGACGCTCTGGTACCGCTTGCCGTGCGGTAGCAGAGAGAACAGTCTATGACTAGAGTGGCTGGTGTCTTTTTTAGGGCCTTCCTCTGACACCACCTGGTATAGAGGTCCTGGATGGCAGGAAGCTTGGCCCCAGTGATGTACTGGGCTGTACACACTACCCTCTGTAGTGCCTTGCAGTCGGAGGCCGAGCAGTTTCCATACCAGGCAGTGATGCAACCCGTCAGGATGCTCTCGATGGTGCAGCTGTAAAACCTTTTGAGGATCTGAGGACCCATGCCAAATCTTTTCAGTCTCCTGAGGGGGAATAGGTTTTGTCGTGGACTCTTCACGACTGTCTTGGTGTGCTTGGACCATGAAGTGTTTGTTGGTGATGTGGACCCCAAGGATCTTGAAGCTCTCAACCTGCTCCACTACAGCCCTGTCGATGAGAATGGGGGCATGCTCGGTCCTCCTTTGCCTGTAGTCCACAATCAACGTTGAAGGAGAGGTTGTTGTCCTTGCACCACATGGTCAGGCCTCTCACCTCCTCCCTATAGTCTCATTGTTGTCGGTGATCAGGCCTACCACTGTTGTGTCATCGGCAAACTTGACACATGAGTGAACAGGGAGTACAGGAGGGGACTGAGCACGCACCCCTGAGGGGCCCCCGTGTTGAGGATCAGTGTGGCGGATGTGTTGTTACCTACCCTTACCACCTGGGGGCGGCCCGTCAGGAAGTCCAGGATCCAGTTGCAGAGAGAGGTGTTTAGTCCCAGGGTCCATAGCTTATTGATGAGCTTTGAGGGCACTATGGTGTTGAACGCTGAGATGTAGTCAATGAATAGCATTCTCACATAGGTGTTCGTTTTGTCCCGGTGTGAAAGGGCAGTGTGGAGTGCAATAGAGATTACATCATCTGTGGATCTGTAGGGGCGGTATGCAAATTGGAGTGGGTCTAGGATTTCTGGGATAATGGTGTTGATGTGAGCCATGACCAGCCTTTCAAAGCATTTCATGGCTACAGACGTGAGTGCTACGGGTCTGTAGTCATTTAGGCAGGTTACCTTAGTGTTCTTGGGCACAGGGACTATGGTGGTCTGCTTGAAACATGTTGGTATGACAGACTCAGACAGGGAGAGGTTGAAAATGTCAGTGAAGACACTTGCCAGTTGGTCAGTGCATGCTCTGGTAACCCGTCTGGCCCTGCGGCCTTGTGAATGTTGACCTGTTTAAAGGTCTTACTCACATCGGCTGCGGAGAGCGTGATCACACAGTCGTCCGGAACAGCTGAGGCTCTCATGCATGTTTCAGTGTTACTTGCCTCGAAGCGAGCATAGAAGTTATTTAGCTCGTCTGGTAGGCTCGTGTCATTCCCTTTGTAGTCTGTAATAGTTTGCAAGCCCTGCCACATCCAACGAGCGTCGGAGCCGGTGTAGTACGATTTATTTGTCTGTCTGTCTCTGTGCCTGTCTGTATGCCTGTATCTGTCTGTCTCTGTATCTGTCTGTCTGTGTCTGTGTCTGTATCTGTCTGTCTGTCTCTGTATCTGTCTGTCTGTTTTACTCTATCCAACTCCCTGACTCTGTATTCTTGTCTCACTCTCTCCCTTTCTTTATTTCTTTCTCTCACTTGATCTTTCCTTCACTCATTCTAACTCTCCCTCTCCAGGCTGCTGGCTGAGAAGCGCAGTGAGCTGGGGGAGCAGGTGTCCAAGCTGAGGAACGGCCTGTTTAAGATAGACGACACGCGCAGCAAGGTGGAGGCCATGTCTGTGGAGCTGGAAGAGGCCAAGAAGAAGGTGGCTGACTTCCAGAAGCAGTGTGAGGAGTACCTGGTCATCATTGTCCAGCAGAAGAGAGAGGCCGATGAACAGCAGAAGGTACTTACATCTGGTGGTGTGTGTGTGTGTGTGTGTGTGTGTGTGTGTGTGTGTGGGGCGTGGGGTCTGTGTGTGTGTGTGTAGGGCGTGGGGTCTGTGTGTGTGGGGAGGGGCTGGGTCTGTGAGGAAGAATGTGGGGGATAACTAGTACTTGATTTTGGAGTGAACTATCACTCAAACTGTGTGTGTGTGCGTGCGTGTGTGTGTGTGTGTATGTAGACTGTGAGTGCCCACAGTGAGAAGATCGGAGCAGAGGAGATCAAGTGTAGGGCCATGGCTGAGAACGCCCAGAGAGACCTGGATGAAGCCGTGCCTGCTCTGGAGGAGGCCATGAAGGTAAGCTGTTTATATGTGCTGCATGTGTTTTTATGTGTGATACTGCCTCTGTGTATGGCTGGGTCTCAATAGCAGCAGGGGTCGCCTTGACGCAGAATTCTGCATTTTTCACGCTTGAAAACGCATAAGAAATATCTTGCTGCGTTTTGTAAACGCAGATCTAATAGGTTTTTTATTGTAATTTCTGCTCGGGCATCAGACTAATTGTGTGCTTCTCGGTGTAGCCTATGCTAGATTAACTTCAAGTAAAACATTGAGCTGGCTGCTCACGTTCTTTCTATGATGGTAATGCATTGTTGTTTTTCATTTCCTTGTGTGGCTGCTAGCCAAATAGCGTTGCACTTCTGTTGTCTTCTGATATGTTGCGCTAATGTATTTTCTGGGAAGGAAAACTGTAGTTGCACTCCCCTGATCACTCTATTGAAGCAAAACAACACTGTTGACTTTCAGTATAAAACGCATGTGAAATGGTTTAAAACGCTGCGTTTTAAAATGGATTCACACGTTGTATGTATAAACTAGTTTTTTTAACACATATATTTATTGTTTTTTTTTAACAGGACAATCAGCAGAGTTGGTACAGTAATATATATGGTCACCTTCTGTGATTGTGTTACCATATTTACTGACTCTCTCCTCCCTCCCACCCTCTCCTTTCCCTTCTCTCCCCCTCTCCTCTCCTCTCCGCTCCCCTCCTCCTCTCTTCTCTTCTCCTCTCCACTCACCTTGTTTCCCCTCCCCTCCTCTCCTCCTCCCTCTCCTCTCCTCTCCTCCCCAGGCATTGGAGTCCCTGAATAAGAAGGACATGACAGAGATCAAGTCGTATGGCCGTCCCCCGACCCTGGTGGAGACTGTCATGCAGGCTGTCATGATCCTCAGAGGCAATGAGCCCACCTGGGCAGAGGCCAAGAGACAGCTGGGTGAGAGCTATCTACCGCTCGATCTCTTTTTCTTTCTATCTATCTCTCTTTCTGTCTCCCTACCTCCTCGATTCTACCTGGGCAGGGGCCAAGAGACAGCTGGGTGAGAGGGCGGGGGGGTTTGTAGAGAGTAGATTTGGAGCAAAAATACAAGATAAAGTACAGTAATGGAAAACTGTAATTAATACGTTAGTATCAACCGTGAAATACTCTGAAACTTTAGTGCATTGTGGGAAAATGTTTAGGGCAGGGGAAAGAGTTGCTGTATTTCTAATGGTAATTGTAATTCCAGCCCCACAGAATACAGTACTGTACCGTATCTTTGGAGCACCAAAAACCTTTTGACCACTAGTGGATGCATCATTGTTGTTTCTGTCTCATTAACATATTTGGAGGCGTGTCTTGTATGAGGCTATGTTTGTAGCACTCGTGAGTGAGAATGCTGTACCAATTTGGTATAGGTGGTATAGGTCTAAAATGCAAAATATTCATAAAAATGCTGTAATGTGTAAACACTACCAAGCAGCCAAACTGTTTGGACCAATCCCTTGTAATTACAGTAAAATACTGTATTTAATTCATTCATTAATTCCTATTACGGTAGCACTTACTTTTTAACAGTATAATACAGTACATTCTACGGTACTGTACTGTGTGTCATTACACAGTACTTGCTTTGATACCGTATTTATATTACAGTGGGTGTACTGCAATATGAAAGACAGAATGTTACTTACCACTGAGCTGTCTGTAAGTTACTATCAAATTCACGGCAACCCCTTTACAGTGTATACCAGTTGTACTCAGTCCTGGTCCTGGGGACTCAGAGGGGTGCACATTTTAGTTTTTGCCTTAGCACTACACACCTGATTCAAATGATCACCTCATCATCAGGCTTCAATGATTAGAATCGTGTGTGTAGTGTGCAAAAATAAAGACCACCAGTGGTGTATAAAGTAACTAGATACTGTAGTGGGCACGAAGAGGAAGAGCTCAACCAGAACTTGAGACATACTCTTTTGTATTAAGAAACTGATGAAACCTCGCATTTCAAATACAGAAAGGTGAGAGAGGGAGGCTGTGGGGAGAGAGAAATATTTTTCCCATGCCAATAAAGCCCTTTGAATTGAATTGAGAGAGAGAGAGAGAGGTAAAGACTAGAGTTATTGACTGGCTGCCCTTGGTGTCTGGCATGCAGGCGAGGGCAACTTCATCAAGCAGTTGGTCCACTTTGACAAGGACAACATCTCAGACCGCGTACTGAAGAAGATCGGCCAGTACTGCACCCAGCCAGACTTTCATCCGGAGATCATAGGACGGGTCTCCCTGGCCGCCAAATCTCTCTGTATGTGGGTCAGAGCCATGGAGGTAAGCAGTATACATATATATATACTCAGTTTATTAGGTACACCCATCTAGTACCGGGTCGGACCCCTCTTTTCCTCCAGAACAGCCTGAATTCTTTGAGGAATGGAAACTTTGCTCAATTAGTATCAAGGGACCTAACATGTGCCAGGAAAACATTCGCTACACCATTACACCCCCGCCACCAGCCTGTACTGTTGACACCAGGCAGGACGGGGCCATGGACTCATGCTGCTTACGCCAAATCCCTGACTCTGCCATCAGCATGACACAACAGGAACCAGGATTCGTCGGGCCAGGCAATGATTTTCCGCTCCTCAGTTGTCCAGTGTTGGTGATCGCGTGCCCACTGGACCCGCTTCTTCTTGTTTTTAGCTGATAGGAGTGGAACCCGGTGTGGTGGTCAGCTGCAATAGCCCATCTGTGACAAGGAGCGACGAGTTGTGCGTTCCGAGATGCCGTTCTGCACACCGACGTTGTACTGTGCCGTTATTGACTCTATAACTCTTGCCATTCTCCTTCGACCTCTAATCTATGAGCTGTTTTTCGCCCACAGGACTGCCACTAACTGGATGGTTTTTGTTTGTCACACCATTCTCGGTAAACCCTAGACACTCGTGTGTGAAAAGCCCAGGAGGCCGTCCGTTTCTGAGATACTGGATCTGGCGCGCCTGGCACCAACGATCATACCACTCTCAAAGTCGCTTAGGTCACTTATTTTGCCCATTCTAACATTCAATCGAACAGTAACTGAATGCCTTGATGCCTGTCTGCCTGCTTTATATAGCAAGCCATGGCCACTGTCTGTAGGAGCGAACCATTTTGGTGAACGGGTACCTAATAAACTGGCCATTGAGTGTAGATATGCTATATACACACACACACACACACACACACACACACACACTCACCACACCTATTCCATCAACTACCAGCTGTTACTGTATCTCTCTCTCTCTCTCTCTCTCTCTCTCTCTCTCTCTCTCTCTCTCTCTCTCTCTCTCTCTGTGTCTCTCTGTGTCTCTGGGTCTCTCTGTGTTTCTCTCTCTCTGTGTCTCTCTGTGTGTCTCTGTGTCTCTCTCTGTGCCTCTCTGTGTCTCTCTCTGTGTGTGTCTCTCTCTCTCTCTGTGTCTCTCTCTCTGTGTGTCTCTCTCTCTCTGTATGTCTCTGTCTCTCTCTCTCTCTCTCTCTCTCTCTGTCTCTCTCTCCCAGGTGTATGGTCGTATCTTCAGGGTGGTGGAGCCTAAGAGAGCCAGGCTGAACGGCGCCATGTCCCAGCTGGCAGAGAAACAGGCTTCCCTGGCAGAGGCCCAGGCGAAACTCATTGAGGTACACACGCGCACAGGCACGCACACACACACACCAACTCAGAGAGCTACTGTACAGGGGTGGAGAGGAGAGCAGAGGAGACCTGCCTTCCTGGGAAATACTCACTATAGCTGATGCGTCTCTGGAGTGTCAATGAGTCTGTGTGAGTGTTTGTGTTTCTGATTGGTACTCAGGTGCTATTTGGAAGTGAGTATAGTATTGCGTGTGAATCTGTGTGCTGTATTCTGTGTGTGTGTGTAGGTAGGGGAGAAGCTGGACCTGTTGAAGAGGCAGTATGATGAGAAGCTGGCTCAGAAGGAGGAGTTGAGGAGGAAGTCAGAGGACATGGAGATCAAACTGGACCGGGCCGGGAAACTGGTGTCTGGACTGGCTGGAGAGAGAATCCGCTGGGAGGAGACTGTGGTGGTACGACCCCCTCTTATTGAGCTCACGCAGCCAGCTAAAACACACTATCGCACACTCAACTCATCACACAGTCTTCACACCCAGTAGTGTGTCTGAATCAACTTTCAAAGAGTCATTTGGTCAGAAGATTAGAATGATCATTTCTTATCATTAAAGTTGGCCGGTAGCTTTTCTCCTTCATCTTTCTTTGTTTTGATGGTCACATCCATCAAAATCAAAATCAAATCAAATTTATTTATAAAGCCCCCCTTACATCAGCTGATGTCACAGAGTGCTGTACAGAAACCCAGCCTAAAACCCCAAACAGCAAGCAATGCAGGTGTAAAGCACGGTGGCTAGGAAAAACTCCTAGAAGGCCAAAACCTAGGAAGAAACCTAGAGAGGAACCAGGCTGTGAGGGTGGCCAGTCCTCTTCTGGCTGTGCCGGGTGCAGATTATAACAGAACATGGACAAGATTTTAAAATGTTCATAAAACAGGCAGAACAGTTGAAACTGGAGAAGCAGCACGGCCAGGTGGACTCGGGACATCCAGGTAGGCCTTGAGGAATGGTCCTAATGCTCAGGTCCTCCGAGAGAGAGAGAGAGAGAGAGAGAGAGAAGAAGAAAAAAAGAAAGAAAGAGTGTGACCTGGAGATGTGTGTGTGTGTATCTCAGGGTTTGGAGAAGAACATGGGTTTTCTGGTAGGAGACTGTCTGCTGGCTGCAGCCTTCCTCTCCTACATGGGGCCTTTCCTCTCCAACTACAGAGACGAGCTGGTCTCTATCTGGATGAAACAGGTAAGTGACAATGTCACTGTCTGGATTTTCCTCCACTCTGTCACACTACACCAGTGTGTGGAAATGTATTTATGTGTATATATTATTCACTGTTACCTTCATGTCTCTCTCTCTCTCTCTCTCTCTCTCTCTCTCTCTCTCTCTCTCTCTCTCTCTCTCTCTCTCTCTCTCTCTCTCTCTCACATTTAACCACATTCCCTGTTGCTTTTTCTTTCTTTCTCTCCCCCCTCTCACTCCCTCTCCCCCTCTCTCTTCCAATCACTCTCTCCCTCTCTTCTCCATCAGGTGCGTGAGTTGGAGGTGCCGTGTTCTCCAGGGTTTAGTTTCGCGGTGTTCCTGTCCAAGCCCACGGCCGTAAGGGACTGGAACATCCAGGGTCTGCCCTCCGATGCCTTCTCCACCGAGAACGGAGTCATCGTCACCCGCGGCAACCGGTCAGACAACACACACACATCCAGTAGAGACTAGTATCGTTCTTCAGTTCTCTCCGGTCTTTGCTTAGTGCTTAGTTTCATATTCAGAATATTACTTCAAATAGTCTAAACGAGACCAAACCGCTCAATTTATTCAAACAAAGATCACACCTATCTCAGTCTCACAGACCTCAGTGATAAGGCTAAGAAGACATGGATACTAGAGTTTGGGTGTTGGGGCCACTGTCTAGCTTGATCATGTAAACGTATTGCTTCTCTTTGTTTTTCCCAAGATGGCCGCTGATGGTGGACCCACAAGGCCAAGCCCTGAAGTGGATCAAAAACATGGAGGCGAAGAGGGTGAGACCTGCTCTGTACAAATGATGTCTCTCTCTCTCTCTCTACCACACACACCTTCTCTTTCCTCGCTCTCACATTTCTCCCTGCCACTGTCTACTTTCATGGCGTTGACCTCGTACTCTCTGCTTGTGTGTTTGTCTACGCATTCCATGTAACGTGAATAGATGTCATTTTTCTTTGTCAAAGCTCTTTCTCTTGCTCTCCTCACCCTTGACCTTTACCATACTTACAATGTTTACCGTGTTGGAAGGTCACAAGGTCCCTGAAAATATGAAGCATAGCACGTACAACATCAAATCAAATCAAATGCCATTGGTCACGTACGCATGGTTAGCAGACGTTATTGCGAGTGTAGCGAAATGCTTGTGAATGCTTGTGCTTCTAGTTCCGACAGTGCAGCAATATCTAACAAGTAATCTAACAATTCCACAACAACTACCTAATACACACAAATAAGTAAAGGGATGGGTAAGAATATGTACATATAAATATATGGATGAGCAACGACCGACCGGCATAGACGAGATGCAATAGTATAAAATACAGTATATACATATGGAATGAGTAATGCAAGATATGTAAACATCATTATTAAAGTGGAATTAATACAGTGATTAGTAAAGTGACTAGTGATCCATTTGTTAGAGTGGCCAATGATTTCAAGTCTGTATGTAGGCAGCAGCCTCTGTGTTAGTGATGGATATACAGTAACAGTAACATTCATTATATACAGTAGTATATCTGTAAAATGGTATAGAATCCACTTGATCCCCTCTGTCGAACACGCTTGGACCTTCTTTTTTGTTATTTTCAGTGGTATTGTTAACAAACACGTCCCCATGAAGAAAAGGAGAATTAAAAACAGGTTCAGCCACTGGTTTGATCGTGATCTTGCAGAGTTACTCCACCTCAAGAATTGCATTTGGTGAAAGGCTCGGCACCCGAAAACCCTATGAGTCGGATGGTTTAGACCCTTTCTTCTTTAAGGTTGCTGCCCCTATCATCGCCAAGCCTTTCTCTGACCTTTTTAACCTGTCTCTCCTCTCTGGGGAGGTTCCCATTGCTTGGAAGGCAGCCACGGTTCATCCTTTATTTAAAGGGGGAGATCAAGCTGATCCTAACTACTATAGGCCTATTGCTATTTTGCCCTGTTTATCAAAAGTGTTGGAAGAACTTGTCAATAATCAACTGACTGGCTTTCTTGATGTTTATAGTATTCTCTCTGGTATGCAAACTGGTTTCCGCTCAGGTTATAGACGTGTCACTGCAACCTTAAAGGTCCTCAATGAGGTCACCATTGCCCTTGATTCTAAGCAATGTTGTGCTGCCATTTTTATTGACTTGGCCAAAGCTTTTTATACGGTAGACCATTCCATTCTTGTGGGCCAGCTAAGGAGTATTGGTGTCTCTGAGGGGTCTGTGGCCTGGTTTGCTAACTACCTCTCTCAAAGAGTGCAGTGTATAAAGTCAGAACGCTTGCTGTCTCAGCCACTGCCTGTCACCAAAGGAGTACCCCAAGGCTCAATCTTAGGCCCCACGCTCTTCTCAATATACATCAACAACATAGCTCAGGCAGTAGGAAGCTCTCTCATCCATTTATATGCAGATGATACAGTCTTATACTCAGCTGGCCCCTCCCTGGATTTTGTGTTAAATGCTCTACAACAAAGCTTTCTTAGTGTCCAACAAGCTTTCTTTACCCTTAACCTTGTTCTGAACACCTCCAAAACAAAGGTCATAATTTATAGATCGGCAGGTAAGGGTGCTCTCGAGCGGCTAGATGTTCTTTACCATTGGCCATCAGATTTGCTACCAATGCTCCTTATAGGACACATCACTGCACTCTATACTCCTCTGTAAACTGGTCATCTCTGTATACCCGTTGCAAGACCCACTGTTGATGCTTATTTATAAAACCCTCTTAGGCCTCACTCCCCCCTATCTGAGATATCTACTGCAGCCCTCATCCTCCACACACCTGTTCTGCCAGTCACATTCTGTTAAAGGTCCCCAAAGCACACACACATCCCTGGGTTGCTCGTCTTTTCAGTTCGCTGCAGCTAACGACTGGAACGAGCTGCAACAAACACACAAACTGGACAGTTTTATCTCAATCTCTTCATTCAAAGACTCAATCATGGACCCTCTTACTGACAGTTGTGGCTGCTTTGCGTGATGTATTGTTGTCTCTACCTTCTTGCCCTTTGTGCTGTTGTATGTGCCCAAGAATGTTTGTACCATAATGTTTGTACCATTTGTGCTGCTACCATGTTGTGTTGCTGCCATGTTGTTGTCATGTTGTGTTGCTGCCTTGCTATGTTGTCATGTGTTGTTGCCTTGCTATGTTGTTGTCTTAGGTCTGTCTTTATGTAGTGTTGTGTTGTCTCTCTTGTAGTTGTGTTTTGTCCTATATTTTTATTTAATTGTTTCTATTTTTAATCCCAGCCCACGTCCCCGCAGCAGGCTTTTTGCCTTTTGGTAGGCCGTCGTTGTAAATAAGAATTTGTTCTTAACTGACTTGCTGAGTTAAATTATGGTTAAATAAAATATCCCCTCAAGGAGCCAAATGGAGCCAGAATCTCCACTGTAATCCCATCAACAAAGCACATTTGAGACAGGTTTTGACAGTTGAACGCTTTTAGTTAGGACCAGTAGGCTTTCTTCATCAAATAAGATCCTTTCAGCACAGAGACACACGCGCCCGCTCGCAAGCACACAAACATACACAGTGACCCAGGTGAACGAGGAGGAAGTTTGCAACTGAATATTTTCCTCCCCAGCTCTGTGGTTTCTCTCCTCCTTTCTTTCCTCCTTCTCTCCTCTTTACTTCAGACACTTGTTGTATGTGTTCCCTCGCTCATTTTGGCATTTTAAGAGGCGGTTTGGCCCTCTCGGTCAGTAAGATAACGTCAATAAAATAACTGTCAATTTCTTCAAAAGGCACCTTTGTGTGTGTGTGTGTGTGTGTGTGTGTGTGTGTGTGTGTGTGTGTGTGTGTGTGTGTGTGTGTGTGTGTGTGTGAAAGAAACAGAGAGAGAATAGGCAGGTGTGTGTATTTAACCTAAGAGTGAGTGATGGTGAAGAGGGGGGAAGAGAGAGTGACTCAGGCTTCTGTTTTTCTCAGTCTAGACCATTCTGTGGGTCACCATGCCTTTCTTTCTGCCACTCTCAGACAAGACAGACGACACCAATTTTCACCCACGTCTGGCCAGGACTACCTTTCTTCTCTTCTCTGGCCAATTTCACTTCTTATGTGCACTACTGTTCAAAAGTTTGGGGTCACTTAGAAATGCCTTGAAGGCCAGCATCCCGGATTCTCCTCTTGACTGTTGACGTTGAGACTGGTGTTTTGTGGGTACTATTTAATGAAGCTGCCAGTTGATGACTTGTGATGTGTCTGTTTCTCAAACTAGACACTCTAATGTACTTGTCCTCTTGCTCAGTTGTGCACTAGGGCCTCCCACTCCTCTTTCTATTCTGGTTAGAGACAGTTTGCGCTGTTCTGTGAAGGGAGTAGTACACACCGTTGTACGAGATCTTCAGTTTTTTGGCAATTTCTGGCATGGAATAGCCTTCATTTCTCAGAACAAGAATAGACTGACGACTTTCAGAAGAAAGGTCTTTGTTTTTAGCCATTTTGAGCCTGTAATCAAATCCACAAATGTTGATTCTCCAGATACTCAACTAGTCTAAAGAAGGCCAGTTTTATTGCTTCTTTAATCAGAACAACAGTTTTCAGCTGTGCTAACATAATTTCAAAAGGGTTTTCTAATGATCAATCAGCCTTTTAAAATGATAAACTTGGATTAGCTAACACAACGTTCTATTGGAACACAGGAGTGATGGTTGCTGATAATGGGCCTCTGTACACCTATGTAGATTTTCCATAACAAATCAGCCATTTCCAGCTACAATAGTCATTTACAACATTAACAATGTCTACACTGTATTTCTGATCAATTTGATGTTATTTTAATTGACCAAAAAATTGCTTTTCTTTCAAAAACAAGGACATTTCTAAGTGACTTTAAACTTTTGAACGGTAGTGTATGTCCAGGACCTACCTACCTCCCTCCCTCCTCTCCTTTGTTCTTTCTCTCCCTCTCTGACCTTTCACTACTCTCTCCAGCTGCTTTCAGCCTAGTCTCATCAGCACCACTCTACTCTAATGCTCTCCTATAATACGTCCAAAACGCTGACATTTGGGGACAATTGGGCAATGACTTTAACAACGGTAACAGACGTGTAGTGCTGAGCGATTAATCAAAATGTCACTTATTCTTTGGTTTTTAAACAACTAATTGATCGAGTGGGTTCAATGATTTTGAATTTCATTTTTTTTCTGTGAGCTCAATGCGTACATTGCGCTGCAGTTTCTCTAGAGATAAATCAGAACATGCCCGAACTGTGCGATGTAGTAGGAAGTTGTCGTTTTCAACAGGCCAATGTTCTACATAGTTTAGCGCCGAAAATGTGATAATTAACATCCATAATCCATTGCGTGATTACTTTTTGATTGGTCGTTTTTCACATTTCACTGTTTGCTTTTTCTTCTCTCATTCACTGGGCTCTCTTCTCTAGCTTTCTCATCTCTCATTTTGCTTTCATGCTTTCCATCACTAGTATTTGCTTTTGTTCTGTTTGTTTATTTGTCTTGGTCTCTCCCTCTTTCTTTCTCTTTCTCCCTCTCTCAGGGTCTGAAAGTGATAGACCTTCAGATGCCAGACTTCCTGCGTATCTTGGAGAACGCGGTCCAGTTTGGTTCTCCGGTTCTGCTGCAGAACGTCCAGGAGGAACTGGATCCCTCACTGGCCCCCATCCTCAACAAGTCTCTCACACACGTCGGTGGAAGGCTCCTGTTGAAGTTAGGTGATAAAGAGGTGGAGTACAGCCCAGAGTTTAGATTCTACATCACCACCAAGCTGTCCAACCCACACTACACCCCCGAGATCTCCACCAAGACCACCATTGTCAATTTTGCTGTCAAGGAACAGGTCGGTACATGTGTTTGTGTGTGTAATCTTTGCATTTGTATGTGTAATCTGTGTATGGAGATGAGTGTTTCGACATGTCCACATCGTGTGTGTGTGTATATTTTGAACCTTGTATGTATGGTGTGTATATATGCCAGGGCCTGGAGGCCCAGCTACTAGGGATCGTGGTGAGGAAGGAGCGTCCAGAGTTAGAGGAGCAGAAAGACTCTCTAGTCATCAACATCGCCTCTGGCAAGAGGAAACTACAGGAGCTGGAGGACGAGATCCTCAGGTACATTTACATTTGAGTTATTTAGCAGACGCTCCTATGCAGAGCTACTTACAGGACCAATTAGGGTTAAGTGCCTTGCTCAAGAGCACATCGACAGATTTTTCACCTAGTCGGCTCGTGGATTCGTACCTGCGACCTTTCGGTTACATACTACACTACTATACACACTACACTACTGTACACACTACACTACTATACCTACCACACTACTATATACTAGTGTGGTTAGAGCGTTGGACTTGTAACACGGAGGGTTGCAAGTTCGAATCCCCAAGCTGACAAGGAAAAAAATCCTCTGCCCCTGAACAAGGCAGTTAACCCACTGTTCCCCGGGCGCCGAAGACGTGGATGTCGATTTAAGGCAGCCCCCCGCACCTCTCTGATTCAGAGGGGTTGGGTTAAATGCGGAAGACACATTTCGGTTGAAGGCATTCGGTTTGTTCAACTGACTAATAATGGTGACTTTGACTAACTTTGACTTTGACTACTACACTACTATACATACTACACTACTACATACTGCACTAATATACATACAACACTACTATACATACACCACTAATACATGCAACACAACTACACTACTATACATACTTCACTACACTACTATACATACTACGCTACAACACTACTATACATACTACACTAGTACATGCAACACAACTACATACTTCACTACTATACACTACTATACATACTACACTACTATACATAATACATTACTACATACTACTATACACACTACACTACTATACGTACTACACTACTACATAAAACACTACTATACACACTACTACATAAAACACTACTATACACACTACAGTAATGCACTACTACATACTACACTACTATACACACTACACTACTACACGTAATACAATACTACATACTACACTACAACATACACTCTTTGAAAAATGGGTTCCATAAGGGTTTTGCGGCTGTTCCCATAGGAGAACCCCTTTTGGTTCCAGGTAGAACTTTTTGGGGTTCCATGTAGAGCCCTCTGTGGAAAGGGTTCTAAATGGAATCCAAAAGGGTTCTACCTGGAACCAAAAGGGTTCTACCTGGAACCAAAAGTGGTTCTTCAAAGAGTTCTCCTATGGGACAGCTGAAGAACCCCTTTTGGTTCTAGATAGCACCTTTTTTCTAAGTGTGTACTACACTACTACATACTACACTAGTAGTAAATAGTAATACTACACTACTTTATTATACTAACCCATTATACTGACCCAACTGTCTGTTAATGCCCTAGCTACAATTTCCACATGACATTTTAGTCATATTCTAGTAATTTTATTATTTTCGTTATTTTAATTATTTTATTCAGAATTAATTACAATACGTGCATTTAAATAAAAAGAAACAACCATATACAGTAGAATGATCTTCCCAAGTAAAGCCTTGTTCAGAAAAGTGCTGGTAACAATCACTGTGATAGATTAAATTTTTGAAATAATAAATGTATGTATTGTAGGCTGTTGAACGAGGCAACGGGTTCTCTCCTGGATGATGTTCAGCTGGTGAACACTCTGCAGACATCTAAAGTGACGGCCACAGAGGTCTCAGAACAACTGGAGACCAGCGAACTGACTGAGATCAAGATTGACACAGCCAGAGAGGTGAGGAGGAAGGGAGGGATGTAGGGAGGGTAGGAGAGAGGGGAGAGAGGGAAGGAGGGTAAGGAGGGAGACTGGGGGTGAGGAGGGAAAGAGGGGGTCAGTTGGGAGGGAGAAAGGGAGAATAGAGAGGTGGAAGGAGCAGGACAGAAAGAGTGATGACAGAGCAGAAATTGTCTTACTGCATAAAGGTCCTTAAAGTTGTATAAATGACTGTAGACATAACAGAACGTTATGCATCTTTATGTCAGGTATATTTGCTTTATAACCGCTACATAATCACCATTCTAAGTTAAGTGTTACTGAACATGTCTGTTTTCATGAAAGCCATTTACCTGTGTCCTCCCCTCTAGGCGTATCGTCCTTGTGCCCAGCGGGCCTCTATCCTGTTCTTTGTATTAAACGATATGGGCCGTATCGACCCCATGTACCAGTTCAGTCTGGATGCCTACATAGACCTGTTCAACCTCAGCATAGAGAAGAGTCAGCGCTCACACAAACTGGACGAGAGGATCGCCAACCTCAACGACTACCACACATACGCTGTCTACAGGTACAACATAATATAACCTCAACGACTACCACACATACCGCTGTCTACAGGTACAACATAATAACCTCAACGACTACCACACATACCGCTGTCTACAGGTACAACATAATATAACCTCAACGACTACCACACATACCGCTGTCTACAGGTACAACATAATATAACCTTAACGACTACCACACATACCGCTGTCTACAGGTACAACATAATAACCTCAGCGACTACCACACATACCGCTGTCTACAGGTACAACATAATAACCTCAACGACTACCACACATACCGCTGTCTACAGGTACAACATAATAACCTCAGCGACTACCACACATACCGCTGTCTACAGGTACAACATAATATAACCTCAGCGACTACCACACATACCGCTGTCTACAGGTACAACATAATATAACCTCAACGACTACCACACATACCGCTGTCTACAGGTACAACATAATATAACCTCAACGACTACCACACATACCGCTGTCTACAGGTACAACATAATATAACCTCAGCGACTACCACACATACCGCTGTCTACAGGTACAACATAATATAACCTCAACGACTACCACACATACCGCTGTCTACAGGTACAACATAATATAACCTCAACGACTACCACACATACCGCTGTCTACAGGTACAACATAATATAACCTCAGCGACTACCACACATACCGCTGTCTACAGGTACAACATAATATAACCTCAACGACTACCACACATACCGCTGTCTACAGGTACAACATAATATAACCTCAACGACTACCACACATACCGCTGTCTACAGGTACAACATAATATAACCTCAACGACTACCACACATACCGCTGTCTACAGGTACAACATAATATAACCTCAGCGACTACCACACATACCGCTGTCTACAGGTACAACATAATATAACCTCAACGACTACCACACATACCGCTGTCTACAGGTACAACATAATATAACCTCAACGACTACCACACATACCGCTGTCTACAGGTACAACATAATATAACCTCAGCGACTACCACACATACCGCTGTCTACAGGTACAACATAATATAACCTCAACGACTACCACACATACCGCTGTCTACAGGTACAACATAATATAACCTCAACGACTACCACACATACCGCTGTCTACAGGTACAACATAATATAACCTCAACGACTACCACACATACCGCTGTCTACAGGTACAACATAATATAACCTCAGCGACTACCACACATACCGCTGTCTACAGGTACAACATAATATAACCTCAACGACTACCACACATACCGCTGTCTACAGGTACAACATAATATAACCTCAACGACTACCACACATACCGCTGTCTACAGGTACAACATAATATAACCTCAACGACTACCACACATACCGCTGTCTACAGGTACAACATAATATAACCTCAACGACTACCACACACATACCGCTGTCTACAGGTACAACATAATATAACCTCAACGACTACCACACATACCGCTGTCTACAGGTACAACATAATATAACCTCAACGACTACCACACATACCGCTGTCTACAGGTACAACATAATATAACCTCAACGACTACCACACATACCGCTGTCTACAGGTACAACATAATATAACCTCAACGACTACCACACATACCGCTGTCTACAGGTACAACATAATATAACCTCAACGACTACCACACATACCGCTGTCTACAGGTACAACATAATATAACCTCAACGACTACCACACATACCGCTGTCTACAGGTACAACATAATATAACCTCAACGACTACCACACATACCGCTGTCTACAGGTACAACATAATATAACCTCAACGACTACCACACATACCGCTGTCTACAGGTACAACATAATATAACCTCAACGACTACCACACATACCGCTGTCTACAGGTACAACATAATATAACCTCAACGACTACCACACATACCGCTGTCTACAGGTACAACATAATATAACCTCAACGACTACCACACATACCGCTGTCTACAGGTACAACATAATATAACCTCAACGACTACCACACATACCGCTGTCTACAGGTACAACATAATATAACCTCAACGACTACCACACATACCGCTGTCTACAGGTACAACATAATATAACCTCAACGACTACCACACATACCGCTGTCTACAGGTACAACATAATATAACCTCAACGACTACCACACATACCGCTGTCTACAGGTACAACATAATATAACCTCAACGACTACCACACATACCGCTGTCTACAGGTACAACATAATATAACCTCAACGACTACCACACATACCGCTGTCTACAGGTACAACATAATATAACCTCAACGACTACCACACATACCGCTGTCTACAGGTACAACATAATATAACCTCAACGACTACCACACATACCGCTGTCTACAGGTACAACATAATATAACCTCAACGACTACCACACATACCGCTGTCTACAGGTACAACATAATATAACCTCAACGACTACCACACATACCGCTGTCTACAGGTACAACATAATATAACCTCAACGACTACCACACATACCGCTGTCTACAGGTACAACATAATATAACCTCAACGACTACCACACATACCGCTGTCTACAGGTACAACATAATATAACCTCAACGACTACCACACATACCGCTGTCTACAGGTACAACATAATATAACCTCAACGACTACCACACATACCGCTGTCTACAGGTACAACATAATATAACCTCAACGACTACCACACATACCGCTGTCTACAGGTACAACATAATATAACCTCAACGACTACCACACATACCGCTGTCTACAGGTACAACATAATATAACCTCAACGACTACCACACATACCGCTGTCTACAGGTACAACATAATATAACCTCAACGACTACCACACATACCGCTGTCTACAGGTACAACATAATATAACCTCAACGACTACCACACATACCGCTGTCTACAGGTACAACATAATATAACCTCAACGACTACCACACATACCGCTGTCTACAGGTACAACATAATATAACCTCAACGACTACCACACATACCGCTGTCTACAGGTACAACATAATATAACCTCAACGACTACCACACATACCGCTGTCTACAGGTACAACATAATATAACCTCAACGACTACCACACATACCGCTGTCTACAGGTACAACATAATATAACCTCAACGACTACCACACATACCGCTGTCTACAGGTACAACATAATATAACCTCAACGACTACCACACATACCGCTGTCTACAGGTACAACATAATATAACCTCAACGACTACCACACATACCGCTGTCTACAGGTACAACATAATATAACCTCAACGACTACCACACATACCGCTGTCTACAGGTACAACATAATATAACCTCAACGACTACCACACATACCGCTGTCTACAGGTACAACATAATATAACCTCAACGACTACCACATACCGCTGTCTACAGGTACAACATAATATAACCTCAACGACTACCACACATACCGCTGTCTACAGGTACAACATAATATAACCTCAACGACTACCACACATACCGCTGTCTACAGGTACAACATAATATAACCTCAACGACTACCACACATACCGCTGTCTACAGGTACAACATAATATAACCTCAACGACTACCACACATACCGCTGTCTACAGGTACAACATAATATAACCTCAACGACTACCACACATACCGCTGTCTACAGGTACAACATAATATAACCTCAACGACTACCACACATACCGCTGTCTACAGGTACAACATAATATAACCTCAACGACTACCACACATACCGCTGTCTACAGGTACAACATAATAATAACCTCAACGACTACCACACATACCGCTGTCTACAGGTACAACATAATATAACCTCAACGACTACCACACATACCGCTGTCTACAGGTACAACATAATATAACCTCAACGACTACCACACATACCGCTGTCTACAGGTACAACATAATATAACCTCAACGACTACCACACATACCGCTGTCTACAGGTACAACATAATATAACCTCAACGACTACCACACATACCGCTGTCTACAGGTACAACATAATATAACCTCAGCGACTACCACACATACCGCTGTCTACAGGTACAACATAATATAACCTCAACGACTACCACACATACCGCTGTCTACAGGTACAACATAATATAACCTCAACGACTACCACACATACCGCTGTCTACAGGTACAACATAATATAACCTCAACGACTACCACACATACCGCTGTCTACAGGTACAACATAATATAACCTCAGCGACTACCACACATACCGCTGTCTACAGGTACAACATAATATAACCTCAACGACTACCACACATACCGCTGTCTACAGGTACAACATAATATAACCTCAACGACTACCACACATACCGCTGTCTACAGGTACAACATAATATAACCTCAACGACTACCACACATACCGCTGTCTACAGGTACAACATAATATAACCTCAATGACTACCTCACATACCGCTGTCTACAGGTACAACATAATATAACCTCAACGACTACCACACATACCGCTGTCTACAGGTACAACATAATATAACCTCAACGACTACCACACATACCACTGTCTACAGGGACTGAACTGGGATAATGATAGGAATTATGATGAATTTTGGAATAATGTGTATATAAATGTGAAGCTATTATACAGGACCAAAGGTTTGGAAGTGGGTAACAAAATAACACACAGAACATACTTTAGATACCAGATACAGATTACCATAGAGTCCTATACTGTTTAACCTCTTCTTCCAGTGTGTGGACAACTGAAGTTTGATCAAGACTGTCCCTGTTTCCTCCAGGTACACGTGTCGTGGTCTGTTTGAGGTCCACAAGCTGCTCTTCAGTTTCCAGATTTGTGCTAAGATCCTGGAGGTGGCTGGTAAACTCAACATGGATGAATACAGCTTCTTCCTCAGGGGAGGATTGGTGAGACACACACACACACACACACACACACACAGATAGCGCGCACACACACACAGAACAGACTGAATGTGCCATTCAATTCATCACAATTGTATTAATCAGCAGACTCAGACATGTGTTACAAGAGCTAGTACTGAATGGGCAGTTATACAGGTGCCATAATGCGGAAATGTGCAAGAAAAATCAAAAACATCTATCTCTCCCCTCCCTCTCTCTCCCCTCTAGGTTCTAGATAAAGAGAGTCAGATGGAGAACCCATGTTCTAGCTGGCTGGCTGAGTCTAACTGGGACAACGTGACAGAGCTGGACAAGCTGGCTAACTTCCATGGCCTCATGGCCTCCTTCGAACAGTACCCCCGAGACTGGAACCTTTGGTACACGAGTGCCGGGCCTGAGACTGCACAGCTACCTGGTGAGAGGGGTAGGATTGGGAGTGTCATGCCTGCGTATAAATGAATGTCTCTATAAATGAATCCATCTTGTTCTCTTATGTGGAACAGTTGGGTACCGTTTGTGTGTATAGTAAAGTCTTTGATAAAAAAATTATAGTATATATTTTTTCTTCTTCGTTGTTTAATTGATGATGAATATCATTCTACTCCTCTGTTGTCTCTCACTCTCTCTCTCTCTCGCTCTCTCTCTCTCAATTCAATTCAGTTCATAGGGCTTTGTTGGCATGGGAAAGTTATGTTTACATTGCCAAAGCAAGTGAACTAGATAATTAACAAAAGTGAAATAAACAATCAAAAAGGATAAACATTAGTAAACATTACTCTCACAAAAGTTCCAAGGAATAGAGACATTTCAAATGTCATATTATGTCTATATACAGTGCTGTAATAATGTGCAAATAGTTAAATTACAAAAGGGAAAATAAATAAACATACATTTAGGTTATATTTACAATAGTGTTTGTTCTTCACTGGTTGCCCTTTTCTTGTGGCAACTGGTCACAAATCTTGCTGCTGTGATGGAACACTGTGGTATTTCACCCAGTAGATATGGGAGTTTATCAAAATTGGAATTGTTTAGGATTTCTTTGTGGGTCTGTGTAAGGAGGTTAGGAAGTGCAGCTCAGTTTCCACCTCATTTTGTGGGCAGTGTGCACATAGCCTGTCTTCTCTTGAGAGCCAGGTCTGCCTACGGCGGTCTGTCTCAAAAGCAAGGCTTTGTTCACTGTCTCTCTTTCTCCCCTTCTTTCTCTCTCTCTCCCTCCCTCTCTCCGTACTGAAGGACTGTTGATACCTGTCACGTAGCAGTGTGTGCCTCTGTCACTATCACTGCTTTATGTCATCACGTTAATTAAATCACACAAAGTTCAGCTCAATATTAATATAATTACATGATGGAACTTGCTGCCATAATTTTTCCTCCCGGCTTGCCGTTAAAATCTATTGTTTATCTAAAACCCATTTGCCGTTCATGCCATTTTGATTCATTGTTGTTTTAATACCGGGACTTTAGTTGGAAAGTTGGTGTTGCTGAAAACACCCAACCAATGCTTTGACTCTTTCTCCCCTTGTCACCTTCACCTTCCATCCTTCTTCTTTAACCTCGCTTGTTTCTGTCTCCTCCCCCGTCCCTCTCTCTATCCCGACCTCTCTCTCTTCTCCCTCCATCCCTCTCTTTTTCCGTCCACCCTCCCTGCACCAGGTGAGTGGGAGGATGGTTGTAATGAGCTCCAGAGGATGTTGATCGTGCGCTCGCTGCGTCAGGACCGCGTCGCCTTCTGCGTCGCCGCCTTCATCATCAACAACCTGGGATCACGTTTCGTGGAGCCGCCCGTACTCGACATGAAGGCTGTGAGTTTGTGTGTCGGTGTGCATCTGTGTGTGTGCGCGCGCGTGTGATGAAACTGTGAGTGGCACTCGGAGCAGACTATTTGATCCCCCCCCCCTGCTCTCTGTGTCACTCTGTCTCACTCCCACGCTGACACGTTCAGCCTCGATGACGGCTGAGGGAACTGGCACAAGATGGCTGCCAAACAGAGCCGAGATGGATCCCCAGTTGTGCAGGTGGTCCATTTTGAGATGGGTCATTCTTCTCTTCTGGAGTTATTCCTGACCACTTGACCTGAACAGGAAAAACATTTGTTCCAAGTAATCCTCTATGTATTAATGTGAAAGCACTTGGTAAAAACATTTCACGTTTGTCACAAACCCATTGGGGGATGATACTTGCATCTTACTGCCATCAACTGTGACCATTAACAAGAACTGTACTAATACAATCCTCATTTCTCTCTTGGTCCTCCCCTGATCTCTGCCGCTGTGTTGATGCCTCCTCCAGGTGGTGGAGGACTCGACCACTAAGACTCCCCTGATATTCGTGTTGTCTCCGGGGGTGGACCCTACAGGAGCCCTGCTACAGCTGGCTGAGGCCTCAGGGATGAGCAGGAAATTCCATGCCCTCTCCCTGGGCCAGGGTCAAGCCCCCATTGCCACACGCCTGATCAAAGAGGGAGTCAAGAGCGGTACGAATCAGTCTCTTCCCTCTCTCTGTTCTCTTTCTATGTCTCTTTCCCTCTCTTTTTGGTTCACTTTCTCTCTCACTCTTCTCTCCTGTTGGCATCTGTTTCTTATTCCCATTGATAATTACTTAACTAAGTATTCTTTCTCTCTCAATCTATATTTCCTCTCTCTCCCCCATGCCCTGTTTTTGGACTGCAGTATCATTTGTTATGCTCTATCTGGCTGTCACTTTCTGTAGCTTGTTGTGATTTCAGCCACACCCTCTCTATACTCTACCAAATGTCATCGCCATACATCAGATTGCACTCGTGATACATCAGTACTGTTGTTTTTGGAAAAGTCGATTTTTAATATCGCTTCCCCTCCACTCTTTCCTCTATTCTATTCTCCTCTCCCTCTCCCACTCCACAGGTCATTGGGTGTTCCTGGCGAACTGCCACCTGTGTCTGTCCTGGATGCCCCAGCTGGATAAGTTAGTGGAGCAGCTGCAGGTGGAGGAGCCCCATCCTGACTTCAGACTGTGGCTCAGCTCCTCTCCTCACCCTGACTTCCCCATCGCTATCCTGCAGGCCGGCATCAAGATGACCACCGAACCGCCTTGGGTAGACAGAGAGAGGATATACACGACTGTACTCACACACGCAGGCACACACTTTAAGAGAACACATCTAGATACACACACATTTCAGAATGATCTACTCTCTTTTGCCATTGCCCCACTCTATTCCCTCCCTCCCTCCCTCTCTCTCATCCTCAGGGTGTGAAGTCCAATATGAAACGCCTGTACCAGCTGGTGACAGAGAGTCAGTTCACACGCTGTGCCCGGCCTGTGTTCTACAGGAAGCTGCTCTTCGCCCTCTGTTTCTTCCACAGCATCCTCCTAGAGCGGAAGAAGTTCCTCCAGCTGGGCTGGAACATTATCTATGGCTTCAACGACTCTGACTTCCAGGTAACTCACACGCACACAAAAATAGCTTCCAGTCGTAGTCTTAAAACGATCCACAACTTGGATCTTTCCACTTGGTAAAAATAGTCAATGTGAAGATGTAATGTTGAAGAATGCTTGAAGAATGCATGTTTTTACCTACTCTGATAAGACAATGAAGACTAGACTGTACTTTGGGTGGAATCCTAACAAAATGTTGACCACTCTACATCCTGTTGCGTGAGACCAAAAGTAGTGGATAAATCACCCCCTAACAGCTATCTCCCTCCTCCAGGTTAGTGAGAGTCTGATGAGTCTGTATTTAGATGAGTACGAGGAGATCCCCTGGGACGCCCTCAAGTACCTGATCGCCGGGGTCAACTACGGAGGTCACGTGACTGACGACTTTGACAGACGCCTGCTCACCACGTACATCAACGACTACTTCTGTGAGGCCGCCGTCACCGCGCCATTCTTCAAGTGAGCATGACACGCGCATACAAACACTCACATCGATACACACACACACACACACGACTCTGTCTCTTTCACTCTCTCTCTCCTTCTCAAACACACATAAGGATCTAGTCATGGCAGAGCGTACTGCGGCTGCTGTCTGGTTTCAGGTACTCTTAAGACTGAAGACCGCGAGCACCACCATGTGGCCAGCATTGATATTACAGTCACTCTGAGGAGTCCAGCCCTGTTGCTGCTTACGCCTGCCTATCCAGTACTTTCTAAGGGTCAATTTGGGATTGGACAACAATGTTGTACTGTAATACTTTCCTCTCCTCTCTCTCTACGTACTACATCCCCCGGGACAGGCCCCAGTCCTACTACAGGGTTAGGGGTTAGGGGTTAGGTAGTGTTAACAGTCTCCTCTCCCCTCTCTCTATGTACTACATCCCCCGGGACAGGCCCCAGTCCTACTACAGGGTTAGGGGTTAGGGGTTAGGGGTTAGGTAGTGTTAACAGTCTCCTCTCCCCTCTCTCTATGTACTACATCCCCCGGGACAGGCCCCAGTCCTACTACAGGGTTAGGGGTTATGTAGTGTTAACAGTCTCCTCTCCCCTCTCTCTAGACTCTCCTCTCTCTCTACGTACTACATCCCCCGGGACGGGCCCCAGTCCTCCTACAGGGAGTACATCAGCCACCTCCCAGCCACGGAGCACCCCGAGGTGTTCGGCCAGCACCCCAACGCCGACATCGCCTCCCAGATTGCTGAGACCAGGACCCTGTTTGACACCCTGCTCTCCCTGCAGCCCCAGGTCACTAGTGGAGCTACCGACGGCGCAGGTGCCGGGCCCAGCAGAGAGAATAAGGTGAGTGGGAGGGGTGGGGGGGTTACAGTCAGAGGCTGTGTCATGTGCATTTGTGTGTGGCTCTGTATTTTCTGCATATTTACTATCAGTGTAACAGTTTCAGTCTATCCCCTCTCTCTCCAGGTATTGGAGTTAGCAGCAGTTTCAGTCTATCCCCTCTCTCCAGGTATTGGAGTTAGCAGCAGTTTCAGTCTTTCCCCTCTCTCTCCAGGTATTGGAGTTAGCAGCAGTTTCAGTCTATCCCCTCTCTCCAGGTATAGGAGTTAGCAGCAGTTTCAGTCTTTCCCCTCTCTCTCCAGGTATAGGAGTTAGCAGCAGTTTCAGTCTATCCCCTCTCTCTCCAGGTATAGGAGTTAGCAGCAGTTTCAGTCTATCCCCTCTCTCTCCAGGTATTGGAGTTAGCAGCAGTTTCAGTCTATCCCCTCTCTCCAGGTATAGGAGTTAGCAGCAGTTTCAGTCTATCCCCTCTCTCTCCAGGTATAGGAGTTAGCAGCAGTTTCAGTCTATCCCCTCTCTCTCCAGGTATAGGAGTTAGCAGCAGTTTCAGTCTATCCCCTCTCTCTCCAGGTATAGGAGTTAGCAGCAGTTTCAGTCTTTCCCCTCTCTCTCCAGGTATAGGAGTTAGCAGCAGTTTCAGTCTTTCCCCTCTCTCTCCAGGTATAGGAGTTAGCAGCAGTTTCAGTCTATCCCCTCTCTCTCCAGGTATAGGAGTTAGCAGCAGTTTCAGTCTATCCCCTCTCTCTCCAGGTATTGGAGTTAGCAGCAGACGTGCTTCAGAAGATCCCAGGCCTGATAGACTATGAAGGGACCAGAGTCCTGCTAGCTGACGACCCCTCACCTCTCAACGTGGTCCTACTGCAGGAGATCCAGAGATACAATGCCCTGCTACACACCATCAGGTAGGACAGAGAAAGAAGGGAGGGAGTTGATGTATGTAAGTGGTTTGTGCAGGGGTGTATAGCTTTAAATGTGTGTGTAAAAACAAAAGTACTGGATGGATAGTTTAACGGCGTGTGTGTGTGTGTGTGTCTAGGTCGTCTCTGATAGAGCTGGAGAAGGGGATCAAGGGTCTGGTGGTGATGTCTAGCAGCCTGGAGGAAACATTCCACTGCATCTTCGATGCCCGCGTCTCCCCACTTTGGGTTAAGGTAGGACACACACATACATACACACACACACACACACACTCATGGATTGTTACAGGTCATAGACACACACAAAAAACACACATTTACCATTTATCTCAAGGCATTTGATTCTGCTGTTGTAACTGCCCCAGTGGCAGCAACATCACTAGTATCTGCCCTTGTGCTATGGTGAGTGCAACATCTACAGATCATTCATGTAACCAGACACCATTCTATTATGTGAGCACAGCGATATCAACAAATCTGTACATCAAATTCATGTTCAGAAAACCACTTTTAGTGAATGGCGCCGGAGGGAATGGAGGCCATTTTACGGGCTCTTGACCAATTGTGCTATTTTGTGTATTTATTTTGCGCTGATCTTAACTGTTTTTGTACGTAATATTTCCGTCATCGTTTCCTATGACCGAAAAGAGCTTTTGGACATCAGAACAGCCATCACTAACCTCGATTTGGACTAGGACTTCTACTTCAACGAGTCGGAGGCGAAAGACATATTGACTAACCTCGGACCAGGTCCTAATCCCTGTCACTCGAAGGTAACGACAGCACTGTAGAGGCCGGCTCAGGCACCCTGATGAGACTACAGCGGCAAATGAATGAATCACCTCTACCCTCTTCTATTGGCAAATTGGCAATTGCTGGAGAATAAACTGGATGAGCTCCCTTGGGGACATTAGGAACTGTAATATACTATGCTTCTCGGAGTCATGGCTGAACAAGGACATGAATAATACAGTAAGGCAAAAAAGTATTTAGTCAGCCACCAATTGTGCAAGTTCTCCAACTTAAAAAGATGAGAGAGGCCTGTAATTTTCATCATAGGTACACTTCAACTATGACAGACGAAATGAGAAAAAGAAATCCAGAAAATCACATTGTAGGATTTTTTATTTATTTATTTGCAAATTATGGTGGAAAATAAGTATTTGGTCAATAACAAAAGTTTATCTCAATACTTTGTTATATACCCTTTGTTGGCAATGACAGAGGTCAAATGTTTTCTGTAAGTCTTCACAAGGTTTTCACACACTGTTGCTGGTATTTTGGCCCATTCCTCCATGCAGATCTCCTCTAGAGCAGTGATGTTTTGGGGCTGTCGCTGGGCAACACGGACTTTCAACTCCCTCCAAAGATTTTCTATGGGGTTGAGATCTGGAGACTGGCTAGGCCACTCCAGGACCTTGAAATGCTTCTTCACGGCCACTCCTTCGTTGCCGGCGGTGTTTGGGATCATTGTCATGCTGAAAGACCCAGCCACGTTTCATCTTCAATGCCCTTGCTGATGGAAGGAGGTTTTCACTCAAAATCTCACGATACATGGCCCCATTCATTCTTTCCTTTACACGGATCAGTCGTCCTGGTCCCTTTGCAGAAAAACAGCCCCAAAGCATGATGTTTCCACCCCCATGCTTCACAGTAGGTATGGTGTTCTTTGGATGCAACTCAGCATTCTTTGTCCTCCAAACACGATTTAGTTGAGTTTTTACCAAAAAGTTCTATTTTGGTTTCATCTGACCATATAACATTCTCCCAATCCTCATCTGGATCATCCAAATGCTCTCTAGCAAACTTCAGACGGGCCTGAACATGTACTGGCTTAAGCAGGGGGACACGTCTGGCACTGCAGGATTTGAGTCCCTGGCGGCGTAGTGTGTTACTGATGGTAGGCTTTGTTACTTTGGTCCCAGCTCTCTGCAGGTCATTCACTAGGTCCCCGTGTGGTTCTGGGATTTTTGCTCACCGTTCTTGTGATCATTTTGACCCCACGGGGTGAGATCTTGCGTGGAGCCCCAGATCGAGGAAGATTATCAGTGGTCTTGTATGTCTTCCATTTCCTAATAATTGCTCCCACAGTTGATTTCTTCAAACCAAGCTGCTTACCTATTGCAGATTCAGTCTTCCCAACCTGGTGCAGGTCTACAATTTGGTTTCTGGTGTCCTTTGACAGCTCTTTGGTCTTGGCCATAGTGGAGTTTGGAGTGTGACTGTTTGAGGTTGTGGACAGGTGTCTTTTATACTGATAACAAGTTCAAACAGGTGCCATTAATACAGGTAACGAGTGGAGGACAGAGGAGCCTCTTAAAGAAGAAGTTACAGGTCTGTGAGAGCCAGAAATCTTGCTTGTTTGTATGTGACCAAATACTTATTTTCCACCATAATTTGCAAATAAATTCATTAAAAATCCTACAATGTGATTTTCTGGATTTTTTTCCCTCATTTTGTCTGTCATAGTTGAAGTGTACCTATGATGAAAATTACAGGCCTCTCTCATCTTTTTAAGTGAGAGAACTTGCACAATTGGTGGCTGACTAAATACTTTTTTGCCCCACTGTATACATCTAGCTGTTTTTTCTATGTATTGGCAGGACAGAACGGCAGAGTCCGGGAAGATCAGGGGGGTTGTGTGTGTCTCTTTATTAACAACAGCTGCTACGCAATCTCTAATATTAAGGAAGTCTGGAGGTTCTGCTCACCAGAGTTAGAATACCTCATGATGAGCTGTAGACCACACTATTTACCACAAGAGTTTTCATCTGCATTTTTCGGGAGCTGTCTATTTACAACCACAAACTGATGCTGGCACTAAGACCACACTTAACGAGCTATATAAGGCCTTATGCAAACAAGAAAATGCTCATCCAGAGGCGGCACTCCTAGTGGCCAGTAATTTTAATGCAGGAAAACTGCAATTCGTTTTACCTCATTTCTACCAGCATGTCACCTGTGCAAATAGAGGAATAAAAACTCTAGATCACCTTTACTCCACACACAGAGACGCATACAAATCTCTTTCTCTCGCCCTCCCTTTGGCAAATAGGGCCATAGCTCTATCCCCCTGATTCCTGCTAACAAGCAAAAACTCAAACAGGAAGTGCCAGTGACGCGCTCAATACGGAAGTGGTCCGATGAAGCGGATGCTAAGCTACAGGACTCTTTCGCTAGCACAGATTGGCATATGTACTGGGATTCATCAGATGGCATTGCGGTGTTTACCACATCAGTCACCTGCTTCATTAATAAGTGCATCGACAACGTTGTGACCATACATATGTACACATCCCAACCAGAAGCCATGGATTACAGGCAACATCCGCACTGAGCTAAAGGCCAGAGCTGCCACTTTCAAGGAGCAGGACAGTAATCCGGACACTAACAAAAAAAATCCTGCTATGCCCCACACGAACCATCAAACAGGCAAACCGTCAATACAGGACTAAGTTCGAATCTTACAACACCGGCTCTTACGCTCATCGGATGTGGCAGGGTTTGCAAACTATCACGGATCACAAAGGGAAACCCACTCGAGAGCTGCCCAGTAACGCAAGCGTACCAGACGAGCTAAATGCTTTCTATGCTTGCTTCGAGGCAAGCAACACTGAACCATGCTGTTCCGGATGACTGTATGATCACGCTGTCCATAGCCGATGTGAGTAAGACCTTTAACTACTTAGGGAGCAGTGGGGCGCTAGCTCCCGACACTACCCGGCGCCAAATTCAAAATACAAAAGTTGAATTATTAAACATTCATCAATATACAAGTGTTGCATAGTCATCAAACGCTCTGCTTCTTGGCAATATCACAGCGTTGTCAGATTTGAAAAAGGCTTTGCGGCGACTAAAGCACAACATTTGATTGTTTGAGGATAGCACCTACAATATTTAACCATTAGCATAAATTCATAAACCAGCGCGGTTCACACAAAACACATTTCACAGTGAAAAGCACTGCTGAGGGCTTCCCAAGTGTCCAACGAAGACATCCAATGGTTCTTTTGTTAGAAAAAGTCATTTATTATATCCATAAATCTCAGTTTGGTTGGCGCGTTATGTTCACAAAATCCAACGTCGAATCGCCCATTGAAACGTGAAGAGAACGCGTTCAAATATACCTATAAACTTTTCCTAAACAAATCAAATACCAGTTATAATGCATCCTTAGCTATCCTTTTATGAATATTAGCGATAATATTTCACTCGGATGGTCACCTATACGTTATATAAGTAAAATAAAGTGGGGCGCGCAGCCAGACTCGCGCCCGAGAAATCTTGTTGACATTTCAGGTCCCCTGACCATTTCCTGTTCCTATCCGTTTCTCTTACTCCAATCACTCCCAATCTTTGTATATAGACTGTTGACATCTAGTGGAAGCCATAGGTACTGCAATCCAGGAGATGGATTGCCTTGAAGTCAATGGGGAGTGTCAAACAGAGCAAAGGTCACCAAAAACTGCATTTCCGGATGGATTTTCCTCGGGTTTTCGCCTGCTATATCAGTTCTGTTATACTCACAGACATTATGTTAACACTTTTAGAAACTTCAGAGTGTTTCCTATCCAATAGTACTAATTATGTGCATATCCTATTTTCTGAGCCTGAGTGGCATGCATTTTACTTTGGGCACGCCAGACTCTCCAAAACCGTCACCTCTGCTGCCGCTCCCTAAGAAGTTAAACTGGTTAACATTCACAAGGCCGCAGGGCCAGACCAGGATTCGTACTCAGAGCATGCACTGACCAACTAGCAAGTGTCTTCACTGACATTTTCAACCTCTCTCTGACCCAGTCTGACCCAGTCATGTTTCAAGCAAACAACCATAGTCTCTGTGCCTAAGAACATGAAGGTAACCTGTCTAAATGACTACCGCCCCATAGCACTCACATCTGTAGACATTATATTCTTTAAAACGCTGTTAATGGCTCACATCAACACCATCATCCCAGAAACCCCAGACGCACTTTAATTTGCATACTGCCCCAACAGATCCACAGATGACGCAATCTCTATTGCTCTCCACCCTGCCCTTTCCCACCTGGACAAAAGGAACACCTACGTGAGAATGCTGTTCATTGACTACAGCGCAGCGTTCAACAGCATAGTGCCTAATCACTAAGCTAAGGACCCTGGGACTGAACACCTCCCTCTGCAACTGGATCCTGGGCTTCCTGACGGGCCGCCCCCGGGTGGTGAGGGTAGGCAATAACGCATCCGCCATGCTAACCCTCAACACGGGGGCCCCTCAGGGAAGCGTGCAAAGTCCCCTCCCGTACTCCCTGTTGTTCACCCACGACTGTGTGGCCGCGCACGACTCCAACACCATCATTAAGTTTTTCGACGACATGACAATGGTAGGCCTGATCACAGACGACGATGAGACAGCCTATAGGGAGGAGGTCAGAGACCTGGCAGTGTGGTGCAACAACACTCTCCCTCAATGTGGGCAAGACAAAGGAGCTTATCATGGACTACAGAAAATGGAGGGCCGAGCACGCCGCCATTCACATAAACAGGGCTGTAGTGGGCCTGGACAAGAACTTCAAGTTTCTCTGTGTCCACATCACTAAGGACCTATCATGGTACAAACAGTCGTGAAGAGGGCACAACAAAGCCTATTCCCCCTCAGGAGGCTGAAAAGATTTGGCATGGGTCCTCAGATCCTCAAAAAGTTCTACAGTTGTACCATTGAGAGCATCTTGACTGGCTGCATCACCGTTTGGTATGGCAAGTGCACTGTATCCGACCGCAAGGCGCTACAGAGGGTAGTGCGTACGGCCCAGTACATCACTGGGGCCGAACTCCCTGCCATCCAGGACCTATACCAGGCGGTGTCAGAGGAAGGCCCTAGAAATTGTCAAAGACTCCAACCACTTAAGTCATAGACTTTTCTCTGCTACCGCATGGCAAGCGGGACTGGAGCGCCATGTCTGGTACCAAAAGGAACCTGGACAGCTTCTAACCCCAAGCCATAAGATTGCTGAACAGTTAATCAAGTGGCTACCCGTACAATTAATTTTATTATGTATTTCTTTATCTTAATTGTTTTGCACTCCCTTGCAGTGGCTCTATGCACACTACCTAGTGCACTACAAAAGTAGTGCACTGTATTGGGAATAGGGTGCCATTTGGGAGGCAGTCTCTGTGCAGCCAGGCAGGCAGAAAACATACTACACTGACACTCCAACACACACACTACATACACTCACACACTAAACACACACACATGCATATTGACGCCACATACACTTTCACACTTCACATACGCTGCTGCTACTCTGTTTATTATACGGTGCATTCGGAAAGTATTCAGACCCCTTGACTTTTTCCACATTTTGTTAGGTTACAGCCTTATTCTAAAATTGATGAAATCGTTTTTTTCCCTCATCAATTCACACACAATACCCCATGATGACAAAGCAAAAATATGTTTTTAGAATTTTTTGCTAATTTCTAAAAAATATGAAGACTTCTTGGGTATGACACTACAAGCTTGGCACACTTGTATTTGTGGAGTTTTTCCCATTATTCTCTGCAGATCCTCTCAAGCTCTGTCAGGTTGGATTGGCAGCGTCACTGCACTGATATTTTCAGGTCTCTCCAGGGATGTTCAATCGGGGTTCAAGTCAGGCCTCTGGCTGGGCCACTCATGGACATTCAGAGACTTGTCCCGAAGCCACTCCTTCATTGTCTTTGCTGTGTGCTTAGGGTTGTTGTCCTGTTGCTCCAGTCTGAGGTCCTGAGCGCTCTGGACCAGTTTTTCATCAAGGATCTCACTGTACTTTGCTCCATTCATCTTTGCCTCGATCCTGACTAGTCTCCCAGTCCCTGCTGCTGAAAAACATACCCACAGCATGATGCTGCCACCACCATGCTTCATCGTAGGGATGGTGCCAGATTTCCTCCCGACGTGACGCTTGGCATTCAGGCCAAAGAGTTCAATCTTGGTTTCATCAGACCAGAGAATCTTGTTTCTCATGATCTGAGAGTCTTTAGTTATGTTTTGGCAAACCTCAAGCGGGCTGTCATGAGCCTTTTATTGAGGTGTGGCTTCCGTCTGGCCACTCAACCATAAAGGCCTGATTGGTGGAGTGCTGCAAAGATGGTTGTCCTTCTGGAAAGTTCTCCCATCTCCACAGAGGAACTCTAGAGCTCTGTCAGAGTGACCATCGGGTTCTTGGTCACCTCCCTGACCAAGGCCCTTCTCCCTCGATTGCTCAGTTTGGCCGGGCAGCCAGCTCTAGGAAGATTCTTGGTGGTTCCAAACTTCTTCCATTTAACAATTATGGAGGTCACTGTGTTCTTGGGGACCTTTAACGCTGCAGAGATTTTTTGGTACCCTTCTTCAGATCTGTGCCTCGACACAATCCTTTAATACATTTGCAAAAATGTCTAAAAACCTATTTTCGCTTTGTCATTATGGGGTATTGTGTGTAGATTGATGAGGAATTGTTTTTATTTAATCCATTTTAGTATAAGGCTGTATAAGGTCCATTCCCTTATGTAGCATTTAATACCCCGCTTTCCCCAAAACACGCTTCAATGGTCAAATGAATGACCAATCTGGGTAGTGGGGACATACCCACTGGGCACAGACGTCAATTCAACGTCTATTCCACGTTAATTTAACGCAATTGCATTGAAATTACGTGGAGACAACGTTGATTCAACCAGTGTGGGCCCAGTGGGTCGGTCCAGTATCAGTGTGATTTAAATAAGAACATAGAGGCTGTCAGAAGCCATCTCGGCCATGTCAAAAGGAGCAATCTGATCTGACTGGAAAACGTCAGTGTGTGAGCCTGGAGCACCAGAGGGGGGAAGAGACACACACATACTCACATATGCGCACACACACACACACACACACACATACACACAGATACATGTTTTCTAGGACGAGCGAGGCAGCCTGGCCAAAATTAAAGCCATGAGTCTGAGGGAACAGAAATATAATGACAGTCTGCCATGCCTGCCAGGGGTGAATGGAACATGGACAGACGGATGGAAGGAGAGAGAGCAAGAGAAGGAGGGGGGATAGTGTTCTAGAAGGGGTTGTTGTTTATCCCCAGAGCAGGGACAGGGACAGGGACAGAGACAGAGACGCAATCAAGGAGAGAAAGAGAAGGAGAAGAGAGAGAGAGAGCTTGACAGACGGGGGGAAAAAATTGTGAGGAGTAGAAGGAAGTAGGGGACTAGATATAGAGGTTAGAGTAATGAGGCAGTAGAGTTGAGAAAGAGAGAGAGCGAGAGACACAGCTGGAGCTGAAGCATTAATGGCCGTCCTGTCCTTCTCTCATAAAGAGGGGGCCAGTAACAGGGTAGAGCAGGCCTCTTTCCCTCTCGCTCTCACTCTCTCTCTTTCTCTCGCTCTCTCACTCTCTCTCTCTTTCTCTCTCTCGCTCTCCCTCTCTCTCCTTTCTCCTCCTCTCTCTCTCTCGCTCTCTCTCTATCCTTTTTGCTCCTATTCTTTCTTTTTTCTATCCCTCTTTCTCTCTCTCCCTCTGTCTCTCTCTCTCCCTCTTTCTCTCTCTCTCCCCTCTCTCTCCCTCTGTCTCTCTCTCTTTGTCTGGCTGTACTGTAATAGTCAGCACTGGGCTGGTTGGGCTTTAGAAAGGGAACTGGAGCAGAGACAGCAGGTTTACTCTACTTATTACACTGCAATTACCACCCCTCCAGCTTCCCTCAGTCCCCTCAGCCCCAGATACAGGCATTGTGGCTTTGTTTAGGCACCAAGTGTCCACCTGATGACCCAGTGGACCAGACACACACACACACAGGCTGACGCACACACCCACATCCACACACACACACACACACACAGAAGGGCGCACCCACATAAACATAAACTGCCCTCAATGACCCCTCTGAAGAGACACATGCACACTCCTTTTTTCATCCACCCCATCCCCCAACACACAGTAGAATCTTTGGCAGACTACAGCGGTCTAACTGACTACTAGAACGAGTTGTACAGTGTTTTAATGAAGAATTGAACCTTAGGACATAATAACAGTTGGGATTGTTTTTCCAGTCCAGTGTGTATGGGGGTCAGTCAGTAGAAAATGAGTGTGATTTCCCAAATGGCACCCTATTCCCTACCTAGTGCTCTACAAAAGTAGTGCACTGTGTTGGGAATAGGGTGCCATTGGGGATGCAGTCTGTGCAGCCAGCCAGGCAGGCAGGATGATGGATTAACACACCTTTAACAACAGAACACTGACTCACTGGGTACAAGCCTAGAGGAACCTAACATACTTCAGGTTCATATGATGCTGCTGGGACAGTTACTATAGCAGGACAGCATATACTATTGCCGTTGCTGTGTGTCTCTGTCTCTTTCTGTGCCTGTCTGAAGTGTCTTGTCTCCTCCGTCCTCCTCAGGCCTACCCGTCTTTGAAGCCGCTGGCATCGTGGACCAGGGACCTGTGCCAGCGCGTGGAGCAGTTTGCCCGCTGGGCAGAGACGGCCCACCCCCCCACCCTCTTCTGGCTCTCTGGCTTCACCTTTCCCACTGGCTTCCTCACCGCTGTGTTACAGTCGTCTGCACGTCAGCACAACGTGAGGCCACACACACATACGGAACTAGTCAAAAGTTTGGACACACCGACTCATTCAAGGGTTTTTCTTTATTTTTACTATTTTCTACATTGTAGAATAATAGTGACAACATCAAAACTATGAAATAACACATATGGAATCATGTAGTAACCAAAAAAGTTTAATATTTTAGATTCTTCAAAGTAGCCATCCTTTTCCTTGATGACAGCTTTGCACACTCTTGGCATTCTCTCAACCAGCTTCACCTGGAATGCTTTTCCAACAGTCTAGAAGGAGTTCCCACATGGTGGCAGGTAGCCTAGTGGTTAGAGCGTTGGACTAGTAACCGAAAGGTTGCAAGATCTAATCCCCGAGCTGACAAGGTACAAATCTGTCGTTCTGCCCCTAAACAAGGCAGTTAACCCACTGTTCCTAGGCTGTCTTTGAAAATAAGAATTTGTTCTTAACTGACTTGCCTAGTTAAATATATTTTAAAACATATGCTGAGCAATTGTTGGCTGATTTCCTTCACTCTGTGGTCCAACTCATCCCAAACCATCTAAATTGGGTGAGGTCGGGTGATTGTGGAGGCCAGGTCATTTGATGCAGCACTCCATCACTCTCCTTCTTGCTCAGATAGCCCTTACACAGCCTGGAGGTGTGTTGGGTCATTGTCTTGTTGAAAAACAAATGACACTCCCACTAAGCGCAAACCAGAATCGCAAACCAGATGGGGTGGCGTATCGCTGCAGTATGCTGTGGTAGCTATGCTGGTTAAGTGTGCATTGAATTCTAAATAAATCACTGACAGTGTCACCAGCAAAGCACCATCACACCTCCTCCTCCATGCTTCACGGTGGGATCCAAGGCAAAGGGTGGCTACTTTGAAGAACCTCAAATATAAAATATAAACACTTTTTTTGGTTACTACATGATTCCATATGTGTTATTTCATAGTTTTGATGTCTTCACTATTATTCTACAATGTAGAAAATAGTAAAAATAAAGAAAAAACCCTGGAATGAGTAGGTGTGTCCGAACCTTGGACTGGTACTGTATATTTGTACACACACACACACAGAAACACGTACACACACATAGCACTGACCCCTTACTCTGCACACTCACCAAACACAACCACTGAGAACACTTTCAAACTGTGTTCACAAACTAACCACAACTACTCTATACCGCACACACTCGTAGACCACTGCTGCTGTACAGGAATGGGTCGTGTTTGGTTTATAATTATGCCCACATAATCATTTTTCTAAGGATATACAGTACCACTGTAGGGATAATAAAGATTATGTCAACTTCAACCATGCCAAGTTAACCTCTAAAGTAAAATGTTCACTTAGTCATGCGTTGAGGTCAATGGGAGACTTAGTGAAAATCTGACTCACACGTATGCGTTACCCACAGGTGTCAGTGGACACTCTATCCTGGGAGTTCATTGTTGCTACAGTGGACGACAACAACCTCCTCTTCCCACCCAAGGTGAGGCACCCAAGTTTTCACTATAAATCAGTGTCCTTTTCTCCACAACTCTTTTCCCTCAATGTGTCTAGTTTAGGGCTCTGAATATTCTTCCTGGTCAGACCACATGGTCAGAATAAAACCCTAAACTATTGTAAGTCATATAACTAACTTTCTCCTTCTTCCTCCCTCTTTCCTCCCCTCCTCCATCCATCCCCTCCTCAGGACGGGGTGTTTATCCGGGGGCTGTATCTGGAAGGGGCTGGCTGGGACAAGAAGAACTCCTGTCTGGTGGAGGCTAAGCCAATGCAGCTGGTCTGCCCCATCCCCACCATCCACTTCAAACCTGTTGAGAACCGCAAGAAGATAGCCAAGAGTAAGACAAAAAAATAAAAAATCTCTCTCCCTCTCCTTCCTCTCTCTCTCTCTCTCTCTCTCTCTCTCTCTCTCTCTCTCTCTCTCTCTCTCTGTGTCTGCCAAGTGACTGTGATGTAATGTCTGTGTCTGTGTGTGTGTGTGTGCGTGTGTGTGTGTCTAGGTATGTACTTGTGTCCGTGCTACTACTTCCCGGTGCGTTCAGGCGATGGGGGCAGACCCTCCTTTGTGGTGGGAGTGGACCTGAAGTCTGGAGCTGTGCCTTTTGACCACTGGATCAAGAGAGGAACCGCTCTGCTCATGAGTCTAGACAACTAAGGGGCTAAACACACACACACCAACACAAACACGCACACACAGTACACACAACCTTTATGTACATCTCGTAATCACACAGCATTAATGAATACAATAATCTTACGTAAAACACAAACATTCTCCACAACATGTCTTTTGAATAGTCATTCGAATATTTTTTATGTTCATTTACATCATTCTTGTTATTTATGTCAGGGTTTTATTTGTTTAAAAATATTCCAATTCCTCAAAAAATTTGCTGAAATGATTGCACTTTATTCTAATATTTTTTTATAATTAGAATAAAATATGAATTAATTAACTGATTTTGCAAATAAAATAAATAAATGTTTACTCTTTGGGGTACGACTGACATGGTTGTATCAAGGACTCCCACATTGCTCTATACAGCACTACATCACTCTTTCCACTGTGACCCCTTTTAACCTGCTGAAAGAGCTCTCCACAATACATTAAAGGCACACACACACACACACACGCACACACAGAGGCAGGACACAGACATTACATCACACACACATACTTGAATAAATAGACAATCTCTTCATTGTAATTATTCTCTGGTAATTATTCACACATACAGACAGACTAGATGTATTATCCACAGTAGAGCCTTGTACCCCTTTTTTTGTGATCAAGTTTTTATACTTTTTTGGTTGACAGGACAGAGAAACCCAAACCAACAGACATTACACCGATACACATTTATCTCCGACTTCCCTTCCCACCCACAGGACCTGCTTATCTGAGTCCATACAGTGTCTTCGGGAAAGTATTCAGTCCCCTTGACTTTTTCCACATTTTGTTACGTTACAGGCTTATTCTAAAATTATTTTAAAAAACATTTTAAATCCTCAGCAATCTACACAATACTCCAAAATGATCAAGCAAAAACAGGTTTTTAGCCATTTTTGCAAATTTATAAAAATCCAAAACAGAAATACCTTATTTACATAAGTATTCAGACCCTTTGCTATGAGACTTGAAATTGAGCTCAGATGCATCCTGTTTCCATTTTTGATTTTATTTATTTGATTTTATTTATTTAACATTTATTTAACTAGGCCATTGATCATCCTTGAGATGTTTCTACAACTTGATTAAATTCAATTGATTGGTCATGATTTGGAAAGGCACACACCTGTCCAACAAAACTAAGGAGATTACAACAAAACTAAGGAGATGATCGTGGACTTCAGGAAACAGCAGGGGGGAGCACCCCCCTATCCACATCGACGGGACAGTAGTCGAGAAGTTGGACAGTTTTAAGTTCCTCGGCGTACACATCACGGACAAACTGAAATGGTCCACCCACACAGACAGCGTTGTGAAGAATGCGCAACAACTACCTTATATGCACAAGTGGAGGCTGAAGAAGGCTGAAGAAATTCGGCTTGTCACCAAAAACACTCACAAACTTCTACAGATGCACAATCGAGAGCATCCTGTTGGGCTGTATCACAGCCTGGTACGGCAACTGCTCTGCCCACAACCGTAAGGCTCTCCTCCAGAGGGTAGTGAGGACTGCACAAAGCATCACCGGGGGTAAACTACCTGCCCTCCAGGACACCTACACCACCCGATGTCACAGGAAGGCCAAAAAGATCATCAAGGACAACAACCACCCGAGCCACTGCCTGTTCACCCCGCTATCATCCAGAAGGCGAGGTCAGTACAGGTTCATCAAAGCTGGGACCGAGTGACTGAAAAACAGCTTCTATCTCAAGGCCATCAGACTGATAAACAGCCATCACTAACATTGAGTATATACTGTACTCTATACCATCTACTGCATCTTGCCTATGCCGGTCAGCCATTGCTCATCTATATATTTATATGTACATACTCGTATTCATTCATTTACACTTGTGCGTATAAGGTAGTTGTTGTGAAATTGTTAATTACTTGTTAGATACTACTGCATGGTCGGAACTAGAAGCACAAGCATTTTGCTACACTCGCATTAACATCTGCTAACCATGTGTATGTGACAAATAGGATTGTGTCGAGACACAGATCTGGGGAAGGGTACCAAACAATTTCTGCAGCATTGAAGGTCCCCAAGAACACAGTAGCTTCCATCATTCTTAAATGAATGAAGTTTGGAAACACCAAGACTCTTCCTAGAGCTGGCCACCCGGCCAATTTGAGCAATCGAGGGAGAAGGGTCTTGGTCAGGGAGGTGACCAAGAACCCGATGTTCACTCTGACAGAGCTCTATAGAGTTCATCTGTGGAGATGGGAGAACCTTCCAGAAGGACAACCATTTCTGCAGCACTCCACCAATCAGGCCTTAATGGTAGAGTGGCCAGAAGGAAGCCACTCCTCAGTAAAAGGCACATGACAGCCCGCTTGGAGTTTGCCAAAAGGCACCTAAAGGACCCTCAGACCATGAGAAACAAGATTCTCTGGTCTGATGAAACCAAGATTGAACTCTTTGGCCTGTATGCCAAGCGTCACGTCTGGAGGAAACCTGGCACCATCCCTACGGTGAAGCATGGTGGTGGCAGCATCATGCTGTGGGGATGTTGTTCTGGGAGACTAGTCAGGATCGAGGCAAAGATGAATGGAGCAAAGTACAGAGAGATCCTTCATGAAAACCTACTCCAGAGCGCTCAGGACCTCCGACTGGGGGCGAAGGTTCACCTTCCAACAGGACAACGACCCTAAGCACACAGCCAAGACAACGCAAGAGTGGCTTCGGGACAAGTCTCTGATTGTCCTTGAGTGACCCAGCCAGATCCCAGACTTGAACCCGATCTAACATCTCTGGAGAGACCTGGAAATAGCTGTGCATCAACGCTGCCCATCCAACCTGACAGAGCTTGAGAGGATCTGCAGAGAAGAATGAGAGAAACTCCCCAAATACAGATTGATTGATGGGTGGGAACAAATTAATACATTTTTGAAAAAGGCTGCAACGTAACAAAATGTGGAAAAGAAGGGATTTTAAACGTGTTGTAGTCCGTATTAACATTGTCTGACTTTGCTCCATGCATTCAAGAGATTGATAATTCAAGTTGAGCTATGACCATGAATGAGGAAATCCATTGCTGGTGTGGCAGAGTGTGTGGGGCTTGCCATCGCAAGGCAACCATTTTCTTGGCTGCTGTTAGTCTGGCAATCCAAATCCTTCTCTGCCTGTATGTTAGGTTAAGTGAAGACTCATCATTAAGCAGTAGCACATTGCAAAGACATGGAATGGGTTTGGACAAAATGCTTGATAATGATGAAGCCACTGATTGCCAAAAAAGACTGTATGAATGAATGTGCCATGAGAACCCTGGTGGCTTGTACTCCTTTTTGTACTATTTTTAGTAACATCTGGATGTAGTGAATGTCTCTGTGTGTTACTGTGTCTTCTGTGTGAAATGTTGTTTACCTGTGCAGGGATTTTTCTGCCATTGAAATCCAATATATGTGTGTGTGTGTATATATATATATATATACACAGTACCAGTCAAAAGTTTGGACACACCTACTCATTCCAGGGTTTCTATTTATTTTTACTTTTTTCTACATTGTAGAATAATAGTGAATACATCAAAACTATGAAATAACACAAATGGAATCATGTAGTAACCAAACAAGTGTTAAACAAATCAAAATATATTTTATATTTGATATTCTTTAAAGTAGCCATCCTTTGCCTTAATGACAGCTTTGCACACTCTTAGTATTCTTTCAACCAGCTTCATTAGGTATTAACCCAAATGCATTTCAATTAACAGGTGTGCCTTGTTAAATGTTAATTTGTGAATTTTTTTCCCTTAATGCTTTTGAGCCAATCAGTTGTATTTGTGACAAGGTAGTGGTGGTATACAGTATTATTTGGTAAAAGACCCAAGTCCATATTATGGCAAGAACAGCTCAAATAAGCAAAGAGAAATGACAGTCCATCATTACTTTAAGACATGAAGGTCAGTCAATCAGGAAATGTTCTTTCTTGATTGACTGACCTTCAAAAACCTTTAAAGTTTCTTCAAGTGCAGCTGCAAAAAACATCAAGCGCTATGATGAAACTGGATCTCACAGAGTTCAAGTTCAAGTAACAGACACATCTCAACATCAAATGTTCAGAGGAGACTGCGTGAATCAGGCCTTCATGGTCTAATTGCTGCAAAGAAACCACTACTAAAGGACACCAATAATAAGAAGATACTTGCTTGGGCCAAGAAAAACGAGCAATGGACATTATACCAGTGGAAATATGTCCAAATTTGTTTCTTTGTGAGACACAGAGTAGGTGAACGGATGATGATCTCCGCATGTGTGGTTCCCACTGTGAAGCATGGAAGAGGAGATGTGATGGTGACACTGTCAGTGATTTATTTAGAATTCAAGGCACACTTAACCAGCATGGCTACCACAGCATTCTGCAGAGATACGCCATCCCATCTGTTTCGCGCTTAGTGGTACTATCATTTGTTTTTCAACAAGACAATGACCCAACACACCTCCAGGCTGTGTTAGGGCTATTTGACCAAGAAGGAGAGTGATGGAGTGCTGCATCAGATGACCTGGCCTCAACAATCACCCAACCTCAACCCAATTGAGATGGTTTGGGATGAGTTGGACCGCAGAGTGAAGGAAAAGCAGCCAACAAGTGCTCAGCATATGTGGGAACTCCTTCAAGACTGTTGGAAAAGCATTCCAGGTGAAGCTGGTTGAGAGAATGCCAAGAGTGTGCAAAGCTGTCATCAAGGCAAAGGGTGGCTACTTTGAAGAATCTAAAATATATGTTGATTTTTTTTTCACACTTTTTTGATTACTACATGATTCCATATGTGTTATTTCATAGTTTTGATGTCTTCACTATTATTCTACAATGTTGAAAATAGTAAAAAATAAAGAATGAGTAGGTGTGTCCAAACTTTTGACTGGTACTGTGTGTATATATATTTTTCTGCCATTGGATTTCAATGGCAGAAAAATCCCTGCACAGGTAAACAACATTTCACACAGAAGACACAGTAACACAGAGACATTCACTACATCCAGATGTTACTAAGGAAGATAACACAGGAGTACAAGCCCTAATGTCTATATATTATTTAATTTTTGGGGGGATGGAAAAACGCTTTCAGTGTGAACTTAAATTACTAAAACCAGATAGAAAATATATATTTTTTAAATAATTAATCTTTGAGAATTAACAATACCCCAAATAAAAGATAGACAGTCAGGGAGAATTTAAAATTCCAAAAACAATTAATTTAGCAGTATTGATTTTGTTATTATGTTTCAGCAAAAGAACAGCATTAGCCATGGAAAAATGCATAGAATTGCATTTTCTCTCAGCTCCATGGCAGAATAAGTAGAATTGCAGGAAATTTGCTTTAAAACTTAAACAATTTCTCTCAGCTCCATGGGGAAATGTGTAGAATTGCAGGAAATTGGTTAAATTTAAAAATGATCTACACCGCCAAGATGGGAGGCCTCTAAAATCCAGCGCCAACTGCTCCCATTGCCACGCCCTCTGCCACACCCACCACCTAAGCCCCTTTTTGAAAAAACCCTGCTGTGTGTGTGTATGCTTCAACTTTCTGTGTTTGTTTGTAGAATTGGCAAAGTGCTGAAATGTCTGATTGGCACATTTTATGTCAGGATGGCAAACTGTGTACATACACACACACACACACACACAAACACACACAATGTGCTTAACGAGGTGAGATGGAAATATTTATGTTACCACATTTTCTCAAAGTGGAAGTAGGAGGGACATTCTAATGAACTAAATCAGAGACAGTTGCTGAGTGAGTACTCACTCTAGACACACACACTGTAAAAGGCTTCAACACAAAGTTATTCAGAGGAGAAAACAAGAGAGGGACTGGGGAGAAAGAGTGAAACAGAAGAAACGGTTGTGAAGGAGGGAGGGAGTGAGGGCCTGCCTCCAGGTCAAGGCCGTATTCAGGCGGGAATGTCTTCTGAAAGAGACGGAGAGACCATTAAGGGCCTCTTTATGTGGCCCAGGTCTGGGTTGTGTGTGTGTGTGTGTGTGTGCTACCAGTTGTTGTTTGGGAGCTCATAGCAATTCAAATTCAAATAAGCTTTTAAGTTCTGCTGAGGCAGTGTTGTAAGGGAAAGTGTTGGCTCAGTCTTGTTTGTTGAAAGCGAGAAAAGTATTTTTAATTTGAGATGAGAACTCTCAACGTAACATGTACAGTAATTATTGTGCATTACACTTTCTGAAGAAGAGGAGTGTGTGTGTGTGTCAAAGGGTCAATAGTAAAAATAAAAAATAAACTTAAACTTCTCTTGTCTTTTACAGAACTCCTCTGGTATTTGTAGGAGGCATTTTCTGTTGGAAGCAAACCTTTCCTGTCTGCTTATTCAATTAAATGCTGTAAAACGAGATCCACTATTCCAAGAGAAATGTTTTGTAAAATCCAATGTGCTAACCCTTGATAGTGTGTATAGTAAACCAACTGTATTATCCACAGTGGTGAACTGGCCTGTTGTCTAAAGGAAATCATTATTATAAAAACTATATAAAATAACTTTATAAATCCCAAGTGCCACTTATGGACTTGCATTAACTATGTCCAACTGAAATTATAGCAGAAATTATTGAGCAAACCCTCAAATAATGGGAAAATCAGGGTCATTTGTGCTCTGAAGAATAGAGCGCTAATGGCTTTTCAGCAAGCCATACAGTGTGTGTTTTCCAGTGAGTAATAAGGCTGGGCAGTTTATGTCCAAGACTCGTCCACCAAAAATAAACCTGCATGAGAGGGAAAGAGAGAGAGAGAGAGAGGGAGGAGGAAGATAAGAGCCCTTACAACAGAGAAGAGTTGGGGAAACAGTATGCGTTTCAATTGATTAAGAACTGCGCAATTTCTTAGTATCCATCGCCGCTTTGGTCCTGGTGTCCTTCTAAAATATATTTATATCTAAAGGCGTGTTTGGATTGAACATGCGTGTGGCAAACCCGCCCGCGGTGCACGCATAGCCTGTACCGGCGGTTGTAGCAGCTACGTACTTGGCTTGGCGATTTTGGAAAAGGAATGTTCAATTCTTCTGCGAGAGGGCTGTACATTCATTTGGGAAGACGATATGCAAGATTAAAGATTACTGTACAGCTTTGAAATTGTGCAAGAACACGAGCCTGATCGTTGTGCCATGCCCGATTCTCTAAATGCTCTCATCTCTCCCAAGCAACGATTTCATAATGTATCTGCGTGTAGTTTCTGCAAGCCGACATTTTCTAAATGGAGTAAGGATTTTTTCCACATTATTCACCTATTACTTAATTCTGGGAACGGTTTTGGGAGGCTACGTGGCTGAACGAACGCCATTCGTGTGGAAAGAAGATGTGTTACGACGTGTTTTTTTTATGTTACAGTGTGCAGCAACGGCACCTCCCGTGAGAAAGCAGCATGCACAAACAGGTACGATGCAAACGACTACTAATATAGCCTAATTAACACAGGCTTATAATGTTTCATAATTAACCAGAATTACCGTAGCAGAGAATGTTTAGCCAAAATTAGACCTAGAACGAATGGTATTGAGTTAATGCCTACTTTATAGGCTACTGGTATGCCATGTCCAATGATTGTAAACCAATGGAACGCGCATAATCACCTCTTAATTAGGATGCATTGTTCCAACCATTTATTACACAGGCTGCTACAACCTAACAAGGTAGATGAGAAGTTTCCTATTTTTAGCCTAAAATTACAAAGACGTAGGCTATAGGAAAAGTAGCAAACGCATTTTGCATGTTGTGTTTCTGGCGGCTGTGTTTTATCCTTTCACAATTAGTAATATCGAAAGTGTTTGCAATGTGGTCATCTGGTTACAATAACGATGGGTTTACGGGAACCTAGTATGAGTAGGCGATGTTGTAATCGCCTAGTGACGGAATGGTGTGCTGCTTTCGGTTCAACCTTTTACTCTTCTAAAACGTGATCAAAACCTACATGTGTCTTGAAGTAGTCTCTTTCTCGGTAGTACCAGGGTCCAAAATGTCCTGTCTGTGATATTTAATTAAATAATGGTTAAGTAACCGCGGCCATTGAATGAAATCTAGGCCTTCTAGTGTTCGGGGAAGGAGTGTCGCATTTTCTTTCTGAAATGTCATGTGGTGAAGTTGTGGCGGGTTCCGTAGAATTTCCTGGAAAAGCGTTTGAATTTGTTCAATGTAATTTTTTTCTCCCTATCCTTACCAGTTCTGTCCCCGCCCACTTCATTCACGTCCTTATTTTGCCACTAGAGGACGCCACAGGTCTATAGATGGGCTTGACCTGGCTCTGTCTCTCTATCAGTGGTTTCTGCTGGAAGTTTTAAAAGGTTATGGTTAGGTATAATGATTAGGCAACATCCACCCGAAGCTTTTATTTGAAGTTGATAGATTACCACCTAGCTTATTGAGTACCCCATTGGTGAGTTATTAACATTGAGCCATAGGTTATTACCCAGGTTATAACTAGTAGTTGTCAAGAAACGAATTGTAGCTGAGATTAAATCATGTCAAATTGTATTTGTCACATGCTTCGTAGATAACAGGTGTAGACTAACAGTGAAATGCTTTCATACGGGTCCTATTCCAACAATGCAGAGTTAAAGAGAAGATAGAAAATTAAATAGAAATAGTGACAAAACTCAAACGTATTGGGCGTGTTTGTGAATTCAATCTGGAGTGCCAGAGTGCGCTCTGGGCGTTCATAAATTCAGAGCGTTTTTGCTCTCGGAGCGTTCAGAGCGCACACTGGACGCTGTGGCCCAGGAGTAGGGTTGATCTGAGCGTTCTGACCTCACAACTGCAGTCAAGCACCCAAGATAACTGGCTAACGTTGGCCAGCTTGCTAGCTACTTCCAGACACAAATGAGAGAACACCTGACCATTTTACCTGCCCAAGCAGAGCTGATTAGGCTGTTTCATGTTATCCAGAGCGTTGGTGACTGTAACTTTGCTGCTGGCAACAATTTAATTAGGGTTTTTCGCCGAGGTTCACTGACACTTGTCATATTCAAGGTGTGTTGAGTGTTTGTAAATTCCTCTCAGAGGAGAGGGCTCTGAAATTGGAGCAGATAGCCAGAGTGAATTTACGAACGCACCCATTGACGCAACACACACTCACACATAGACACACTTTAACACTCTTCACATACGCTACTCTGTTTATTATCTCTCCTGATTGCCTAGTCACCTTTAACCCCACCTACATGCAGTCGTGATTTTAGCATGTACATCTTGGTGGGGCAAACAAATTTTTTTTTGGGGGGGGGTGCATGCCAGCAAAGCTACTACACAACACTAAACAATACATTAATTGCACTATAACGGTGACAAACGCTGTCCACAAACTGTTAGTCCCAACAGCAGTCCCAACACCTTACTGCTGCTACACCTAGCTATCAGCGGAGCCTTGTCTGGCAGCGAAACGGTTCATTCAGCCTCATTTACTACCTTTTAAAAAAACATAGCTGATATGACTGACTTGCTTAAACAAATGTGGTTTCTACTGACAATTGAGATGTACAAACTATGCCATAAGGGGATGACAAGCGCATAAGAGGCAATCCGTAATTTCGATTAAGACATTAATGAGCTAGCTAGGACGGACGTAGTCAATATAACTATTTATTCTGCACTTTTGAAATGAACAGCGACAAAATTCAGAACATGGGGGCGTTCTTACAGTGTTCTCCCTGTACACCAAGTCAGAACCGTAGGATAAATAAAGGGGGGCATATAAGCAGACAATGAAAGCTCTTACAATATTCAATAATTACATTTGTCTAAAACAGGTTATAGGCTACATGTGCACCACCAAGTCAGAACAGTAGGCGAAATTAAGAGGTGAAAATAGACCAAATTATTAGGGTGAGGCACATGGGCTACTAACAGCTTACTACACAACATACACTTAGTATTACTTTCTTAGCTACAGTACACATATCTCCCTGGCATATTACATAATTTATGCAGCAGCACACAATACAATTTTGGACTCACCTTGTTATGCTGTGGTCTCTTGAACAGGAAGGTGGCGCAGCGGTCCTTCATGGGCAAACTTTATTATCAAACTTTGTCATCAAAGTCTGGCATTTTCTGAATTTATGGTTCTTTCAAGACAACTGGGAACACTGAAAAAAACAATGTCTAATGATGATAACATCAGTGATCTTCAGGTCGTAGATCTAGAAAGAGGCCCGAGTTGCCGATTTACAATTCCGAGTTGGATGACCGTTCAAAACGTATTTTCCCAGTCGAAGCTCATTTTTTCCCCGAGTTCCCAGTTGTCTTGAACTCACTGAAGTCAGAGTTCCCAGATCACACAGTTAACAGTTATTTTGAGCACGGCAGAAATCATGCTGGATTGACAGCATGGCCAATGTTGAATGTTTATCATTTTAAGGTTGGAAAAGAGACCCTTTAACCCAGACTTGGGACCACACACCCACTCCATTGAATAGCAGGTTAGTGATTGCTTTGCAATGCTTGGAGTTAGCCATTGATTCCTTCCAAACCACTCATTGTTGAATTTGCGATTTCCAACTTATTGTGTAATGTTTATGTCCAATGGCTGATGAGCACCGACACGTTTTATCTATAATTTCTCTTCATATGACAAGGATTAAATAGTATTTGCTAGTAGATTATCGACTTGATTCATTATGATGACGGGTAGCTAAGATTTTGAAAGTATGATGTTGACATGATCAGTCCAATAAAAGCTACTGTAGATATAACGTGATTTGACGTCATTTTAATTGTGGCCAAAGACCTTGAGCCTTATTGGATGGGCACTTCTAATGTAACTCTATGGCAGCACCCAAGGGACTTGAATTTTCAACCTCTCCCCTTAGATTTGGCGGTGATGTAGTCTCCCCATGAGTGACAGAACACTGAGCCAATCATGGCACAACTAGAGAACATTACCAACCCCTACGCTACATATTTTCCTCTGGCTGCCCCACCACCACATAAAGCACAGAGCTGCACCTGCATTTTGGAGCTGTCTTACTCAAGAAAACAAAAAAGAGATCATGTTTGTATGCAGCTTTATTATTTTTTTTTACATTGTTTGCAAACTGATATATGACACGTATTCATTCCAAAATAGCATGCAAAACAGGCAACCTTTTTTTTTTTTGCTTAAAATGTGGGGCTCAAAACCCACTCTGAATGACGGGTGCATACAGTGCATACAGTTGAAGTCAGTTTACATACACCTTAGCCAAATACATTTAAACTCAGTTTTTCACAATTCCTGACATTAAATCCTAGTACAAATTCCTTGTCTTAAGTCAGTTAGGATCACCATTTTATTTTAAGAATGTGAAATGTCAGAATAATAGAGAGAATGATTTAATTCAGCTTTTATTTCTTTCATCACATTCCCAGTGGGTCAGAAGTTTACATACACTCAATTAGTATTTGGTAGCATTGACTTTAAATTGTTTAATTTGGGTCAAACGTTTCGGGTAGCCTTCCACAAGCTTCCCACAATAAGTTGGGTGAATTTTGGCCCATTCCTCCTGACAGAGCTGGTGTAACTGAGTCAGGTTTGTAGGCCTCCTTGCTCACACACGCTTTTTCAGTTCTGCCCACACATTTTCTATAGGATTGAGGTCAGGGCTTTGTGATGGCCACTCCAATACCTTGACTTTGTTGTCCTTAAGCCATTTTGCCACAACTTTGGAAGTATGCTTGGGGTCATTGTCCATTTGGAAGACTCATTTGCGACCAAGCTTTGACTTCCTGACTGATGTCTTGAGATGTTGCTTCAATATATCCACATAATTTTCTTTCCTCATGATGCCATCTATTTTGTGTAGTGCACCAGTCCCTCCTGCAGCAAAGCACCCCCACAACATGATGCTGTCACCCCCCGTGCTTCACGGTTTGGATGGTGTTCTTTGGCTTGCAAGCCTCCCCCTTTTTCCTCCAAACATAACGATGGTTATTATGGCCAAACTGTTCTATTTTTGTTTAATCAGACCAGAGGACATTTCTCCAAAAAGTACAATCTTTGTCCCCATGTGCAGTTTCAAACCGTAGTCTGGCTTTTTTTATGGCGGTTTTGGAGCAGTGGCTTCTTCCTTGCTGGGCGGCCTTTCAGGTTATGTCAATATTGGACTCGTTTTACTGTGGATATAGATACATTTGTACCTGTTTCCTCCAGCATCTTCACAAGGTCCTTTGCTGTTGTACTGGGATTGATTTGCACTTTTCGCACCAAAGTACGTTCATCTCTAGGAAACAGAACACGTCTCCTTCCTGAGCGGTATGACGGCTGCGTGGTCCCATGGTGTTTATACTTGCGTACTGTTGTTTGTACAGATGTACGTGGTACCTTCAGGCATTTGGAAATTGCTCCCAAGGATGAAACAGACTTGTGGAGGTCTACAATTGTAGTGTATGTAAACTTCTGACCCACTGGAATTGTGATACAGTGAATTATAAGTGAAATAATCTGTCTTTAAACAATTGTTGGAACATTTACTTGTGTCATGCACAAAGTAGATGTCCTAAACGACTTGCCAAAACTATAGTTTGTTAACAAGAAATTTGTGGAGCGTTTTAATGACTCTGTATTACCTTCACGTATTACCTGTATGTATTACCTGTACATATTACCTGCACGTATTACCTGCACGTATTACCTGCACGTATTACCTTCACGTATTACCTTCACGTATTACCTGTACGTATTACCTGTACGTATTACCTTCATGTATTACCTGCACATATTACCTGCACATATTACCTCGTATATATTACCTCGTACCAATTACCTCGTACATATTACCTGTACATATTACTACCTCGTACCCCTGCACATTGACTCGGTGCCGGTACTCCTTGTATATACTGTAGCCTCGTTATTGTTATTTTATTGTGTTGTTATTTCCTTTTTATTTAGCATATTGTTTGTATTTTTTAACTGTTGTTGGGAAAGGGCTCGTAAGTAAGAATTCCACGGTAAAGTCGACACCTGTTGTATTCAGGGCATATGACAAATGCATTTTGATTTGATTTGATGTGGCCTCAAAATGCTCATGTGATACAATCAGGAATCCACTAGAGACCGACACACCCCGACAATACTCCGTCTAAGTGTCTCCTTCGTTTAGGAATGGCTGAAGTTGCTGACATAAACATGCTGGTGATGTTGTAACATGTTCAGGATAAGTCTGTTAGTCTAGAACGACAAATTAGCACCATTATTATTGACCACAATGTTCCTGTGAGCTCCCTGATTGCTCCTCAGACAGACAACTTAGGTCCGTACCTGTCATGCCAGGCCTCTAGGCTTCTCTACAGTTATAATGTCATTGCACTGACATGCTTCTCTATTCGCAGCGGAACAAGGCCTAACATGACGACACGGCCTCTGGATGCCGTTGGCATGGGCCAACCTGGCATCACCTGAACAAACATCATGGTCAGGGCTGTGCAGTCACAGCAAAGAGCCAATCATAATGAAGTGTGGGAATGGTAAGTTTGGCATCTTATCTTGTGATATCATTTGATTATAAATAAATAAAAGAAAGAAAGTAGATTTTAGAGAATTCTGCATTGCACCGACAGAATGATTTGACGTTTCTCTCCTGCAGCGGGGCTGTCTGGTTGGAGCACGCAGTTGGCCAGGTAAGGAAGTGTGTCTGTATGTCTGTGCATTTATACAAATGCTGATGTTGTGCATCTGTGCTTGTGTTTGTCTGCATGTTTGTGTCTGTCACTGTTTGTATATAGTGACTAGAAAGTCGACACCCCCCTTTGGATTTCTTCACATTTTATTGTGTTACAAAGTGGGATTCAAATTGATTTAATTGCCATTTTTTGGTCGGTGATCTACACAAAATACTCTAATGTCAAGTGGATAATATTTATTTTTTTAAAGATTAAAACATTATATGTTAGAAACACCTTTGGCAGCGATTACGGCTGTGAGTCTTCTTGGGTAAGTCTCATAAGAGCTTTGCACACCTGTGTTGTGCAATATTTGCCAATTTTCAAAATTCTTCTAGCTCTGACAATGTGTTGGCGATCATGGCTAGACAGCAAGTATTGCCATAGCTTTTCAAGCAGATTTAAGTAAAGACGTACTTGGCCACTCAAGAACATTCACTGTTTTCTTGGTAAGCAACTGCAGTGTCGATTTGGCTTTGTGTTGGAGGTTATTGTCTTGCTGAAAGGTGAATTCCTCTCTGTGTCTGGTGTAAAGCAGACTGCAGCAGGTTTTCCTCTAGAATTTGCCTGTGCTTAGCTCCATCCCGTTTCTTTTCATCCTAAAAAATCTCTCCTGTCTTTGCCGATGTCAAGCATACCCATACCATGATGCAACCACCACCATGCTTGTAAATAAGGAGGCCGTTACTCTGATATTGTGTTAAATTTAGGCCAAAAAGTGTATTCCATTGCCGTGTTTCTACTTTAGTGCCTTGTTGCATACATATGAATGTTTTGTAACATTTTTTATAATGTATATTTGTATTCTGTTATTTAGGTCATTATTGTGAAGACACTACAATGTTGATCCATTGTTTTTCTCCCATCACAGCCATTGAACTGTTTTTAAATCACCAATGGCCTCATGTTGACATCCGTGAGCAGTTTCCTTCCTGTCCTGCAGCACAGTTCAGATGGATGACTGCATCTTTGATGTGTCTGGGTGGTTTGATACATAATCTACAGCATAATTATTAACTTGACCGCGCTTAAATATGTATTAGGTATCTGATTTCTTATTGTTACCCATCTACCAATCACTACCCTTCTTTATGAGTCTTTTTGAAAAGCTCCCTGGTCTTTGTAGTTGAAGATGTATGTATGTCGGACAGAGGAAGGGGTAGTCATAAAAAAATCATGTTAACCCCTATTAATTCACAGAGTGATTCCACATAACTTATTATGTGATTTGTTAAGACAAATTTTTACTTCTAAACTATACTGAACAAAAATATGAACGCAACATGTAAAGTTTTGGTCCCATGTTTCATGAACTGAAATATAATATTTGCCATATGCACAAAAAGCTTATTTCTCTCAAATTTTGTGCGCAAAATTGTTTACATCCCTGTTAGTGAGCATTTCTCCTTTGCCAAGATAATCCATCCACCTGACAGGTGTGGCATATCAAGAAGCTGATTAAACAGCATGATTATTACACAGGTGCACCTTGTGCTGGGGACAATAAAATGCCATTCTAAAATGTGCAGTTTTGTCACACAACACGATGCCATAGATGTCTCTATTTTTTTGTTCAATTGGAATGCTGACTGCAAGAATGTCCACCAGAGCTGTTGCCAGATAATTAAATGTTAATTTCTCTACCATAAGCCGCATCCAACGTCGTTTTAGAGAATTTGGCTGCACGTCAAACCAGCCTCACAACCGCAGACCACGTGCAACCACGCCAGCCCAGGACCTCCACATCCGCCTTCTTCACCTTGGATCCGCTATCAGTTGCGCCACCCGGACAGCTGATGAAACTGAGGAGTAGTTCTGTCTGTAATAAAGCCCTTTGGTGGGGAAAAACTCATTCTTGATTGGCTGGGCCTGGCTCCCCAGTGGGTGGGCCTGGTTGCCAAGAGGGTGGGCCTATGCCCACCCATGGCTGCACCTCTGCCCACTTGTGAAATCCATCGATCCGGACCCAATGAATTTATTTTAATTGACTGATTTCCTTTTATAATCTGTAACTTAATAAAATCCTCTAAATTGTTGCATGTTGAGTTTATATTTTTGTTCGTTATAATTTAGGCTTGCCTAAACAAAGGGGTTGAATACTTATGGAACGACTATCTTGTAGTCATGACATTGTTATACATTTTTAATTCAAGTATTTTTGTGTAGCTCATTGACAAAAAATTACAATGAAACCTATTTCAATCCCACTTTGTAACGCAACGAAATGTGAAAAAAGTCCAAGGGGGTGTAGCCTTTCCATAGGGACTGTATGTCTGTATCTGCTTGTGCCGCTACAGTAGTGAGGACCCTAGCCCTCCTCCTTCTCCATGTGTATGTCACTGAGGTGATCACAGCTCAATGGTTTAATGAGAGGTAATGATGGAGGGATGATAGACAGAGGAAAGCGAGAGAGAGAGAGATCTCCGGTGTGTTTTCTGGCCACTCCTGCCTCGTTCACAGCAGTGGTTATCTGATGTCCGCCTGTGACTGGGCGGTCTGATCTGTGTGTGTGTGTGTGTGTGTGTTCTGGTTTTGGCTCACTCTCACTGTAGCAATTTCATACATCTCTCTTGACGCCTGCAAAGGGAATCCAGTTGTGTGTGGTCGATTGATTTGGACTGTAACTGGGCGGATACCCTTGCTATCCACTCCCCTCTCTCTCGCTCTATCGCTCTTCCATGTTTCTCTTTCTCCCCTCTCTCTCGCTCTCTCTCTTTCTCCCTCTTTGTTAAAGCATGACAACATGTCACAGGAGAGCTCCATGTTGTGTTTCTAGGTGGGTGCCAGAACACACACACACACACAACGTTCAGCGTTTTGGCCCTGTGCCGAGCAGAGAGGCCCTGTCTGGGAGCAGCTTATTTCAGCATGGCTGCCTTCCTGGAGGGGAGCGAGCAACCCAAACAAGCGCACACACACACCTTGTAACACCCCACACACCCTTCTCTCTCTTTCTTTCTCTCTCTTACACACACACACACACACACACACACACACACACACACACACACACACACACACACACACACACGTACGCCCCTGTCCCCCCTCTCCCCAGGACCCCACAGAGTCACACCTGGGTCTCTCAGTCATTCAGCCTCTCTTTCAGCTATATTGCATTACCACAGGGTATTGAATGTGGTCTAGCACACATTGACTGCCTGCCAAACACTGTGGCTTTGTGTGCATGTGCGTCTGCGTGTGCGTCTGTGTGTGTGTGTTGAAGTGGGAGGTGTAGATATAAAGTAGTCACTGGTCTTAAAATACCAAAATAATTTGGAGGAGGTACGTGTTAGAATCATGTGCACATGAGAAGCATTGGTTGTGTGTGCTGATACAGAACGTGTTATTTCTGTCTGAGGTTTGCTGTTTTGAGGTTGAATGTCTAATCTTTCCTTTTACTTGTTACTGTTGTCTGGCTCTGTAACAGTTTTACCTTGAATGCAGTGTGTGTGTGTGTGTGTGTGTGTGTGTGAGAGAGAGATGCAGGTCTGTTTCTGGTAAATCCAGACCATAAACCATCAGAAGGCAGAGTTGAGCGCTGGTAACAATCACCATGACAACCCTGTCCATCAGCAGCCATCACACACACACACACCAGGGTTTCCGTTAGGAAAATGTGGCGCCGGACAACGTGACCGGGAAGATTTTAATTGGCCATTTGAGAGATGTACCGGACCCATATGAATTGGGTGCGTAACCCGTTAGGGCGTCCACCCACGGTGCTCAGAATGCCATTTAGATTATGGTAATAGAGCTTAACAGAACATGCAATGAAGCAGCCAAACGTCATTTTCAAATATTTGCCAAAATGTAATTCGCTGGAAAACATCATTCTAAACAGTGCACCTGATAGCGGATCCAAATGAACATCTCTGTTAGAAACTTAGAAAGAGGGGAGATCTAAAGATGCAACAACTAGGATGGGTGGCTAATATGACTAGGATTGTGCCTTTTGGCTTCTGGACTATGAAAGAAAGTTGATATGAAAACCAATAGACTAGGAGAGAAATGTTATGGTGGTGGGTCCAACCTTCCGAGTGGCGCAGCGGTCTAAGGCACTGCATCGCAGTGCTTTAGGGGTCACTACAGACCCTGGTTCAATCCCGGGCTGTTTCACAACCGGCCGTGATCACTTATCCTGATTATTGAGTTGCTGCTGTCAGTGAAAAGCATCTCAAATATGTGTGAAAATAATGTGTATTAAGCATGGTTAAAAATGTTGAGACAATGAGAGGGGGAGGGGTGTTTGGCAAAGATATAGGCTAGTCTCTCCAGAATGGCTCAGCTGTCTCCTGACCAATTCATGGCGTGAATTGTTTGCCCTTAGATTTTTTGGGTATTAATTACAGTCATTTACCGTTCTCATTCTCAGAGTGGAAAGGTTGTTTGCAGAGTTCACAACCTGCTACACTTATGAGGAACACATTTGGGTTTATTTCACAATCCTTAAGTGTGGGGGAGGGGTTCCTCTAAGCAAACATATGTAGTTGTTAAGATGTTCGTAACAAGGATCATTTAGCGATTTGATTTTGAATTTTAGGACCCCTTAAAGTATAAAAAAAATATATTAAAAAGTATTTGATTAAACATTGAATTTGGCCTTACAGCTATTAGCCCATAGAAACGCATTGAATAACATATTCATACATGGAAAAACAGAAAGTAAAAAAATACATCTAAAGGAAGTTTGTTTTAGTGTCTGTCCTATATCTGAGAGATATAATAAAGATCAGGAAATTATTTTTAAATGTTTTTACCCATATTTAACATATTTTGGGGCACTAAACCAGTGGCGACCCTTCATTCAGGGCTCTGCCCCACCTGTTTTGAGCCCCACATTTTTTGCAAAGAAAATAATATTTGAGCTTGCCTGTTTTGCATGTTATTTTGGCATGCAAACAATGTAAAAAAAAGATATATATATCATTCAGTTAATAAAGATGCATACACACATGGTCTCTTTTTTGTTTTCTTGAGTAAGGGAGCTCCAAAACGCAGGTATTTCAGCCTAGGTCAGTGCTTTCTGTGGTGGTGGGGCTAGCCAGCCGAAAATATGGAGCGTTGCGCCGTGATTGGCTCAGTGTTCTGTCACTCATTGGGACAGTACGTCATCGCCAATTTTAAGTGCTTAGTAAGGGTAGACATCCAACATTTCAGCCCTTTGGGTCCTGCCATAAAGTTATATTACAAGTGCCCTTCCAAGAAGGCTCAAGGTCATTGGCCACAGATAAAATGACGTCAAATCACGTTATATCTACCGTAGCTTTGATTGGACTGATCATGTCAACATCATACTTTCAAAATCTTAGCTAGCAAGCTAGACAAGCAGTCATCATCATGAATCAAGTCAACAATCTACTGGCAAATCCTATTCAATCCTTGTCATATGAAGAGAAATAATGAAGAGAAATTGTAGATAAAATATCGGTGCTCATCGGCCATTGGACATAAAGATTACACAGCAAGTTGGAAATCGCAAATTCAACCAGGAATCAGTGGCTAACTCCAAGCGTTGCAAAGAAACCACTAACGTTAGCCTGCTACTCAATGGAGTGGCCGTGTGTTTTTTTCCCAGAGATCCGACAATAAATCCATAGAATGCCAGACTATGATGACAAAGTTTACCCACAAAGGACCGCTGCGTCACCTTCACAAGGTGAGTCCAAAAATGTATTGTATGCTGCTGCATAAATTATGTAATATGCAAGGGAGATATGTATACTGTAGCTAAGAAAGTAATACTAAGTGTATGTTGTGTAGTAAGCTGTTAGTAGCCCATGTGCCTCACCCTAATAATTTGGTATATTTTCACCAACGCGGTATTGTAAACACATAGTTCGTGGCCCGGTGTGTGCTACTGATAGTAGTGGTGGCGCTTGACTTGCATGTGCAAATTCAGCACACACAACATTCTACAATATAATTGTGTTATTTAACACGTCAAATAGTGTTATATGACCTGTATCTTTTTTGGCACGCAAAGACCCAAACGGCATTAAATGTGCCTCACCCTAATAATTTGGTCTATTTTCATCTCTTAATTTCGCCTACTGTTCTATCTTGGTGGTGCACCTATAGCCTATAACCTTTTTTTAGAGAAATGTAATTATTGAATATTGTAAGAGCTTTCATTGTCTGTTTATATGCCCCCTTTATTTATCCTACGGTTCTGACTTGTACAGGGAGAACACTGTAAGAACGGCCCATGTTCTGAATTCTGTTGCTGTACATTTCAAAAGTGCTGAACAAGTAGTTATATTGACTACGTCTGTCGTTGTCAGACTTCCGCCGAAGTCGGTCCCTCTCCTTGTTCGGGTGGTTTTCGGCGGTCGACGTCACCGGCCTTCTAGCCATCGCCATGTTCCATTTGTTTTGTTGTTCTTTGTCGGTCTTTTACGGCTGGTTTATTCGCCCGTGTGTTTAGGGCATGTTGGATTTGTTATCCTTTTTTCCCGTATTTTGATTAAATACGTTGTTCACTCATCTCTGCTTTCCTGCGCCTGACTTTTACACCAGCTATACACACCGTTGCTTGATCATTAATGTCTTAATCGAAATTCCAGATTGCCTCTCATCCGCTTGTCGTCCCCTTATGCCATAGTTTGTACATCTCAATTGTCAGTAGAAACCACATTTGTCATATCAGCTATGTTTTTTTAAAAGGCAGTAAATGAGGCTGAATGAACTGTTTTTCACTGCCAGACAAGGCTCTGCTGAAAGCCAGGTGTAGCAGTGGAAAGGTGTTGGGACTCTGCTGTTGGGACAGCTTTATGTAGGCCCTAACAGTTTGTGGGCACCGTTTGTCAGCGCTATAGTGCAACGAATGTGTTGTTTAGTGTTGTGTTGTGTAGTGGCTTTGCTGGCATGCATCCCACATGGTTCTTTTTTGCCCCACCAAGATTTACATGCTAAAATCACCACTGCACTAAACTACTTCCATATGTACGAGGTTCGTGGGTGTCCGAGAGAAAAACAACCGACATGTACGTGAGAGTCTCACCTCTCCATGTCGGTGTGTAGCCCAAACTGTTCAGACGCTACAGACAGCAGTTGGCAGATCGGTGGCACAGACTTCAGACGAGTCCCATGAGCGGAGAAAATGTCATATTGTGGTCGTATTTGATTGTAGGTCAAACTGTTCAGATGCTACGGACGTTTTCGTGAGAAGACACATTTTCGGGATGTCTCATGGTCTGACAAACATCACTGTGGCTCGGCCACCTTCCACCACAGATGCGAAAGGCCGCCATTGCCGGATGTGGTGGATTGAGACGCAGCCCGTGCAACAACAACAAATACAGTGGGGCAAAAAAGTATTTAGTCAGCCACCAATTGTGCAAGTTCTCCAACTTAAAAAGATGAGAGAGGCCTGTAATTTTCATCATATGTACACTTCAACTATGACAGACAAAATGAGGAAAAAAAATCCAGAAAATCACATTGTAGGATTTTTTATGAATTTATTTGCAAATTATGGTGGAAAATAAGTATTTGGTCAATAACAAAAGTTTATCTCAATACTTTGTTATATTCCCTTTGTTGGCAATGACAGAGGTCAAACGTTTTCTGTAAGTCTTCACAAGGTTTTCACACACTGTTGCTGGTATTTTGGCCCATTCCTCCATGCAGATCTCCTCTAGAGCAGTGATGTTTTGGGGCTGTCGCTGGGCAACACGGACTTTCAACTCCCTCCAAAGATTTTCTATGGGGTTGAGATCTGGAGACTGGCTAGGCCACTCCAGGACCTTGAAATGCTTCTTATGAAGCCACTCCTTCGCTGTTCGGGCGGTGAGTTTGGGATCATTGTCATGCTGAAAGACCCAGCCACGTTTCATCTTCAATGCCCTTGCTGATGGAAGGAGGTTTTCACTCAAAATCTCACGATACATGGCCCCATTCATTCTTTCCTTTACACGGATCAGTCGCCCTGGTCCCTTTGCAGAAAAACAGCCCCAAAGAATGATGTTTCCACCCCATGCTTCACAGTAGGTATGGTGTTCTTTGGATGCAACTCAGCATTCTTTGTCCTCCAAACACGACGAGTTGAGTTTTTACCAAAAAGTTCTATTTTGGTTTCATCTGACCATATGACATTCTCCCAATCCTCATCTGGATCATCCAAATGCTCTCTAGCAAACTTCAGACGGGCCTGAACATGTACTGGCTTAAGCAGGGGGACACGTCTGGCACTGCAGGATTTGAGTCCCTGGCGGCGTAGTGTGTTACTGATGGTAGGCTTTGTTACTTTGGTCCCAGCTCTCTGCAGGTCATTCACTAGGTCCCCGTGTGGTTCTGGGATTTTTGCTCACCGTTCTTGTGATCATTTTGACCCCACGGGGTGAGATCTTGCGTGGAGCCCCAGATCGAGGAAGATTATCAGTGGTCTTGTATGTCTTCCATTTCCTAATAATTGCTCCCACAGTTGATTTCTTCAAACCAAGCTGCTTACCTATTGCAGATTCAGTCTTCCCAACCTGGTGCAGGTCTACAATTTTGTTTCTGGTGTCCTTTGACAGCTCTTTGGTCTTGGCCATAGTGGAGTTTGGAGTGTGACTGTTTGAGGTTGTGGACAGGTGTCTTTTATACTGATAAGAAGTTCAAACAGGTGCCATTAATACAGGTAACAGTGGAGGACAGAGGAGCCTCTTAAAGAAGAAGTTACAGGTCTGTGAGAGCCAGAAATCTTGCTTGTTTGTATGTGACCAAATACTTATTTTCCACCATAATTTGCAAATAAATTCATTAAAAATCCTACAATGTGATTTTCTGGATTTTTTCCTCCTTTGTCTGTCATAGTTGAAGTGTACCTATGATGAAAATTACAGGCCTCTCTCATCTTTTTAAGTGAGAGAACTTGCACAATTGGTGGCTGACTAAATACTTTTTTGCCCCACTGTATATGTCTCTAGCTTAAACAGACAGATTTTGATGTGAATGTTATTATTATGCTAATTATATATAACTTTGTATAATTTTACTTCAGATTTTATGACTAACCACGTGACAATGATTTTGAGAAATGAAAACGTTAAAATTGAAATGAAACTGGTCCACGAAAATGCGCATATGAAAATCATAACTGGCACGCAGAACGGCAAAAATGGTAGGATAAATGAAGTCTATGAAGTCTTTATAAAATAATTGCCTCCATGTTTCCATGGTAGGATTTTGCATACTGCCTCCAGCTCACATTGTTAAGTGGTGGGTGTCACGCTGACAGCCTGTTGCCTGCACTTGAATGGTGAATGGGAGGCACACTTCAATAACCAGTTGAGAAATAGAAATAGTAGCTATTTTTAATCGTGCACCAAAACGTCCTTTAACACGCGATTGCATTTAATGAATGGGCTTCTAAAAGCAGGTTTTACTCCAGCAGTTGTGTTGGATAAATAAGATACATGATGACTAACGAAAATACACAGGCCAATTTAATTCTAAATTATACTAATCAACCTATAGACCGATAAGCATGACGGTCAAACGTATTTCCATCGACTAGAATTACCATCAATGAATAAATTATTTTGCAACGTGGATTGTTTTTTCCGCCATTTTGGCCGACAACAGTTGAATTTATCGGCTTTAAATTATATATAAAAAAAAAAACTTGGCTAATGGAAACCCTGACACACACACAGACTGTCTTCATCTCAGACATCTGCATAGTGTCACCTTCACTCTCCTTTCACTCTCTCATCTCTGTTGCTTTCTTCCTCAATTTTTATCTCTCTCTCTGCCTCTTTAACTGACTGCTGTTGCTCATGATTTGAATGACTGTGGCTGGATACTGTAGGACCATGAACCCTTAACCAGACTAAACGGATACAGACAGACGGAGAGAGATGGGGGGGATAGATATTTCTAGAGAGAGAGCGAGGGATAGAGAGCTGACTCAAGACTGCTGGAGGGTGGCGGCAGGAAGCTGTGGGACTAGAGAAGAGAGGAGCTAGAGCGGCTTTCGTACACCTCCTTCACGGAGCGAGGGAACATAGCATCACACTGAGGGAGGAGAGGAAGGAGCCGGGAGAGAGAGGAGCTGACATCATCCACTGTGCCCACCTGCTGAAGACATGGGCACGCAGCAGACACTCTGTGTGTGTGTGCTCGTGCGCGTGCGTGCATGCATGCGTTGACAGTGTATTAGTGCCAGTTGATGGGATCAGTTACAATAATGGGCTGGTTTGTGCAATCGATCGAACAGGAGAGAGGAGAGAAGAGATGGGCGCCTGTCAACGAGAGACTGAAATAAGATGGAGTGACAAAGAGTGAGAGAGAGAACATGAGGCTGTGAGAGAGTAATGTGATGAGAAGGGAGGGAGAGAGTGAGTGAGGGATATGATGAGAGAGAAGGAGAGCTCTCCACTGCAGTGCATGTTATCTTATATAACCCCCCCGTGTGAAACAGATTTTACAGAGACAGAGGAGTAGAGATAAACAGAGAGAGAGAGAAGTAGAGAGGGAAGCAGGGTGTGAGAGCAACAAGATCTCAGTTTCCCTTTCAAATTCCACGTTAATTCTGCGGGGTTACAGGGTTTATTCTGAGGGGTTACAGGGTTTATTCTGCATGGTTACAGGGTTCATTCTGCATGGTTACAGGGTTCATTCTGCATGGTTACAGGGTTTATTCTGCGGGGTTACAGGGTTTATTCTGCATGGTTACAGGGTTCATTCTGCATGGTTACAGGGTTTATTCTGAGGGGTTACAGGGTTTATTCTGCATGGTTACAGGGTTTATTCTGCATGGTTACAGGGTTCATTCTGCATGGTTACAGGGTTTATTCTGCATGGTTACAGGGTTTATTCTGCGAGGTTACAGGCTTCATTCTGCGTGGTTACAGGGTTCATTGTGCGTGGTTACAGGGTTCATTCTGCATGGTTACAGGGTTTATTCTGAGGGGTTACAGGGTTTATTCTGAGGGGTTACAGGGTTCATTCTGAGGGGTTACAGGTTTCATTCTGCATGGTTACAGGGTTTATTCTGCATGGTTACAGGGTTTATTCTGCATAGTTACAGGGTTCATTCTGCATGGTTACAGGGTTCATTCTGCATGGTTACAGGGTTAATTCTGCATGGTTACAGGGTTCATTCTGCGTGGTTACAGGGTTTATTCTGAGGGGTCACAGGGTTTATTCTGCGTGGTTACAGGGTTCATTCTGCATGGTTACAGGGTTCATTCTGCATGGTTACAGGGTTCATTCTGCATGGTTACAGGGTTTATTCTGAGGGGTTACAGGGTTCATTCTGCATAGTTACAGGGTTTATTCTGAGGGGTTACAGGGTTTATTCTGAGGGGTCACAGGGTTCATTCTGCATGGTTACAGGGTTCATTCTGCTCGGTTACAGGGTTTATTCTGAGGGGTCACAGGGTTCATTCTGCATGGTTACAGGATTCATTCTGCGTGGTTACAGGGTTTATTCTGCATGGTTACAGGGTTCATTCTGCATGGTTACAGGGTTCATTCTGCGGGGTTACAGGGTTTATTCTGAGGGGTTACAGGGTTTATTCTGCGGGGTCACAGGGTTCATTCTGCGTGGTTACAGGGTTCATTCTGCGTGGTTACAGGGTTTATTCTGAGGGGTCACAGGGTTCATTCTGCATGGTTACAGGGTTCATTCTGCATGGTTACAGGGTTCATTCTGAGGGGTTACAGGGTTCATTCTGCGTGGTTACAGGGTTCATTCTGAGGGGTCACAGGGTTTATTCTGCGTGGTTACAGGGTTCATTCTGCGTGGTTACAGGGTTCATTCTGCGTGGTTACAGGCTTTATTCTGCGTGGTTACAGGGTTCATTCTGCGTGGTTACAGGGTTCATTCTGCAGGGTTACAGGGTTCATTCTGCGTGGTTACAGGGTTCATTCTGCGTGGTTACAGGGTTCATTCTGCGGGGTTACAGGGTTCATTCTGCGTGGTTACAGGGTTCATTCTGCGTGGTTACAGGGTTCATTCTATGGGTTACAGGGTTCATTCTGAGGGGTTACAGGGTTCATTCTGAGGGGTTACAGGGTTCATTCTGCATGGTTACAGGGTTCATTCTGCATGGTTACAGGGTTCATTGTGCGTGGTTACTGGGTTGAAACAGAAACAGCTGAAAGATTAACAGTTTAGGCGTTCATTCAGAGTGATTAAGGTTGGGGCTGTGGTTTGGGGCTTACAACAAAATAATTAAAAACAACGTGCTATTGTGATCAGATATCAACCGTATTCACAGTATTCACACGCCTTGCTAGAGCATTGTGAACTGCACCGTAGTACAGGGGTCTAAGCAGTGTGCTTCAGCGCTGACCATCATGACTTCACGCCCAGTACAGCCCATTCGCTTTTCTTTCTTTTTTCCATGAGCTCCGAGGAAGGCACATGTTCGCCTTTTCAAACGTCTGAAATTGCCGTCTATTTCTAGTGACCAGACTGGTAAAAGATGGAGAAGGATAGAGATAGATGTAGAGATAGTGAGGGAAGAGAGAGATAGACGTAGAGATAGTGAGGGAAGAGAGAGATAGACGTAGAGATAGTGAGGGAAGAGAGAGATAGACGTAGAGATAGTGAGGGAAGAGAGAGATAGACGTAGAGATAGTGAGGGAAGAGAGAGATAGACGTGGAGATAGTGAGGGAAGAGAGAGATAGACGTGGAGATAGTGAGGGAAGAAAGAGATAGACGTAGAGATAGTGAGGGAAGAGAGAGATAGACGTAGAGATAGTGAGGGAAGAGAGAGATAGACGTAGAGATAGTGAGGGAAGAGAGAGATAGACGTAGAGATAGTGATGGAAGAGAGAGATAGATGTAGAGATAGTGAGGGAAGAGAGAGATAGATGTAGAGATAGTGAGGGAAGAGAGAGATAGACGTAGAGATAGTGAGGGAAGAGAGAGAGAGCGCTAGAAGTTTACCCACACGTCTCCTCTGTGCTCTGTGGTTGGCACGGTGGCATAACTGTTAGTGGCATCCTCCATGGCACCTCTCCGCTTCACTCTGAAACACTCAGACCTACTTCTAAATCAACTGTCACAGCCACCATACTGTGTGTGTGTGTGTGTGTGTGTGTGTGCACCTGTGTAAAAAAACCTTGCCATGTTGTGAGAGGTGTTGAGAGCTCCCTGGATAGATCATAGATGGTGTTAGATAAGTGTTTGGCGTGACTGTGTGGTAATGTGTGTGTGTGTAGAAAGGACACAGGTGTGTCAACACTGCAACTCTATAGGGGGCTGGTGAGGGTTAGTTAGTTAATTAGTTTGATGGTATTCGTAAGAGATTGGGGTGTAACTGAAAAATGTTTTGAAGACACAGATATTTCTATTGTTTTAGCATTCAAATATGATATGGAGATCCTGGATTTGAACCAGGGACAGTAGGGACGCCTCATTCACTTGTCTTAGACCGCTGCGCCACTCGGGAGCCCAATGGCTCAAATGATCTGTCAGTCTTAGTGAATGTTTATTTATTTTGGGTGGGGAAAAAACACAATCCCATCAAATCCTGCCATGTTTTTTTTGGTCTTTCCCCAAATCTCTTGTTTAGAAATACTTCCCCCTCTCTCCTTGACCTTCTCTGTTCCCTTCCCCCATTTTCCCTGGTCTTGTTCTCCTGTTCTGGCTTTCTGATCTCATGTTACCCTGTACCCCCTCCTCTACACCCCACTGACTCCCCCCTCCCTCCCCCTGCCTTTGTGTGAAAGGGGCCGGGGGAGGAGGGAGGGAAAGAGGTGGAAAGGAGAGAAAGGGGAGAGGAGAGTGCCCTATGGATACGGTGTATAGGGAACGATAGACCCTCTTCTTACTCTGAGCTGTGGTTATATAGTCAGCAAAATGCAATCTGTTTTTATCAGGGATATTGTTATCGTGATATCATAAAATCATACCCAGTATGTTGTTGCTGATATCTCTTCATTCCCAGTCTAAATCTGTGTGTCTTATTGTAAGTAAGCGGCCTGTCTAAATCTTCTCCAGCCACTCTCACGAACAGAGGTCGTTGTAGAAGCCTTGTCTTGGTAATGATCTCACAACATGGATTCTGTCCAAAACAGCCACACACACACACACTCACACACAGTCACACACACTCTGACAGATGTAGACATTAGCCAGATAGCTGTTTAGTAGATCCATCAGTCAATCTCCTCTGCCCCCCATACACACAACTCCCCATACACACACAACTCCCCATGCACACACAACTCCCCATACACACACAACTCCCCATACACACACAACTCCCCACACACACAACTCCCCATACACACACAACTCCCCATACACACACAACTCCCCATACACACACAACTCCCCATACACACACAACTCCCCATACACACACAACTCCCCATACACACACAACTCCCCATACACACACAACTCCCCATACACACACAACTCCCATACACACACACAACTCCCCATACACACACAACTCCCCATACACACACAACTCCCCATACACACACAACTCCCCATACACACACAACTCCCCATACACACACAACTCCCCATACACACACAACTCCCCATACACACACAACTCCCATACACACACAACTCCCCATACACACACAACTCCCCATACACACACAACTCCCCCATACACACACAACTCCCCCATACACACACAACTCCCCATACACACACAACTCCCATACACACATCCCCATACACACACAACTCCCCATACACAACTCCCCATACACACACAACTCCCCATACACACACAACTCCCCATACACACACAACTCCCCCATACACACACAACTCCCCCATACACACACAACTCCCCCATACACACACAACTCCCCATACACACACAACTCCCCATACACACACAACTCCCCCATACACACACAACTCCCCATACACACACAACTCCCCATACACACACAACTCCCCCATACACACACAACTCCCCATACACACACAACTCCCCATACACACACAACTCCCCATACACACACAACTCCCCCATACACACACAACTCCCCCATACACACACAACTCCCCATACACACACACAACTCCCCATACACACACAACTCCCCATACACACACAACTCCCCATACACACACAACTCCCCATACACACACAACTCCCCATACACACACAACTCCCCATACACACACAACTCCCCATACACACACAACTCCCCATACACACACAACTCCCCATACACACAACTCCCCATACACACACAACTCCCCATACACACACAACTCCCCATACACACACAACTCCCCATACACACACAACTCCCCATACACACACAACTCCCCATACACACACAACTCCCCATACACACACAACTCCCCATACACACACAACTCCCCATACACACACAACTCCCCATACACACACAACTCCCCATGCACACACAACTCCCCATACACACACAACTCCCCCATACACACACAACTCCCCATACACACACAACTCCCCATACACACACAACACCCCATACACACACAACTCCCCATACACACACAACTCCCCATACACACACAACTCCCCATACACACACAACTCCCCATACACACAACTCCCCATACACACACACAACTCCCCATACACACACAACTCCCCATACACACAACTCCCCATACACACACAACTCCCCATACACACACAACTCCCCATACACACACAACTCCCCATACACACACAACTCCCCATACACACACAACTCCCCCATACACACACAACTCCCCCATACACACACAACTCCCCATACACACACAACTCCCCATACACACACACAACTCCCCATACACACACAACTCCCCATACACACACAACTCCCCCATACACACACAGCCCCCTCATACGCAGACAATACAGCCCCTCACACAAACACACACACCAAATACCCAGCCCCCTGGCCCCAGAGAGGTAACTCATGAACCCCTGGTCAGGCTGTATAGACAGCAGTGCTGGCTGGGAGGTGTAGTTACATGTAGTTGTTAGTAGGGGGTGATGTGGAGCCTGGTCCTGTGACAGTCAGTCTGCAGCCTAAGCCTCCTAATCACAGTCTTGGAGAGGCTCAGGTTTAATGAAGGGTTAGGGCTCAGCAGACACAACATGGCCTCTGGGTGCCAAGCATACTCCGTCATGCCCTGTGACAAAGTGATACTGTGATACGCTGAACAGTAGACACACATGCACTTCTCACAGAACACAAAACACACATGCTATTGTAATCTTCTGCGTTAGAACGCATGCAACACCATGACGATTCTAAACACTCACAGACTTAGAGTCCTGGTCTGTATGTTGTGGAGCCTCCTCCTGTCCTCCTGTCGTCCTGTCCTCCTCCTCTCCTCCTCTCCATGGTTGAGTCTATTCCTGGAAAACCAGCCGCCACTCACGTTACCACAGCTAACTCAATTAGGAAAGCTTCTGCTGAGCCGCTGGACTCAGAGAGAGCCCAGCCTAATCATTCACACACACCAGCACAGAGACACATAAGCAGAGAGATACACATCATATTGTTTACTTCATACACATACAGTATGATATGATATGACGCAATCACAATAGAAGACTACTGCCAACTACAACATAGTAATAACACCACAGGCAGAGATAAAATACATGTACTGCGTTACTGACATGCATACAAAATTGTTCAAGTAGTCGTTCGACCTATCCTGGGTGCCAGTCGGGTTTCTGCTAACATTCCACTGACTCCTTGTACTTCCAGGCTACATTTAACCTACACAGCTGGGACGATCAGTTGATAACAAGCAGTTTCGCCAGTGATCCCATCATGAATTCCTATGATCCTTTAACCCTCACAGAAGATGAAGAAACTCTAGTACCTCAGTGGTCTGCGTGCGTCGTCCTCCCATGGTCCTAACTAATACTAACTCCTAATGAAAGCCTGGACTAATTGAGTGTGTAATGAGTGTTCATAGTAAAGTATGTTGGCTGGGAGAACCCCATGAGAAGGTCTGTCATTACTTTTAATTACCTGCTGTTCATTTTGACAGCCCCTCTCTTCAATAGCTTGGTGTGTGTGTGTGTGTGTGTGTGTGTGTGTGTGTGTGTGTGTGTGTGTGTGTGTGTGTTTAGACGCTTCGGTCTCTGGTATCTTGTGTGGCCATTGTCGCATCAGCCCAGATGGATTACTTCTGCACACACACACACACACACACACACACACACACACACACACTGAACAGACACACTGAACAGACACACTTGTTTTGTGAAGTCCAGACTCATTTATCACTTTATTCATTGTCTTTGAGAGCCTCAGTCAGCCTTGGTATCTGATAACTTCTCTCTCTCTCTCTCTCCCACTCCCTTTCTCCCTTTCTCTCTTTCTGTTTTTGTATCTCTTTCTCTCTCTCTCACCTTCTCTTCAGTGAGAGAACAAAGAGAGTAGTAGCAGCTGTGTGTGTGTGTGTGTGTGTGTGTGTGTGTGTGTGTGTGTGTGATGAACAGTTTAATCCTCTCTGTGCTAGCAGAATGAGATGTTACATCTATTGATGTGTTGTGTCTCAGAGAGAGATAAGGCCCCTAACAGATATTAGGACTTTAACCCTGTCTAGCATTCACTCAACGCTCTCACAGCGATCTCACAACGCTGAGAGGAATGAGGCTAATGCCAACTCATTATGAAGACTAAAGCACAATGGAGAAGGAGCAGGAAACATACACTGCTGAAAATGAAAGCATGTTCAGGATGAGTGTCAAGGATTGTAACGTTTTTGAAATGTTCTGAGAATGTTGTAAATGTATTTGATGTGATTGAGGGAGTTTGTTTCATCTTAAAATCATTTGTCTTTGTTTTTGAAAGGCATCTGTCATGGTTTCTGTTAAAATAGCAAACACACACAAGTGTCGAGCCGTTAGTGCTGAGTGAAACTTGTCCGGTCTGTGCGGAGCAGACATGGAGACGGAGAGAAGAGAGAAGGCCAATGGAGAGGGATAGAAGCAGTTGCTTCGCAAGCTTTGAAATACATTATTTAAGTGATAGTTGGTAGTTGGTATTCAGCAGTCATAAAACTATGCCTTATTTACATTGAAGATCTACTAAAATAGTGATTTTGTCAGACAGGGTAGGCAGCAGCTCTATAGAGATGAGATGACTTGGAGTGAAATAATAAAGTCATCAAATAAAACAAATATTAAAGTAGTGATGTGAATATTTGATGGTTAACAAGTGATAAGCAGTAATGGCCAGTCACTACCATCATGTGACTTTTATTAATTGAAATCGAAAACTGTGATTATTTTTTTAGAGTCAGCACTATGAGCCATAGTCAGTAAATCGAGACTGTTGAGCATCTTTGTCACCTTAGCAAACTTACTTTTAGTTACTGTGGCCTCAATTGAGTTGGTGTATTTACTAGAAAGCAAGCAAACATGTACAGTATGTACACTTAAGTGTGTGCAGGGGTATTGAGGGGTCTAGGTGAGGGGTGAGGGGGGTTAAAGGGGACTACCTACCTTCATAGGCCATGCCAGGAGCAGGGTTCTGTTGCCATGGTGAAAATGGAATCCAAAATGCAGAGCTCCTGGGAGCCTCCTGATTGGCTGAAGGACCGTGCATGGGATTGTGATGTGTGCTGTCAGCCGGCCAATGGGACACAGACAGAGCTGTGGCTGTTGCTAAGGGGAGTTGCTTGGAATGGAGTCAACTGGGTTCTTTCTCTGTCTCTCTCTTCTCTCTCTCTCTCTCTCTCTCTCTCTCCTCTCTCTCTCTCTCCCTCTCTCCTCTCTCTCTCTCTCCCTCTCTCCTCTCTCTCTCTCTCCAGTCTGCTGTTTGCCCTCATTGACTCCGTCTCCCTCGCTCCCTCCTTCCTTCCTGTCTCTCCTCTTTTTTGCACTTCTACACGTGCGAAGGGGGAAAGAGCACATGTTGAGAAATTCACTGAATATTTCATGCAGACAGCTTGCTTTTGTGCGTTTCTGTGTGTGTGTGTGTGTGTGTGTTGTGTGTGTGTGTGTGTGTGTGTGTGTGTGTGGTTTAGGCCTGCGAACTGCTGCTGCTACTGCACACAGTGAGAGGTGTGTGTGTGTGTGTGTCAGGGAAGATATTGAGGGTCTCTTATAGAGGTGAAGGGAGATTGAAATTAATGATGGGGGAAAATCGCTAGTTACATATCGCAATATCAACGTTATATCGATAATTTGACTATCAATTTGTAAAAATATAATAAAAAAGAATATAAATACAAATAATACAACATTTTGTCTATGTAGCGTTAGCTAGCGCTAGTGGGCTGTACCTGGGTCAGCTAGCGCTAGTGGGCTATACCTGGGTCAGCTAGCGCTAGTGGGCTGTACCTGGGTCAGCTAGCGCTAGTGGACTGTACCTGGGTCAGCTAGCGCTAGTGGACTATACCTGGGTCAGCTAGCGCTAGTGGACTGTACCTGGGTCAGCTAGCGCTAGTGACCTATACCTGGGTCAGCTAGCGCTAGTGGGCTGTACCTGGGTCAGCTAGCGCTAGTGGACTGTACCTGGGTCAGCTAGCGCTAGTGGACTGTACCTGGGTCAGCTTGCGCTAGTGGACTGTACCTGGGTCAGCTAGCGCTAGTGGACTGTACCTGGGTCAGCTAGCGCTAGTGGACTGTACCTGGGTCAGCTTGCGCTAGTGGACTGTACCTGGGTCAGCTAGCGCTAGTGGGCTGTACCTGGGTCAGCTAGCGCTAGTGGGCTGTACCTGGGTCAGCTAGCGCTAGTGGGCTGTACCTGGGCCAGTTAGCGCTACCGGGCTGTACCTGGGCCAGCTAGCGCTACCGGGCTGTACCTGGGCCAGCTAGCGCTACCGGGCTGTACCTGGGCCAGCTAGCGCTACATTTCACCCTTTCTCCACCTTATTTTTAAATAGCGAGTCAACATGTCTTCGGCTCTCTCTTGATGTGCTTCTACATCTGCATTGCTTGCTGTTTGAGGTTTTAGGCTGGGTTTCTGTACAGCACTTTGTGACATCTGCTAATGTAAAAAGGGCTTCATAAATACATTTGATTGATTGATTGTCCCTCTGCAGCAGACATGTGGTGGGCAATATGTTCAGAACATGAAATCGCACTGAAATCACAGTATCAAATCAGAATCCATATACTGTAGAATCCTGAGGATCGCAAAACATATCGTATGAGCGTCAAAGGATCATGATAATATCGTATCATCAGGATCCTGGCAGTTCCCAGCCCTAATTAAATTGGAGACAGTTTTCCTTGGGTATGTGTAGGATGTCACGTAGGCAGGATCCCCTCTCCCTCTCTGCACCCCAAAATTGTGCACATTGGATAAACACACACACACACACACACCTCTCCCTGTTTGTGAAGTAGCAGCAGCAGCAGCTCGCAGGCCTCAGCTACACACACACACACACACACACACACACACACACACACACACACACACACACACACACACACACACACACACACACACCTCTCCCTGTTTGTGAAGTAGCAGCAGCAGCTCACAGGCCTCAGCTACACACACACACACAGCATACTGTCTATGTTTGCTCCAGTTACATAGAAAAGACAAACTGTGCAGACCTACAGTATACAGTATTATAGTTAAGGAGAACTTCTACCTCCTACTATTGAATCATGCTCAATATGACCAGAATTTTCTGCAAATAGGATGTACTGAACACACACACACACACACACACACACACACACACAGGATGATGTATCACAGCACATTTTTTAGATGTCACCTCAACATGAATACGTCATCCAACAGGATGCGGCCAGACAAAGCATCCACCCTCCTTCCCACACTCCTAATTTCCTCCCTCTTTCTTTGAGTGCTCTTTTCCTCCTCTTCACTTCCTCTTCCTGCCTTACATCCTCTCTCTCTCTCTCTCTCTCTCTCTCTCTCTCTCTCTCTCTCTCTCTCTCTCTCTCTCTCTCTCTCTCTCTCTCTCTCTCTCTCTCTCTCTCTCTCTCTCTCTCTCTCTCTCTCTCTCTCTCTCTCTCTCTCTCTCTCTCTCTCTCTCTCTCTGTCTATTTCTCTGCCAACACAACCCTCTGTTTCCCTCTACTTCCATTTTTCTCCCTCTCTGTCCTCGATGCTTAGTTTTAATATCAAATTAAATTCTCTCTAATATAATAATAGAGATGAATAATATAATATACACTGTTGCCCCCCTCCCTTTAACCCAATTCGTCGGGCATGGACTCTACAAGGTGTTGAAAGCGTTTCACAGGGACGCTGGCCCATGTTGACTCCAATGCTTCACACAGATGTATCAAGTTGGCTGAATGGTGGTGGACCATTCTTGATACACACGGGAAACTGTTGAGCGTGAAAAACCCAGCAGCGTTGTAGTTCTTGACACACTCAAACCTGTGCGCCTGGCACCAACTACTGTACCACACCCCGTTCAAAGGCACTTAAATCTTTTGTCTTGCCCATTCACCCTCTGAATGGCACACATACACGATCCATGTCTCAATTGTCTCAAGGCTTTAAAATCCTTCTTTAACCTGTCTCCTCCCTTTCATCTACACTGATTGCAGTGGATCTAACAAGTTACATCAATAAGGGATCATAGCTTTCACCTGGGTAGTCTATGTCATGGACAGAGCAGTACAAAACAGTGTTTACTGTGGTGCAGACGTTTTTATTCAAAGCCACTTAGTCATGCAGGCAAACGGTGGCCCCGGGAATAGAACTCCCAGCACCGCCATGCTCTACCAACTGAGCCATACATCTCTCACTCATCCCTCTCTCTCTTCCTCTCCATTGAGAGCTGTGTGTAATAGAACCATTGTGTTCTGAGATTGTAATAGAAATGTTAATAGGGACTTCCTGCTTAACAAAACTCTTTTAATAAACCGTGGCGGCCCTCAGCTATGATCATTCACATTATCCTCCCAATCACTTGTTCAAGTATACTGAACCAAATGCAACATGGAAAGTGTTGGTCCCATGTTTCATGAGCTGAAATACAAGATCCCAGAAATGTGCACAAAAAGCTTATTTCTCTCTCCACCTGACAGGTGTGGCATATCAAGAAGCTGATTAAACAGCATGATAATTACACAGGTGCACCTTGTGCTGGGGACAATAAAAGGCCACTATAAAATGTGCAGTTTTGTCACACAACACAATGCCACAGGTGTCTCAAGTTTTGAGGGAGCGTGCAATTGGCATGATGATTGCAGGAATGTCCACCAGAGCTGTTGCCAGAGAATTGAATGTTAATTTCTCTACCAACATAGTTTTAGAGAATTTAGTAGTATGTCCAACCGCAGACCACGTGTAACCACGTCAGCCCAGGACCTCCACATCTGGGTTCCTCACCTTCCAGATTGTCTGAGATCAACTGTGAAACTGTGGGTTTGCACAACCGAATAATTTCTGCACAAACTGTCAGAAACCGTCTCAGGGAAGCTCATCTGTGTGCTCGTCCTCCTCACCAGGGTCTTGACCTGACTGCAGTTCAGCATCGTAACCAACTTCAGTGGGAAAATGCTCACCTTTGATGGCCACTGGCACGCTGGAGAAGTGTGCTCTTCACAGATGAATCCCGGTTTCAACTGTAACGGGCAGATGGCAGACATTTCTATGGCGTCGTGTGGGCGAGCAGTTGGCTGTTGTCAACATGGTGGGGTTATGGTATGGGCAGGCATAAGCTACAGACAACGAATACAATTGCATTTTATCGATGGCGATTTGAATGCACAGAGATACCTTGATGAGATCCTGAGGCCCATTGTCGTGTCATTCATCCGCCGCCATCAGCTCATGTTTCAGCATGATAATGCACGGCTCCATGTCGCAAGGATCTGTTCACAATTCTTGGAAGCTGAAAATGTCCCAGTTCTTCCATGGCCTGCATACTCACCAGACATGTCACCCATTGAGCACGTGTGGGATGCTCTGGATCTACGTGTACAACAGCGTGTTCCAGTTCCCGCCAATATCCAGCAATCTCGCACAGTCATTGAAGAGGAGTGGGACAACATTCCACAAGCCACAATCACCAGCCTCTATGTGAAGGAGATCCACGCCCCTAACTGTTTAAGGTATCTGTGAACAACAGATTCAAGTCTGTATTCCCAGTCATGTGAAGTCCATACTTTAGGGTCTAATGAATTTATTTCAATTGACTGATTTCCTTATGAACTGTAGACTCAGTAAAATCGTTGAAATTGTAGCTTGTTGCGTTTATATTTTTGTTCAGTGTAGAAGTTGGAGGAGAGATGGAGAGAGGGATCGTAATTACAGGTTATTATTAGGTTTGGAGAGAGAGAGAGAGAGAGAGAGAGATTCTGTGTTTGTGTGTGTGGGTATAGGCTTGTGTGTGTGTATTTACTAGTGAAGGGCACTGGCGTGCGCATGTAGGTGTGTGTGTGTGTCCTGCAGCCACAGGAAATGTGAATTATTATGTGGATTATGATTAATGGGCATTTTTTGTAGGGGTTGATGCATTTTTCATAAGGGAAGATCAAGTGTGAAATTTCAAAGCGGAAATCACAAACTTCAGAAGTCTCTTTAAACCTCAAATACACTACAAGTTTTCCATTTCCTGCATTGCAGAAAGGTTCTCCTGCGACAGGGTGATCAAATTAAGATCCTACATCTGTATGTTTATATATGCTGGTTGGCTAGCTTGTGGAACACAGCTGCAGCTCCCTGTATGATATTATTCAAACACATACAATATCCCCTGCTTTAAATATGTCCTCCTGCCTGTCACGACTTCCGCCAAAGTCGGTCCCTCTCCTTGTTCGGGCGGTGTTCGGTGGTCGACGTCACCGGTCTTTTAGCCATCGCCGATCCACTTTTCATTTTCCATTTGTTTTGTCTTTGTTTTCTACACACCTGGTTTCAATTCCCCCAATTACATGTTCATTATTTAACCCTGTGTTTCCCCCATGTTTGTGTGCGTGTTTATTCATTGTTCAAGTTGGTATATTTACGGCTGGTTGATTGTTTGCAGGGTTCTGTGTTTTACGCCCATATGTTTGTGAGGCCTTGCTTCGTTTTGTGTTCTGGTGCTGTTGGATTATTAAATACCTTGTCTACACATCTCTGCTCTCCTGCGCCTCACTCACTGAACCAGTACCCACAATTCTTGACACTGCCAGGCTAGTGTGCCTTGTCTTACTTTTACAGATGGTCTCCTCCCTGTTGGAACGTTTATAACCACACACACACACACACACACACACACACACACACACACACACACAAATCACTTCAAGAAACCTACTTTGGGTGCATTGTGTGAACTACAGTAGTCGTCTGAAATATTGGAAGATAACTCCTCAGCAACCACATCAGCTTCACTGTGTAGGGGGTTTAAAGTAGCTTTTCGAGTTGGTCTGGCTTCCACAACACACACTCTCTCACACACACAAGGTGCTCAGTGTGCTCCAGTACCTGCCTGCTCAGAGTGGTGAGTAGTACATCCCTCTGCTCCTCCCAGCCAAGACTCGTTCTTCTCCATTCTTCTTTCTTGTCTTTCACCCCTCTCTTTCCTGAAGAGCAGAAGCTATCGCTCCTCCGGCCGATGGCAGCCCCTCGCCGCACGTCCTCTCTTCCTCCTCCGCCGCTGCACGCGCTCCAAGCTGAAAGAAGAGTGAACGCCCACAGAGAGAAGAGAAGAAAAGACAGGAATGATGTGAAGAACAGAATATCAAATGTTGGCCAGTGACTGAAAGAATGGACAGAGAGAGAAGATAAATGAATTGAGGGAAGGATAAAATGTAAATCGACTGTAGCGGCAGCAGTGTGTCTCTGTCGCTGAATGCCTTGGTAGAGTGTAAGTTCCCACTTTTCATTCAGATGCATTGGTGGGTGTGTTTATATCCAGTTGGCACATTAACTCTGGTTGGTGTGTGTGTGTGTGTGTGTTTGCAGCATATTTCTATCCGGTTGGTGTTAACTCAAGTTAGTGTGTGTTTGACTGCGGTTACCCTATTCATTTAAACTAGTGTGTTGGAGAGAAGAGAATATAGAGAGTCTGGACAACTATAGTTGGAATATACAATACACAATATACAGTAGTGCCTGTCCTGAGCATTGTATTAACCTCCAAATCAGGTTTGATTGTTTTGCAAGCAACAGAGAAGGCATGCAAATGGCATGTGTTTCAGAGAGCACAGGTTACGTATGGACACTGACATGTCATTGTTCCTGTCAGTGTCTGTGTCAGTCAGTCCATCCATTTAGACTTAACCGATGCTGACAGAATGACTGACATGCAAACGCTCTCGCTCTGTCTCTCTGTTTCTTTCTCTCTTTCGCTCTCCTTCCCCCTCTCTGCTTCACTAAGGGAGTGAGTGACAGATTGAGAGCTTGTCTTCTGACTGAGTAACTGAGAGAAAGACAGACAGACGTATGCTGTCCATCCTTCACTGGTCGGTGGTAACTGGTGAGTCTAGCATATGAGTGAGGGAGAGGAGAGAGGAAGAGGAGAATTAACAACCGCAGTAGCACCTATGGTAGTTTATCCAAAGTAACCTGGCATGTGTGATTTTTTTGTTAAACGTTGTAACTGGGAATAGGTATTTGTGTTAAAAGCAGTGATGCCAAAGTTACATTTTTAAGGTTTCCTCTGTTTCTTGAATGTGGTGGATGTAGACTGCAGTGCCACGCTGAAGTGTGTTGTGGTGAGTGTGTTTGCACATGAGCTTGTATCAACAGTTACCAGGGCTGGAGTTTACACTTTGTACCGTAATTCATGTTGAAGTGTTGGAGTGCAGCTCTGCAGTGAGTTTCTCTGCTCTTACAGCTCTAGGTATCTCAGGGCTGCTGATTCTATTCTATCTATTTCTACGGGTACAGTGAGGGAAAAAAGTATTTGATACCCTGCTGATTTTGTACGTTTGCCCACTGACAAAGAAATGATCAGTCTATAATTTTAATGGTAGGTTTATTTGAACAGTGAGAGACAGAATAACAACAAAAAAATCCAGAAAAACGCATGTGAAAAATGTTATAAATGGAATTGCATTTTAATGAGGGAAATAAGTATTTGACCCCTCTGCAAAACATGACTTAGTAACACTCGCACTTGACTGTAAGTCACCCTGGATAAGAGCGTTTTCTAAATGACTGAAATGTAAATCCTGAATCCTGAATGGATATCAATGAGACATTTCTCAATACTATAGTTCCATTTATACACAGATAAACTATATCTACAAAAGTATGTGGACACCCCTTCAAATGAGTGGAATTGGCTATTTCAGCCACATCCGTAGCTGACAGGTGTATAAAATCTAGCACACCGCCATGCAATCTCCATAGACAAACATTGGCAGTAGAATGGCCTTACTGAAGAGCTCAGTGACCTTCAACGTGACACCGTCATAGGATGCCACCTTTCCAGATGTCAGTTAATTACGCCATATTAATTACCATGATTTTGGAATGAGATGTTCAACGAGCAGGTGTCCACATGTCATGGAAAGAGCAGGTGTTCTTAATGTTTTGTACACTCAGTGTATTTCTACAAGTATATATTCTGTGCCAGGTGCAGTATTTCTACCCTGCTTGGCTGGGCTGAACAAGACCGTTATCTATCTGTCTGAGATGTCTTCTCCTCTGGGCTGCCCGTGGCTAGTAGGCAGATAGGGGGAGTGGGAGAGAAGAGGGAGAAGATGAAGAGATGGAGGGAGAGGGAGGGATGCTTATGGAGACTGAGATGCTGCAGTCTGGCTCTTTGAAGAAAGGGGGAGGGAGGGAGTGAGGGATGGAGGGGAAAGAGAGTGAGTTGAGATGAAAAGTGGGAATTGAAGAGAGGGCTGACTGACTCCGACTGTGTTATTGCTCTCTCGATATATTGCTCCTCTCTCACTTAGTCTCTCTGCCTCTGTATTCTCACTCTCTCCTGTATTCTCTCTGTCTCTCCTGTATTCTCACTCTCTCCTGTATTCTCACTCTCTCCTGTATTCTCTGTCTCTCCTGTATTCTCTCTCTGTCTCTCCTGTATTCTCTCTGTCTCTCCTGTATTCTCTCTCTCTCCTGTATTCTCTGTCTCTCCTGCATTCTCTCTCTCTCTCCTGTATTCTCTGTCTCTCCTGCATTCTCTCTCTCCTGTATTCTCTGTCTCTCCTGTATTCTCACTCTCTCCTGTATTCTTTGTCTCTCCTGTATTCTCTCTCTCTCCTGTATTCTCTCTGTCTCTCCTGTATTCTCTCTGTCTCTCCTGTATTCTCACTCTCTCCTGTATTCTCACTCTCTCCTGTATTCTCTGTCTCTCCTGTATTCTCTCTGTCTCTCCTGCATTCTCTCTCTCTCTCCTGTATTCTCTGTCTCTCCTGTATTCTCTCTGTCTCTCCTGCATTCTCTCTCTCTCTCCTGTATTCTCTGTCTCTCCTGTATTCTCTCTCTCTCCTGTATTCTCTGTCTCTCCTGTATTCTCTCTGTCTCTCCTGCATTCTCTCTCTCTCTCCTGTATTCTCTGTCTCTCCTGTATTCTCTCTCTCTCCTGTATTCTCTCTGTCTCTCCTGTATTCTCTCTCTCCTGTATTCTCTCTCTCTCTTTCCTGTATTCTCTCTCTCCTGTATTCTCTCTCTCTCTTTCCTGTATTCTCTGTCTCTCCTGTATTCTCTGTCTCTCCTGTATTCTCTGTCTCTCCTGTATTTTCTCTGTCTCTCCTGTATTCTCTGTCTCTCCTGTATTCTCTCTCTCTCTCCTGTATTCTCTGTCTCTCCTGTATTCTCTGTCTCTCCTGTATTCTCTCTCTCCTGCATTCTCTCTCTCTCTCCTGTATTCTCTCTCCTGTATTCTCTCTGTCTCTCCTGTATTCTCTCTGTCTCTCCTGTATTCTCTGTCTCTCCTGTATTCTCTCTCCTGTATTCTCTGTCTCTCCTGTATTCTCTCTGTCTCTCCTGTATTCTCTCTCTCTCTCCTGTATTCTCTCTCTCTCTCTCCTGTATTCTCTGTCTCTCCTGTATTCTCTCTCTCTCTCCTGTATTCTCTCTCTCTCTCCTGTATTCTCTCTCTCTCTCTCCTGTATTCTCTGTCTCTCCTGTATTCTCTGTCTCTCCTGTATTCTCTCTCTCTCCTGTATTCTCTCTCTCTCTCCTGTATTCTCTCTCTCCTGTATTCTCTCTGTCTCTCCTGTATTCTCTCTGTCTCTCCTGTATTCTCTCTGTCTCTCCTGTATTCTCTCTCTCTCTCCTGTATTCTCTGTCTCTCCTGTATTCTCTCTGTCTCTCCTGTATTCTCTCTGTCTCTCCTGTATTCTCTCTGTCTCTCCTGTATTCTCTCTGTCTCTCCTGTATTCTCTCTGTCTCTCCTCTATTCTCTCTGTCTCTCCTCTATTCTCTCTGTCTCTCCTGTATTCTCTCTGTCTCTCCTGTATTCTCTCTGTATTCTCTCTGTATTCTCTCTGTCTCTATATTCTCTCTGTCTCTATATTCTCTCTCCTATATTCTCTCTCTCTCCTATATTCTCTCTGTCTCTGTATTCTCTCTTCCTCATCTACACTATTTATACAAAATTATATGGACACCCCTTCAAATGAGTGGATTTGGCTATTTCAGTCACACCCATGGCTGACAGGTGTATACAATCGAGCACACAGCCATGCAATCTCCATAGACAAACATTGGCAGTAGAATGACCTTACTGAAGAGCTCAGTGACTTTCAACGTGTCACCGTCATAGGATGCCACCTTTCCAACAAGTCAGTTTGTCAAATGTCTGCCCTGCTAGAGCTGCACCAGTCAGCGCTGTTATTGTGAAGTGGAAACGTCTAGGAGCAACAACGGCTCAGCCGCAAGGTGGTAGGCCACACAAGCTCTCAGAACGGGACGGCCGAGTGCTGAAGCATGTAAAAAAAGATCACCATGCGCAATGCCAAGCATCGGCTGGAGTGGTGGAAAGCTCGCCGCCATTGGACTCTGGAGCAGTGGAAACGCGTTCTCTGGAGTGATGAATCACGCTTCCCTTTCTGGCAGTCCAAAGGACGAATCTTGGGTTTGGCGGATGCCAGGAGAACGCTACCTGCCCGAATGAATAGTGCCAAATGGCAGAGTTTGGTGGAGGAGGAATAATGGTCTGGGGCTGTTTTTCATGGTTCGGGCCCCTTAGTTCCAGTGAAGGGAAATATTAACGCTACATCAAACAATGACATTCTAGATGATTCTGTGCTTCCAACTTTGTGGCAACAGTTTGGGGAAGGATCTTTCCTGTTTCAGCGCCCCCGTGCACAAAGCGAAGTCCATACAGAAATAATTTTTTGCCCATGATTTTAGAATGAGATGTTCGATGAGCAGGTGTCCACAAACTGTTGGTCATGTAGTGTATCTTCAAACAGGTCAGTCTGGCAGGATCCTGTCTGGCTCTTGGTGAGAGTGTGTGGAAGAGAGAGAGAGTGTGAGAGACAGAAAGTGACATGTCTCATCTGTCACCCTGTCTCTCTCTCTGTGTCTGTGTGTGTGGGTGGGTACATAATATCTTCAAGCAGCCAGCAAAGACTGTCCGTCCGTCCTTCCGTATGTCTGTCTGTCAACCATGTCTACCACTCTCTCCCTGCGTTGTCGATTGGTGGGCGTGTTAGCTTGACTGCCAGCGTTGTGTGTGTGTTTGCACGGAGAAGACTTAACGGTTTCCTCTGTGAGACACACACAGCCACCTTCCTGTCCTAGTGTAGAGAGCAGGTGGCTCAAGGAGGAGGGAGTACAGTAGGGTAGGGTTCGACAAAGAGCCTGGTCTCTCTTTTCCCTCTCGCTATTTTTCTCCCTTTCAATTCAAACGGCTTCCTCTCTTTCCGTCTCTCTCTCCCTGTCTCTCTCTGTTTCCCTCCCTTCCTCCCTGCCACTGAGAGTGACCTCATGGCCAATGACCTCATCATTAAGGAGCTCATTTGGAGGGAGAAGGGATAACTTGTGGGGTCAGGCAAGAGGGGGGAGGTGTATCCCTGTTGGGGCCCCTTGAGGCCACTCTTTGGGTTAGGAGGAGGGGTGTATCTGTTCCCGCCATCTTAGCTTTCTCTTTATACTGACTGACGGGGTCTCAGTGTGTGTGTGTGTGTGTGTGTGTGTGTGTGTGTGTGTGACAGGGGCTCAGGATATAGGGTTCGTTCATGTCTTCTGTCTTCCTATAGATACTGTATAGTCTGTCTCTCTCTCTCCATGCACACCATGCAGGTGTCCAATCACTCACACACATCACTTTCCTTTCTGTCTTTTTATTCTCCTCCCTCACCCTGTTCTCCTCCCTCACCCTGTTCTCCTCCCTCACCCTGTTCTCGCTCTCTCTCGCTATCAGTTACCACTCTCCCTTTCTTCTCTTCCTGCTCCCTCCTCCTCCTCCCCTCTCCTTTTCTCCATCCTCTCCTTCTCTCCTTCATCTCTCTCCGGTCATCCCTCCTGTCAGGTTGTGAGAGGGGTAGTGGGGGGCTGGCAGTAGGAGACCCTCTGTCTGGAGCCAGCTGCAACCTTACACCCCGACAGAGAGGAAGAGAGAGAGGACGACAGATCAGGAGATGGAGAGATTAGGGGGAGAAAGGGCGGAGACTGGGGGTAACTCAATATTTAGTGATTATACATTCATCATATTTTCACAGACATTGGATATATTAATACACATACACACACACACACACACACACACACATACTGTACATCCATACACACAGTCAGTCTCTTTCTCCTAGCAATGATGTAATCCCAAGGCAACATCGCCTTGGCGATTGTCCCCTCGGAAACGGTGTGGTTTGAACTGTAGCTGATTGCATTGTCTAGGCAACTGGGAAAGAAATTGCCAGCCCCGTGCCCGAAGGCAGGAATAGACAGACGGACGGAGGAAAAAAGAGCGAGGGGGAGAGAGAGAAAGAGAGAGGGACGAAGGGGAGTGAGAGGAGGAGGAGGAGAGAGTCAAAATGAAGGCTTTATAGACGCTTTGATCGTTGATATTCAGTGAAACTGAAGCTGTGATCAGCTCCGAAAACAGCTTTCCACTGAAGATTCTGTCATGATTTCTTTGTTGCTATTGCAGATACCAGCTTCTTCTGCTGCCTTAGATGTTCGTTGTGGTTTGGCAATTTGTCACGGGGGGGGGATGAGGCTCTGTGGTTTTGTGCTGTAAATCCTGTTCTACATTTGAGACTTCCTCTTGAGGTTATAGGCTTCATATATTATATACAGGAATATATGACATTGAATGTATAGAGAGAACATGTACACACTCACATGCTTTGCGTTCCTTATAGACGAGAGTGTAGGCCTGAAATGAACAATAGTCTCCCGGCCCCTATTGGAGCCTATTGCCCCTGGGCATGGTGATCCCCTTTCGGCCTGGGGTTTTCCTAGGCACTGCGGCCCCCGCGTGCGTCCTGGCCCTGGGCCAGAGCAGCCAGGGGCCTGCCTGTACCAGACTCCCTCCCTGTGGGGGCCGGGAGGGACAAAGCTGGGTCCTATCCAGGACTGGATCTCTGGAGGACGGGAGGAGAGGAGTAGACGAAAAAGCTCTCCTTCCCTTCTCTCACTGATGCCCCCACACTTTCTCGTCCCCTTCACTTAATATCCCTCCATCATTCTCCCTTTCTCTTCTTTCATGCACATCTTCTATTATTCTCCCCTTCGCTCTCTTTCTCTCTCAATTTCAATTGAAGGGGCTTTATTGGCTTGGGAAACATATGTTTACATTTCCAAAGCAAGTGAAATAGAGAATAAACAAAAGTGAAATAAACAATCAGAAATGAACAGTAAACATTACACTCACAAAAGTTCCTAAATAATAAAGACATTTAAAATGTTATATTATTGGCTATGTACAGTGTTGTAATGATGTGCAAATAGTTAAATTACAAAAGGTTAAATAAATAAGCATAAATAATGGGTTATATTTACAATGGTGTTTGTTCTTCACTGGTTGACCTTTTCTTGTGGCAACAGGTCACAAATCTTGCTGCTGTGATGGCACACTGTGGTATTTCACCCAGTAGATATGGGAGTTTATCAAAATCGGGTTTGTTTTTGAATTCTTTGTGGATCTGTGTAATCTGAGGGAAATATGTGTCTCTAATATGGTCATACATTTGGCAGGAGGTTAGGA